>OU744735.1:11840912-12583412 GCA_916613615.1 Steromphala cineraria
GATTTTCAAAAATCCCTTCATCATCTTGAAATGAACTTTTTGATAATTCCCAATTTGTCGTTATACGAACATTTAAACTTCCAATCGAAAACCATTTGTCCATGGTTAAACATATTTTCTTTGATTTGGTGTTCGCTTTCACTGCAAAATCCTTTAATTATCCATTGATCATGATTTGAATCATTTTTGAATATATCTTTATAGCCCATCTTATATCTCTTTAAAAACAACCCAGACGCTCATCTGATGGTGTATCCTATTTTTCTCTTCAAGTTCTGAGGAACGCCGGTTCTTGACATCATCATAGTTCGTCTACAGTTGGCGCCAAGTTTTGCAGTTCCTCTGAAAATGTGTTCGTGACGCGGAATATTTTCTATCGTCTTCCTCAACATCATACCAAAACACCATCTGGATGTGACATCCTCCATAGACGTCTGTGTCGTAAGTTGAACATTTTCTTGAAAGACATTCTTCTTTACAGTGTTGATTGCGTTCTGAATATACATCGTGATTTATGATGTAGTGACCAGTGTACTCCTCGAATGTGTTATCCAAATCAAGACATTCTGAAATGAACATAAATATGTCAATGGTTCTGTACCTCACTAGGCTTTGATTTATACATGCCATATACATTTTCCAAAGGAACATCTGGCTTGTAAGGCCCGATGGACTTATAGCATGGCATGGTGTCAGGCGTCCGCCGTCCGTCCATCCGTCCGAAAACTTTGTACACTATCGACTTCTTCTCCAGAACCATACGGACTAGAAAGCTGAAGCTTTGTGTACATACTCCTTGACTAGTGAGGTTAAATTGTAGCTTTGGTGGGCCTGATGAGCTACAGAGCCAATAGCTCTTTTTTTTTATAGACAAACAATTGATAGTTTGAAGGTAAAAGATACCGCCCCGAAACTTTAATTTTAAAAAACCGAAATAATGCTGATCCCAATTCTTATTTGATTTCAAATGAAAATATGCAGGCACGGATTTATAATGTTTCAATTTTTTTTGTAGTTATTTGGTATTTACTGGATTACTTGGTACTAAAGCCCATCACTTTAACAAACCATAGATACAACTACCTTAGTTAAAGTTTTATTATAACGTTCATTTTATTTGAATAAATTTGGATTTTCGAAAGGCTAACGTATTTTCCTAATTACTTACACACACGTATGGACACCGATTCATGTCTAGCCTGCCAGACAAAAGAAAGTACACACCGCAGTTTGTTTGAATTTGTCTAAAATCTAAGAGAACTGTGATGAATTTATTTTTTGCACTATTATAGCACATGATTGCAGTAGTTTGAATAACATAATTGGTGTCTGGTAAGTGGTTGTTATATTATCTTTGTTCAATGTAGGCACGGGTATGAAATAGAATATAATAACCACGATACCTTGTTTAAAATATACATGTAGTCATTTTGTGAAAAATGGGCACGTTTATTGATTTTCAATTAAAATATGTCTTCTTTGTTGTTTAACTAATTTTGGAACATGTTAACAACTTAAACGTTTAATTTGATTTGATTTGATTTAACTCTTGTTCTAATCAATTTGAGAATATGACATAACAAACTGGAAATATTTGTGATTGAAAATTTTACATGTGATTATTTTAACTGAAGTGCGTACTTTCTTTTGCAAGTCAGTATATATTGGACAAGGTAACATCGGCGGATTCCGAGGTGGGGGTATCGTTCAAAGAAACTTCGAAATATAGCAAATGTTTTACAAGATAAAAACTTCGCTACCCAACTCTTTTCATTTCATTTTGACAGCAAATAAAAAAATATAATTTCATTACATTTTGCATATTTATATATTGTGAACATTTGGATAGAAGCACAACCTGTCATTTCCCTACATCGCCGCGTCTGTTCGTCAAATCCGCATCCAATGCTACAGCGGCAGTGTTCATCAGTGCAAGAGACATCTACATGTAGGCAGGGTTCTGAAAATGTTTTACCAATATATGATAATAAGATAATGTTTTACCAAGAGATGAGAATAAAAAATGTTTTATCATGAGATGATAAAAAGTTTTACCAAAAAGATGATAATATGTATGTTTTACAACGATTATGTTTTACCAAATGATGATAATAGGAAAACGTTATGCAAAAAGATAATATGAATGTTTTACCAAAAGATAATAAAAGGAAAAAGTTTTACCAAAAGATGATAATAGGAAATTGTTTTACTAAGAGCTGATTATAAGAAAATGTTTTACTAAAAGATAAAAAGAAAGTGTTTCAACAAGAATCATATCCAACCGCAATCTCATTCAAATCAGATAGAAACTACTAGCGACGTAGGAGTAGTTTCGATCTGGTTTGAATGAGATTGATCCAACCGCTTCATCTGCACATTAAACATGTGAGTTATGAAGCTTATTGTAATTGGGCAATCATTAGTGTTTGAAAAAGAACGTTCATTATTTCCAACCTTCGACTGATATCAATTGAATTGAACATCAACCAATCAACAAGTTCTCAAGATCACTAAGATTTCTAACTGGTTACTGGGTTATCTCCCATTAACCAGACAACCACCAAAAGACTGACAATTTTGAGATAGAAATATGAGTTGGAAGAGATTGATACATCTTATAGCATGGTTCAAAGCTGTTTAGTCGGTAAGAGGAATTATATATTAACTGACTGTTGCTTCTTGTTGTTGTTGCTGCTGCTGTTGTTGTCGTTGATGATGTTGTTTGGCTGGCTCTTTCAGTTGCTGCTGCTGCTGTTGTTGTCGTTGATGATGTTGTTTCGCTGGCTCTTTCAGTTGCTGCTGCTGCTGTTGTTGTCGTCGATGATGTTGTTTCGTCGGCTCTTTCAGTTGCTGCTGCTGCTGTTGTTGTCGTTGATGATGTTGTTTCGCTGGCTCTTTCAGTTGCTGCTGCTGCTGTTGTTGTCGTCGATGATGTTGTTTCGTCGGCTCTTTCAGTTGCTGCTGCTGCTGTTGTCGTCGTTGATGATGTTGTTTCGCTGGCTCTTTCAGTTGCTGCTGCTGCTGTTGTCGTCGTCGATGATGTTGTTTCGTCGGCTCTTTCAGTTGCTGCTGCTGCTGTTGTCGTTGATGATGTTGTTTCGCCGGCTCTTTCAGTTGCTGCTGCTGCTGTTGTCGTTGATGATGTTGTTTCGCCGGCTCTTTCAGTTGTTGCTTCAAAAGTTATTGTTGTTGATGGTGTTGTTGTTGCGGCTTCTCTTTCTGCTGTTGTTGTAGTAGCTGATGTTGCTGATGGTGTTGCTGATGTTGTTGCTGTTGTTGTTTGTCCAATTGGAAGACACCTGTAGTCAGTTGAACTAACCACAGGAACACACACGTGCAATGAACTGCAGGGTCGTTTCATGCATGGTCCCTCCTGTAATAATGTTGATCATGTTAAGTTAATCCGTTAATTGTTTAATTCCTGCAGATGCCTAAATAATTTTTACATCAAACTAGGCTTTTAGGTGCATCACATGTCTATAATAAAGCTTTCAAATATCAAAATTTATCATACAATGGATAGTGTTCTCGGCATAAAATTTTCGGTATCCGTTGGGCGTGGCTAAGGGTCATATACGGATACCGATGCAAATTTCAAAGGATAAGATCGGAACTTCTTTCGAAAATTCCGATGACGTCACAACAGGGAACATTTTGAACGCCTTCCGTTACGGAGAGAGACATAACAACATGAATGATACATTGCATTTAAGAAATAACAACAAAACTGTATGGATCTTTAGCCATATGTATGTGCCAAAACACTGTCATCGCAAGTTGAATGAAACCGACTGAGCAATATTACCCACAGGTAAAAAAGGGCAGTTCAAGTCTCATGTTCAAACACGTCATTTACCCATCTTCGGTGTTCTTTACTATAATATTGTTTAGTTTGGATTGGGAAATCCACAGACTGTCATTTAGTTTGGCCCTGCGGCCGTTAATGTTCGCTGTTTTGCCATAGTAACATAGTCGACTCGTCCTCCCGATGACGTCGGATTAAAGACCGACACCGTCAGTTCGATCCCGCCAAAGACCATTTAAAATGTTTTTCATCTAAAAAAAACATCGTATTTGATAGATTTTTTAAATTTCAAAACTTTTAAGTCGTGACAAAATAGCTAAAACGGCAATAAAAGGCACTCATGACTTATAAGGAAGAATTATATTTTGTCAATTCACAGTCACAGTCATTGCTCTATTCATTTGCATATATCAATGCGCATCTTAGAATAACGTCAAGTAATAAAATAGTATTATCAGGCATTTCTTCAAATTACATTTTAAAATGTCATTGTTCCTAATGCAGGATATTTAGGATCCCACAACGCACGAGCATGATAACCTCTATATACCCGAACTTTGCATATGTACATTACAACTAGAAATATGTGCATGTGCTGCACTGTGATGTCCCCCGTACAAACTTTTAATCTGAAAATGACCCTAACCCCCATATGTATTAATTTCAAATTGTTCCACGAAAACCCCCCCAAAAACAAAAGAAAATCAGAACTAAGTTACCGTCGAAGAAAAAGGCACCACTCCTCTTCTAGATCCTACTACGTACCAAGTTAAGTAAAAAGATATTCAACAGTTTTTGAGCTATAGCTTGGAAATGGACATTTTCCCAATGTTCAAATTGTTGCCATGGAAACCATCAAAAGGTCAGAAATTCAGAATATCAAAAATAGCAAAAGGCACCACATCAACACTAGATCAAACCTCATACCAAATTTTGTAAAAACACATTGAAAGGTTTTGAAGATATTGCCCGGAAACAGACCCTACCCTTCATATACACTAAGTTTGAACTATTTCCATGGAAAGCAGAAATAAATCCGAAAATATAAAATCAGAATATCTAATAGATTGTCTATCCTCTACATCCGATTCCGGGTGATGAATGCTCTGTTCCGATTTATGTCCAAAATTGTGACCAGGAAGGTGAGCGATGTGGTCGGCTGTCTATATTATTTTGACAAATTTACCAGCCAAGCTAATTTCCCGAACAGGGGAGCTCCGTGAGAAAGTATGAGAACCGGTTGTGATCTAGCCAATCATCCTGGTACATTAAGAACAGAATTTAATGGTTGTTTTACCTAGGTGAAGGGACCAGAGCGGATCTTTTCTTAACAGAAGAATGTTCCGTTGAAAGTTGCAAAACCAAGGACAAAATATTAGTTGTCATGGTCTGAGAAGATAGTTATGTTCAAGTATGCAACCATATGAATGTTGACACAGGATCGATTGAACTCCGACATAGTGTGCACGAACCTTCATTTCCTCAGGTATTTATTGGGCCAAACAAACACAGCGGAGTAGAACCCATAGGAGTGAGACTTGGGAGTGGGATTCCTAGATGAGAATTTCGGTTTAAACATCATTTTGAGTCTTTTGACTGCCAGCTATCTTTCCGAGAAGAAACAGGAATCTGGAAACCTTGCTCCAGTATCCTACACACAGAAGGTTCTAGCTCTACCAGTTCGCCGCAAAGTGGACGCGGCGGTGTATTTGTAGCTACAAGAGTCACAGTTTCATGGGAGTGTTGGGTCCCCTGTCCCTCTTGTTCCACTTTTTAGCTAATCTGGCCTGTATGGCCCGATGGGTTTATGGCATGGCATGGTGTCCGGCGTCCGTCCATCAGTCCGTAAACTTTGTGCATTTTCGACCTTTTCCAGAAGCATAAGGCCTAGAAAGCTAATACTTTGGCATACAGACTCCTTGACTAGTTAGGGTTAAAAATAGAAGCTTTGGTGGGCCTGTGACCCCAAATAAGAGTCACAGGGATCACGCCCTAAAAACCCATTTCATCCGTACTTCTCCAGAAGCATAAGGCTTGGAAAGCTGAAACTTTGTGTACATACTCCTTGACAAGTGAGGATTATAAATTGTAGCTTTGATGGGCCTGTGACCCTTCATCTTCTTCTCCAAAAGTTTAAGGCCTCGAAAACTGCAACTTATCACCTCTCTACTTATTTTTAGGCTTGGTGACCCTGTTGCCCGTACAAAGGGGAAACCACACTCTACAGCATAATTGAATATGCTGATGAGCTACAGAGCCAATGACACTTTTTTTCTGTGGGTTCGCCTCCTGGGTGAGGTTGGGGAGCCTGAGTCTCTTGATGCCGTCACTCAAAGCGAAAAGATACGCATCACGTCCCACAAGGTTGACAGACTCTCTGACTTCATTCATAGTGGACACTCCCCCAGCAGCCCTTTGGTGAAGTCCAGCTGCTGCACCTCATTCCTCTGACGGTGGACGTCTTCGATGGTTCCATTGAATAGGACAGGAGCCCAGTCTGTGGCGGATCTTGGGTTGTTGTGGATCTCCGACAGAAGGTTGCTCCTTCCTAGGAATTCATCCCTTCGGAGATCTGCCCGTCGCTTAGAATAATTTGAACAGTTGTGAAGTGTCTGCTGTCCTGTCCCAAGCGGGATCTCTGTCCCACCGGAAAGACGGATATGTGTATCCTGTTTCTCCGACACAACAAGTTGTTGAGAGGGGAGGTGAAAGGGGAGGCCGCAAACGGAACACTGGATGCCCGTCCCTGTTTTCCTCTTCCTCTTCCTAATGGTCCGAATGTGGAGCAGAGCAGACGGTTTGACATGGACGACAGAGGGAATGGGGGTAAGGTCTGAATGTAGAGCAGAGCAGACGGTTTGACATGGACGACAGAGGGAATGGGGGTAAGGTCTGAATGTAGAGCAGAGCAGATGGTTTGACATGGACGACAGAGGGAATGGGGGTAAGGTCTGAATGTAGAGCAGAGCAGATGGTTTGACATGGACGACAGAGGGAATGGGGGTAAGGTCTGAATGTAGAGCAGACATGGTTTGACATGGACGACAGAGGGAATGGGGGTAAGGTCTGAATGTAGAGCAGAGCAGATGGTTTGACATGGACGACAGAGGGAATGGGGGTACGGTCTCGCCACGTGTGATGTTGACATCGCCTGCAAAAGGAAGAGTTCGACCCCAACAAGCCATGGTTTCCCGAGCAGAGCAAAAGTGGGGCAGAACGGAGTGGAGTGGAGCAGAGCAGAACCCAAAACCCAGCATCTGAAGTCCTAGCATGTGCCATTCAATCATTTATCTAATTCATCTTCCCATAAGCTATCATGTAGTTTCGAAATAAAACTAACTACCCTTTTACAAAAGGGCAGTATTAGTAAAAAGTACATTATTCTAAGTTGGCCAAATAACAATTTGAGGTTTACAATAAATCATTATCCCATTAATTTATGTTGATGCAATGTGTCAATAAATTTTTCAAAAACTGTTTTGTTTGAGAACAGAAAATAGTTGTATAGATGTATGCTACACAAGGCCTTGAACACTTTTCATTCTTGTCTTTGTTTTCATTAAACATTACGCCTTTGTGTATATATTTTCATAGATTTGTCATTGTCTATATTTTCATATATTCATGATTCTGCAAGCGATCATTCACAACTGCAGAAAAAAATTCGGAGTTATTTTAGTGTTTATACTTATTGAAATAATAAAAAATATACCTAGTCATATCAAATTTTGAAATTTCGAATATTGATATATCAACATCCTGACGACATATTAATATACGAAATAACAAAAAAACTTAAATTTTGTCCATTACATTAATCTTGATATCTTTTATAAAAAATCGGATAACATAAAGGTGCAAATAAAATCTTAACTCAATCATAATTAAGAAAATGTTACTCTTTAGAGCATAAAAGTAGAATTAATGTAATTGGGACTAGGTGTTGATTACTTATATGAGGCCGTTATTGTTATAAATGCTTTCAATTGAAAACAATTAAGTTTGCCACTAACATGGCAATGTGCTCCGCAGTTGAGATAGTTCGAAATAATTGTCACAAAAAGCAAATGCTTTATTCCCATTGACATTGAGTGCAATGGTTCAAGAGATATCGCATTAACAAGAGTGGAGAAAGTGCCGTGGTAACGTTGAAAATAAGGTCAAGGTCGCCGGAATTATTTGGTGTTTGTGTACTCCCTCAAAGTAGGATGTGACCAAATTTGTAGTCATTTGGTGCAGTGGTTCATGAGATATTGCATTAAGAAGAGTTTCAAAAGTAGCCAAGGTGCCATGGTGACGGCCTAGAAATTAAGTTCAAGGTCACTGGTGTCTGCGTTATTCCCCAATGTAGGCTGTGACTAAACTTGAAGACATTTCGTACAACGGTTCATAAAATATACATGTAAGGTGTTTCAAAGTGCCGTGGTGACCTTGAAAACAAGGTCGAGATTATCCAAACTGATTGATGTCTGCATAATCCCCTTATATAGACTGCGATCAAAAATTGAAGACATCGAGTGCAAAAGTTGAGAAGAGATATCGCGTTAGCAAGAGTTTCAAAGTGCCTAATGACCTTGGAAATAAGGTCAATGTCACCCAAAGTGACTGGTGTCAGATAAGTCCTTTAAATTAGGCTGTGACCAAATTTGAAGACATTTGGTGCAATGATTCATGAGCTATCACGTTAACAAGAGTTAAAAAGTAGCCAAAGTGCCTTTGTGACCTTGAAAATAATGTCGAGGTCACCCAAAGTGACTGGTGTCTGCCTAATCCCCCAAAGTAAGCTGTGACCAAATTTGAAGACATTTGGTACAATGGTCCATTCGATATCGCGTTAACAAGAATCGGGATGTACGTACGGACGGACGCCGCTTAATACAATGTCCCTTGTATTGGCCACTTGATTCGCCTTCACGTTAACATGCCGGTCATTTTGATAAAATGTCTCCCTTTTAGTCAATTGTAGTTCAATCTTCTCATGGTTGGTCATAAAATATTGCTAAAATTACCAAGAATACAGTAAAAGTACTTTAAAATATTGCAGTTTGATAAAGAGTCTTTAACAAATTCATCAATAACTGGGTAGGCTTATCCCTTGAAGTGAAAAAGACGTCTCATACCAAAAAAGACAAAAAAACAAAACAAAAACAGTGGGTTTCCTTACTCAAATATATATTTTCTAATATCTAGTTACAAGGATTTTTGAGAACTTGGCCGTGGTGAACTTGCTAGGATTTTTAAAAAGTGAATATTTATTGTACAACTATAAAATTTTGGACTTTATTGATTTCTAAACTTTTTAATGACTTTTAAAGATCGCATATGAATATCACTGTATTGTTGCGGTAAAGGATCCCAATGTTTGGCATTGAATGTGAAAGGCCGTCTTGGTCTTGGATACGTATTATTGAATGTTGGAATGTTTAAGTATTTTTATCTCTGTGCATAAACAACGATAACCAGTCAGCATAATGATAATAAGTAGGCCTCTACTCAAAACGTGACTACAAAAAAAATATCTAAGATATTTTCACTTTGTTACATTAGTCATATGAAATGTGAAAAAATCGTTTTGCTGTTAGTTAATTCCGAAGGGCAAGTCATACGTAAATGATTGAATACGGTGATCCACTGTGCATCGTACCTATGGTTGAAAATTAATTGCATTCTTATCTTAAATATCCCTTCACCAATTAGTTAAATATGTAACTATAATACAAATCTTATTATATATGATGGATATGATTTTCAATCACATTGGAATTTATTTCAATTGTTCATATACCCATAACATTCACCAATAATACTCTCGGGAAATATTTGTATCAAGGTTCGAAGAAAAGTATTGCGTTTCTTGTTTCTGTCACATCCCTTTATCTTTCTGTATATCTTTGTTTTTACAATTCATTGTGTATTTTTGTGCTTCAAATATGCAGTTTGTATAAAATGTACAATGGACCTGAGGACACCTTACTGAAATAAACCCTTCTTTCAGGCAGATACTTCATAAGAATAGTTTTGCTCTCGCCTTCCTTTTATAATTGAATAAGGGATGTACTTACTTTAACGCTAATCGTGTTGATTGAGACGGCATGAGTGTTCTCGTTCCTTTCTGAAGAGTCCCTGTTGAGTTGGCAAACTCTTGTCGCCTTGTTCCAGTCAAAGGACGCACATGCAGACGCATACACGCATAAACGTTGACAGCGCTCATAGGAAAAAGAAGAAAACCCTTCTGGTTTGAAAATGTTCATCGAAGAACGTTGGTTGTTCTGTTGAAGTCCAAGAGAACAAGTAGCACTGTGAAACAAAAAAACTAAAATCTGCTTGTAGAAATACATGTTGTCTCAGTGACGTCTTTCCTGGACTGTTTGAGTTCCTCAATAATGATGTTATTTAATAGCCCATATAGCTTGTCAGATATTATGATCGATCCTCATTTGAAATTCGATTCTAAAGATTTCTGTGGCGAGAGTAATGAGTGGAACAAATGGTGTTATGCTTCTTAGAAAATACAAGTGTTTACTGCTGTAAATGGAAATAAAGAAAACAGGCTCATCATAACTGTAATAAGGGTTGTAGTTATCTTACTTCAAGATCATAATGAATACAGGCTCATCATAACTGTAATAGGGGTTGTAGTTATCTTACTTCAAGATCATAATGAATACAGGCTCATCATAACTGTAATAGGGGTTGTAGTTATCTTACTTCAAGATCATAATGAATACAGGCTCATCATAACTGTAATAAGGGTTGTAGTTGTCTTACTTCAAGATCATAATGAATACAGGCTCATCATAACTGTAATAAGGGTTGTAGTTATCTTACTTCAAGATCATAATGAATACATGACGGTTAGGATTTCATTATACACTCATGTCTGAGCGATTACTGTGTTAGGTTGATGTAAATAATTGTCACGTCACCAAAGAGAAACCTGAATAGCTCTTATTCAAACAAGTTAATCATATACATATATATATATATATCAATATATTTTAATAAGATCCAAACAAATAGAAATATTGGAGAAGAGACGTCATGCAACAAACTCCCGTATCAAATATTTATAAAAACGAAAACCATAAACTTTATAATTATGCATCATAAAACTGAATACTGTTTAATGAATGAATGCTTCGGTTGTATAATCATTGAATTTGTGAAAATACTTTGAGAAACAATGTTACAGTCATTGTGACGGTATATCCTAATGACTTTGTCGTCACGGTATTTGGTCTTACAAAGTTTTAAAAGCTTACACTCCTCTCTTGCAAACTAATTATCAGTTTGTCATTAATCACAAAAATTCACATAAGCTTAAAGATTCATGTTTCAGCTTGAGTGAATGATATATAGCAGCAGTCTCTGGGAACGAAGGTCGTTTACAACATCTACCAAAGTATTGAATAGAACGGCATATGAATAGAAAAGTTGACATGGATGAACATTTCTTGATTCTTGTCTGTCATTGGTGCTGGAGTTATTTCATTGACGTCCAAACGAAACCCAAATTACATTTTATTCACACTAAGATTCGAATGAACAAATTTAAAGGAGCAGTAGCACGTTTTTTTTTTATAATTTTATATTTTAAAATGTTCACTGATAATTGTAAGTTATTGCTAAATGTATTATTTTGACAGTGTAAAGAATCTCATCACACAAACCAATCATCCAGAGTCAGAGGAAAAAGTATGAAGATTCACATAAAATCCATTGGGGGTCATTTTGTGTGAACACCTTTAATTCATTATCTGTAAGAAAAAGGAATCGCAAGGCTAAACTTTACGTTATATATTTGAATTATTACTGCTCCATTTAGTTTTGATACATTGTCTTTTAATTGGAACCATTAATATTCCTTTTCCTGACATCAACCCTATATACCCCCTAAAACGTGCTACTGTCCCTTTAAGGTACACAGCTGTGTAATCGAAAGGTTTGAGAAATGTGTCAACAACAATTATGTCGTTGTATCCTAACGAATATGCCGTTACGGTATATGACATGAAACAATGTATAAGTCTTAGACTCACTCTCTTAAAAACAATATATCAAAATGTTAATATTTCATTTAACACAGTAAGAAATATAATTGCCGAAAACCGTAAACTATTTGTATAATATAGTTCACTTGAGAAAGAAACACACAGCGCTTAAACGCACAAAATGCAGTTGTTAAGGTACAAAAATATCGTTTTGTTATATCTTTTATTCTATCGAGAATCGAGAATCAAATATAGAGGGGACGTTTCTTTTGGATTTTAGCTTATTACAGCAGTATCTGATTACGAAGTTCGTTTTACAACACTTAAAGGGGCAGAAGCACGTTTTTTGATAATTTTATATTTTAAAATGTTCACTGATAATTGTAAGTTAACGTTAAATGTATTAATTTGACAATGCCAAAAATCTCATAACACAAGCCAAACATCCATAGTCAGAGGACAAAGTATGAAGATTCATATAAAATCCATTGGCGGCCATTTTTTTGTGAACACCTTTTATTCATTTTCTGTAAGAAAAAGGAAACGCAAAGCTAAACTTCACGTTATGTATTTTAATTATTACTGCTCAATTTAGTTTAAATACATTGTCTTTCAATTGGAACCATTTATTTTCATTTTCCTGACATCACCTTATATTCCCCCTGAAAACGTGCTACTGCCCCTTTAACAAACCATTAAAGTGAACAATAATGGGAGGCTTCATGGGTGGACACTTCTTGCTTCACAGCAGTTCATCCATAAAAGATTTCCTCATTGTTATTAGCAATTTCTAGAATTTCTATCAAATATGTAAATTAAAGTGTAATAATTAGAGATTATAGCTTTGTAAGAATATCATAATATAGTATAAGCATTTTATATAAACAAGTGAATGAATACTTGACAATACCGTATATAATATTGCATCGAAAAGACGCTGGTGTAGATGCATTCAAAAACAAGGCTGTTCAAAAACTAATGAAATTCATTTGATCTTTAGGAACTCTGTTAAATGTTGAATGAAGACAACACGCCATTATTAGTTTAAACAATATTTTTTTTCCCTTTCTTCCCCAGTCTATCTACATTTTAATGTATAAATGATGTAGATTGTGTCATTTATATTTTTGAAAAAAAATCCTCTCGAAAAATGGAATAAATCACGCAAGAAATCTAGTTTGGACCTAACCAATTTATTTGATACTGTAGAAACGGAAATACAAGGTTTGGGGAAGTACATGGAATAAGGCACTTCGAGATTATTTGTTACAGAGTTATGTCCCTTCCCGTTGAAGAAAACTACGACCCTTTAAAAGTATCCAATTAAATTGTTTTGCTTCAATAGGTTTATAAAACATTAATTAAGGTTTCACATGTTTCTGTATGTAGAAGATGATGAAGTCGCGAAGAGTCTTTACTGCAACATTTCAGAGCTATCAATTGTATCATTCTAGTGTCTGCAACAGATCCTGCTTGTTACTTTGTGGAATTTCGACTTCTTCTCCAGAACCATAAGGCCTAGAAAGCTGAAACTTTGTGTACAGACTCCTTGGCTAGTGAGGATTATAAATTGTAGCTTTAGTGGCCCTGTGACCCCTAATAAGGGCCACAGGGGCCACACCCTAAAAACCTATTTTCATCTTCTTCTTCAGAACCATAATGCCTAGAAAGCTGAAACTTTGTGTACAGACTCCTTGGCTAGTGAGGATTATAAATTGTAGCTTTGGTGGCCCTGCGACCCCTAATAAGGGCCACATTGGCCACGCCCTTAAAACCTATTTTCATCTTCTTCTCCAGAACCATAAGGCCTAGAAAGCTGAAACTTTGTGTACAGACTCCTTGGCTAATGAGGATTATAAATTGTAGCTTTGGTAGCCCTGTGACCCCTAATAAGAGCCACAGGGGCCACGCCCTAAAAACCTATTTTCATCTTCTTCTCCAGAACAATAAGGCCTAGAAAGCTTAAACATAGTGTACAGACCCCTTGACTAGTGAAGTTTAATAATTGTAGATTTTGTGACCCTGTAGCCCCTACTAAGGGGGGAAACACATTGGCCACACCCTAAAGTAAAATCAAATATACAGCCTGATGAGCTACAGAGCCAATGGCTCTATTTTTTAAGGAAATAATGTTTTTATTTATCTTCAGTAAACAATGGAGAACTTGCCGCCATCACTAGCGACTGATGCTGTCCTTGTGAAGAGCACACCTATGCCAGATGGGGCACAGACTGTCAAGGGTTATGATTTCAACGATGGCATAGACTTCCATAAACTCCTCGAGTCGTATCTGAGGTCTGGATTCCAGGCGTCAAACTTCGGCAAGGTGGTGGACGAGATAAACAGAATGGTAGGACATAAGCTACCGTAATTGGTAGAAATTCTCTGTCTTTGAAATATTTCATTTGATCATCAGTGGGAATCGTTATAGTCCGTTCTTTTAACTGTATGTCTGTCCATCTGTCTGTCTCAGTGTTTCTGTAAGTTCTCTGTCACTGACTACCAATAACAAATTTTACCTTTGGCCAACCAAAAAAATCATTGAAAAGTCAGTTACAGTATTATCTTTTCTGTATGTCTTTGAAACTACGAAGTCAAAAGCCTTGACTTTTTGGCAAGGATCTGTGACTTGGTGAAAGAATTTTATAAGAACTTAACCCCTGAACTACGATGCCACTACATTGAAGGTAATTTAGAATTCTATCTGGAATATCCAATAGATTGACTGCAAGCTGCAGCCCCTGTCTCCGGAGCAGCGAGACGAGATCTGTCTGAACCCGTGTGGGCGAGAGAAGAGCAACTGCACCATCTTCCTCAGCTACACCTCAAACCTCGTCTCCGCCGGGGTCCGCGACGTCATCCGCTTCCTCGTACAGCACAACATGGTGAGGGGTTCAATGATGATTTGATGATGATGAAGATTAATTTTTTGTGATGGTGATGATGATGATGATGATGGTTATGATGATTGTGACAAGATCCAAATGTTCAATACACTCTTTTAATCCATGAGAATGACATGCAATTCAACAACCACAAGTTTCACGTCTGTTTGTAATGGCGTTCGACACGAAGACACAAGACCACGAACGAGATTACCTTTCAAGGGAGATAAGTAACACGACTACTGATCTAAGTTATACTGATTGAAGCATTCATAAAATACTTACTATCACTTCACATTACGTGACGATGATAATTGTTGTGGTTATGATGAGTTGAGTCTGCTACGTCATAGAAGGTAGACATGCTGGGGACACGCTTCAGTGATCACAGATTATATTTGCCGAGGCTAATTAGGCAGTGTATTTTTAAAATCGTATTTAGGCAGATTACCATCCGATTTAGAAAATTTAAAGTTGAATCCAATTCAAATTGCAAGCCCCATCTTCTTCTCCAGAACCATAAGGCCTAATAAGCTGAAACTTTGTGTACAGACTCCTTGAGGATTATAAAGCTTTGGTGGCCCTGTGGCTCCTAAAAAGGGTCACAGAGGCCACGCCTAAAAACCTATATCTATTTTTTTGCCAGAAGCATGGTGGCCCTGTGGCCCCTAATAAGGGCCATAGGGGCCTCACCCTTAAAACCTATATTCATCTTCTTCTCTAGTACCTGAAGGCCTTTGAAACTTTGTGTACAGACTCCTTGACTAGAAAGTATTATAAATTGTAGATTTTGTGGCCCTTTGACCCCATCTAAGAGGGGAACCACATTGGCCACACCCTAAAGCAAATTCAAATGTAAAGCCTGATAAGCTACAGAGCCAATGGCTCTATTTTTATGAATCTCGAAGTAGCCATAGACCATTTCAGTCCACCTTTAACGAGTGATATATGTTTTCAGGTTGATGTCATAGTAACAACTGCTGGCGGTATTGAAGAAGACTTTATCAAATGTCTTGCACCAACATATCTGGGTGAGTTTTCGCTGAATGGACGAGACCTTCGAGACAAGGGTATCAACAGAATTGGCAACCTGCTGGTACCCAACGAGAACTATTGCTTCTTCGAGGACTGGGTCACTCCCATTCTAGACAACATGGTCAAGGAACAGAAGGAGAATGTGAGTAGAAGGCAACACTTGATTAGAGGATGTTTACATAGAGGAAGTTAGCTTCTTCCATAGGTCTTACAAATTGAATATGAAATTTGAGAGGTAATTTTCCTTAAAGGTGTTTCGAAACCCTTCAATTGAACCCTTTGTTACCTATTGTAGTGCTCCTCTAAAAGCCAATGTTCTTCTCTAAAATCCAATATTCTCCTCTAAAATCCAATATTCTCCTCTAAAAGCCAATGTTCTCCTCTAAAAGCCAATGTTCTTCTCTAAAAGCCAATGTTCTTCTCTAAAAGCCAATGTTCTTCTCTAAAATCCAATATTCTCCTCTAAAAATCAATGTTCTCCTCTAAAAGCCAATGTTCTTCTCTAAAAGCCAATATTCTCCTCTAAAAGCCAATGGTCTTCTCTAAAAGCCAATATTCTCCTCTAAAAGCCAACGATCTTCTCTAAAAGCCAATGTTCTTCTCTAAAAGCCAACATTCTTCTCTAAAAGCCAATGTTCTTCTCTAAAAGCCAACGTTCTTCTCTAAAAGCCAATGTTCTTCTCTAAAATCCAAAGATCTCCTCTAGAAGCCAAGATCTCCTCTAAAAGCCAATGTTCTTCTCTAAAAGCCAATATTCTCCACTAAAAGCCAATGTTCTTCTCTGCCCAGGGTATTGTGTGGAGCCCCTCCAAGATGATCGCCAGGCTGGGGAAGGAGATTGATAACCCTGACTCCATATACTACTGGGCCTATAAGGTGGGTCAGATGTTCATAGATTATACTTTTGTAATCAATCATATTTTCCTTGGCCTTGTATGTATAGTACAGTCATGTAGTATGTACCTTTTCATTGTCAACATATATTCATCAAAGACTCTTCAATTTAGGATTTTGACTTAAATTATGTTCTCATCAGGTATTTTTGATCTTCTTACCTTGTATCACTTGTTGTGAACTTGTATACTGAACCTCAAGTCAAATCGTGAATCTAAAAATGTAACAACAGCTTTTCCTAAACGCTGACTGTTCAGATTTAAATGTTTAACATTTATTTCAAATCTCATGCCAGTTTCTTGATTATCAAACCTTGTAATTTTGATTCCATGTCTGTTAAGTTATATTCTGTAATATGCATATTTCTGAATCCCAAATCTATGACCTCAAACAAAAACTTTCACAAATAATATTTTGGCTTCTGTGTTGAGCTAGTTTTGTGTGATGAAAATGACATTGGTTCTGTCAATCCAGGTATATCTCTTATCTTGAACCTCCAATCATGAATCTGAACGATCCAATCATAAATCTAAAACCCTCTTATTACAAATTTAAAAAACCTCCTGGCTCCAATCATTAATCTACAACCCTCCAATCATGATTCTAAAAACTTCCAATCATGAATCTGAAAAACTTTCAATCATCAATCTGAAAAACTTCCAATCATGATTCTAAAAACCTCCAATCATAAATCTAAAAACCTCCAATCATGATTCTAAAAACCGCCAATCATGATTCTAAAAATCTCCAGTCATTAATCTAAAAACCTCCAATCATTAATCTAAAACCCCATTATCATCACTATTAATACCCCCATTCATGAATCTAAAACCTATTATCATAAATCTACATCTCTCATCCTGTCCACTCCAGAACAACATCCCGGTGTTCTGTCCAGCGCTGACGGACGGGTCTCTCGGAGATATGATATACTTCCACTCCTTCAAGAACCCGGGTCTTGTCCTCGATCTTGTTGAAGGTCTGTTCACATAGCGTATTCTGTTTTCGGGGAATTTTGTAGGTTAAAAGGTCTTTGAAAATAGTTGGTTGATCTTATCAAAGGTCTGATTATTATTTTTATAGCATATTCTGTTCTCTTGGAATTTTGTAGGTTAAAAGGTCTTATCCATAGTGTTTTGTAGAAACAAGGGTCTTTTGTTTGTAAGGGTGAAAGGTCGATGTTGAAATCAGTAAAATAGATGTTAAGAATATAGATGTCCCGTTGCATAGTGTATTGCAAGTTTTTCAGTTTATACTTATTTTACAGCAAGAAATATAAGTCGGTTAAATATGACAAAAAATAGTTTTGAATGTAATAATGACAACAATAATGATGTGTTAGAAACATTCACAGCTATGTAGTTTTACAATAATTAGGAAATATCCTTAATTTGAACAGTTTTGCAGTGATAAATTTACCACCCAAGTTCTCATTAAGTGTAGAAAGGAAACGTGGAAAGTCGTGGAAATAATTTTGCTCATGTTTTAAGGGACTCACGAAATGTTTTTTGATGTAGTGAGTCTTGAAATCAGCAGGTCATATTTGTAGATTTATTGCTGGATGTTATGAGAAAATGTGAATTGAATAGCCTCGTTGGAAGATACAAGAAACCCTCATGAACGCCTCTGTTTCCAGACATCCGGCGTGTGAATGGTCAGGCAGTGTACGCAGCCAACACTGGGATGATCATAGTGGGAGGTGGGGTCATCAAGCATCATACAGCCAACGCAAACCTCATGGTCAGTTTAAACCTTTTCATACTGAAAATATTTTTTTAATGATAAATGATACACCTGAGTTTTTTCAGTAACAAGTCTTATAAGCAGCTTTTTCAATGTGCTTTATGAAAGGTGCTTGATACACCTAAGATATGTTTTTGTGCAACAAGTTTGAGAAGCAACTTTTTAGCTCATCAGGACTGAAAGTCCAGATGGGCTTATGGCATGGCCCGTCGTCCGGCGTCCGTCCGTCGTCCGTCCGTCGTCCGTCGTCCGTCGTCCGTCCGTCCGTAAACTTTTGACACTTTCGACTTCTCCTCATGAACCATACACATTAGAGAGCTGAAATTTTGTGTACAAGTACCTTAGCATATGGAGATTCTAATTTGTAACTTTGGTGACCCTGTGACCCCAAATAGGGTCACAGGGGTCACAACTTTAAAAACCTATTTTCATCTTCTTCTCCAGTTCCAGAAGGACTAGAGAGTTAAAAATTATATGTGCAGACTCCTTGGACAATGGAGATTCCAATTTGTAACTTTGGTGACCCTGTGACCCCAAATAGGGTCACAGGGGTCACAACCTTAAATACCTATTTTCATCTTCTTCTCCAGTTCCAAAAGGAGTAGAGAGTTAAAAATTATATGTGCAGACTCCTTGGACAATGGAGATTCTAATTTGTAACTTTGGTGACCCTGTGACCCCAAATAGGGTCACAGGGGTCACAACCTTAAACACCTATTTTCATCTTCTTCTCCAGTTCTAAAAGGACTAGAGAGTTAAAAACGATATGTGCAGACTCCTTGGCCAATGGGGATTCTAAATTGTAGATTTCGTGACTCCATGACCCCAAATAGGGTCACAGGGGTCACAACCTTAAAAACCTATTTCATCTTCTTCTCCAGTTCTAAAAGGACTAGAGAGTTGATAGTGATATGTGCAGACTCCTTGGACAATGGGGATTCTAATTTGTAACTTTGGTGAACCTGTGACCCCAAATAGGGTCACAGGGGTCACAACCTTAAAAACCTATTTTCATCTTCTTCTCCAGTTCTAAAAGGTCTAGAGAGCTGAAATTATATGTGCAGACTCCTTGGCCAATGGGGATTCTAAATTGTAGATTTCGTGACCCCATGACCCCAAATAGGGTCACAGGGGTCACAACCTTAAAAACCTATTTTCATCATCTTTAGCTCCTAAAGGTCTATTGAGCTGAAAGACTGCATGTAGACTCCTTGGCCAATTGGGATTCTAAACTGTAGGTTTTTGTGACCCCATGACCCCAAATAGGGTCACAGGGTTCACAATCTTAAAAACCTATTTTTCTCCATTAGATGACAGTCTATGGCAAATTTATTTCTCCTTGGATATTTTAGTGTGGACTTCTTTCAGTGTCTGATTTTGGCGATCTAAAAAGTGTTGAATAATAATACATTTGTTTTGTAATATTTTTATAGGTTTTCTTGCAATAGGTAACATCAGTTTCATTTTTAGCTCATCTTGCCTGTATAAAGCAAACTTGATATGATGCCTGATGAGCTACAGAGCCAATGGCTCTATTTTTACTTGCTTCAATAAGCTCTAGCACTATTTGCAGGGTTATATGAACAGTCCTTTACTCGTGTTGTGGAGATAGAGTTCTAGTGGATGTTTGCATCCATGCATTGAGACTTACATTCATTATGAGAACATTCCAGAGGTAGAGAGCCCTTCTAAGGGGTATTTGACGCAAATGTTATTTATTTGCCCTATTTGTTTTGGCGGGTAGTGACCAGGGTGGTAGGACATTGAGGTTTTCAAACCTTAGATCACTTTGCTCAATACTAGCTAGCCTTTGCATTCAATAAATCATGATGTAACTTCCACTGAAAGCAGCATTATATTTGTAGTGATTAATGTGCTCAATTATACCCAGAAAACATCTAATTCATGTGTTAAAACATGCTCAACTCATAAAGGTCGAGTCTCTCATCCAGACCCTAAAGCAAAAATATTTAATTGAAGACCAACCAAGTCTAGAAAAGTATATCAAGTCTAGATCGCCCAGCTTTAGCTCTGAAGTTAAAGCATCTCTAGGCTCCATTTTTAGCTCATCAGGACTGAAAGTCCAGATGGGCTTATGGCATGGCCCGTCGTCCGTCCATCGTCCGTCCGTCCGTAAACTTTTATCACTTTCGACTTCTCCTCATAAACCATACACATTAGAGAGCTGAAATTTTGTCTACAGGTACCTTAGCATATGGAGATTCGAATTTGTAACTTTGGTGACCCTGTGATCCCAAATAGGGTCACAGGGGTCACAACCTTAAAAACCTATTTTCATCTTCTTCTCCAGTTCTAAAAGCAGTAGAGAGTTAAAAATTATATGTGCAGACTCCTTGGACAATGGGGATTCTAATTTGTAACTTTAGTGACCCTGTGACCCCAAATAGGGTCACAGGGGTCACAACCTTAAAAACCTATTTTCATCTTCTTCTCCAGTTCTAAAAGGACTAGAGAGTTGAAAGTGATATGTGCAGACAATGGGGATTCTAATTTGTAACTTTGGTGACCCTGTGACCCCAAATAGGGTCACAGGGGTCACAACCTTAAAAAACTATTTTCATCTTCTTCTCAAGTTCCAAAAGGTCTTAAAAACCTATTTTTCTCCATTAGATGACAGTATATGGCAAATTTATTTCTCCTTGGATATTTTAGTGTGGACTTCTTTCACTGTCTGATATTGGAGATCAAGAAAGTGTTGAATAATAATAAATCATTTGGGTAAGGA
Organism: Steromphala cineraria; assembly: GCA_916613615.1. Classification (NCBI taxonomy): domain Eukaryota; kingdom Metazoa; phylum Mollusca; class Gastropoda; order Trochida; family Trochidae; genus Steromphala; species Steromphala cineraria. Next base: position 11,862,012 of record OU744735.1, read on the forward strand.
AATTTATTCCGAAATCGTTACATTTGTTTTGTAATTTTTTTTATAGGTTTTCTTGCAATAGGTAACATCAGTTTCATTTTTAGCTCATCATGCCTGTATAAAGCAAACTCGATATGATGCCTGATGAGCTACAGAGCCAATGGCTCTATTTTGTTATAATACATGATTTAAAAATATTGTCAATATTGAAAAAAATACTTCTTAGGCTAAATGATAAAGGTCTGGCTACTTCACATTTGGCAGATGCAAACAGATACTGGTCCCTTGCTTTGAGGTTGAACTAGTGATTTGTCAGATGACTGTTGTACTCCTTGTGTTTTAATATGGAAATGCTTTGTGCACAGTGATAGTTGTCAGGATAAACATTATAACAGTATTTCTGATTGGAAATTGTAAGATTGTCATTTTGTAAATTGTAAGCATGAAATATTATTATATGATTGTGTGACTAGTGACTGATAACATTTATTTAGAGGAAATTTGTGTTTTCTTGACAAATACCATGTTTATCTCATCTTGTGAGGCAAAAAAGTTACATATTTTCACTCGTGGCTGCGCCACTCTTGAATATATAAACTTCTTCCTCACTCGCTGAGATAACCATGGTATTTGTCAAGAAAACACAAATATCCTCTAAATATTTCACTCTTACCCAAGAGTAACTTCTTTTGGGAAATTACTTTCCAAGAATTTACCATCAGATTCAATATTGCCGATCTGATCTTTGATTCAGAGGAACGGAGCCGACTACTGTGTATATATCAACACTGCAAGTGAGTTTGATGGAAGTGACTCCGGCGCCAACCCAGATGAAGCCATATCCTGGGGGAAGATAAAGAAATCAGCCACTCCTGTCAAGGTTAGTGTAATTACCGGTAATAGAGGAAACTGTATGCGTGTCTCTGACATTCTATATTTTGACCGACTATTAGTATTTCCCAAGCGTGAGCTTAAACTTTTTGACCGATCATCACCGAAGTTGGCATTCTTTCTTGCTATACCATGTTGATGTGCCTTTTGGGCAATTGTGAAAATTTTCTTTAAATTTTCTACTGTTTCTATGGTAACAATTTGGACTTTGATTTTCTGAAGAGTAGTGTTTGTTTCTTTACTGTTTATCTTGTTGATGTGCGCTTTGGGTTTTGAACAAATACTCAATTTTCAATTATTGTGTGTTTTTATCTTTGTCTTGTTGAGGGTAGTGTAAGTGTCCAGAACATCACTTTATATTAATAATATTTTTGGTACTGATTATAACCAAATTAAGCATGATACCAGTCAATATCCTCTAGATGTGCTAATTGTTTTTGTCAAAATTTAAACTTTATTTCTTCTGTTTCCATTGCAACAATTAGGATTTTGTCATATTTGAAGGATAATGGTCCTTTCCTCAGAATAACCCTGAAACTCCTTATATTCACTAGATTTGGTTTTCTGTTTCTCCTAAATGTGTAGAGAATGCTGTATTATGGTAAGACTTTTTACAGATTTTAAAGAAATGCGGGAAGGGGAAACATCTATTTTACAAGAAATGAAATTTCTGCCTCCAAGATACTGAATATTTCGAATTCTGAAGAATGTTTTAATGTTGAATAATCAATTCCCTTATATTGCTGTTACAGCTCTGTGCAGAGGCCACGCTGGTGTTTCCTCTTATAGTCGCGGAAACGTTTGCAAGGCGTCAGAAGGAATATGAAAATTTTTACGACCAGCATCCATGATATAGCTTATGATGAGCACTTAAGTCCTGAAATAAACAAGGAAATGTGATATTGGTTCCAAGCTGCTCCCTGATTGGTCCATTCCTCTTCTTGTTAATCAGCCAGGGTCAGTGATTGGTCAATTCCTCTGAGAGGCTTACCATGAGAGTGATTTGTCTCCACACCACAGATATATTGTTGACCCTATCTATCACAGTCTATGTGGATCCTTCGACCATAACACTCTAGTGTTTAGAAGTCCTTTACAACTACTAACTATGTGATAACGGTTTCCATTGTCCAGTATAAGATAAGCACATCATGATAACTTATATTGTTAAATCACAATATAGCTTAATGCAAAATGGTGCTCTCAATAATTTTGTGCATGATTAAGATAAATAACATGAGAAACTTTGAAAATCATAGGAGTTGTCAATCATGTACAAAATTATTCATATCATCATAAAGGAAGGAGTAGCCTCCCTTGGTTGAATGATCGCCACTTCAGATGGATAAAAGAATTGCGTTCATTTCAGTTAGGAAACAGATCAATATCGAAAACCATGTTTTTATTGCAATTTATGATTATGATTAGATTGAAGTTGTTTAAAAATGAAATCAATTTCCCCCTTTTTGGAAGAGACAATTCCCAAATGATTTCATGTCCTGGAGTGGACAAAGGTTGGGATTAAGTAGACACTGGAACAGCTGGAAGTGACATGGATTTTCAAAATATGCACACATTCTTTCTCAGCTCAATGAATAAAGGAATCTTTTTAGATTAACTGCTTTTGCACTTTTTGAAATATGTTATTCATATATATCTATGTATATTTTAAATAAGGAGAGTTGGTTTCTCACGTGAAGAAAGGTTGTATATGGGTAGGAGATGGTTCAGACTGGATCAATCTTCTTTAATACGATGAATTCATTTCGACCATTATGTGGGAAACAAGGAATTTGTTTCTGGGTTCTGCCAACATCGGTGTCAAACCTAACTCTTGTTTCCAGATGTTGACAAGGGAAAAAAACTGGAACTTTAATTCTGTAGACTAAAAAAACCTGGAATGTTAAAATGCAACTCCTGTTCATGTTGGCTTTCAAAGTTCCTTTTTGACTGTGATAAAGTGATATAAGTTGTTTTTCTATTTATGTTGAAAATTTGTCTTGATTCTTTATTTAAAAAATTCAAATAAATCTGTGTCATCGCATCACTTTTGTCTCTAGAGACCAGTTAAAAGATTTTGAGCCATAGTTGACATGTTGATAGGTACCGAGTTGAACTACTGACAGCATATAACATTAAATTGGTTTTTAACAATTATATTGAACCAAACTTTGTTTAGGATTCTTGATATGGTCCCGGTTAAAAACTCTTTTAGCATTAGTAAGACATTGACTTACAAAAATACATGTTATGTTTCTTTTATTACGGATACCATTTTGGTATACATGGTCAAGCTTTTGGTTTTTGGAAATAAAGTGAATGATAATAATACTCATATTTTCATGGTGCTATTTCAAAATAATGCCTAATCATCTTATATATTATGTATTACCTTAAAGGGGAAGTAGCACATTTTTAGGCAGAATATACTATTTAAGATAGAATTACAACATTTGCACTGTGTCCTTAGGGTATCAATATTTTTATGGAGTTCAAATATGCAATTACTTATTACAGAGTTACAGCCCATTTAGGAAAATATTTGGAGCTTTGACGAAAACTTATTTGACGGGGGATGTTGATCACCATGTCTTCTTGTTACTTATGATTATGTTAAAGCAATAAGCATAATAAGGAGCTTGTGACTGTATTGTTTTGTACAATTAACCATGCTGACAATTCTATATGTATATTTTGGATAGTTTTGAGCACATATTTACTTTTTAGCTCATCAGGTCTGAAAGACCCGATGGGCTTATGGCATGGCATGGCGTCCGGCGTCCGTCCGTCCGTCCGTCCGTCCATCCGTAAACTTTTCACATTTTCGACTTCTTCTCCAGAACCAATGACTCTAGAGAGCTGATATTTGATGTGGAGACACCTTGGCCAATGGGGATTCTAAATTGTAGATTTCATGACCTCATGACCCCAAATGGGGTCACAGGGGTCAAAACCTTAAAAACCTATTTTCATCTTCTTCTCCAGTTCCAAAGGGTCTGGAGAGCTGAAAAGTTGTGTGTAGACTCCTTGGCCAATGGGGATTCTAAATTGTAGATTTCATGACCTCATGACCCCAAATGGGGTCACAGGGGTCAAAACCTTAAAAACCTAATTTCATCTTCTGCTCCAGTTCCAAAAGGTCTAGAGAGCTGAAAAGTTGTGTGTAGACTCCTTGACCAATTGGGATTCTAAATTGTAGATTTCATGACCTCATGACCCCAAATGAGGTCACAGGGGTCAAAACCTTAAAAACCTAATTTCATCTTCTTCTCCAGTTCCAAAAGGTCTGGAGAGCTGAAAAGTTGTGTGTAGACTCCTTGGCCAATGGGGATTCTAAATTATAGATTTCAATACCTCATGACATGACCCCAAGTGGGGTCACAGGGGTCAAAACCTTAAAAACCTAATTTCATCTTCTTCTCCAGTTCCAAAAGGTCTAGAGAGCTGAAAAGTTGTGTGTAGACTCCTTGGCCAATGGGGATTCTAAATTGTAGATTTGATTACCCCATGACGCCATATGGGGTCACAGGGATCAAAACCTTTTTCCATCAAAAGTCTGATGAGCTACAGAGCCCATGGCTCTATTTTTTCACACTTCATTTATCATGTATTGAATACATCTCTTCTCTTACCCATGAACATCACATTCAAGTTTAGGTTTAAAAAGAAGTTAATGAGACATATATTTGTTTGTAAGTTCAACAACTTATATGAAATGAATTTATATTCTGCTCTGTCACAACTAAGAGATTGACATTCCAGATTTGTAAATGTAAAAGATTGTTAATAAAAAGTATCAATGAAAGATTCACAATGTTCTCCTCTACCCATTCCCTCTAGTTTAACCAGTGAGAAGACCAAGGTATTCTATCAAGTTTATCTATGAGATTCCCTCTACAAGGTCTGAGTACAGACAGCCTAATAGCATGTTGCTGTAACCAGTTTAGCATAGACAACACCCAGTCATAAGGTCCACTAAGCTCTATGAAAGAACACGTTTGCTTCCCCGTAGTCTGGCATCTGAAATGGTTAACTAGAAAAATATCATTGATTTTACGAACATGTCCGATTCACAGAGATATTTTCTTTAAATAATGAATGTGCAGTTAACGATTCGTCACAGTTTGATTTATGCTTGAAGAGTCTCACTTTCACTGAAGTCGTTTTAATGTTTAAGTGTAAAGATATGGTTTGGTAAACAGCCCCAGAATGTTTGCAAACATTCTAATTATTTTATGAACCCCAACAAGCAACCTAGCTCTAGACGTCTCAATTACAATCTAACCCACCAAAGTCAATATTTAATGATGTTATTAATCACGTTTTTGACGTGTAAGTAAATGACGGGAAACTCATTAGCATCAATATGTAACAGTGTCGTCAATTACGCTATTGACATGTCAGACAGAGATTAACATTTAATATTGTCATCAATTCAACTTCTCATTGAATACCAGTGTGTATACAAAACCGCTTTATATTCCCATACACTCACTCACCCCGTAAAGATTGGCTCATTTTAGCTTTATATCCCTCATAAAAAATAATGCAACACTTAAAATTTGGAACATTTGTTTCGTGTATAAAAATGTTTGTGTATTTGTGTCACTGGTGTTGTCTTTCTACCCTTTAAAGATTGGCTCATTTTAACTATATATCCCTCATAAAAAAATAATGCAACGCGTAAAATTTGGAACATTTGCATCGTGTATAAAAATGTTTGTGTATTTGTGTCACTGGTGTTGTCTTTCTACCCCGTAAAGATTGGCTCGTTTTAATTATATATCCCTCATAAAAAATAATTCAACACGTAAAATTTGGAACATTTGCATAGTGTATAAAAATGTTTGTATATTGGGTCGTTGATCAAAATGATCAATGATCTGGTTTCATGTTTTTCATTCTAAAAGCTTTTCTGCCTACATTAATACTCAATGTATTGCTACATAGAAAGTGTACATACTTGATTCTGAAAAAACATCCCTATTGCTTAAAGGGGCAGTAGCACGTTTTTAGGGAATATGTAAGGTGATGTCAGGAAAATGAAAATTAATGGTTCCAATTGAAAGACAATGTATACAAACTAAATGAAACTGTAATAATTCAAATATATAAGGTTAAGTTTAGTCATGCGGTTCCTTTTTCTTGCACAAAATGAATTAAAGGTGTTCACATAAAATGGCCGCCAATGGATTTTATGTGAATCTTCATACTTTGTCCTCTGACTATGGATGATCAGCTTATGTAATAAGATTTTTGACACTGTCAATATAATATATTTAGCATATACTTACAATTATCAGTGAAAAATTTTAAATCTAAAATTATCAAAAAAACGTGTTACTGCCCCTTTAATGAGCCACTCCGTGATTTTCAGCACGTATTTTCTTTACTTTTATACAAACGTTTTATACAAATTCTAAATAATTCACATATTCGTTCCCAAATTGACAAACATATGATAAATACTTGTTTTCAATTTACATCTTATAACAGTTATGTACATTCACGAAAGACAAATTCACGTGTGGTATTTCCGTAAATACTAATAACATAACCTACCAAACATTATCACCTCGTAAATCGTAAATATCATTGTGACGGATTTAGAAAAGTTTCCAAAATTACATTTTCGATCATGATCGCGACTGCAAACCTTTCAGTTTTCGTCGAATAGCTTTACAATTATACTTTCCGTTAACTGGGGTTCGTAACTCGAAGCAGCCGCTAAATCTGTTACTAACGCATGCTCAACGAACACTTAAAGATGATCGTTATTAAGGTTTAGTAGTGTAACACGAAGCAATCTTTAAACAATGCTTAACTATTCGTTATATAGTCTTTGAGGAAGTGTAACTCGAAACATCGATAGCTGATAGTTAGGTTAAAGTCTATGGGATTCCCCATGAACTTTGATTGTATTGAATATTCTGTGATCTATATTACTGTTGCAATCTTCTGTTGAAATCCAAACGAATATACTAAATACAATAAATTCTATTTGCAAGTTTTATAAATCACATGCACATGTTTGAATGTCCTTTTCGCACAACAAAACCATTCCAATGTCGTTGACTACCACTAATCAATCAGTCATCATTATCATCAAGGTTCACTAAAATGACTAAATTCCCCTATAGCTACCCTCTTTTAAGGCTGTCAGTGTGTGAAAAACAAAGCATTTTTTTTATTTAGATAAGATGTAGACTATCTTATTTTCAATATACAAAATGTATTTAATAGAGATAAGGGTTTTGAATAAACAAGATACAAATTTAATCAAACAACATTATTTAGAAATAAGTTGATTGACTGATTAATAACGGACTGTTACTGTTTTCAGTTTAGAATGCTACGTCAAAATCTGAATATATTTGTAATTGAACAGTATAAAAAATTAATGATACACTTAACTTAGTTGAATAGTTTATTTTGCCCGTGAGTTTAGTATGCAGTATTGTTGTTGAAATTTACAATATTTCGATGGTTAAAATAGCGTGCTGACTTAATATTTGTTCAGCTGACTCCCATTGACGATGCTATGATATGACGCAAACAAATATTCATCATATTTGGGGCCTTCATTGGTATGATTTAACCATTTACAGATCATTCCACATTTGAAAATAAATCGCATGGTTATATTATATTTCATTTTTGTTTTTGAAAATATTGCAATAAATTTTGAAATCATCGTTGACACATCTTGAAACTCAGATACTGCATACACCTTATTAAACTACCTTTATTAACCTTTGATATCAGTAACTAACTTTTGTCTCCTTGGTGCATATTATTCTATCTTGGAATCAACGTTTAGAAATATAATGTATTCTTTGATTGTCTTTGTTTATCTTAATACATTTATAATTATTCAAGGTTGAAAACGACCACGCAGTTTAACGGCTGCTTAAGGGCTGGTCAGAGGGAGACTTTCAACAAAGACGCTAATTTATCTTTTAAGGATTTCCTAACTTTAAGGACTACACACCTTGTTTTAACGTTGTGTAACTGATGTAGTCCTTAAAGTTTACTGTTTCTTTAACTATATAATTCCACAACAAAGTTGATAATGCATCTTCATTATAATAATATATTTAAAACAGTTACAAAGCCTTTAAAACATCAGTTCAGTAGATCGGTTATTCTCCACACCAAAGTTACAATAATGTATCTTCGCGTAAACCGCCTCTTTCTTAAAAAGGTATCGATGTTCAAATCAAATGTCATTACAGAGGCAATCATTACGTGATTGACAAAACGTGACTGATTCTTAATAGTCAATTAATTTACGATGGGCTTATGGCATGGCATGTTGTCCGGCGTCCGTCCGTCCGTCCGTCCGTATACTTTATGGAATTTCGACTTCTTCTCCAGAACCATAAGGCCTAGAAAGCTGAAACTTTGTGTACAGACTCCTTGGCTTGTGAGGATTATAAATTGTAGCTATGGTGGACCTGTGGCCCCTTATAAGGGCCACAGGGGCCAGGCCAAAAATCTATTTTCATCTTCTTTTCCAGAAGCATAAGGCCTAGAAAGCTGAAACTTTGTGTACAGACTCCTTGACTAGTGAGGATTATAAATTGTAGCTTTGCTGGCCCTCTGACCCCTAATACAGGGGCCATGCCCTAAAAACCTATTTTCATCTTTTTCTCCAGAAGTATAAGGCCAACTGAAATTTGTCGCCTATATATACTTAACTTTATGATTGGTGACCCTGTGGCCCCTACAAAGGGGGAATCACATTGGCCACACTCTACAGCATAATTGATTATGAAGCCTGATGAGCTACAGAGCCAATGGCTTTTTTTAAAATTTGTTATGTTCCTGTATAAATATGTGTTATAACATATCGGTGTCCGTCCGTCTGTCAATCTGAATCTCCGTCAATGTCTGTCTGTAACCTTCCCTTTGTAATCTACTCCTTCGTTTTGATCGAAATAAATTCATCGTGTAATGAAGATTGATTCTTGTCCTTGACATTTAATGATGTCATCCATTACTCTGTTGACGTGCAAGAAACAAGACACTATTTAACGTATGCTGCCCATGGAACCGAAACTAAAGTTTGTGTGCAGTCAGTCTTCCACAAAGAACAATAATCAATCTTTCCTTCAAGTATTATTTTTTAAATAAAAAAAGTTATGCAGTTCAATATCAATGTAACCTCGTTAAAACTTATTTGTTTAAAGAGTGAAACAATGCTGCACGCGGAACATTGTATCCTCATCTCTTTAAAGGGACAGTAGCACGTTTTTAGGGGGAATATAAGGTGAAGCGAGAAAAAATAAAATTAATGGTTCCAATTGAAAGACGACGTATTAAAACATATTGGAGCAGTAATAATTCAAATATAGAACGTAAAGTTTAGCCATACGATTTCTTTTTCTTACACAAAATGAATTAAAGGTGTTCACACAAAATGGCCGCCCATTGACTTTAGGTAAATTTTCATACTTTGTCCTCGAACTTTTGATAATTGGTTTGTGTTATGAGATTTTTGACACTATCAAAACATACATTTAGCATTAACGTACAATTATCAGTGAAAATTTTAAAATATAAAATTATCAAAAAATGTGCTACTGCCCCTTTAAATGGAAATAGTTTTCACCCTCATTGTAAAGTTCTTCACTGTCTTATCCATGAACCGTTTTGACAGATTAACTAAATAAACACAGACAAACAACACTTATGGTCAGACAAAATGCCTTTTTTATTTAAATATAATAAAAGAGAATATGTAAAAAAACTTTCTGACAAGTCATACGAGACGCTTTCGAGAGTATAAAACCTCTTTATCGTACCTCATGTAAGAATTTCGATCTCTGATTGGTTCACGTGACCCTGGATAACTACTGATATCTTGAGCGGGAGGATAAATTATTTATACCCCACCATGAACCAATCACGAAAAAAGCGTGCAAATTGAACTTATTCATACCGCGCCATGAAAAAAGCGTGCAGATTGAGCTTCTTGAAAAGTATGTTTCGTGAAATAGATTGATGTAACCTTTGCTCAAATAATATGTAGCTTTATACAAACTAAAGTCAAAGTAATTGCAAGCTATATAAATGCAAAAAAAAAACCCATGTATATTGCCATTATTACCTTATTAATCTTAGATTTGGCGTTTAAAATGTTTCTCGTCGAAAAAATGTCAATATTGTGTGGTGGCTTTCTTGATCATTGCATATGAGAATCGGTTCACATTTATCCGAAATATCAGTATTCACTCACTGTTTGTCTTGTGTGTCTTGCAAGCGAAGTTGTTAAACATCGAAATTATGCTTCAAGAACTGTGTTATAAAAAGAAAAGTCTCTGACTAAGCGAGGCACTGACACGATTGATGATGTAGTTTTCAAAACAACACTTCCGGTTTGTGACCCTGACCTTTTTCATGTGCCTCAGCAGTTTTAAACTTTATAAATATATGTTATGTTTAAACATACGGTAAGATAAATTCGTTATAACATTGCATAGCGGGTTAGATAGGTATTTATTATTCCCTTGAAAGGCTTTATGCAACTCGCGTTCCGCTCGTTGCATAAAACCTTTCGCGGGAATAATAAATACCTATCTAACCCGCTATGCAATGTTATAACTTATATTATGACCGATTCTACTCAATATGTTTTTCTCCGAGGTATATCCAGAAAACGGCCTGCTTCCCTTGCGACGGGCGGTTATAGATAACACGGAAAGGATTATTTGCACAGAGAACACCAACCGTGGACAGCGTACACACTGGGGATAAACAAATCATGACAAATAGATTATATACAGTACATATACAAAGATATGCAAACATATACTATATCTAATCTGCATTGATATAGATCATAAATTAATTGCCTTAAAATTCCAGGCTAGGCTCAGTATGCAAAGAAGGCCAAAATATTTTGTATAATGTCATGGACCTAGATTTTCGGAGTTCTTAACCAAAATCTTACATGATTACTTAATACGAATTTCCAAGAACTATAAGATTCTTGACAATTTAACTCCTTTACCATCAGAAAAAAATTAAAATATGAACGAAATAAAGAAATTGATTGGTTTAAAAGACAAATTTTACATTTTATAAACATCTAATCTCTGTCGAACTTGCCCATACGAACTATCTTCTTATTTTTTTAGGGATAAAACAATTTATATAATGAATATCAAACTAATGCTAAAAAAATAAAATAAAATATACGTGTCTCTAAATGAAACAAAAAGCATATGATATAATTTTGATACTTCATTTTAAAAATCCAGGTAAATCATAGATTGTAAATTACAATTCTATTTTACGATACTTAAGAAAACTAATTGATAACTCTGACACTTATGTGTTGACCATAAAGAAATATTTTAGATAATTCGGGGCAAAGCGCTCCCCCGGATCACTTTGCCTCTTAGAGGGTACCATTCGAAATATGCATACAAGAAAATAATTTAAGCAATGAATTACAAAATTCCTAATTCAATGAATAGGTGATATATTTTTTGTGTAATAGGTGCACTAGAGTTAAAAGTTGCGTTTTGTGTTTACATGAAATATTTGAATTGCGACATATTCTTTCCTTTAAAAAATGGTAAGTCTCGAACTCACGCTAACGATGCAAACGTGGACCACAACGTTTCTAAACGTTTGTTATCATTGGTTGATAATGACAAACCACGCGGTGGTGTAGTGGTTAGCGTGCTGGCCTATCACGCCAAGGACCCGGGTTCGAATCCAGGTGGAGACACCAAAGATTTGTGACCTGGGCTTTACACAGTGTTGTGTCCTTGGGCAAGGCACTTCATCCACATTGCAATCAGTCTACCCAACTGTACAATTGGGAACCGGAATACGGGAAGTACGGACCTATGTGGTCGCGCGAAGCGCTTAGTAGCGGCTTTGAAAGTACTTCCTTCAGGGAAATAATGTACAGCCAATGAGCAGTGCTTGCACTGAATATTAGGCTTTAAAATGTTCATTATTGTAGCGCCATGAGCATGCATAAGTGTATGGAATGGCGCACAACAAAAACCCATTATTATTATTGTTATCTGTCGATCGTCAGAGAGACCTTCTCCCAAAATGCACTAAGTTCAAATTGTTGGAAAACCATCAAAATGTCAGAAATTCAGAATATCCAAAATAGCAAAAGCACCACATCAACACTAAATCTAACCTCCTACCAAATTTTGTAAAATAATATTGAATAGTTTTTGAGTTATAGTCCGGAAACAGATCCTACCCCCTAAATTCATTAAGTTCAAATTGCTTCCATGGAAACCAGAAAACTAGAATAACAAAAATAGCTCCAAAGGCACCAAAGCACCATAAGGTCAAACCACATACCAAGTTTTGCTAAAAAAATATTGGAGGGGTTTGAAGATATTGTCCGGAAAAAGACCCTTCCCCCTCATTTAAGTTCAAACTTTTTCCATTGAAACCTGAAAAATGCAAAAATCCGAAAAAACAAAATACCAAAAGGCACCACTTCTTCATTAGGTCTAACCAGATACCAAGTTTTGGTAAACAATATTGAGCAGTGTTTTAGATATGGCCCGGAAACAGACCCTTCCCCCTATATGCACTAAGTTCAAACTGTTTCAATGGAAACCAGAAAGCCTTAAAGACTATGTTCTATATTTCAATTAGTAAGCCGATATTTTCCATCGAAATTTCATATTTACCCAAAAAATATCGCGTCAACTTCTGCATATTTATTTCAGGATTTTCAAAAATCCCTTAATCATCTCGAAATGAACTTTTTGATAATTCCCAATTTGTTGTAATACGAACATTTAAACTTCCAATCGAAAACCATTTGTCCATGGTTAAACATATTTTCTTTGATTTGGTGTTCGCTTTCACTGCAAAATCCCTTAATTATCCATCGATCATGAGTTGAATTATTTTTGAATATATCTTTATATCCCATCTTATATCTCTTTAAAAACAACCCAGACGCTCATCTGATGGCGTATCCTATTTTTCTCTTCAAGTTCTGAGGAACGCCGGTTCTTGACATCATCATAGTTCGTCTACAGTTAGCGCCAAGTTTTGCAGTTCCTCTGAAAATGTGTTCCTGATCGGGACGTTTCTCTCTTTCTCTCCTCAACATCATACCAAAACACCTGCTTGATGTAACACTTTTCATTGGCTTTTCTGTCGTAAGTTGAACAGTTTCTTGAAATACATTCTTCTGTACAGTTTTGAAAACGTCCCGAATGCTCATTATGCTCTTTGATGTAGTGACCAGTGTACTCTTCGAATGTGTTATCCAACTCAAGACATTCTGAAATGAACATAAATATGTCAATGGCTCTGTACCTCACTAGGCTTTGATTTATACATTTCCAAAGGAACATCTGGCCTGTTAGGCCTGATTGGCTTATGGCTGGCATGGCATGGTGTCAGGCGTCCGTCCGTCCGTCCGTAAACTTTGTACACTTTCAACTTCTTCTCCAGAACCATAAGGCCTAGAAAGCTGAAACTTTGTGTACATACTCCTTGACTAGTGAGGATTAAAAATTGTAGCTTTGATGGGCCTGTGGCCTATTTTCGTCTTTTAGATAAGGAGGATTCTAAATTGTACATTTGGTGAGCCTGTGGACCCTATTAAGGGGAGAACCACATTGGCCGCACCCTAAAGCAAAATTGATATGAAGCCTGATGAGCTACAGAGCCAATGGCTCTATTTTTATAGACAAACAATTGGTAGTTTGAAGGTAAAAGATGCCGCTCCGAAACTTTTAAAAATAACAAAATCATGCCAATCTCAATTCTTATTTGATTACAAATGAAAATATGCAGGCACTGATTTATAATTTTTTTATTTTTTTTGGTAGTTATTTGGTATTTACTTGATTACTGGGTACTAAACCCCATCACTATAACAAACCATAGATGCAACTGCGGATATACCTTAGTTAAAGTTTTATCATAACGTTCATTTCATTTGATTAAATTTGGATTTTCGAAGGACTTACGTATTTTCCTAATTACTGACACACACGTATGCACACCGATTCATGTCTAACCTGCCAGACAAAAGAAAGTACACACCGCAGTTTGTTTGAATTTGTCTAAAATCTAAGAGAACTGTGATGAATTTAATTTTTGCACTATTATAGCACATGATTGCAGTAGTTTGAATAACATAATTTGTGTCTGGTAAGTGGTTGTTATATTATCTTTGTTCAATGTAGGCACGGGTATGAAATAGAATATAATAACCACGATACCTTGTTTATTATACATGTAGTCATTTTGTGAAAAATGGGCACGTTTATTGATTTTCAAATAAAATATGTCTTCTTTGTTGTTTAACTAATTTTGGAACATGTTAACAACTTAAACGTTTAATTTGATTTGATTTGATTTAACTCTTGTTCTAATCAATTTGAGAATATGACATAACAAACTGGAAATATTTGTTATTGAAAATTTTACATGTGATTATTTTAACTGAAGTGGGTACTTTCTTTTGCAAGTCAGTATATATTGGACAAGGTAACATCGGCGGATTCCGAGGTGGGGGTATCGTTCAAAGAAACTTCCAAATATAGCAAATGTTTTACAAGATAAAAACTTCGCTACCCAACTCTTTTCATATAATATAATTTCATTACATTTTGCATATTTATATATTGTGAACATTTGGATAGAAGCACAACCTTCAAGAGTCATTTCCCTACATCGCCGCGTCTGTTTGTCAAATCCGCATCCAATGCTACAGCGGCAGTGTTCATCAGTGCAAGAGTCATCTACATGTAGGCAGGGTTCTGAAAATGTTTTACCAATATATGATAATAAGATAATGTTTTACCAAGAGATGAGAATAAAAAATGTTTTATCATGAGATGATAAAAAGTTTTACCAAAAAGATGATAATATGTATGTTTTACAACGATTATGTTTTACCAAATGATGATAATAGGAAAACGTTATGCAAAAAGATGATATGAATGTTTTACCAAAAGATAATAAAAGGAAAAAGTTTTACCAAAAGATGATAATAGGAAATTGTTTTACTAAGAGCTGATTATAAGAAAATGTTTTACTAAAAGATAAAAAGAAAGTGTTTCAACAAGAATCATATCCAACCGCAATCTCATTCAAATCAGTAGAAACTACTAGCGACGTAGGAGTAGTTTCGATCTGGTTTGAATGAGATTGATCCAACCGCTTCATCTGCACATTAAACATGTGAGTTATGAAGCTTATTGTAATTGGGCAATCATTAGTGTTTGAAAAAGAACGTTCATTATTTCCAACCTTCGACTGAACATCAACCAATCAACAAGTTCTCAAGATCACTAAGATTTCTAACTGGTTACTGGGTTATCTCCCATTAACCAGACAACCACCAAAAGACTGACAATTTTGAGATAGAAATATGAGTTGGAAGAGATTGATACATCTTATAGCATGGTTCAAAGCTGTTTAGTCTGTAAGAGGAATTATATATTAACTGACTGTTGCTTCTTGTTGTTGTTGCTGTTGCTGTTGTTGTCGTTGATGATGTTGTTTCGCTGGCTCTTTCAGTTGCTGCTGCTGCTGTTGTTGTCGTTGATGATGTTGTTTCGCTGGCTCTTTCAGTTGCTGCTGCTGCTGCTGCTGTTGTTGTCGTTGATGATGTTGTTTCGCTGGCTCTTTCAGTTGCTGCTGCTGCTGTTGTCGTTGATGATGTTGTTTCGCCGGCTCTTTCAGTTGTTGCTTCAAAAGTTGTTGTTGTTGATGGTGTTGTTGTTGCGGCTTCTCTTTCTGCTGTTGTTGTAGTAGCTGATGTTGCTGATGGTGTTGCTGATGTTGTTGCTGTTGTTGTTTGTCCAATTGGAAGACACCTGTAGTCAGTTGAACTAGCCACAGGAACACACACGTGCAATGAACTGCAGGGTCGTTTCATGCATGGTCCCTCCTGTAATAATGTTGATCATGTTAAGTTAATCCGTTAATTGTTTAATTCCTGCAGATGCCTAAATAATTTTTACATCAAACTAGGCTTTTAGGTGCATCACATGTCTATAATATAGCTTTCAAATATCAAAATTTATCATACAATGGATAGTGTTCTCGGCATAAAATTTTCGGTATCCGTTGGGCGTGGCTAAGGGTCATATACGGATACCGATGCAAATTTCAAAGGATAAGATCGGAACTTCTTTCGAAAATTCTGATGACGTCACAACCGGGAACATTTTGAACGCCTTCCGTTACGGAGAGAGACATAACAACATGAATGATACCTTGCATTTAAGAAATAACAACAAAACTGTATGGATCTTTAGCCATATGTATGTGCCAAAACACTGTCATCGCAAGTTGAATGAAACCGACTGAACAATATTACCCACAGGTAAAAAAGGGCAGTTCAAGTCTCATGTTCAAACACGTCATTTACCCATCTTCTGTGTTCTTTACTATAATATTGTTTAGTTTGGATTGGGAAATCCACAGACTGTCATCTAGTTTGGCCCTGCGGCCGTTAATGTTCGCTGTTTCGCCATAGTAACATAGTCGACTCGTCCTCCCGATGACGTCGGATTAAAGACCGTCAGTTCGATCCCGCCAAAGACCATTTAAAATGTTTTTCATCTAAAAAATCATCGTATTTGATAGATTTTTTAAATTTCAAAACTTTTAAGTCGTGACAAAATAGCTAAAACGGCAATAAAAGGCACTCATGACTTATAAGGAAGAATTATATTTTGTCAATTCACAGTCACAGTCATTGCTCTATTCATTTGCATATATCAATGCGCATCTTAGAATAACGTCAAGTAATAAAATAGTATTATCAGGCATTTCTTCAAATTACATTTTAAAATGACATTTTTCCTAATGCAGGATATTTAGGATCCCACAACGCACGAGCATGATAACCTCTATATACCCGAACTTTGCAAATGTACATTACAACTAGAAATATGTGCATGTGCTGCACTGTGATGTCCCCCGTACAAACTTTTAATCTGAAAATGACCCTAACCCCCATATGTATTAATTTCAAATTCTTTCCACGAAAACCCCCCCCAAAAACCAAAGAAAATCAGAACTAAATTACCGACGGAGAAAAAGGCACCACTCCTCTTCTAGATCCTACTACGTACCAAGTTAAGTAAAAAGATATTCAACAGTTTTTGAGCTATAGCTTGGAAATGGAAATTCTCCCAAAGTTCAAATTGTTGCCATGGAAACCATCAAAAGGTCAGAAATTCAGAATATCAAAAATAGCAAAAGGCACCACATCAACACTAGATCAAACCTCATACCAAACTATGTAAAACACATTGAAAGGTCTTGAAGATATTGCCCGGAAACAGACCCTACCCTTCATATACACTAAGTTCGAACTCTTTCCATGGAAAGCAGAAATAAATCCGAAAATATAAAATCAGAATATCCGAAATAGCAAAAGGCACCAGCCCACCACTAGATCTTTTTATTTATTTTTTTATATTTTTTATTTGTCCCCAATTGTAAGATCGTACAGACAAATATGCATCGTCATGATATGATATTAAGTTACAATATGATAGAGTAAAATATACAAAATGGTATAACATAATATAACCACCACTAGATCTATCCACATACCAAGTTTCGTAAATAAATATTGAACATTTTTTTTAGATTTAGCGGAAACGAAAGCGTTACGGAAATACGGGACCACGGAATTACGGAACCGGGGGGGGGGGGGGGTTACATGCGGTTCATGATGAAATTTAGCTATTGAGAAAAGAAAAGCAGCACTCGGTTCAAAATCTTTTGTCGAAAGTTTGATATCATATTTATACGTTTAAATCAGCAATGAAATAAATTCGACGTCAAAAGTACAGTACCCTCTGCAAAAGTGTCATTTTTTACAGAACCTGCTTTCGGTGACATCATCATTATGTGTAGATTTTACACCGCATATCAGTTACTGCAATTCCATTAGATGGGTAACAACTTGGCGGCAACTAGTGCCTGATTCAGAGATAAAGACAAAGAAAGCTTTCAAGTGTATATTTAGGAACCGGAAATTGTGAGATGGCCACACTTGATTCGCCTTCATGCCAACATGCCGGGCTTACTTTTCCGTCATTTTGTTAAACTGTGTCATTTTTAATGAATTTTAGAAAATATTGTTGTTTAAATATGGGTCTATAACTTTCTAAGATGCATGATGTTTACTAGGCGAACCCATCCGTAAGCGGACAATTCACATCATCTCGCATTTGAGACCCTGAGCGATGAAACCACTGTTGTCACAGGAGTAACTTGCGCCTGGCTACCAATACCGAAGGCGGACGATCTGTGATAGGTTAGACGAGATTACGTCAGATGATGCGATCTACGGGGCTGTGGTTGAACCTTGAAGAGGGGAAAACCCGACGAAACAAGTTCACATATGATATTTTTAATATTCCCTCGCAACCAGGCAGATTTGAATGATAGAAATAATGAATAAAACTTGAGTTATAGAATTATCAAGAACAAGACCTAATATTTCAAACTTGCTTAAGGTTACACAGTTAGCCATAGGCCTCAGAGACGCTTAATGTGCTTGATCAAGTTGAACATACTCGGTTATTTGCACACATAAGGTCAAGGGACGACCTCAGACTGGCTAATGTTAGCTCGATAATATAACCAAAAAGAAAACTGTTTGATTAAATCTTTATTCAAATTTAGCGGCCCTAATGTAGGTGATGCATTTGTAACGTTAAAACAATTGTATTGCTTTAAAGAAACTAATACAAAATTAAAGAAATGATTATTATGATGCAATTTTCGCTTATAAGCTTCTATATAAGCCTAGCCGAGACCTACCAGATTTTGTGAAGAAAGACATGAAGTGAAGTGCGACACCCTTGGCCTTAGAAGTCTCGAGGATGGGCGGACTGCAAATAGTGGTCCGTCTATCGATTTCCTTGCCGGCACTCTGATGTGAGTGGGGCAAGAAAAGTCTACTTCTGCCTTGGTTAATAGAACACATGGGTTCCACATGAATGCGGAGAGCTCGAACAGGACAGACATGTTTGCTCTCCTCGTACGTAGGGGAGGCTGACTTAGTAAGCGTTAGGATGTGGAAAGCCCTGCCCTGCCTGACAACCCCTTGGTCCTTGCACATGCCCGAGCAAGCCGATCACGTTACTTCCGAATCTGAGCCAATATGTCCCAGGGCATTCAGCTCCGATATCCAGTCACAAACGTGGTCGCCAACGGGAAGGCGGAGAATGACAGTCTCTATGAGGGACTCTGAACGCAGGTGAAGGCATCCACATGCAAATAAGTCCTGATCAGCAAACTGGGCTTCCGGTGGCCTTGATCTTGGCCACAACCTGCATCAGAATGGCAGTAGGAGGAGTGATAAGCATTCAACCCCTCCCACTTTGTTGACAGCGTGTCTAAGACCAATGCTGTAGGATCGGGACAGATCTTCCAAAGTGTCGGCACCTGATGCCAAGGCATGAAGGAGAAATATAGACTCACTCAGCTGTAGTTTGCCTCTCTTTGTGAGGTCTTGAGCTGACGTGAGCAGACCGACGATCCGCTGCAACAGACAAAGCAGGAGTGTTCCGCTAAGGTGCTGATCTAATAGATTGTCTATCCTCTACATCCGATTCCGGGGGATGAATGCTCTGTTCCGATTTATGTCCAAAATTGTGACCAGGAAGGTGAGCGATGTGGTCGGCTGTCTATATTATTTTGACAAATTTACCAGCCAAGCTAATTTCCCGAACAGGGGAGCTCCGTGAGAAAGTATGAGAACTGGTTGTGATCTAGCCAATCATCCTAGTACATTAAGAACAGAATTTAATGGTTGTTTTACCTAGGTGAAGAGACAAGAGCGGATCTTTTCTTAACAGAAGAATGTTCTGTTGAAAGTTGCAAAACCAAGGACAAAATATTAGTTGTCATGGTCTGAGAAGATAGTTATGTTCAAGTATGCAACCATATGAATGGTGACACAGGATCGATTGAACTCCGACATAGTGTGCACGAGCCTTCATTTCCTCAGGTATTTCTTGGGCCGAACAAACACAGCGGAGTAGAACCCATAGGAGTGAGACTTGGGAGTGGGATTCCTAGATGAGAATTTCGGTTTAAACATCATTTTGAGTCTTTTGACTGCCAGCTATCTTTCCGAGAGGAAACAGGAATCTGGAAACCTTGCTCCAGTATCCTACACACGGAAGGTTCTAGCTCTGCCAGTTCGCCGCAAAGTGGACGCGGTGGTGTATTTGTAGCTACAAGAGTCACAGTTTCATGGGAGTGTTGGGTCCCCTGTCCCTCTTGTTCCACTTTTTAGCTAATCTGGCCTGTATGGCCCGATGGGCATGGCATGGTGTCCGGCGTCCGTCCATCAGTCCGTCCGTAACTTTGTGCATTTTCGACCTTTTCCAGAAGCATAAGGCCTAGAAAGCTAAAACTTGGCATACAGACTCCTTGACTAGTTAGGGTTATAAAAATAGAAGCTTTGGTGGGCCTGTGACCCCAAATAAGAGTCACAGGGATCACGCCCTAAAAACCCATTTCATCCGTACTTTTCCAGAAGCATAAGGCTTGGAAAGCTGAAACTTTGTGTACATACTCCTTGACTAGTGAGGATTATAAATTGTAGCTTTGATGGGCCTGTGACCCTTCATCTTCTTCTCCAAAAGTTTAAGGCCTCGAAAACTGCAACTTATCACCTCTCTACTTATTTTTAGGCTTGGTGACCCTATTGCCCGTACAAAGGGAAAACCACACTCTACAGCATAATTGAATATGCTGATGAGCTACAGAGCCAATGACACTTTTTTCTGTGGGTTCGCCTCCTGGGTGAGGTTGGGGAGCCTGAGTCTCTTGATGCCGTCACTCAAAGTGAAAAGATACGCATCCCGTCCCACAAGGTTGACAGACTCTCTGACTTCATTCATAGTGGACACTCCCCCGGCAGCCCTTTGGTGAAGTCCAGCTGCTGCACCTCATTCCGCTGACGGTGGACGTCTTCGATGGTTCCATTGAATAGGACAGGAGCCCAGTCTGTGGCGGATCTTGGGTTGTTGTGGATCTCCGACAGAAGGTCGCTCCTTCCTAGGAATTCATCCCTTCGGAGATCTGCCCGTCGCTTAGAATAATTTGAACAGTCGTGAAGTGTCTGCTGTCCTGTCCCAAGCGGGATCTCTGTCCCACCGGAAAGACGGATATGTGTATCCTGTTTCTCCGACACAACAAGTTGTTGAGAGGGGAGGTGAAAGGGGAGGCCGCAAACGGAACCCTGGATGCCCGTCCCTGTTTTCCTCTTCCTCTTCCTAATGGTCCGAATGTGGAGCAGAGCAGACGGTTTGACATGGACGACAGAGGGAATGGGGGTAAGGTCTGAATGTAGAGCAGAGCAGATGGTTTGACATGGACGACAGAGGGAATGGGGGTAAGGTCTGAATGTAGAGCAGAGCAGACATGGTTTGACATGGACGACAGAGGGAATGGGGGTAAGGTCTGAATGTAGAGCAGAGCAGATGGTTTGACATGGACGACAGAGGGAATGGGGGTAAGGTCTGAATGTAGAGCAGAGCAGACGGTTTGACATGGACGACATAGGGAATGGGGGTAAGGTCTGAATGTAGAGCAGAGCAGACGGTTTGACATGGACGACAGAGGGAATGGGGGTAAGGTCTGAATGTAGAGCAGACATGGTTTGACATGGACGACAGAGGGTATGGGGGTAAGGTCTGAATGTAGAGCAGACATGGTTTGACATGGACGACAGAGGGAATGGGGGTAAGGTCTGAATGTAGAGCAGACATGGTTTGACATGGACGACAGAGGGAATGGGGGTAAGGTCTGAATGTAGAGCAGAGCAGACGGTTTGACATGGACGACAGAGGGAATGGGGGTAAGGTCTGAATGTAGAGCAGAGCAGATGGTTTGACATGGACGACAGAGGGAATGGGGGTAAGGTCTGAATGTAGAGCAGAGCAGACGGTTTGACATGGACGACAGAGGGAATGGGGGTAAGGTCTGAATGTAGAGCAGACATGGTTTGACATGGACGACAGAGGGTATGGGGGTAAGGTCTGAATGTAGAGCAGAGCAGATGGTTTGACATGGACGACAGAGGGAATGGGGGTAAGGTCTGAATGTAGAGCAGAGCAGACGGTTTGACATGGACGACAGAGGGAATGGGGGTACGGTCTCGCCACGTGTGATGTTGACATCGCCTGCAAAAGGAAGAGTTCGACCCCAACAAGCCATGGTTTCCCGAGCGGAGCAAAAGTGGGGCAGAACGGAGTGGAATGGAGTGGAGTGGAGCAGAGCAGAACCCAAAACCCAGCATCTGAAGTCCTAACATGTGCCATTCAATCATTTATCTAATTCATCTTCCCATAAGCTATCATGTAGTTTCGAAATAAAACTAACTAATCTTTTACAAAAGGGCAGTATTAGTAAAAAGTACATTATTCTAAGTTGGCCAAATAACAATTTGAGGTTTACAATAAATCATTATCCCATTAATTTACGTTGATGCAATGTGTCAATCAATTTTTCAAAAACTGTTTTGTTTGAGAACAGAAAATAGTTGTATAGATGTATGATACACAAGGCCTTGAACACTTTTCATTCTTGTCTTTGTTTTCATTAAACATTACGCCTTTGTATATATTTTCATAGATTTGTCATTGTCTATATTTTCATATATTCATGTTTCTGCAAGCGATCATTCACAACTGCAGAAAAAAATTCGGAGTTATTTTAGTGTTTATACTTATTGAAATAATTAAAAATATACCTAGTCATATCAAATTTTGAAATTTCGAATATTGATTTATCAACATCCTGACGACATATTAATATACGAATGACAAAAAAAACTAAAATTTTGTCCATTACATTAATCTTGATATCTTTTATAAAAAATCGGATAACATAAAGGTGCAAATAAAATCTTAACTCAATCATGATTAAGAAAACTTTACTCTTTAGAGCATAAAAGTAGAATTAATGTAATTGGGACTAGGTGTTGATTACTTATATGAGGCCGTTATTGGTATAAATGCTTTCAATTGAAAACAATTAAGTGTTTGCCACTAACATGGCAATGTCCCCCGCCATTGAGATATTTCGAAATAATTGTCACAAAAAGCAAATGCTTTATTCCCATTGACATTGAGTGCAATGGTTCAAGAGATATCGCATTAACAAGAGTGGAGAAAGTGCCGTGGTAACGTTGAAAATAAGGTCAAGGTCGCCGGAATTATTTGGTGTTTGTGTACTCCCTCAAAGTAGGATGTGACCAAATTTGTAGACATTTGGTGCAGTGGTTCATGAGATATTGCATTAAGAAGAGTTTCAAAAGTAGCCAAGGTGCCGTGGTGACGGCCTAGAATTTAAGTTCAAGGTCACTGGTGTCTCCGTTATCCCCCAATGTAGGCTGTGACTAAACTTGAAGACATTTCGTACAACGGTTCATAAAATATACATGTAAGGTGTTTCAAAGTGCCGTGGTGACCTTGAAAACAAGGTCGAGATTATCCAAACTGATTGATGTCTGCATAATCCCCCTATATAGACTGCGATCAAAAATTGAAGACATCGAGTGCAAAAGTTGAGAAGAGATATCGCGTTAGCAAGAGTTTCAAAGTGCCTAATGACCTTGAAAATAAGGTCAATGTCACCCAACGTAACTGGTGTCTGATAAGTCCTTTAAATTAGGCTGTGACCAAATTTGAAGACATTTGGTGCAATTATTCATGAGCTATCACGTTAACAAGAGTTAAAAAGTAGCCAAAGTGCCTTTGTGACCTTGAAAATAATGTCGAGGTCACCCAAAGTGACTGGTGTCTGCCTAATCCCCCAAAGTAAGCTGTGACCAAATTTGAAGACATTTGGTACAATGGTTCATTCGATATCGCGTTAACAAGAATCGGGATGTACGTACGGACGGACGCCGCTTAATACAATGTCCCTTGTATTGGCCACTTGATTCGCCTTCACGTTAACATGCCGGTCATTTTGATAAAATGTCTCCCTTTTAGTCAATTGTAGTTCGATCTTCTCATGGTTGGTCATAAAATATTGCTAAAATTACCAAGAATACAGTAAAAGTACTTTAAAATATTGCAGTTTGATAAAGAGTCTTTAACAAATTCATCAATAACTGGGTAGGCTTATCCCTTGAAGTGAAAAAGACGTCTCATACCAAAAAAGACAAAAAAACAAAACAAAAACAGTGGGTTTCCTTACTCAAATATACATTTTCTAATATCTAGTTACAAGGATTTTTGAGAACTTGGCCGTGTTGAACTTGCTAGGATTTTTAAAAAGTGAATATTTATTGTACAACTATAAAATTTTGGACTTTATTGATTTCTAAACTTTTTAATGACTTTTAAAGATCGCATATGAATATCACTGTATTGTTGCGGTAAAGGATCCCAATGTTTGGCATTGAATGTGAAAGGCCGTCTTGGTCTTGGATACGTATTATTGAATGTTGGAATGTTTAAGTATTTTTATCTCTGTGCATAAACAACGATAACCAGTCAGCATAATGATAATAAGTAGGCCTCTACTCAAAACGTGACTACAAAAAAAATATCTAAGATATTTTCACTTTGTTACATCAGTCATATGAAATGTGAAAAAATCGTTTTGCTGTTAGTTTATTCCGAAGGGCAAGTCATACGTAAATGATTGAATTTGGTGATCCACTGTGCGTCGTACCTATGGTTAAAAATTAAGTGCATTCTTATCTTAAATATCCCTTCACCAATTAGTTAAATATGTAACTATAATACAAATCTTATTATATATGATGGATACGATTTTCAATCACATTTGAATTTATTCCAATTGTTCATATACCCATAACATTCACCAATAATACTCTCGGGAAATATTTGTATCAAGGTTCGAAGAAAAGTATTGCGTTTCTTGTTTCTGTCACATCCCTTTATCTTTCTGTATATCTTTGTTTTTACAATTCATTGTGTATTTTTGTGCTTCAAATATGCAGTTTGTATAAAATGTACAATGGACCTGAGGACACCTTACTGAAATAAACCCTTCTTTCAGGCAGATACTTCATAAGAATAGTTTTGCTCTCGCCTTCCTTTTATAATTGAATAAGGGATGTACTTACTTTAGCGCTGATCGTGTTGATTGAGACGGGATGGGTGTTCTCGTTCCTTTCTGAAGAGTCCCTGTTGAGTTGGCAAACTCTTGTCTCCTTGTTCCAGTCAAAGGACGCACATGCAGACGCATACACGCATAAACGTTGACAGCGCTCATATGTAAAAGAAGAAAACCCGGCGTCTCCAAAAATGTTCAACCCAAACGAATAAGAAGCACAGTTCATCAAGAGACCAACTAGAGAAATCTTGTACAAGCACATGATGCTCAAATGGCATCGGTCCTCAACTGCGCCCGCTGCTCTCTAAGTTTTACTTATATAAGGTATTCAGTTTATCATCGTTTACTATCGATCTTAAGACACATGGCTGCCACGGCCTGTCTGTAACACGATAGCACCCCTGGGTCCATTTGTATAGAGGTAAATATTCTTAGTGATCGTAACTTGGAGACATTGAGAACTGAGAACTGAGAACTGGGACGGCAATGTGATATAAGAACTAGGTCTTTAAATGGCTGTGGTGATTTTAAAACATAAACTTTATAAATCAGTGTCAATAAACCTCATGTATTACCTTACATGACTGCTTTAGGCAAGTAACCAAAAGGAACTTTATCATTTCAAGAATAAAAGAAATCAAGATGACATCGATGTGGTCAGTTAATTTCCACAGGAACCCGATATCCTAAATAAATGTAGGTAAAACGTGAGTAAGAAAGACTGATAATTCCGACTTGCCAAATGCATTTTCAGATTATGAAAAAGCAGAGGCTCTCAATGATTATTTTGCTTCCATTGCTAATATAGATGACGAAGGTGCCCAGTTACCCCCCTTTTCAAAAACATGTGATTATGAACTTTCACATGCAGTTATTGAAGCTTTTGAAATAACTGATCTTATAAAAAGTCTCCCGGTGAACAAGGCCAGTGGACCTGATAATTTAAATCATAGATTACTAAAACATATATCCCATTCAATTGCATCACCACTATGTTTGTTGTTCAACCTTTCGCTTGAACGGGGTAGCTTCCCATCTCAATGGAAACAAGCAAATGTTATGCCACTTTTTAAAAAGGGTGATAGACATCGGCCGTCTAATTACAGGCCTATTTCATTGCTTTCTTGTATTAGCAAATTGTTTGAACGCTTGATTTTTAAGCGAATGTATAATTATTTTTTAGACCATGATTTATTATGTAAATATCAGTCTGGATTTTTACCAAACAATTGTACAACTTATCAATTAATAGAAATTTATCATAACATATGCAAAGCTCTAAATGAACAAAAATAGTTTTGCATGGTTTTCTGTGATATCTCCAAAGCATTTGACAGAGTATGGCATAAAGTTCTCATATTCAAGCTTCAACAATATGGTATTTCCGGTTTACTTATTCAGTGGTTAAAAAGTTATTTAACTGATCGTTTCCAACATGTTTTTGTTAATTGTAGTTTTTCTAGAAAACAGTTTTTAAATGCAGGAGTACCCCAAGGCTCAGTCCTTGGTCCTTTCTTATTTCTTATTTATATCAACGACATAAGTACTGAATTAGAAAATATTTCACGACTCTTTGCCGACGACACTTGCAAAGGATCCTCAGCCATGGATATGAAGACAATTGAAGACAGTCTAAATAAAGATTTGATAACGCTAGATAATTGGGCAAAAACTTGGTTAGTCGATTTTAATCCTTCTAAAACTAAGAGCGTACTTTTTACACATAAAATCAACCATGAATACCCTTCTCTTGTATATGGTAATACCAATATTGAAATGTTAAAAGTCATAAACATTTAGGAGTTATGTTGTCCAATGATATTAAATGGAATGATCATATTGAAAGTATATCGAGTTCAGCTTGCAAAATGGTTTCTGCCTTGAGAAAGCTCAAATATAGATTAAGTAGTCGTAATTTATCAATAATATATAAGACTTTCATTCGACCAATTCTCGAATATGCATCTGAATTATGGGACAGTTGTTCAACATTTAATGAAAACAATCTAGAACTTATTCAGCTAGATGCAGCGAGGGTAGTTACTGGATTAACCAAATTCGCCTCTAGAGAAAGCTTATGTTAAGGATACCATACAAGTAACCGTCCATTCGTGAAAAAGAATGTACGAGCCGCGAAGCGGCGAGTTCATTGTTTTTCGCGAATGGACGGTTACGCGTATGTTATCTGACTTAAAATACAGCCTAGGTTTTTTAAACAGTCAACATTGGCTTTATGTGATAAATACTCAAATTTAACAGAATTTCAATCAAACAAGAGGCATGCTTCAATAAAAAGTTTCCTTAAAAACCTCTGTGATGCCCAAATCTGATAAATCAGTACATTCTTAATGCACGTGAAAACTGTTCAAAACGTACGCGTCATAACCGCCGTGCCAGAACATTCTTAATGCACGTGCGACCCAACTATATAGCCAGTACATTCTTGATGCACGTGCAAATGGTTCTAGACGAGAGTAATCGTTTGGGTTTGGTATAAAAGGGACGTTGTAATTGTTATACCCTGACATTATGTGCGGTAAGTTGGTGCTTCTGGAGGGTAAAACGTCCGAGTATCTTCAATTTGATGATATTTCATCAGACGATGATGTTTCAACACAAGCCACACAGAAAGGGACAAATTGTTTCCATGCATATGTATGTACGCCGAAGACTAAATTATTTCATCGAATGACGACCGAATATCATCTCATGGTCCAAATAAATTCGAAGGAAGCAACGGTCGGTTTGCTGTGCCAACGAGTGAAACCAGCATGACCTATTGAAGACGGTAAGTTTATTTCTATCTACTATACTGATGATTAACGTTAGTATTATGTTTTATTTGATGAATAAGTCTCTTTACAAGAAAGTGATTCTTAACTATTGTAATTTTCAAGTTGCATATTATCCAAATTCTAAGTTTTTAACATATATTTAGGATATTTAAAAGGGACTGAACTACAGGAATGCTGTCACTCTTCTTTTGCTAAATTGTCAACCTAACTAAACAAGGTTAGTGCAGAGTTCAAACATTTTCTGAACAACAGTTGATAATAATTTTGTTTGTTTTCTAGAGAACAAAGACGGGAACAGTGGACTGTATAAACTTTGAAAACCTACCAATGCCTTGAAAGAGTCGTTCTTTCAAGAAAACGTTAAAAGAATTAACTGCAGAGGAGAAGAATGTCATTCTCAGGAGATTCATCCGAAAAGTGAACGATAGTATTACTCGGAATTTTGACATCGACAACTGTGTGAAATGTTGTTTGATTGTATATCTCTAACATATTCTACATAGAGACCAGGAATATACTTGTGAGAGAGAATCATCAGAAGATACTGAAAACACTTCTGAATCTTCTTGGAATCAATTTCGTCCTAACAAAGGCAGACTAACACAAGACACCAGGATTTAGGCTGACGATGGATACTAGAGGCACTGCGATATACATAAGATGTATTAAGAGAGCAACGCTTGACAAGGTTACATTTTCAATGGAAATTGTCCACGTTGTGTCAAACATGAGTTCAATAAAATTGCTTAATCTCGTGTTATCGTGTTATTTTGTTTTTCAATGAAAATGAAATGAAATGTTACGTCATCAAATTATGCCAACTAGTAATGAGAACGTCGAAGGGACCGTCACAAAACTCTTTACTTTCCATTTAGTTGCAGTAGTTTCCTGAAGGATAATGTACGATTGACACAATGGAGTGACGTCACTGCTGTATTTTAAATTTCGAGACGGGTTGGGCTCCATTAAAACAAAGGAGAAAAGAGAAAAAGAATATCCTATTCCATAAAATAATGACAAATAAATGCCCTTCCTACCTATCAGAGCTAGTACCTCAGCATGTTTATTCTGTCTCCAGTTATAATCTACGAAATAAGAGTAACTTAGTACAACCATCAGCTAGAACATCTTCTTATAGAAATTCTTTCATATTAGACTCAGTTAGAATTTGGAACAATTTAGATGAAAATGTTAAATGTATACAATCAACTACGGAATTTAAAACACGTATTACTTCTTCCACCCACTTATTACAATAGTGGTAACAGACGATTAAGTATTCTACACGCAAGATTAAGAAATAGATGTAGTAGTTTAAATGATGACCTTTTCCGGGTAAATTTATCAAACGAAATTGTCTGTTCATGTGGTTATCCATGTGAAAATTCTTATCATTATTTTATTGAATGCCATTTATATCATCATGAAAGACAGCTGTTGTTCTCCAAAGTCCTTGATCTCGGAGTTACTCCATCATTAGAAACAATTTTGAAAGGCAATGTTAGGTTAACCGTGGAGAATAATAATCTTCTCTTCAAATATGTACATAGTTATATCAGTAAAACTAATAGATTCCAGTAATGTTCACTTTCAGTTACTATCTACTTGTCAGTCATTTGAATATTTGCCTTGCCCTTGCTATATCCATGCTACGATTATTTTGTATATTGAATAATATATACATCACTTTTTGTCTCTTTTCGTTATATTTAACTGTGTCAAATTGTATTACTGTTATGTAAATAGTATCATCATTGATATTGTAATCAATTATATTTTACAAAGCTGCACTGTACATAATTGCACAAACCTTAATTGTAAAACCTGTGTTAATATATGAAAAATTGTAAATCTTTATAACATATGTATATTAATCAATTTTGTATTGGAGAGGGCCCAGTAAGTGTTTTCACTTTTGCCCGATCCATTTGACTTTTTGTCAATAAAATATGTTTAAACCAAACCAAGAAAGACCCGTCCCCTCTGTATAATAAAGTAAAGTTTTACCTACATTTTATTTACGATATCGGGTTCCTGTGTTAATTTCGCTATCACAAAGTTCAATCTTGGAAATTGAAAATGGCAAAAGAGTCAAAACTTGGTGCCAAGTCACGTGTTGCAAACGTCTTATAACTTTCTTTAATCAATGTTTGTCAGACCTTAGTGAAAACATATCAATAAAGGATATAGGGTAAATAATGTTTAAAATTAAAAAAAATCAAAACAAAAAGAGGACAACCCTTGTCAGAACAATCGTCATTGTTCCTCCGTTTCGAATGGTAACATTATATGACGATTAAGAAGATAGGATGGATAGAATAAATACAATTTCGGCATGTTGTTTTGTTCCCATGCACTCAAGAACTTTGTATTTTGATTAGATGTTAGAAAGAGTAAACATCAGATGGTTCGGACTGGATCAATATTCTTTAATATGATGAATTCATTTCGACCATTATGTAGGTCAATTGATCCAGTCCGAACCATCTTATGTTTACTCTTTCTCATATACAACCTTTCTTTACGTGAGAAATCAACTCTCTTTTTAACAGATATATATATGTATGCGATCATCTGTCGTGCCAAGTTTTCTGGATTCATCTATCTACTTTCAAGACCAACTGAGCGTGTCTTCGCTCATCATCTGTGTGATTCATTACAGTACTGTGTGTGAGAAGGGAACAGTCTAAACACGGAATCAGGACAGAGTCTACTTTATTGCCTTGCAGAATTCAGACATACAAACAAACATTCTAAGCATACATATATTTAAACATGTCTATATGGACAAAAATATTTTAAACAACAAGCAGTTTTATGTAACACTTAGCATTCTAAAGAAATACAATATTGTAACATAATAATGTCCTAAATATCAATGGTGCACAGCTAAACTATTGAATAGATAACATTAAAACAGATAAGTCAAAGTTATAATCATAAAAATACTAACAAAAACATATACATATAATTGTACAATGGCGATATACATAATGTCAACATCATGCTTAAATTTTTACTATGGTTTTTGTTTTTTCTTTAACAAACGGCAATGTCGTATTTTATTACCATGTACTGAATGAACACTTACTTCCAAAGACTTAGAAATCTAATTTCTGCGTCAATTTTCTTATTTCTTTCTTAATGTTTACTGCTACTTTTTGCCCTGTGTCTTGATAAAGTACATGCATCTTATTTAGGAAACAGTTTTAAAAAATATTACACAATGCAAACTGTCACAACATGAAACATATAACATTTATTTGTTTGTTTGTGAGCTGTAAACAACAGAAATATTTTATTTCAAGTGCAAATCATGTAAATATGTATTTGTCTTATTTATATATATCTGTATGTATGTATGTATGTATGTATGTATGTATGTATGTATGTATGTATGTGTGTATATGTGTGTGTATGTATGTGTGTGTGTGTGTGTGTGTGGGGGGGGGGGGGGGGGGGGGGTGTGTGTGTGGGGGTGTGTGTGTGTGTGTGTGCCCGCCCGTGGAATTCGAAAATTGAGGGTAAGTGTCTTAATTTGTGGCAATCAATCTCGCCGGATATCTATACTTATGCAATGCTTTCATCTTAGCAAAGTGTTTTTTTTCTCGAAATCACGACAGTCCTCTCGATCACGCGTAACGATGTAAAATCTCATTTCGGGGTTCTAACGCAGAGTGACTTATCGATTTTTTCATTCACTACGCGTGAACGCTGAGATAGCACCAGTCGCGACTGTGTATTGTCTGGAATTCTTGCATACTCGTGTTGTATTTTTCCCCATCCATTTACAGCGTTTACAATGAGTAGCTAGCTAGGGTGTGGGACCCGTAGTGACTCTGATATCGGGTTTGTTCATTCATCATACTCGTTGAGAATAAAACTGCATAAAGGAAATGAACTATCGCCTTTACGAGAAACAGACCAACCTATTTATATTCATGATATACGAAACGAAATTAAAACTATTAGGGGAGACCAGGGCAAAGCGCGCCCCCTAACATAAAAGTGCGTCTAGTGGGCACCCCGACATGTACAGAATGCAACTTGCACACTATCTCTAATACTTATCAGATAGACTATAACATGGCACATGCTTTTTTAATCTGCCATGTCGGCATAAGGATATTTTTACGTAAATATATTTTGACTGAGGGGGCGCGCTTTGCCCTGTAGTTTGGGGCAAAGTGCCCAATCCCCTGGGCGCTTTGCCCCATTCGAAAAACAACTCAGAATGTAATAGATATTACACACATATTTTCAACCAATACAAATCAAAAGCTATCATCTTGATAATCCAAGGCAACTATCGAACCCATATGAAGGATAGAATTAACATAAAAGTTGACAATATATGCAAGAATGCGCAAAATATTCCTTAACATATCATGGACCTACATGTTCAACATTCTCAATGACCAAATATCGTTATGGATGGTACATGTACATTTCTTTCAACTACGAATGTGTTGATGATGTAGGTTATTGAATATCAAAACCAGTAAAATAATAGAATATAAGATTAATTGAATTGGTTATATGGACGAATTAAAGAATTCATAAAACAATTTTGTGTCGGACTTGGCAGAATGGCATACATTGCTTATCGTTTAGGGTTGAACAGTAATATACAATGAATTATATATTCATGATTTAAAAAACAACAGAAAAATATGTTTTTGTAACTGTTTCTTGTCGTGATTCTTTAACAAAACAAAACCCTTTAAGTAAAATGGTATATTTCATTTTAATATAAAAAAAACAGAATGCTGATATGAAAATGATAGTTCACCTTTACATTATTTGCTTAAGAAATTCAAAATAATAACTTTAACACCAATACGTTAACCAAAATGATATATTTTATAACACACGGGGCAAAGCGCTCCCCCGGCACGTTTTGTCCCATCAAGGGTAGCATTTGTTATGAACATCACAGAAAGTCATTAAAGCCAGTAATTTCAATTTTCATTATTCAATGAATTAATGATACAAATTCATGTTACATGTGCACGAGAGTTCAATGTTCCGTTTTGTATTTTATTAAATATTTGAATTTGAGATATATCCGTTCCATATAGTAAAATCGCGTTTTTTCGAATATTTGAAATTCTGCGTCCACAACTCAGGCAAATGATTCCAGCGTTGGTCACAAAGCTTCATTACGATTACTTTCATTCGTTGGTAATGACAAATTACTCCATTTGTCGATAGGTTTGAAGAAATAACGCGTGGTCACTTTGCCCCGGGGGCGCGCTTTGCCCTGGTCTCCCCTACTGTTGTCTTTCCTCAATTCAATAGTTATGAAAGTCTGTCTGCATAAGATGCTCTACCCACGCTAACTGGGTTTTATAGCCAGAGTAGACTCAAATAAATCATTCGATCGAATTCGTAACCAATAGTTATCGATAAACACTCTTATCATTGTAAGTTAATGTACCAGATGTTCTCTCAATGAGAAGGACTGGCTTCGCTTCGCGTGTAAGTGAGCCCTCGAGCCGAATGAAATTGTATACTAGTACGTTTTTCATAATGTTATTGCTTATCTCATTAGCGCGGTCTCCCTTATACATTGCCTAGAGCGTGTAGTACTATGTAAATATATCAAAATTTTTTATTGGTATGTCTTACCTCGATTTAAAACTTAGGAAATTTTGCTGCAATCATTTTGCACTGTGAATCTAGACAGGAAAGCTATACGGTAACCCTACTTTTATCTACCCTCTGACGTCACGACTTCGTTTATAAATTTACAGATTCGCATTGGATCGTTTATCGACTCCGTACACTCTATGCCTTCACGGGGGATGCTAAGCCGTTATGCCACGCCCCCTTTAAATTCGCCGACGCTAACTTGGCCATACCCACCGGAAACAATCGCTACCAGTGACGCTATCCCTCAAAAGATGACTCATTTTCCGCTATAAATTGTTTCGTCCATTCATCTAAAGACAGTAGGTATCATCATACGAATTCACCCACAGCAACAATGACCACAATTCTTTGCGAGAGAAAGTTGTAAACTCGATCTATTTATATCCTGGGGAAACACCTCTTCTAATTATTTCGGTTTCTAAGCTTATTTCAGGTCAAACTAAATGGTAATAATTTATGTGTATATGTTTCAATGATATAGATTTTTAGCAGTGTTCTTAAATTTGTATCAAAACACTCAATGTCCCTTTAAGAAACTATGTTATACAGCTGGGAACATTTGGCTAAGTAATGGAATCATTTCAAGCTTATATTACAATGCAAACATAATTAAAGACCACCAACTGTTACGAATTACCAACATTAAGCCAGTAGGCCAGGACCATTAGAAATGAGGTGGAAAAAAATAGTAGAAAGCTGATTTTTTCTGGAAACCTAAGAAATATCATTCTCAAAACAATGGCACAAAGTTCTGGAAATTTCAGCTGGTGGCTTTTTCAAAATGGCCGCCATTTCCAATATGGCCGCCAAAGATTTTCTGAATTATAAAATATTTTTTTCATTTATGTTGTATATTGAATGTTGTATATCAAATGAAAGCTTGTTTGATTACCTTTTCAAAAATGTACTTTTTATTGGTGTAGATAATAACCGAAGTGAAATATTGATCAAAATGCTTGGAAAATATATTTTATAACATGAAGAATTCATGTGCTCACAGTTAGTCACTAAAATCAGTAGCAGTACTACAGCATTTTAAATGACAGGCACAGGCTTGAACACTCTAATCACGCTTTCAAACAGATGAATCATTTCAAGTATTGCATCCACTAGAAACCATTTTCAGAACGTTTGTGATAAATGTAGACCAGATTCTATAGAACAAATATCACATTTCTGTACTGCCATTCCCATTCACTTGATGGCAATCCATTTCCTAACTATTGCTGTACAGTAAGGTATATTCTGTGGAACACACAGCTTCAGATGAGTGACTCCAACTTGAAAGAGAATGAAACGCTGACTCTCTGGACTGATTTGAAATACATGGTGGTTCAGAGATTATACTGATTAGTTAGCTGAAGATTTTCAAAATGAATGTTTCTAAAACAATGCCACCTATGGAATTCCATTCTAAAAGAAACATCCATTGCATTTCAGTTGGTAATTGGTAGCACTCATAAACCTAGCCACATGTAGCGGTAACAGACCACTCAACACTCAGACATAGAGTATATCATTTTGAAGTTCATCTCTCACATGGGGTTGATTGCTATGCAAACTTGTGTAGTGAGTGTTTCGGATTTAGCAGATATTTGTGCCTTTTTCTGATCTGAGTGAGATCAAAGTCATCCATACAACCAAATGATTCTTACAGTATAGACATAATAGCTGAGATATGCATGATTAATCATCAAATAGTAACACTGTTTTGAAAAGCATATTCCAATATGCTACATTCTGAATCAAATTAATCCAATGGCATTACTAAACTAAAACCCATAAGGCAAATGATGATGTTATTAAACTTGAGGTTGTTCAATGTGACAGGGGCAAGACCAAGTGTCAATAGCTGTGCAAAAACCCAGAGATAAAATGGGCCTCTGAGGTAACCAAATATTAACTCTTCAGCATTGGAACAAAGAAGGCTCATCCCAAAGGGCCTAAATCCCCTAAGACTAAATATCCATCTATGGACAACATTTCAAACAATCCAATCAGACCATTAGGTGTGTTTTGTATTATTTTGATAAGTAGAAAGATAAGTTTGAGAAATATATCTAACTGTTCATCCCCACTTCTGAAGGATTATCTTTGATTTTAGTACCTGTAGGCTTTTTGCTTATATGAAATAAATGAATTTTTGTAATCAACTTCTATTCCATCTTCATTTTACAAACTAACATACCTATACGTTTATATATATGAATATTATACTGAATATCAAATGGTATTTTCTTTTCATTACCTCTTCCTTTTTAAGTCATATACCCCAACTCTTTTCAAAATTCCAAATAACTTTTATCCTCTATCCTTTTCTTGCCACTAGAGCGTCTACTTTGATTTTTATGGGGCAAATGATCTCTTCTAGATTATAAGTCCATATTCTTTCACAATAATTAAAGAATTGCCCCATATATGCGAAATGACCAAGAGGTCAAGAGGTGAAAGCAGATGTTAAACTTCAACACAGCAATATATATCTCTATATTCTATACCTGTTCCTACCCTATTTTTGGTTTTGTCTGCTTGGGATGTCGTCCTTGGAGACTTTGTCCTTGGGGATTTTGTCCACTGGGATTTTGTCCCACAACCGGATGTTCAATCTTGGTGCATTTCACCCTTGCATGGTTGGTTTTGAGTATACCCTTAAAGGAACTTTGCCAATTCACAGAATGAAAGACTGCACTGTGACTTTCTAACCCGTAATGGACATTTGAGTTTCCATTCTCTGTGAACCTGGTGGTGTTGTTCATGCAATACCTCCCATTGGCGGTATGAATGCTGACATTGGTGTCGGTATTACTGGTAACTAATATCTATCAGTACAATGGATTTTCATCTGCCGAAATGCATCAAAGCGTTTCTGAAGCCTCTCATGATTCATACCTGTGAATGATGTTGACACATATTGTTACTAGTAGTAAAACAAAGGACCGTGCATGGTCAACTTGCTGATATGATGGTGAGTGCAATGGTAGTATGACAATGCTGACACACTGTTCTTATTTTACTTTGACTTTATGATTCCACTCAAGATCCCTTGAGTGGATCACAGGCGACTCAATGACACTCGTACGTTCTTGGTACTGTCTTGGTACTTTAATGTGTATAATTTCCTAAAGTGGGGGAAAAGGTTAATATAAAAGTTTCCAAAAGACAATTATGATTACATAAATAACCTTATGTTAGATAACTAAGCATTTTTTAGAAGTATTTGAGAAAAGCTTTCATTTGATATATTGCATGACATGATTATCAGCAAAATGAAAAAAATTATCAATTTTACCGAAATAAAAGTATATTTTGCAAGCATTTTGATCAATATTTCACTTCGGTTATTATCTACACCATTAAAAAGTACATTTTTGAAAAGGTAATCAAACAAGCTTTCATTTGATATACAACATTCAATATACAAGATAAATGTAAAAAATAGTCAATAATTCAGAAAATCTTTGGCGGCCATATTGGAAACGGCGGCCATTTTGAAAAAGCCACCACCTAGAATTCGCAGAACTTTGTGCCATTGATGTAAGGGTGATATTTTGAAGGTCTCCAGAAAACATCAGCTTTCTACTATTTTTTTCCGGGTTGTCCATATCTTTTAACTAATGGTCCTGGCCTACAGATACTTGTGATCAGCGAGGCATGTCACAGAATTTATCAGTTTTTCACTAATTTCAAACATTGCAGGAACAATGGGTAG
This sequence comes from Steromphala cineraria, assembly GCA_916613615.1. Lineage (NCBI taxonomy): Eukaryota > Metazoa > Mollusca > Gastropoda > Trochida > Trochidae > Steromphala > Steromphala cineraria. The sequence continues at coordinate 11,899,134 of OU744735.1, forward strand.
TTGTGATAAAATAATTTTGAATATATTTCTGTACAGAAGAGAATTTCGTATCTTTTGGACCACATAAGTAGAAATATTTTATTTATGCATGTGAAAGATACCCTGTTCAGCAAGAACTGATCATGATTTACATGTACATCTCTGTGAGGGCGGAAATGTATTTTGAAATGCATTTTGAATTGAATTTTGGGTAGTTGCAGAAGTTATTTAGTTACATGAGTCTTAAAACCAGCTCCTACAGTAGTCATCTACAAAATTATTTCTCTATCTTGAGCTTGCGCAAAAGGGGGTGAGAATAATAGCTGGTAATGTTTGCTGAGTCTACTTCATCATTGTCCGAAATGGTTCGGGTAGCAGTAGACTAAAATTTAGTCTATGAAATATATTATTTTTGAAATAATAACATGCTTTTCAACATTTTTATTTCTTGGTCTCCTCATTTCATAATAAATTGCTGTAGCCTAGACTTGCTGAAGGAGAACCTAGACTGTATTAAAGGCTCCTTTTTATTTACAGTCCTGAAGCTGGACTAGGGTAGCAGTTAAAAGGGCAGTAGCACGTTTTTTGAAAATTTAATATTTTCATTGTTTCACTTTTATTTGTACGTAAATGCTAAATTTATTATTATGATAATTTCAAAAGTCTTATTACACAAACCAACCATCCATTGTCATAGAACAAAGTAAAAACATTACATAGAGTCGATTGGCAGCCATTTTGTGTGAACACCTTTATGTAAGAAAAAGATATCGCATGGTTAAACTTTACATTATATATTTGATTTAGTATTCCTTCATTTATTTTAAATACATTGTCTTTCAATTGAAGTCATTTATTTTAATTTTCCTGACCTCACCTTATTTGGACCCTAAAACGTGCTACTGCCCCTTTCAAGATTTGGATTATTGTCACATTTTTATGTTGATTTATTGCTTGTTTAAAACAACTGTTTTGCCTAAAAAAAGACCGGTTGCAGCGGATTAATATTGAACCATGTCATATCCCCCGGTTTGATAATATCACAAAGTTAAATATTGGCCGCTTCTTCTTATAGTTCTATTCTTTAATTCATAGTACACGCCGTAGCATCAGTGACTAAACTTAACGCACACAGGGAGTCTTGAGCGGAAGGTCTGTACGCTGTCTTGAGTTTTTGAAGGAGATTGGAAAAAAATATCGACTTGAAGGTATTATAAACTCGAAAAATCCGGTTGTATCATGTTATATTATGTTCAAAACATGCATGTCCAGGGATAAGTACCTGTTCTTCGCAAAGTGGATATCAAAACAGTTATAGAGTATATGGATAGTCCATGCCATAGTCTAACACATTGTGTTGAAATTTCACCAATAAAACCCAAATAATACTGTCTATGTTTGCATATTATTTGCTATTTGTGAGTTGCTCCAGTGAAAACAGTTTCGATATGATCTGGAGCAAGTTTTAGCTTATTACCACTTATCTGTGACAAGATCTAGACATTTTACATACATGAACATACATGGCAATGTGTTCGCTGTCTTGACTGTACATACCTCAGTGTCTGCATTTGTAATTTAGACCTTTTTGTATTTGCAGAGAAAATGTACCTTGGTCAGTTTTGGTTTTGTCCAGGGGGTGTTTCCTTTAATTATATTAGTTAAGAGAAAATGAATATTAACCCGGGTATGGAAATTGGACATAGAGATATCTGCCCGGCATTGGGTGGAAGTAGACAAAGTATAAGAAACTCTGTTAAAACTACTTGTGCAAACCTAAGGGGCTGTAGCACGTTTTGTCAAAATTTTATATTTTCAATTTTTCACTGACAACTGTTCGTTAATGATAAGTGTATTATTTTGATAGTCTCAAAAATCTCATTACACAAACCAATCATCCATAGTCATCCATTTTTGTGTAAACACCTTTAGTTCATTTTATGTAAAGAAAAGGGAATCGTATATCTGAATTTTACAATAACGTATTTGATTTATTGCTGCTTCATCTAGTTTTAATACATTGTCGTTATCTTCGAACCATTTATTTTCATCTTTCTGACTTCATCTTTCTTATACCAAACATATGTCTTTGTTACATAATGAGACCTCGGGTAGAATGTTTACATCCTGGTGAATATTTAATTATCAAAATACGACTGTATACAAACGTTTGTCTTTGTCATGAGAAATGACAGTGATATATAGCATATAATGACACCTTAGGGACCATGTCAAAGAAATCAAATGCTCAAGAAATGAAAGGTTATGCAAGCGAATGGGTGTTCATGCATAATTTCACATCCTTATTCTTTTAACACATATTGTCGTTCTAAGTTGATAGTTCCAAAGGGCTCATTGAATACTCATTGAATATACATGTATTAAAGAGCATTGTCTATTGGCGTACGGAAAACTCATTGAATATACATGTATTAAAGAGCATTGTCTATTGGCGTACGGTCCGCCATTTTGAATTCGTTAGGAATTACACTGGAAAGGTGCTGAACTGTTTCTTAATCTTATCATAACTGTTAGTAAACCCGCATATTGAGTTCCTCTTCGTCACACAAAGCCGAGACGCAAACGTGAAATGGTATAAGAGATATTAAAGCTAAAGTTCTACAATTTACAAACTAGATGAGTTAAAAGACTTTCATCTTAAAATCTAGCATTTTCATAGATTTTTTCATTTTATCACATTATAGGAGAAATGTATGATGTAGAAAAGTCTACATTAGATCACCATGTGTAGTTTTATACATTTATTTCGTCTATGTTACTGTAACTGTATAACTTAATTCATGAAACTTTAAGCTTTTTGCAAACGAAAACAAAAACAATAATTTATGTAATGTGCAGTGTATGCTATATGTTTTGACTTTAACAAGGTCTTCTACAATATTATTAAGAATTTAATCTTCTTTGCAAAAGTTGAAAATAATAATTTAAAAAAAATCTTTACAAAAGTTGATAATAATATTAAAAAAAAAAGATGTATGAATTCTAGATTTGTTACTCACCTATGCCAAAGTCCCGCGTGATTAATATATCGGTATGCATATATGAAAATCATATATTTTTTTTCTAAATGTTTTGTTCATCTAAAGAAAGATTCTGTATTTGATTTTCCATGTCAAACATAACAAATATCTGACAGAAACATGACAGATATCTGACAGAAAATGGAGGTTAAATACATTCGCATACCTATTTTTGGAAACAGACTATAGTGCATATCTATCAATAAACACAGGTTTCACTCGAGAGTTGTGCTCACTCATGCCAGAAACCTCTCCCGCCCGATAGCCTATAGTTCGTTTCAACAAATATGAGTGAGCAGCTTAGGATATACTTACATTAGTTTATGTTATTGAAGTTGTAAATTAGTGCAACTTCGGAGTCCGCTTTCATGACGAGGGCACACCTCCTTTAGTTCGCTAATATCCAGGAGTATAAGTGTGTTGCAACCCTTGTTTTGAATTGTTAGAGTTTCTTGTCTCTTCTACCTTGATTGAAAAATGTATCATCAAAGATTATAGAAACCATATATGATAAATACAGATCATCCTCCTGTGACAGGCATGGACGATAACAAACTCTTTCTCTTTTTTTGGTATTAATTATTTCAACTGCTATTCAAACCCTGATTTCATTCCCACATAACATTTTGGGTACCCCTCACGATTTATTTTCATTCTTCTCAATCCCGCATGTCTTAGGGCATCATTTCTGACAAATGACATACTACAGAATGAAGTGTGTATTTAAGGTGGGATCGTGTCCGGACAAATTTTGTAAAGAGAAGTCGACTCGTACAATTTCTTTGAAATTTCATAAAAAATGAATATTTGATAAGGTTGATCATATTGGGAATAAATCAACACAATTTGAACATATTAATCTTTTCACACATTTGAATGATTTGAGAACACACAATCCCCGAGTGCATGCATACATGCGTGTGGTAAAGTACTTCTGGTATTTTCACATTTGCAAATAGTTTCTCATGTTAGAATGATGTTTGGGCGGTCCCCTCAACCTTCAATGAGCATTTTTCATCAATCAAAACATCCTGCACTAAATAAAAAATTCATCACGATGCAAAGTGAGGCCAAGGAATGATCTAAATGCAACACAAACTGTGTACTAACATTACATGCTTAAGTAAATTCCAAAATTGTCCATCCTATTAAAACATAATTCTGAATTGATGTTGTATAGGGTTTTGTTTTTGAAAATAAAACTATTGGGGGTGTTATGTTATGAGATATGTCGTTCTAGTCTGATTCAATTTCTCGTTCGCATTTTATGGCATGTTCAACCCATGATTTTATCGTCAAAAGAATATTGGTCCCACAGAAATAGCTTCGGATACTCTGGACGCGCGCGCGTGTGTGTGTGGGTGTGTGTGTATGCAGTAGCACGTGTTTAGGGGATATAAGATATGTCAGGTTAATAAAAATTAATGGCTCCAATTACAAAAAATAATTAAAAGTGTTCACACAAAAATTGCGGCCAATGGACTTTATGTGAATCATTGTAATTTGTTCTCTGACTAAAGATGGTAGACTTGTGTAATGAGATTTTTGACACCATCAAAATAATTCGTTTAGCTTTAACGAATAATTATCAGTGAAAAATTTAAAATACAAAATTTTCCAAAAAAATGCTTCTGCCACTTTAAACTCAAAAGGATCATGAAAAATTGAACTTCCCAACATATTTATTTCGTACATAAATTCTGTTAAGGTAATTGTAAAAGTGTCAAAACTCTTTCGGGTTTTTCTTCACATTATTTTACTAAAGGTGACGTTAAGTTTCTGTTATGTAATCCTTTCTTGATTTCATTTGCACCAAAATACCTTAAATTCTAATTCAACGTAAGAATAATCTTAGCCTTCTACAAAAAGGTAGATTGCCAACGACTTTTAATATAGAATACAAACTTGAAATGACAAATGCCTTTTTTTCATTGACAAGGGAGCACATTTCGGTTTTATCATTTGTAGGATTTTTTAAATACAAGTATTTCATGTTTTTGACGTGGTACTTTATAACTTCCAATTCAATTTCAATACAGGAGATTAATCATCAGTTTACAAACATTCTTTTTTAATAAAATATTTTCTAAGATTTATTTTGATAAAACATATCAGTTCATAAATATATTAGAGCCTAATTCTTCAAATGTTTACATGCCTTTAAAATATTAATTAAATTGAAAATTAATTGTTGTACAGTTTCTTTTGTACCTCAGTGTAGTTAACAAATCTATACAAGGGATGGTTACAGGCTGATATCACTATACCAATAATGTACAGTGCTGACGGGTAAAGTTACGCACCTAAGAGATAAATGATCCGTCATGTCAGGAAAATATAAGATATGAGAAAAACCCTATGTCCATGTGAAAGTTTAGGGTTTAGTTGACAATTCTAATGCAGAATAATATTTTGAAATTTCATTTGTGAAAGACAGTCGAAGTTTTGTAACGACTACCCCCTATTTTAGGAATGTCCGGAATTGTAGCTAAAGATACGCAGGCAGGTTTTGAATACACGTTACATTTTCAATTTTATAATATTTATAGATTTTGAAACTGTTTTCAGAAGTTCAAGAAAGGAAAATTGATTGTAGGATCAATGATTTTGTCTCAATTCACATTTGATGTGGGAGAAGAGAAAATATATGATGACGATAAATTTGTTAGCAATTTTGTTAATCTGTACAAACATGTCACTGTTTTATGCCGTTGTTCAACATCTTACTCTTTTAAAGCAATCTGAAACCTTTCAATATCTTTTACATTTCAATAAGATGTAAAGACAAAAAGAAATTTACAAGCTAACACTTTATGTGCAATTATTAGGTTAACTTTTGTGTAAGTGCGTATCTTTACCCTCTGCGTATCTTTCCCCGACACGGCTGCATGTATGTTACCAATTACAAGACGATAACGCAGAGTAGCAGTTCTAAAACGAACATACCGTATTTGGTTAGCAAATTCAACTCCCTACTATCTCAATCGATTAAAAAGTAGTTGCACAAACATTGTTGCCAACGGTTATAGCTATTTAACAAAATTTTCCCATGACTGAATATCATCTATCTGACATTAATAAATATCAATTAGAAAAAAATTGAAGAAAAATAATAATACTTACTCTTTAAAATTAGTACCATTTTCAGCGTAGTCTGCTTGAAATAAATTTGCAGAATATATATTGCTGTTGTTTAACTTTGACTTTGATTTTGACGTTTATATCATTCTTGCAATTTAAATAATTAGGGTAAAATTCCGACACAGTCTACATGAATGTACATTACATTAACACACATGCTAATCTATTGTGTTACATTGAATATTGAGCATAGCGCGATACAGTTTTTTTTTTTTTTTTTTTTTTGAAGTAGGAATACAGTTTTATTTACAAGACAGATATGTTACAAACCATAAATGTGACCAAGAGATGACTCATAAACAATGATCAACGAAATCATAAATTAGGACAGAAATTTGAAAATACATAAATAGTAATAACATGGACATAATGAACAAATGGGTCTATAAATAGGATTTCAATATTCATAACAAAATACCCATGAACACAGTCACAGAATATAGCGCGATACAGTTGAACTTAAAAGCCAAAATAAATAATTTCATTGAAAATATTTTTGATCCTGATAAAAATTTATCTACCACAGATTTTTTTTCCAGATTTTTTTCAAATTTTATCTCTTAAGTTTCTCTGATGCTTAACCGGTTCCTCGTTTATTTCGACTGAACGTTTCTATCAGAATAGACATGTACTATTTTGGCTATATACGGCGCCAAGTTTTACAGTTCAGCATAGTTCACCTGCTCTTTGATCGCCTTCACATAACATTAACAATTTTGAAAACGCATGCAATGAATTTTTCGTCAGACACGATATTGACGAAAATCTACACAAATAAGAAGAAACATTCTCAATACCACGTAAGTAACATTTATAAGTCATCTACTTTAGTATTAGACTCGGGAACTTATTGCAGTCAAATTATGTCATTTCATTTTAATTTCTTCTTTCTCTTGATATTAACATCTTAGGTTTGTAATAATAATAATAATGTGCATACTTATATTGCGCCTTTTCCACGTCCTAAGACTTGCTCAAAGCGCTACATTATTACCCCAAAGGAGTGTACTTTCACAGCTGCTACTAAGCTCATAAGGACACAAAATGTCCCTTGTAGTAACACAAAGAACCACACATAAAGTCTCAAGTCATGAAATTTTTTAGTTAGAAATATTTAAAAAAAGTTGATTTGATACAATCAATGCGAAATTTGAAATCACGAGTCATGTAATTTGAAGTTATGCTTTGGAAACGAATAACAGTTAGAGAGTTGGTCGTTTTTTGAACAACACAACAGAGAAGTCGGTCACCTTGAATGGTCAACATCGAAAGGCACAACAGCATATTCACAAGATTCATACAGGATTTGAATTTTTGAGTCTACTAAATTTCAACTGATGTTATAAACGGAACAAAGTCTGTCAGACACATCCATTCCAAATTTCAAATTTCTATGACATAATACTTTTAAAATAAAATTACCGAATAAAAAAGGTCAGAAATGTGGCCATTTAAAGGATTAAACAATAAAGTTCTCTATATGTAACTCCCATACTAGTTTAAAGTTATGATCCGGAAACGTAAGTCAGAAAGTTTGCTAAATTTTGGGTCAACATTTCAAGAATTTAGTAGGAATTGTCCATCTTTAAAGGCGCAAAAACACTAAATAGGTAACGTTCAGACCATATTCAACCAAATCTTATTTGTATAGTTTTCATTATTTAAAGGGGCAGTAGCACGTTTTTTGAAAATTTTATATTTTCATTTAATTGTACGTTAATATTAAATGTATTATATTGATAGTGTCAAAAATGTCATTAAACAAACCAATCATCCATAGTTATAGGACAAATCATGAAGATTCGGTCACAAGTCCAATGGCGGCCATTTTTTTAAGAACAGCTTTTATTCATTTTGTGATAGAAAAAGGAATCGCATGGCTAAACTTTACATTATATATTTGATTTATTACTGCTTCATGTAGTTTAAATCAATGTCTTTCAATTAGAACCATTTATTTTCATTTTCCTGACATCATCTATTATTCCCGCTAAAACGTGCTACTGCCCCTGTAATGCCTCTAAATGATATTCATCATTCTATACTCTTTATGAACATTGTCATTTTCTTTCAATCTAAACTTGAAGTCGTATTGAATACAAACTGCACCATACTTAAATATAGAAAAATGATAAATGTTGCGAGATTAAATTCCCTTAATCATTTCTAGATCATTTAAGTGTTTAATGATCCTCAATTATGTATATACTCTTTATCATATTCATATTTTGATGAATTTATATATATATATATATACATATATATTTTGATATTAATTTGATTCATATTTCCCTTAACCCTTATCCCTTAATCACGTAGGATCAAGAGATCATCATTATATTACTCATCAAAAAGCACATTTTCGTATGTTCTTTAAAAAATAAACAAATGCCCTATACTTATAATGATAAGTCGAAATTCTACAATCAACCTTTTCAACACCTGGCCATAGTTCTCCACTGAAGACAAGTTTATAAGAGTAAGCTTGGTCCATTAGTTAGGAGCTGAAACAGAACAAAAACAATGAATGTATCTTAAGACCATAATGATATCAAAGAAATTGAACATCGACATCTCAGTATATGCAGAACTTTCCTGTCACAAATGTAAAGAACTTTTCAAAGTTTAACATTCTTTGGCAATTACCCATTGCCGTAAGAGATGAATTCTATTGTTCAACATACCCCTAATTTACATTTTCATATCTGATGTTATATTGATCGATTTATAGGAAAACAAAAATCTCTCTTCACAAGTTCTTATACTTAAAATTATGATTGAAAGCCGAGGTATAGATCAGACGAGCATTCCTGTGATGTTATCCTATCATTCGCTAGGTAAGAAAAGTCAGTTTTAACTACAAACACGCCATGAGCTGTAAATGAAGAATTGTTATCCTGATCCAGAAGTTTGTCTGATGAGTATGACATTTACGTTTAGAGATATGATGAATTATACACCATTAGTATAAAGGTGCGTTCATATGGTACATCGTGTTGCATAAAAACGTTGCATGCCTTCAATTGCATGCTCTGCAACATTTGCATTCAAATTGTTACATTGAAGTGACTTCAAACCAGGAAATTATTGGAGAGACGTGATGTAATGAGCCTTCATAGGCCTAACTCCTATATAACCATATAACTTTTCATAACCATCTATTTAACACCCAAAAAGGTTTGACAGAACAGAGAACGCCTTCTTGGATCTGTCATTTTGCTCGGAAATGGTTCCTGGGCTCAATTATTAGATAAGTCCTGTTTGTCACCTCACGGCAAGCAACAGATCCAAGAAGGCTGAACAATTGTCGCACATGGGAGAGAACGAGACACATTATCATACCGCAATATTTAAAAAAGTATTTTTACTGTATTTGGGGTATTTTAAGCAACATTTTGCCACTAACCATGAAAAGTTATAGGACCAAAATTCAATAACTGCGAAACGGTTTACCAAAATGATCGAAACTTAGACATATAGGCGAATCAAATTTGGTCAGCACACAATTTCAGGTTGTTAAATATACGCTTGAAAGCTGTCTTTGTCGCGCACGACTAGATTTTCTTGATCTTTTCCGAATCATGCACTAGTTGCCGCTCTAGTTGATACCAATCGGACGCAGTTGTGGTAACTGAGACGCAGTTTAAAAACTATTCACATAATGATGATGTCACCGCGGGTTCGTTAAAAGCTATGGCACTTTTGCAGAGGGTACTGTACTTTTGACGTCGGATTAAGTATTTTATTGTTTTTAAAACATGTAAATATGATATCAAGCTTTTTATATATAGCTCCGAGCAAAAAAAAAGAGACAATTCTCAAAATTTGTTTTTCGGTTGCCACTCGAAAATTTCGGACATGGTTTGAAACTTTTTAGCCGCTGTGACATTTCTATGATGTTCTGTGCATTATCTACCCTGTCGTTGGGTCGGGTCACGTGACAACGCTGTAGCAGACGACATCCTAGTGACCGCCGCGATGCGGAAAAACAAAGCAAAACAAAGACTTGTAACACTAGAATCAAAATATTCTTCAGATTTGAAACAAAAGGTTCATTTACCTTTGCATAAGTTGTTTTCAGAACCAACAGAGGATTTGAAAAAATCTATGTTTGAGCAGATTTCACAATATATATCATGAAATAGTAGACTGATTGAGTTTCGGCTTGTTTCATACAATTTGTATATTAATTGTCTAAATCTGTTCCAAATTTCATAAGTTTATGTCAAACCTTAAATAAATACGGTTAATCTAAAATTGTCTCATTTTTTTTTGCCCGGAGGTATAATAATTTTCTACTGAGTAATGTTTTTCCTTTTCACAAAAGCTAAATTTCACCACGAACCGCATGAGAGTATGACAATGGGGCTTTAGATTGTGAAACATAGTTCAGACAAATCATAAAAAGTGAACGCGCCTTGTTAAGTTGTCTAACTAACCACACAGTAAGAAAAGAGATAATGTTCCTGATCTCTGACTTACGAGGTTTTGAGGTGAACGACAGGTGGAATCCATCTTTCCTCACTGAACCATCCGTAGTTAGTTTCATCACAAACGTTCCGTTAGAGGCTGAAAATTGTTTTAATGGACGTCAATAAGAAAGTGTGTTAAATAACTTTGTTCACATAAACGATTTGTTGGACTCGTAGCAAATGGACTGATAATGGTAGCGATTTTCAATTATCATATATATAACGTTTATTCATTTTACAGGTTTAAAGTTGATATTTCACGAGCGAACGTACATGTATACCGCAAAGGGACAGGATATACTGTATCACTTGTATGTTTGTGATGGATACAAGTTTCATTCTCTTTATCCAGTTGGACGCGGAAGTAATGTGGACAAGATTCAAGGAGTTCACAACTTGATTTAACTCGCTGGTGCCGATTATGTGCGCGTAGGTTTATAGTGCCAATCTTGCAGAAACCATGGAATTCTATACATGAAGTCCTGGACCCAGGTTATTGTATCAGCTGTCATCACTTCAGACGGTCTGTCTTTTACACCTGGGGTCATGGTCTCAGGAGCCTAAACTCTGCTGACCAACTTTTCCATTCACACCTAGCACGGATTTATGAATTTCAGACATATTCACAACTTCTTTCATGAGAGAATTGATTTATTGCAAGAATTGATTTTTTGCTCTTTTCAAAATTCCAATAGGATAGATATGTTCATCATGTTGAACCTCCCATATATATGATCAATGGCGAGTGTTTTTATTTGTAAAGTGCCTGTAGATGATGATAATGATCTTGAAGACACTGCCTTTGGACTATATCTGTACCTCGACAACTCTAGTAACTTCATGACTCCCATGTAACGCTTGAGTACTATAACTTGCATTTTGATATCATCAAATATTTTTGCTAAAGAACTTAAAGTCCATTTTCTGAAATTAACAAGTACTGGATCTGAAATAAGGAATTCAAATACCGATTAACGGTTGCATGATTTTATACACAAGTTCTGAACTCACAGTAGGTTCTGTTCTGGATGGATGTTCCACACAGCTTGTCGTCTCCCATAGTGAGCGAGTCAAATTTACATCCGGTGGACTTTTCAATGTCGAACTTGGAGAAGGTGAAGTCCAGCTCCACAGGGGTTTGGGTGAAGATGGTGTAGAAGCAAACCTCGTTGTTCTGGTAACCGCCAGGGGGCGTTGCGAATGAACCGGAATTGCCGTTGATGGTGGCGTTGCAGTATTCTGAAGACGGATATAACTGGATGTGAGGAAGGCGTTTCTTGTTATTATACAAATCAAGATCTATGGTATAACGGTTGCTTCGAGAAATGTTATCTATATTGTTCCAGCCAAGCCAAGGGATGCAAGGTGATTTTCTGCTTCCAGATCGTGATTAACGAGGAGTCAAAGTAAAAAAAGGCTGATATTAAAATCTAAGTAGGTTGTCGGTCAGATGATTTGGTCAGATTTATATGTGACCAGTTATGTTTTTTCCAGAAACAGCTCTTTCTTGTTAATAATTAAATGTAAAGTATACATATTAAGTTATTCTGTACTTACTGATGTGATGACTGTATTTGAAGGAGAATCCTGAGAATTGGTAGATATTGTCACTAGTGAAGGTCAGCTGAAGGTCACCAGGGTTTTTGTCTGTATTAGATTTAGACAATAACCACCAAGTGGAAGAAGATGACAGATTATCTTTACGAGTTATATTAATGCGTAATTAACGAGTCTTGGTGAAACAATAATACAAAGAATATATATAACGAATCTCCGTCACGAGTTGGTGATTGTTTTAAATAGAGCTTTAACAATACATGTCGCTACTGAACAATGCCATCTATCTTATATATATATACATGCCACCAACCTTCAAAAAGCTTATTTCAAGGTCGCTCCAAAAAAGTTGGATATTATGCAATAAATATACGATAAATGGAAAAATGGAAAATAACCATGCATCATAAAACATATATAATGCATATTGTAAACAAAAGCGCACTGTTTATCATAAAGAAAAACAAAGTAAAATAGAAAGACGTATTATGATTTTCCAAATAACTGAAATCTTTGAATAGAAAAAGAGTTTTTAGAAATAACATTCAAATACATGAATGGTTTCGCCACTTTAAGACACTCTTTTCTGGTGAAATATAGATAGAAATACTGAAAGTGTTGAGCAACATTCCTCTGAGACAATGACCCAAAAAATTATCTTTTAGAAAGTGGAATTCTTGATTCTCCAATATCAAGAGAAGATATTATAGACAGCATTAACAACCACAAACTAGATATATCTCCGGGAATAGATTATGTAATTTCAGAATTTCTCAAATACTCCGTGGTTCCGTAATTCCGTAACGCTTTCGTTTCCGGACTAAATCTCAAAAACCGTTCAATATATTTTAATGAAACTTGGTATGTGTTTAGCTCTAGTGCTGGAGTGGTGCCTTTTGCAATTTTGGTTATTCTGAATTTGTTATCTTTTCTGGTTTCCATGGAAACAATCTGAACTAAGTGCATATTGAGGGATGCCTTCGTTTCCGGACTAAATCTCAAAAACCGTTCAATATTTTGTAATGAAACGTTGTACATGTATGTGGTTAGTTTCAGTGCTGGAGTGGTGCCTTTTGATAATTTGGTTATTCTGAATTTGTTATTTGTTCTGGTTTCCATGGAGACAATTTGAAGTTGGTGTGAGGTAAGATCTATTGATGGAGTCATGCCTTTTGGTACTTGGGCTACTTAATCCTTTTTTTCTGAACACTTTGAACTTTCTGCATATGGAGTACGATCATTTTCAAATCTGTATCTAAAAATCTAATGAGTATTATTTTATTAATGAGTATTCATTTTCTGAAATTGTTGATGCACATATCGGGGTGAGGCAAGGTTGTGTACTCAGTCCTTTTATTCACTTTCTTCATAAAGGAACTAGTACAAATAAAAAGTCACTGTACACATGATGTTCAGTTTCCTCCCCATTTGTTTAACATTTTTGTTCTTTCTGTTATTGTTTGCAGATGACATTGTTCACATATCCAGCACTAAAGGGTCTACAGATGCATATTAATTAGAAAGCAAACTATTGCAACAAATGTGGCCTGACTGTAAATATGGATAAAATTCAGTTTTTAAGAAAGAATGGAAATTATTCAAATCGGAAAACTTATATTATAAAGGCAGTAACATAGAAACAACCTTCGGTATAATTATCTTGGTGTATATTTCACTCATCATCTTGCATCATATGAAGCTATTCAAGCAGGTAAGTTATTGACAAGTATATATAGAAAGATACTCGGGGATTTAAGTTTGATAATCGTTAAAATTAATCCTATATTACTATATGGTGACGATGTACAGGTGTACAGAAAATTCTTAGGGTAAAGAAGAGCACATCTAATGTAATGGTATATGGAGAATGTGGCAGATACCCTCTCATCACTGCTTTATGAGTTATTATATATTTTATAAGATTATAAAATATGCCTTAATATCGTTTTCCTAAGTTTGTTACGACATGATGTTACTATATGATCAAGCGGGTAAGAATAGTTGGATTTTCGATGTTGAAACAATAGTGATTTCCACTGAATTTAATCATCTATGGTCTAAAGAAAAGAGAATTTTTATACTGAACGTTATTTATCATGTGTTAATGAAATAAAACTTGGAATATCGTTAGCCCGATTTCGATGTTATTCTCATATCCTAATACTTAAATGGGAATATTATCTTAAAACAAAAGAGAAGACAGTAACATTGTATACATATATATAGACGACGAATATCATTTTCATCTTCATGCCCAGCTTATGATGATATTCGTAAGAGGTACATAAAAGAACACTTATTTATCCATCAAACAGTTGATTCATTTTCCTTATTATTGAATTGTCTAAATGATAATTTGTAGATGATAGGCTAATTTCCAGCCGATATTTCAGACTTTTCATGCAGTTGATCAAGAGCCAATAACTGTCATGATGATAGAGAAAATCCCGGTAAGGGCTGCTTGGTATAGGTGCTTACGACGTTTTACCTCTTCAATGTGTTTACTATAATTTTTTCTCAATATCCTTTTATACATATGATGAATAATAAAGTCTCAAAACAACCTTGATTGGCGCCTTCAAGAGTTTCAATCCAGTCAATTGCAAACAGTTGGCTGGGTTCAGTTAATTAGGTAAGTTTTAACCAAATCAATCATCTACATCAATTCCATAAGATTATAATTTGGGAGTTTTCAAAATTCAAAATGTTGCAGTTTATATCAATCAAGCAATAACGTTAAGAAATTAAAGTTGTTGATATGAAACGTATAGATTGATTGCGATAACTGGTAACGCATGTCTGATTCAAAATTAAACTTCGAAGATACTGGTTTTGCTCAAGCATCATTTGCTTTCCGCGACAGTCGTTATATATATAAGTTCTCCTCTGGTTTAAAATCGAACAGACTTTATAATTTATTAATGAAAATACTTCAATAACTAGTTCGTTGTTAATGAGCGAATCCTTGTGATAGATTTGTTTCTGTCAGAATTCTATGTATTTGTGGCATGTGAAATAAATCTTGAGCAGGTTTTCAATTGGATTAAGTCATGATCACGCGTGTCTTTTAATGATATTGTTTTTCAAACCAATTGTCCTTTGAATCACTACAACGGAGCCTGAGGCGAGAGTGAGAGTCATTAAATGAGTCAATTAATGGTCATATTATTAGGCAAAAGTCGTAGTTTTAGTTCCGCAAAGCTTATTTTGAAATTTATCCATATTATAAGTGGCAGGATTTGATGAATATTATAATTTAATTGTATTGTATCAGGTTAAAATTACCAGCATATACATGTATTGCCGCATGGTTCCTACAGATGAATTTTCTCGGATGTTGTAGTCACCGGGTGTTTGGAGTAAATTAGGTCACAAAGATATTGATGTTTGAGGTGACCATTTCATACGTTTATATAGCGCAAAGTAGCGAGTGAGTTGTTCCGAGAACTGTTCCACACTTTGATCTAAATTTAGCTTTTCTACTAGGATACATTACTGGTGAATTATCCCAAATATGCCCACAGCGAAAGAAATTAGTATGATTAAAGAATTATGATTATTTACTAGAGTGTTACTTTATAGCCAATATTTGATTGATATAAGATTTAGATAATTTGATAGGCTAATTTCCAGCCGATATTTCAGACTTTTCATGCAGTTGATCAAGAGACAATAACTATCATGATCATAGAGAAAATCCCGTTACACACTAGCTCCTTTGTTTTATTCGAGTATTCATTTTTCATACCAACTCATATGTCTGTGAAATGCACGTGCCGAGGTGTTCATCAGACAAATCCGGTGTTCATGATGAACACCCGGTATTGCCATGAATACCTGATGTGAAACAATTATTTTTTTGTATTTCGGAAATCTATCTAAGTTCAAAGTTTGCTTTGCAAGTTAAATACAATCATTAAAATTACAATATTCAAATACAATGCATTTACAAATTTTGCACTTCAAACATGGGTTCGAACCTGAGCCCTGTTGATTTCAAGCCCAGTGACTTAACCATTAGACCACGGAGGCCAGATGAAAATAAAGCAAGTTTTTCATGACCACATGATTAAGTTTCACAGTTTTCCTGACAAGAAACATAACCGTGAATTATTGTTAATATTTTATCAATTAATGAAAAAACCATTGGTACCAAATGTATGCATATCAAAGTTTTTGTAAGCTGTTCTCATATCAATATGGGTAGACAATCTATTGTTGTAGGTTGTACGGTTCCGCACGGCTTGCACGTGCAGCACGAGAGGCTCATGCCAGTGTCAGCTACTTGAAATAGAAATTGTTTATCCAATTAGAGTCAATGTTTTATCTTCTCACCATACATAAGACAATTATGCTTTACCCAACTTATCCGCAATATCAAAACTGATGTCATGTTGAATATGGATTGATTTAGCTTTGAGCTAGTGTGTAAAATAGTTACCGACCTCGACCTCGGGTTCAAGTTAGATGAACCCTCGCGCACGTGATTCATGAACACCTCGGCCTAACGGCCTCGGCGTTCATGATTCACGTGCGCGAGGGTTCATCTAACTTGAACACCTCGGTCTCAGTCGGTAACTATTACGTAAGGGCTGCTTGGTATAGGTGCTAACGACGTTTTACCACTTCAATGTGTTTATTATAATTTTTTTCGCAATACCCATTTAAACATATAATGAATAATACAGTCTCAAAACAACCTTGATTGGCGCCTTCAGGAGTTTCAATGCCAGTCAATTGCAAACAGTTGGCTGGGTTCAGTTAATTAGGTAAGTTTTAACCAAATCTATCAATTCCATAAGTTTTTGATTTGGGAGTTTTCCTTTGTGCCTACCTTTATCAAATCCGTTGCTAACATGACAAATTACAGCTCTACCTTCTTTTCCATAGTCCATAGACCCAGTAGGTTATATGAAGTCGCTAGAGGTGTAGATTAATTGTACACTCAGGAGCAAAATAAACCATACCAACTTTTCAAAAGAGTACAAAACAAAATCCTGTTGTAAATGAAATGCGACTACGAGCCTTTGTGATAGGCACATCAGTTGTGAAGAAGTACTCACAATTTCAAACATCAAAATATGTTACCTTTAATTGTATGACTGTTCAAATACACGAGGGGTACCAAAACATTTTTTTTCAATCTGTTATTTTAGTCGTAATATTTGGAATTAGAATTAACAAAATATGAAATGTAAAAATCTAATAAATTTAAGATGTTATCAATATAAATAACCATGTAAGAAATTAATTTGTTCACGCATTTTGCCTGTAAGATGGTTTTACAAACAAGCTAAAGGGCCATCTTCACGTTCCTATCTCGTCTAGTTAAGGAGATTTTAAGACGGCGTTTTTTCAAAGGCGTGTATTTCAAAAGCGTTAACAGATATAGCTTTGAAATTAAAAACTTAGTTTAGTTAGCTCTTGAAGATATGAATTAACCCTGTTTCAACCGTAACTATCACTCGTAGCCTAACCTATCATGCATTTTATATGGTATCGTTTCTTTTTGTAGATTTGAGAAGACATTATTATTGTTTAGAAAATGATTGACATATTTACAATTACTTTCGCTTATCAACTTGTTGATGGCACTGATGTATAATTTGATCATACATTACCGGGATCACATTCGCCTCTTTCAAGAAGTAGAAAACTTTACGTTAATAATCCAGTTTAAACTTACTACTTTTGCTTGAGAAAACGGTGATGTATTTAAGTGTTTGTGATATTTTAAGTCAGTATGTGAAGTCATTATCATCGCAAATGAATCTACAAGCAGCCCAAATGTTAACATTGAATTGTTCGGGAAAATGAAGAAAGTATTACAATGATTGCGTGACTGGATGGCATTCACGTAACTCAAGCCATGACAGTTGACGTGGAATTTGTAAAATGTCATTACCTCGCTTTTCATCTATCTACTTATCAACATGGGATAAAATAGTTTAGTTTCCGATGTATCTACCAGAAATTAATCATCTTCATCACATTTGGCTCTGTACATAAATATGTCATTCTTTTGCATACAACACATTTCTGTATGCCATTACTGCATCTGAACTTGATATCATCAAGTAGTTAAATTTAATACTCACAAGTCTTTATGAATGGTTCCAAAGTTCCACACAGCGTGTCCACAACACGAGAGCGAACCAAAATTTTGAGGTAATCGTAGTAACAACCATCTTTGTCGTTTATCCACATGTATCCAAAAGACTCATCAACCTCCACATCAAAGTAGGTGAAGTCGAGGACGGTGTCGTGAGGCAGGGAAGGAGCCAGCAGCTCGATGATACAGTTCATGTTAATGGAGTAGTTCCCGTTGTCTTCTGTAGGGAGAGTGTACTCGCCTGCAGCGCTGTTTGTGGTGTAGTTACAGCCTGCCAGGAAATAATTATTAAAATGAAAATAACAATAACAGTTGCCACAAAAACAATGTAAAGAGTAATTGTATTGATTATTAGGATTTTTATAATGAGCATAATGATTGTGATGAGTACGACTTAAGCGCAAGAAGCATCAGAAGCGCGGGAGAATTGTTTGTTGTTTTTTCAACCAGGTCAGTACGAATAATGCCATTCAATCACATTTGATAATGTTTTTACATATCTGTTAGTTGAAAAAAATCAGTACAACAATTACTTCGGCTGAACAGTCTTGTTGCAACCGAAAACTCTCACTTTGAACGTTTAACCTTGTGAGTACCAGAATGGAGTAGGAAACCACCCAAATGTGTAAGCGAAGAAAACAAGCACTGGTTTTAAGGTGAGGTGATGTGGGGGTTTATCTCCGCTTTCAAGAGTATTTCACTTATATCGCAGCTGCTACTATTATTGCAGGGAGAAAGCCCACATCACAATGTGATTATGCATTGCGGTGAAACCTGCAAGCATTGGCTGGAACTAGCGAACCATGGGTGGTACTGCACTGAAATTCATTGTAGCATTGCAGTCAAACCTGACTGCGTGTAGAACAGTTCTCTACTGCAGACAAAGTTGCCGACCCCCTGGCGGGATTCGAACCACGGACTGAACCGAAGCCGAACGCGCTAACGACTGCGCTATCCCGCCCCCAACTACTGGTTTTCAAATTTGAAGTTAGTAAAACACCTGGTCCTTCCAAACAAAGACAAAACCGTGATGTGAAAAGGGGCGGTTAGAGTACGACCCTGAGTATAGTAGCCCTACAATTTACAAACGCAATAATGAGGCAGAAAAACAAGAGTCTTTGAAAATCAAATGGCAAACAATCTAACTAACTAAATATGTGCCGATTAAGGTATATAAATATGGTGGTTTTCACATAAAATTCGCAAGAGTAACGGATACAATATTTGTTGGTGGTGCTCAGATCCACTTATATACTAAAGTAGTCACGGAAACAGAAATAAAATGCTTTTTGGCGTGTATTTTTGTATTTCTCGACTTACGAAAAATATTTCAATCAAATTATAAGTAACTAGGTTTTTCCCAACTAGGCTTTGTAAATGCATCACAGAGATACCATTTCTATTGCCTTTTTACTCGTTTGTCAAAATTGTCAAAAAAAATCATATTTGAAACCATTTTAGAAACATGTTATAACTTCACAATCAACGATGCATGATGAAACAAACGTGCAAGGCATTTGACACAGGAAGGAGGTGCACCTTGCGCGTGCGTTGCCTAAGCAACTGTGCTATTGCCAACAAAAACTATGAATGAACTCGTAAGAATAATAGTTTGTAACACGTGTTTAGGAATGTTTACACACTGGAAGACAACGAGAATTATCAAATCATTTTTTTTTTTAATATAACCTTATCTATAACCAGTTAAGAAATTACGGTAGATACTAATTGTACCATTCTCTCCCCACAGAGGCAACTCAGTCATACCTGAATTAGCTAATTCAGGTATGACTGAGTTGCCACTGTGGGGAGAAAATGATATTGTACTTGAAATGTTCTATTTTCCGTGACTGTATTGAGATTACAAAAGTTTTACATAATCTGTCTCAAACAAACATTGTGAGAAACGAATGTAAATGAATATCAAGCATTCAGAGCTTCATTCTGTATCATGTTTAGACATAATTGCGAGAGACTAAAAGCCTGCTGAACTAGTCTGCAGAGATCTCCCTGAAACTTCACAGAGACCCTGGGCTGCAAACAAGTTGTCTTCTGCTTGTAGCACTCGACACTCATTGGAATCAAAGGATAAATCTTCTATTTTGATTATTACGTTTTTCAACTTCTGTGTTTAATTGATTGAAAAAAATATTTAATTACATTTCATAATGTTTTCACTGTCTCCACTTGTAAACAAAACGAAGATAAATAATATTTAGTGTAAATGTTGTTTAAATTGAAACCCTTAAAGGGACAGTAGCACGTTTTTTGAAATTTTCAATGTTTCATTTTTAACTGTACGTTCATGCCAAATGTATCATTTTGATAGTGTCAAAACTCTCATTAGACAAACCAATCATCCATAGTCAGAGAGCAAATCACATAAAGTCCATTGGCTGCCATTTTTGTGTGAACACCTTTAATTCATTTTGTGTTAGAAAATGGAATCATATGGTTGAACTTTACATTATATATTTGATTTATTACTGCTACATATAGTTTTAATTCATTGCCTTTTAATTGGAACCATTTATTTTCATTTTCCTGACATCCCCTTATATTCCCCCTAAAAGCGTGCTAACTACATTCCCAGAATCTCTAGAATAGGCTTATGATTTCAGGATTTTGTTCACACTTCTCTCTTTTGTTAGCACTGTTAACATATCCCTTCTATAGCCTTATCACTTACCAATGTAATGTGTAAACGGTGTTGCTGTTGTTTCTGCTTGTGTTGCTGGTGTTGCTGGTGTTGCTGGTGTTGCTGGTGTTGTTTCTTCTGGTGATGTTTCCCCAATAAAGAGACATTTGAAGTCTGTTGAACTGGCCACAGGAACACACATGTGTCCCGAACTGCAGGGTCGTTTCATACATGGACCTGCCTGAAAAAACCTCAAATGTTTCAGGAAATTTCATTTTGGGGGACGCCAAATTCACACATTCATCACAAACTGCCATGTGACACGTTTAAAATATACTTATTTGACAAATAATGCCCTTATAATGAATATTAACTTCAAAATAAAAACGTTACCTTGGTAGAATATGATTTCCCTTTCTTGAAACAGAATCAAGTAACAATGAACAAAATATGTTGTACTTACTTTAACGCTAATCGTGTTGATTGAGACGGCATGGGTGTTCTCGTTCCTTTCTGAAGAGTCCCTGTTGAGTTGGCAAACTCTTGTCTCCTTGTTCCAGTCAAAGGACGCACATGCAGACGCATACACGCATAAACGTTGACAGCGCTCATAGGAAAAAGAAGAAAACCCTTCTGGTTTGAAAATGTTCATCGAAGAACGTTGGTTGTTCTGTTGAAGTCCAAGAGAACAAGTAGCACTGTGAAACAAGAAAACTAAAATCTGCTTGTAGAAATACATGTTGTCTCAGTGACGTCTTTCCTGGACTGTTTGAGTTCCTCAATAATGATGTTATTTAATAGCCCATATAGCTTGTCAGATATTATGATCGATCCTCATTTGAAATTTGATTCTAAAGATTTCTATGGCGAGAGTAATGAGTGGAACAAATGGTGTTATGCTTCTTAGAAAAAACAAGTGTTTACTGCTGTAAATGGAAATAAAGAAAACAGACTCATCTAATCTGTAATAGGGGTTGTAGTTATCTTACTTCAAGGTCATAATGAATACAGGCTCATCATAACTAGTACTGTAATAGGGGTTGTAGTTATCTTACTTCAAGATCATAATGAATACAGGCTCATCATAACTGTAATAAGGATTGTAGTTATCTTACTTCAAGATCATAATGAATACAGGCTCATCATAACTTTAATAAGGGTTGTAGTTATCTTACTTCAAGGTCATAATGAATACAGGCTCATCATAACTGTAATAAGGGTTGTAGTTATCTTACTTCAAGATCATAATGAATACAAGCTCATCATAACTGTAATAAGGGTTGTAGTTATCTTACTTCAAGATCATAATGAATACAGGCTCATCATAACTGTAATAAGGGTTGTAGTTATCTTACTTCAAGATCATAATGAATACAGGCTCATCATAACTGTAATAAGGGTTGTAGTTATCTTACTTCAAGATCATTATGATTACAGGCTCATCATAACTGTAATAAGGGTTGTAGTTATCTTACTTCAAGATCATAATGAATACAGGCTCATCATAACTGTAATAAGGGTTGTAGTTATCTTACTTCAAGATCATAATGAATACAGGCTCATCATAACTGTAATAAGGGTTGTAGTTATCTTACTCCAAGATCATAATGAATACAGGCTCATCATAACTGTAATAAGGGTTGTAGTTATCTTACTTCAAGATCATAATGAATACTGGCTCATTATAACTGTAATAGGGGTTGTAGTTATCTTACTTCAAGATCATAATGAATACAGGCTCATCATAACTGTAATAGGGGTTGTAGTTATCTTACTGCAAGATCATAATGAATACAGGCTCATCATAACTGTAATAAGGGTTGTAGTTATCTTACTTCAAGATCATAATGAATACAGGCTCATCATAACTGTAATAGGGGTTGTAGTTATCTTACTTCAAGATCATAATGAATACAGGCTCATCATAACTGTAATAAGGGTTGTAGTTATCTTACTTCAAGATCATAATGAATACAGGCTCATCATAACTGTAATAGGGGTTGTAGTTATCTTACTTCAAGATTATAATGAATACAGGCTCATCATAACTGTAATAAGGGTTGTAGTTATCTTACTTCAAGATCATAATGAATACAGGCTCATCATAACTGTAATAAGGGTTGTAGTTATCTTACTTCAAGATCATAAGGATTACAGGCTCATATTAACTGTAATAAGGGTTGTAGTTATCTTACTTCAAGATCATAATGAATACAGGCTCATCATAACTGTAATAGGGGTTGTAGTTATCTTACTTCAAGATTATAATGAATACAGGCTCATCATAACTGTAATAGGGGTTGTAGTTATCTTACTTCAAGATTATAATGAAAACAGGCTCATCATAACTGTAATAGGGGTTGTAGTTATGTTACTTCAAGATTATAATGAATACAGGCTCATCATAACTGTAATAAGGGTTGTAGTTATCTTACTGCAAGATCATAATGAATACAGGCTCATCATAACTGTAATAAGGGTTGTAGTTATCTTACTTCAAGATCATAATGAATACAGGCTCATCATAACTGTAATAGGGGTTGTAGTTATCTTACTTCAAGATCATAATGAATACAGGCTCATCATAACTGTAATAGGGGTTGTAGTTATCTTACTTCAAGATCATAATGAATACAGGCTCATCATAACTGTAATAAGGGTTGTAGTTATCTTACTTCAAGATCATAATGAATACAGGCTCATCATAACTGTAATAAGGGTTGTAGTTATCTTACTTCAAGATCATAATGAATACAGGCTCATCATACTTGTAATAGGGGTTGTAGTTATCTTACTTCAAGATCATAATGAATACAGGCTCATCATAACTGTAATAAGGGTTGTAGTTATCTTACTTCAAGATCATAATGAATACAGGCTCATCATAACTGTAATAGGGGTTGTAGTTATCTTACTTCAAGATCATAATGAATACAGGCTCATCATAACTGTAATAGGGGTTGTAGTTATCTTACTTCAAGATCATAATGAATACAGGCTCATCATAACTGTAATAAGGGTTGTAGTTATCTTACTTCAAGATCATAATGAATACAGGCTCATCATAACTGTAATAGGGGTTGTAGTTATCTTACTTCAAGATTATAATGAATACAGGCTCATCATAACTGTAATAGGGGTTGTAGTTATCTTACTTCAAGATCATAATGAATACAGGCTCATCATAACTGTAATAGGGGTTGTAGTTATCTTACTTCAAGATCATAATGAATACAGGCTCATCATAACTGTAATAGGGGTTGTAGTTATCTTACTTCAAGATCATAATGAATACAGGCTCATCATAACTGTAATAAGGGTTGTAGTTATCTTACTTCAAGATCATAATGAATACAGGCTCATCATAACTGTAATAAGGGTTGTAGTTATCTTACTTCAAGATCATAATGAATACAGGCTCATCATAACTGTTATAGGGGTTGTAGTTATCTTACTTCAAGATTATAATGAATACAGGCTCATTATAACTGTAATAGGGGTTGTAGTTATCTTACTTCAAGATCATAATGAATACAGGCTCATCATAACTGTAATAGGGGTTGTAGTTATCTTACTTCAAGATCATAATGAATACAGGCTCATCATAACTGTAATAGGGGTTGTAGTTATCTTACTTCAAGATTATAATGAATACAGGCTCATCATAACTGTAATAAGGGTTGTAGTTATCTTACTTCAAGATCATAATGAATACAGGCTCATCATAACTGTAATAGGGGTTGTAGTTATCTTACTTCAAGATCATAATGAATACAGGCTCATCATAACTGTAATAAGGGTTGTAGTTATCTTACTTCAAGATCATAATGAATACAGGCTCATCATAACTGTAATAGGGGTTGTAGTTATCTTACTTCAAGATTATAATGAATACAGGCTCATCATAACTGTAATAAGGGTTGTAGTTATCTTACTGCAAGATCATAATGGATACAGGCTCATCATAACTGTAATAAGGGTTGTAGTTATCTTACTTCAAGATCATAATGAATACAGGCTCATCATAACTGTAATAGGGGTTGTAGTTATCTTACTTCAAGATCATAATGAATACAGGCTCATCATAACTGTAATAGGGGTTGTAGTTATCTTACTTCAAGATCATAATGAATACAGGCTCATCATAACTGTAATAGGGGTTGTAGTTATCTTACTTCAAGATCATAATGAATACAGGCTCATCATAACTGTAATAGGGGTTGTAGTTATCTTACTTCAAGATCATAATGAATACAGGCTCATCATAACTGTAATAGGGGTTGTAGTTATCTTACTTCAAGATCATAATGATTACAGGCTCATATTAACTGTAATAAGGGTTGTAGTTATCTTACTTCAAGATCATAATGAATACAGGCTCATCATAACTGTAATAAGGGTTGTAGTTATCTTACTTCAAGATCATAATGAATACAGGCTCATCATAACTGTAATAAGGGTTGTAGTTATCTTACTTCAAGATCATAATGAATACAGGCTCATATTAACTGTAATAAAGGTTGTAGTTATCTTACTTCAAGATCATAATGATTACAGGCTCATATTAACTGTAATAAGGGTTGTAGTTATCTTACTTCAAGATCATAATGAATACAGGCTCATCATAACTGTAATAAGGGTTGTAGTTATCTTACTTCAAGATCATAATGAATACAGGTTCATCATAACTGTAATAAGGGTTGTAGTTATCTTACTTCAATATTATAATGAATACAGGCTCATCATAACTGTAATAAGGGTTGTAGTTATCTTACTTCAAGATCATAATGAATACAGGCTCATCATAACTGTAATAAGGGTTGTAGTTATCTTACTTCAAGATCATAATGAATACAGGCTCATCATAACTGTAATAAGGGTTGTAGTTATCTTACTTCAAGTTCATAATGAATACAGGCTCATCATAACTGTAATAAGGGTTGTAGTTATCTTACTTCAAGATCATAATGAATACAGGCTCATCATAACTGTAATAGGGGTTGTAGTTATCTTACTTCAAGATCATAATGAATACAGGCTCATATTAACTGTAATAGGGGTTGTAGTTATCTTACTTCAAGATCATAATGAATACAGGCTCATATTAACTGTAATAAGGGTTGTAGTTATCTTACTTCAAGATCATAATGAATACAGGCTCATCATAACTGTAATAGGGGTTGTAGTTATCTTACTTCAAGATCATAATGAATACAGGCTCATCATAACTGTAATAAGGGTTGTAGTTATCTTACTTCAAGATCATAATGAATACAGGCTCATCATAACTGTAATAAGGGTTGTAGTTATCTTACTTCAAGATCATAATGAATACAGGCTCATCATAACTGTAATAAGGGTTGTAGTTATCTTACTTCAAGATCATAATGAATACAGGCTCATCATAACTGTAATAGGGGTTGTAGTTATCTTACTTCAAGATCATAATGAATACAGGCTCATATTAACTGTAATAGGGGTTGTAGTTATCTTACTTCAAGATCATAATGAATACAGGCTCATCATAACTGTAATAGGGGTTGTAGTTATCTTACTTCAAGATCATAATGAATACAGGCTCATCATAACTGAAATAGGGGTTGTAGTTATCTTACTTCAAGATCATAATGAATACAGGCTCATCATAACTGTAATAGGGGTTGTAGTTATCTTACTTCAAGATCATAATGAATACAGGCTCATATTAACTGTAATAAGGGTTGTAGTTATCTTACTTCAAGATCATAATGAATACAGGCTCATCATAACTGTAATAGGGGTTGTACTTATCTTACTTCAAGATCATAATGAATACAGGCTCATTATAACTGTAATACGGGTTGTAGTTATCTTACTTCAAGATCATAATGAATACAGGCTCATCATAACTGTAATAAGGGTTGTAGTTATCTTACTTCAAGATCATAATGAATACAGGCTCATCATAATTGTAATAAGGGTTGTAGTTATCTTACTTCAAGATCATAATGAATACAGGCTCATCATAACTGTAATAAGGGTTGTAGTTATCTTACTTCAAGATCATAATGAATACAGGCTCATCATAACTGTAATAAGGGTTGTAGTTATCTTACTTCAAGATCATAATGAATACAGGCTGATCATAACTGTAATAAGGGTTGTAGTTATCTTACTTCAAGATCATAATGAATACAGGCTCATCATAACTGTAATAGGGGTTGTAGTTATCTTACTTCAAGATCATAATGAATACAGGCTCATATTAACTGTAATAGGGGTTGTAGTTATCTTACTTCAAGATCATAATGAATACAGGCTCATATTAACTGTAATAAGGGTTGTAGTTATCTTACTTCAAGATCATAATGAATACAGGCTCATCATAACTGTAATAGGGGTTGTAGTTATCTTACTTCAAGATCATAATGAATACAGGCTCATCATAACTGTAATAAGAGTTGTAGCTATCTTACTTCAAGATCATAATGAATACAGGCTCATCATAACTGTAATAAGGGTTGTAGTTATCTTACTTCAAGATCATAATGAATACAGGCTCATCATAACTGTAATAGGGGTTGTAGTTATCTTACTTCAAGATCATAATGAATACAGGCTCATCATAACTGTAATAGGGGTTGTAGTTATCTTACTTCAAGATCATAATGAATACAGGCTCATCATAACTGTAATAGGGGTTGTAGTTATCTTACTTCAAGATCATAATGAATACAGGCTCATATTAACTGTAATAAGGGTTGTACTTATCTTACTTCAAGATCATAATGAATACAGGCTCATCATAACTGTAATAGGGGTTGTACTTATCTTACTTCAAGATCATAATGAATACAGGCTCATCATAACTGTAATAAGGGTTGTAGCTATCTTACTTCAAGATCATAATGAATACAGGCTCATCATAACTGTAATAAGGGTTGTAGTTATCTTACTTCAAGATCATAATGAATACAGGCTCATCATAACTGTAATAAGGGTTGTAGTTATCTTACTTCAAGATCATAATGAATACAGGCTCATCATAACTGTAATAGGGGTTGTAGTTATCTTACTTCAAGATCATAATGAATACAGGCTCATATTAACTGTAATAGGGGTTGTAGTTATCTTACTTCAAGATCATAATGAATACAGGCTCATATTAACTGTAATAAGGGTTGTAGTTATCTTACTTCAAGATCATAATGAATACAGGCTCATCATAACTGTAATAGGGGTTGTAGTTATCTTACTTCAAGATCATAATGAATACAGGCTCATCATAACTGTAATAAGGGTTGTAGTTATCTTACTTCAAGATCATAATGAATACAGGCTCATCATAACTGTAATAAGGGTTGTAGTTATCTTACTTCAAGATCATAATGAATACAGGCTCATCATAACTGTAATAAGGGTTGTAGTTATCTTACTTCAAGATCATAATGAATACAGGCTCATCATAACTGTAATAGGGGTTGTAGTTATCTTACTTCAAGATCATAATGAATACAGGCTCATATTAACTGTAATAGGGGTTGTAGTTATCTTACTTCAAGATCATAATGAATACAGGCTCATCATAACTGTAATAGGGGTTGTAGTTATCTTACTTCAAGATCATAATGAATACAGGCTCATCATAACTGTAATAGGGGTTGTAGTTATCTTACTTCAAGATCATAATGAATACAGGCTCATCATAACTGTAATAGGGGTTGTAGTTATCTTACTTCAAGATCATAATGAATACAGGCTCATATTAACTGTAATAAGGGTTGTAGTTATCTTACTTCAAGATCATAATGAATACAGGCTCATCATAACTGTAATAGGGGTTGTACTTATCTTACTTCAAGATCATAATGAATACAGGCTCATCATAACTGTAATAGGGGTTGTAGTTATCTTACTTCAAGATCATAATGAATACAGGCTCATCATAACTGTAATAAGGGTTGTAGTTATCTTACTTCAAGATCATAATGAATACAGGCTCATCATAACTGTAATAAGGGTTGTAGTTATCTTACTTCAAGATCATAATGAATACAGGCTCATCATAACTGTAATAAGGGTTGTAGTTATCTTACTTCAAGATCATAATGAATACAGGCTCATCATAATTGTAATAAGGGTTGTAGTTATCTTACTTCAAGATCATAATGAATACAGGCTCATCATAACTGTAATAAGGGTTGTAGTTATCTTACTTCAAGATCATAATGAATACAGGCTCATCATAACTGTAATAAGGGTTGTAGTTATCTTACTTCAAGATCATAATGAATACAGGCTGATCATAACTGTAATAAGGGTTGTAGTTATCTTACTTCAAGATCATAATGAATACAGGCTCATCATAACTGTAATAGGGGTTGTAGTTATCTTACTTCAAGATCATAATGAATACAGGCTCATATTAACTGTAATAGGGGTTGTAGTTATCTTACTTCAAGATCATAATGAATACAGGCTCATATTAAATGTCATAAGGGTTGTAGTTATCTTACTTCAAGATCATAATGAATACAGGCTCATCATAACTGTAATAGGGGTTGTAGTTATCTTACTTCAAGATCATAATGAATACAGGCTCATCATAACTGTAATAAGGGTTGTAGCTATCTTACTTCAAGATCATAATGAATACAGGCTCATCATAACTGTAATAAGGGTTGTAGTTATCTTACTTCAAGATCATAATGAATACAGGCTCATCATAACTGTAATAGGGGTTGTAGTTATCTTACTTCAAGATCATAATGAATACAGGCTCATCATAACTGTAATAGGGGTTGTAGTTATCTTACTTCAAGATCATAATGAATACAGGCTCATCATAACTGTAATAGGGGTTGTAGTTATCTTACTTCAAGATCATAATGAATACAGGCTCATATTAACTGTAATAAGGGTTGTAGTTATCTTACTTCAAGATCATAATGAATACAGGCTCATCATAACTGTAATAGGGGTTGTACTTATCTTACTTCAAGATCATAATGAATACAGGCTCATCATAACTGTAATAAGGGTTGTAGCTATCTTACTTCAAGATCATAATGAATACAGGCTCATCATAACTGTAATAAGGGTTGTAGTTATCTTACTTCAAGATCATAATGAGTACAGGCTCATCATAACTGTAATAAGGGTTGTAGTTATCTTACTTCAAGATCATAATGAGTACAGGATCATCATAACTGTAATAAGGGTTGTAGTTATCTTACTTCAAGATCATAATGAATACAGGCTCATCATAACTGTAATAAGGGTTGTAGTTATCTTACTTCAAGATCATAATGAATACAGGCTCATCATAACTGTAATAAGGGTTGTAGTTATCTTACTTCAAGATCATAATGAATACAGGCTCATCATAACTGTAATAAGGGTTGTAGTTATCTTACTTCAAGATCATAATGAATACAGGCTCATCATAACTGTAATAAGGGTTGTAGTTATCTTACTTCAAGATCATAATGAGTACAGGATCATCATAACTGTAATAAGGGTTGTAGTTATCTTACTTCAAGATCATAATGAATACAGGCTCATCATAACTGTAATAAGGGTTGTAGTTATCTTACTTCAAGATCATAATGAATACAGGCTCATCATAACTGTAATAAGGGTTGTAGTTATCTTACTTCAAGATCATAATGAATAAAGGCTCATCATAACTGTAATAAGGGTTGTAGTTATCTTACTTCAAGATCATAATGAATACAGGCTCATCATAACTGTAATAGGGGTTGTAGTTATCTTACTTCAAGATCATAATGAATACAGGCTCATCATAACTGTAATAGGGGTTGTAGTTATCTTACTTCAAGATCATAATGAATACAGGCTCATCATAACTTTAATACGGGTTGTAATTATCTTACTTCAAGATCATAATGAATACAGGCTCATGATAACTGTAATAAGGGTTGTAGTTATCTTACTTCAAGATCATAATGAATACAGGCTCATTATAACTGTAATAAGGGTTGTAGTTATCTTACTTCAAGATCATAATGAATACAGGCTCATCATAACTGTAATACGGGTTGTAGTTATCTTACTTCAAGATCATAATGAATACAGGCTCATCATAACTGTAATAAGGGTTGTAGTTATCTTACTTCAAGATCATAATGAATACAGGCTCATCATAACTGTAATAAGGGTTGTAGTTATCTTACTTCAAGATCATAATGAATACAGGCTCATCATAACTGTAATAAGGGTTGTAGTTATCTTACTTCAAGATCATAATGAATACAGGCTCATCATAACTGTAATAAGGGTTGTAGTTATCTTACTTCAAGATCATAATGAATACAGGCTCATTATAACTGTAATAGGGGTTGTAGTTATCTTACTTCAAGATCATAATGAATACAGGCTCATCATAACTGTAATAAGGGTTGTAGTTATCTTACTTCAAGATCATAATGAATACAGGCTCATCATAACTGTAATAGGGGTTGTAGTTATCTTACTTCAAGATCATAATGAATAAAGGCTCATCATAACTGTAATAGGGGTTGTAGTTATCTTACTTCAAGATCATAATGAATACAGGCTCATCATAACTGTAATAAGGGTTGTAGTTATCTTACTTCAAGATCATAATGAATACAGGCTCATCATAACTGTAATAAGGGTTGTAGTTATCTTACTTCAAGATCATAATGAATACAGGATCATCATAACTTTAATAGGGGTTGTAGTTATCTTACTTCAAGATCATAATGAATACAGGCTCATCATAACTGTAATAAGGGTTGTAGTTATCTTACTTCAAGATCATAATGAATACAGGCTCATCATAACTGTAATAAGGGTTGTAGTTATCTTACTTCAAGATCATAATGAATACAGGCTCATCATAACTGTAATAAGGGTTGTAGTTATCTTACTTCAAGATCATAATGAATAAAGGCTCATCATAACTGTAATAGGGGTTGTAGTTATCTTACTTCAAGATCATAATGAATACAGGCTCATCATAACTGTAATAAGGGTTGGAGTTATCTTACTTCAAGATCATAATGAATACAGGCTCATCATAACTGTAATAAGGGTTGTAGTTATCTTACTTCAAGATCATAATGAATACAGGCTCATCATAACTTTAATAGGGGTTGTAGTTATCTTACTTCAAGATCATAATGAATACAGGCTCATCATAACTGTAATAAGGGTTGTAGTTATCTTACTTCAAGATCATATTGAATACAGGCTCATATTAACTGTAATAAGGGTTGTAGTTATCTTACTTCAAGATCATAATGAATACAGGCTCATCATAACTGTAATAGGGGTTGTAGTTATCTTACTTCAAGATCATAATGAATACAGGCTCATCATAACTGTAATAAGGGTTGTAGTTATCTTACTTCAAGATCATAATGAATACATGGAGTTAGAAGATCAGGTGATTCGACTCAATTATCAAGTTGACAAAAATCTGAAGTCTATTGATGGAAAAATTACATCACTGAAAAAAGTAAAATCTCCCAATACTGACATTTTAAAATCCACTGTACCCATCTCATTCACATGTGCGGAGAATGAACATTTTCCAGCCCTCATGAAGCAAAACCCCACTGATCCGACTGCCAGCTTCTGGGATACAAGTGTAACCACGGTACCCAACTCCAGGAACAGCCGCGTCACCATGACAACGGACACAAGGGACACACCCGAAACCTCGACAACCGGTACCACGGACACCAGGGACACACTGGACACCATGACAACGGATACAGGGAATACATGTGAAACCATAACGGGCACCAGAAGCACAGGTGGAACTACGACAACGGAAAGCAGAAGCGTTCGTGAAACCATGCCACCTCGCATGTAAACGTGACACAAGCAACATCATCGATCTTACTGACAGGAATCTCTTATGTGATATATATAACCAACATACAACTAATGAAGTATTCAATGGAG
This sequence comes from Steromphala cineraria, assembly GCA_916613615.1. NCBI lineage: Eukaryota > Metazoa > Mollusca > Gastropoda > Trochida > Trochidae > Steromphala > Steromphala cineraria. The sequence goes on from OU744735.1 coordinate 11,932,011, forward strand.
CAGACAACATACTCGAGAAGAGGAACTCTCAAGCCAGGGCCGATCGTTCTTCAAAACCGCCAACATCTGATTCAGGTACTTTTAATATCAAATCACTTGCTAAATCGTATTCTATTCTGGAAGGTGTGTCACGAGTAAAAACCAAACGAATTGTACTCTACAACATAAATGCTGATAAGCCATTTGACAAGGTGAAAGACTTGATAACAGATTATGCCCACCAAAGACATGTACGTGTAACATTTGCTCGTATGTTGCGGCAGCGACAACACTACGATGGCACTGAAACGTACACTGTGCAAGTTAACATCGCATCAGATGACTATGATAGACTTGCAAATAATGATGATTTCTGGCCGCCAGATATCTACTATAAGGACTATGTGCCACGGTTCAAATCCCGACAACATGGACAACATGATGACGCTTATAATAGATACCAATATCGACAGTAAAAAAGATGTGTGCTATCATTATGTTAAAAATATCATTGTTACTCTTGTTTTTGAACACTATTGTGATGACTCTTAGTCTACTAACGTGGAATGTACGTGGGCTACATTCATGTACCACGGAGATAAAATCTGTCCTACCAGACAATATAGATATCATATGTATTCAAGAGCACTGGTTAAACCATGGTAATATAAACAGATTGTCTGATATCAGCGGGTATCTGCCGGTAACTTACATGTGCAATACAAGTGACTCTGTTAGAGGTTCGGGTGGTATAGCTTTACTCCGTAATACTCAATCTAAATGGAGAGCTTATCCCCTAAATCTTTATTCTGATTATTATGTTTGTGCCAGATTGTCCGCTCATGGCTATGCTGATGTTTATGTAATCTGTTGTAGATTACCCTCAACTAATGTCTTGCATTCAGTATATCTCAACGCTATTGATGAGTTGATGGATGTATATGATATATTAAGTCAAGAGGGAGATACATATATACTTGGTGACTTAAACTCAGATGTTTGTAAACTGCTGCTATCTCCACGTGATAAAGTTCTAAAAAAATTACTTCTGCAGAGACGTCTAGTTCATGTCCTGTATGACTCGCACATTTGTGGACCAAACTACACGTGGAGGAGCAAGGATGGTCAGCATAAAACTCTCATTGACTACATACTATTACCTGCTCATGTTGCGAGCCACTTAATTCACTGCTGTATCATTGACAAATGTGATTATCATTTATCAGATCATTTTCCATGTTATGCCACTCTTAATATTCATCTTAAGCATAACCCAAGAACATCAAAATTGCATATTCCGAAATGGCATAAAGCTGAAACAGCAGAATTAAGTGCATACGCACGAGAGGTTGAGACAAGTGTCTCTCAGATACAAATACCATGTCAGTATGATGTACAACCTGATGATGTTGAATTACTTAATGAGCAGCTTAGTAATGCACTGCTTAATGCTAGTCATAAATGTATTCCATCTGGATCGTTTAGACCACACCTCAAGCCGTACTGGAAGCGTGATGGCTTGAATGATGTACATTATGATATGCGCGTTGCACGTAGAAATTGGCTCGCAGATAACAAACCCCGGGGCAATAACAACTTATCTTACAATGTGTATAAAGATGCTAAGCGCGAGTTTCGGCGAAAACATCGTAACTCAAAACGTGAGCAACGTAAAGAAACGTATCATGACTTGGAAAAATCCTCAGAAACAGATATAAATACATTTTTCAAGGCCGTTCGCAAAATACGACGCCCCAAATCAAATATAACTGAACTGGTTTACAACAACGTCAACGCTAACACACCAGAAAGTATCAGTAAAGTGTGGGGCAATTACTATGCTGATCTTGCTAAACCTTATGAATCTGAAAGCTTTGACAACGATTTCAAATGTTCTGTGGAATCAAAGCTAGACAATATCATTGCCCATTCATCTGATTGTACAGCTGAAGATAATGTTTTATATACTAACATAGAACCACAGGAGGTAAAACACATTATTCATAATCTCAAATGTAACAAGGCTCCTGGTCCCGATTACGTTAATAATGAGCATCTTATTCATGGCGGTGATATTTTAGTGGATAAGTTGTGTATACTATTTAATGCCATCATGCAGACAGTCTATTTCCCACGAGTGTACAGACTTGGCATGATTGTTCCAATGTACAAGGGTAAGGGCTCTAAAAGTGACCCAAAAAATTACCGAGGCATAACACTTACATCTTGTGTGGGAAAACTTTTTGAAAAAATAATTCTCACACGTTTAGAACTTTGTGTTTCTGCTGATAGAAACTTTCCCGATTCATTACAATTTGGTTTTCGGAAAGAACATGGCGCAATAATGGCTGTGTTCATGCTTCTTGAATCTATTTCATATTACATAGAACGAGGATCACAGGTCTTTACTGCCTTCCTAGACAATGAAAAGGCCTTTGACCGTATTTGGCACGACGGATTATTTGTAAAACTGCACAGTCATGGCATTTCTTGAAAAATGTGGAAATTACTTTATCACAATTATACATGCAGCTCAGCTTTTGTACAATATGACGGTACCTCATCTGACCTATTTCCTATCAAACAAGGCGTGGGTCAAGGCAGAGTATTATCCTCATTTTTTTTCTTGATATTTATTAACGATCTCTTAACTGAGCTAAGACTCGCAAACAATGGTATTTGTGTGTATGGTATTGATGTACCCTCAGTTTTATTAGCGGATGATACTACCCTCATTAGTACCACGCCATGCGGCCTTCAAGATTCTTTGAATGTCGTTCTAAATTATGCTTCAAGATGGCGTTTAACATATAATGCCTCCAAGAGCGCAGTAATCATATTTCGCAATGGGAGACAACCATGTCCAAATTTAGAACTTTCCTTTGGTGAAAATACTATAACCAGTACTGACTCTGTTAAGTATGGTGGTATCCTTATCTCCTCAGATATGTCATGTAAAGATAGAATCTTTACTAGTTGTCAAAAGGCTAGACAAACTGTAAATTCATTAAGATCACTTGGTTTAAATGACAGCGATCTACATCCACTTACTTCACTTAACATATGGAAGCGGATGATACTACCAACCAGTTTTTATGGATGTGAAATTTTGCCTGAATTGCATGGTAAAGATATTGATTCAATTGAATCCACTCAACGATTTTTTGCAAGATGTATTCAAGGTCTTAACAGAAGAAGTTCTTCATGTTCTGTCATAGCTAATCTGGGTCTTTGGACAATGATAGGTTATATTGATAAATGCAGACTACTGTTTCTAGGTCGTCTGTGCAACAATCAATGCCACTCAGCAACAAAAATGCTATTTTGTGCATTCATTTCATTGAATATTAAATTATTAAATAACTCACGAAACATATGCACCTGTCTCTTAAGCACGGCAAGAAAATATGATTTACTAAGATTTATTATTGATTATGTACATTGTGGTTATTTCCCCCAAAAATCAACATGGCGCAATATTGTTATTAAAGCCATCACATTCTCAGAGGAAAATCAGTTGAAATCAACTCTATCTGCCAGATATGATATGGTTAGATATGCTAAAGTACACAAACAACTACGTATGCACAGTTTATACAGATTAATGTACAACTATCCAGATTATAGAGCTTATATACAACTTTTAATACAGATAATAACACGAGGGAAAACCTCACGGGAATGTATTAATTGTAAAACCCAATGTTTTGATCACGACTGTCATGTTATTCTACATTGTGAAACTTATATGAAGCAACGTAACGCATTTTATAGTTTTCTAATTGATACACTTGATATTGACTTGTATGTTCGTATTGAAAATATTGATGATGATGATAATTTAATAGCTTTTTTATGTGGAGCAAATATCATACCTGAAATAACTACATCAGACAGAAACAATGTTATATTGCATTTTGCTTTGTACATTCATTCATTGAAATCATCTCTTTTGTACAGTTTCTGATATATATTTTGTTTTGTGAATCCTCTTTATATGCCTTGTTTATGACCATGTAAATACATCCTTGTGATCTTCGCCATATCGGAGGAAATAAAGACATTCATTCATTCATTCATTCATTCATCATAACTGTAATAGGGGTTGTAGTTATCTTACTTCAAGATCATAATGAATACAGGCTCATCATAACTGTAATAAGGGTTGTAGTTATCTTACTTCAAGATCATAATGAATACAGGCTCATCATAACTGTAATAGGGGTTGTAGTTATCTTACTTCAAGATCATAATGAATACAGGCTCATTATAACTGTAATAGGGGTTGTAGTTATCTTACTTCAAGATCATAATGAATACAGGCTCATCATAACTGTAATAAGGGTTGTAGTTATCTTACTTCAAGATCATAATGAATACAGGCTCATCATAACTGTAATAGGGGTTGTAGTTATCTTACTTCAAGATCATAATGAATACAGGCTCATCATAACTGTAATAAGGGTTGTAGTTATCTTACTTCAAGATCATAATGAATACAGGCTCATCATAACTGTAATAGGGGTTGTAGTTATTTACTTCAAGATCATAATGAATACAGGCTCATTATAACTGTAATAGGGGTTGTAGTTATCTTACTTCAAGATCATAATGAATACAGGCTCATCATAACTGTAATAAGGGTTGTAGTTATCTTACTTCAAGATCATAATGAATACAGGCTCATTATAACTGTTATAAGGGTTGTAGTTATCTTACTTCAAGATCATAATGAATACAGGCTCATCATAACTGTAATACGGGTTGTAGTTATCTTACTTCAAGATCATAATGAATACAGGCTCATCATAACTGTAATAAGGGTTGTAGTTATCTTACTTCAAGATCATAATGAATACAGGCTCATCATAACTGTAATAAGGGTTGTAGTTATCTTACTTCAAGATCATAATGAATACAGGCTCATCATAACTGTAATAAGGGTTGTAGTTATCTTACTTCAAGATCATAATGAATACAGGCTCATCATAACTGTAATAAGGGTTGTAGTTATCTTACTTCAAGATCATAATGAATACAGGCTCATTATAACTGTAATAGGGGTTGTAGTTATCTTACTTCAAGATCATAATGAATACAGGCTCATCATAACTGTAATAAGGGTTGTAGTTATCTTACTTCAAGATCATAATGAATACAGGCTCATCATAACTGTAATAAGGGTTGTAGTTATCTTACTTCAAGATCATAATGAATAAAGGCTCATCATAACTGTAATAGGGGTTGTAGTTATCTTACTTCAAGATCATAATGAATACAGGCTCATCATAACTGTAATAAGGGTTGTAGTTATCTTACTTCAAGATCATAATGAATACAGGCTCATCATAACTGTAATAAGGGTTGTAGTTATCTTACTTCAAGATCATAATGAATACAGGCTCATCATAACTTTAATAGGGGTTGTAGTTATCTTACTTCAAGATCATAATGAATACAGGCTCATCATAACTGTAATAAGGGTTGTAGTTATCTTACTTCAAGATCATAATGAATACAGGCTCATCATAACTGTAATAAGGGTTGTAGTTATCTTACTTCAAGATCATAATGAATACAGGCTCATCATAACTGTAATAAGGGTTGTAGTTATCTTACTTCAAGATCATAATGAATAAAGGCTCATCATAACTGTAATAGGGGTTGTAGTTATCTTACTTCAAGATCATAATGAATACAGGCTCATCATAACTGTAATAAGGGTTGTAGTTATCTTACTTCAAGATCATAATGAATACAGGCTCATCATAACTGTACTAAGGGTTGTAGTTATCTTACTTCAAGATCATAATGAATACAGGCTCATCATAACTTTAATAGGGGTTGTAGTTATCTTACTTCAAGATCATAATGAATACAGGCTCATCATAACTGTAATAAGGGTTGTAGTTATCTTACTTCAAGATCATAATGAATACAGGCTCATATTAACTGTAATAAGGGTTGTAGTTATCTTACTTCAAGATCATAATGAATACAGGCTCATCATAACTGTAATAGGGGTTGTAGTTATCTTACTTCAAGATCATAATGAATACAGGCTCATCATAACTGTAATAAGGGTTGTAGTTATCTTACTTCAAGATCATAATGAATACAGGCTCATCATAACTGTAATAGGGGTTGTAGTTATTTACTTCAAGATCATAATGAATACAGGCTCATTATAACTGTAATAGGGGTTGTAGTTATCTTACTTCAAGATCATAATGAATACAGGCTCATCATAACTGTAATAAGGGTTGTAGTTATCTTACTTCAAGATCATAATGAATACAGGCTCATTATAACTGTAATAAGGGTTGTAGTTATCTTACTTCAAGATCATAATGAATACAGGCTCATCATAACTGTAATAGGGGTTGTAGTTATCTTACTTCAAGATCATAATGAATACAGGCTCATCATAACTGTAATAAGGGTTGTAGTTATCTTACTTCAAGATCATAATGAATACAGGCTCATCATAACTGTAATAAGGGTTGTAGTTATCTTACTTCAAGATCATAATGAATACAGGCTCATCATAACTGTAATAAGGGTTGTAGTTATCTTACTTCAAGATCATAATGAATACAGGCTCATCATAACTGTAATAAGGGTTGTAGTTATCTTACTTCAAGATCATAATGAATACAGGCTCATTATAACTGTAATAGGGGTTGTAGTTATCTTACTTCAAGATCATAATGAATACAGGCTCATCATAACTGTAATAAGGGTTGTAGTTATCTTACTTCAAGATCATAATGAATACAGGCTCATCATAACTGTAATAAGGGTTGTAGTTATCTTACTTCAAGATCATAATGAATAAAGGCTCATCATAACTGTAATAGGGGTTGTAGTTATCTTACTTCAAGATCATAATGAATACAGGCTCATCATAACTGTAATAAGGGTTGTAGTTATCTTACTTCAAGATCATAATGAATACAGGCTCATCATAACTGTAATAAGGGTTGTAGTTATCTTACTTCAAGATCATAATGAATACAGGCTCATCATAACTTTAATAGGGGTTGTAGTTATCTTACTTCAAGATCATAATGAATACAGGCTCATCATAACTGTAATAAGGGTTGTAGTTATCTTACTTCAAGATCATAATGAATACAGGCTCATCATAACTGTAATAAGGGTTGGAGTTATCTTACTTCAAGATCATAATGAATACAGGCTCATCATAACTGTAATAAGGGTTGTAGTTATCTTACTTCAAGATCATAATGAATAAAGGCTCATCATAACTGTAATAGGGGTTGTAGTTATCTTACTTCAAGATCATAATGAATACAGGCTCATCATAACTGTAATAAGGGTTGTAGTTATCTTACTTCAAGATCATAATGAATACAGGCTCATCATAACTGTAATAAGGGTTGTAGTTATCTTACTTCAAGATCATAATGAATACAGGCTCATCATAACTTTAATAGGGGTTGTAGTTATCTTACTTCAAGATCATAATGAATACAGGCTCATCATAACTGTAATAAGGGTTGTAGTTATCTTACTTCAAGATCATAATGAATACAGGCTCATCATAACTGTAATAAGGGTTGTAGTTATCTTACTTCAAGATCATAATGAATACAGGCTCATTATAACTGTAATAAGGGTTGTAGTTATCTTACTTCAAGATCATAATGAATACAGGCTCATCATAACTGTAATAAGGGTTGTAGTTATCTTACTTCAAGATCATAATGAATACAGGCTCATTATAACTGTAATAGGGGTTGTAGTTATCTTACTTCAAGATCATAATGAATACAGGCTCATCATAACTGTAATAAGGGTTGTAGTTATCTTACTTCAAGATCATAATGAATACAGGCTCATCATAACTGTAATAAGGGTTGTAGTTATCTTACTTCAAGATCATAATGAATAAAGGCTCATCATAACTGTAATAGGGGTTGTAGTTATCTTACTTCAAGATCATAATGAATACAGGCTCATCATAACTGTAATAAGGGTTGTAGTTATCTTACTTCAAGATCATAATGAATACAGGCTCATCATAACTGTAATAAGGGTTGTAGTTATCTTACTTCAAGATCATAATGAATACAGGCTCATCATAACTTTAATAGGGGTTGTAGTTATCTTACTTCAAGATCATAATGAATACAGGCTCATCATAACTGTAATAAGGGTTGTAGTTATCTTACTTCAAGATCATAATGAATACAGGCTCATCATAACTGTAATAAGGGTTGGAGTTATCTTACTTCAAGATCATAATGAATACAGGCTCATCATAACTGTAATAAGGGTTGTAGTTATCTTACTTCAAGATCATAATGAATACAGGCTCATCATAACTGTAATAGGGGTTGTAGTTATCTTACTTCAAGATCATAATGAATACAGGCTCATCATAACTGTAATAAGGGTTGTAGTTATCTTACTTCAAGATCATAATGAATACAGGCTCATCATAACTGTAATAAGGGTTGTAGTTATCTTACTTCAAGATCATAATGAATACAGGCTCATCATAACTTTAATAGGGGTTGTAGTTATCTTACTTCAAGATCATAATGAATACAGGCTCATCATAACTGTAATAAGGGTTGTAGTTATCTTACTTCAAGATCATAATGAATACAGGCTCATATTAACTGTAATAAGGGTTGTAGTTATCTTACTTCAAGATCATAATGAATACAGGCTCATCATAACTGTAATAGGGGTACGGTTGTAGTTATCTTACTTCAAGATCATAATGAATACAGGCTCATCATAACTGTAATAGGGGTTGTAGTTATCTTACTTCAAGATCATAATGAATACAGGCTCATCATAACTGTAATAGGGGTACGGTTGTAGTTATCTTACTTCAAGATCATAATGAATACAGGCTCATCATAACTGTAATAGGGGTTGTAGTTATCTTACTTCAAGATCATAATGAATACATGACGGTTAGGATCTCATTATACATTCATGTCTGAGTGATTACTGTGTTAGGTTGATGTAGATAATTGTCACCAAAGAGAAACCTGAATAGCTCTTATTCAAACAAGTTAATCATATACATATATATATATCAATATATTTTAATAAGATCCAAACAAATAGAAATATTAGAGAAGAGACGTCATGCAACAAACTCCCGTATCAAATAGTTATAAAAACGAAAACCATAAACTTTATAATTATGCATCATAAAACTGAATACTGTTTAATGAATGAATGCTTCGTTTGTATAATCATTGAATTTGTGAAAATACCTTGAGAAACAATGCTACAGTCATTGTGACGGTATATCCTAATGACTTTGTCGTCACGGTATTTGGTCTTACAAAGTTTTAAAAGCTTACACTCCTCTCTTGTAAACTAATTATCAGTTTGTCATTAAACACAAAAAATCACATAAGCTTAAAGATTCATGTTTCAGCTTGAGTGAATGATATATAGCAGCAGTCATTGGGAACGAAGGTCGTTTACAACATCTACCAAAGTATTGAATAGAACGGTAAGGGCAGTTGACATGGATGAACATTTCTTGATTCTTGTCTGTCATTGGTGCTGGAGTTATTTCATTGACGTCCAAACGAAACCCAAATTACATTTTATTCGCACTAAGATTCAAGTGAACAAACTTAAAGGAGCAGTAGCACGTTTTTTGATTATTTTATATTTTAAAATGTTCACTGATAATTGTAAGTTACTGCTAAATGTATTATTTTGACAGTGTCAAAAATCTCATTACACAAACCAATCATCCAGAGTCAGAGGAAAAAGTATGAAGATTCACAAAAAAATCCATTGGGGGTCATTTTGTGTGAACACCTTTAATTCATTATCTGTAAGAAAAAGGAATCTCAAGGCTAAACTTTACTTTATATATTTGAATTATTACTGCTCCATTTAGTTTTGATACATTGTCTTTTAATTGGAACCATTCATCAACCCTATATACCCCCTAAAACGTGCTACTGTCCCTTTAAGGTACACAGCTGTGTAATCGAAAGGTTTGAGAAATGTGTCAACAACAATTATGTCGTTGTATCCTAACGAATATGCCGTTACGGTATATGACATGAAACAATGTATAAGTCTTAGACTCACTCTCCTAAAAACAATATATCAAAATGTTAATATTTCATTTAACACAGTAAGAAATATAATTGCCGAAAACCGTAAACTGTTTGTATAATATAGTTCACTTGAGAAAGAAACACACAGCGCTTAAACGCACAAAATGCAGTGGTTAAGGTACAAAAATATCGTTTTGTTATATCTTTTATTCTATCGAGAATCGAGAATCAAATATAGAGGGGACGTTTCTTTTGGATTTTAGCTTATTACAGCAGTATCTGATTACGAAGTTCGTTTTACAACACTTAAAGGGGCAGTAGCACGTTTTTTGATAATTTTATATTTTAAAATGTTCACTGATAATTGTAAGTTAACGTTAAATGTATTAATTTGACAGTGCCAAAAATCTCATAACACAAGCCAAACATCCATAGTCAGAGGACAAAGTATGAAGATTCATATAAAATCCATTGGGGGTCATTTTTGTGTGAACACCTTTTATTCATTTTCTGTAAGAAAAAGGAAACGCAAAGCTAAACTTCACGTTATGTATTTGAATTATTACTGCTCCATTTAGTTTAAATACATTGTCTTTCAATTGGAACCATTTATTTTCATTTTCCTGACATCACATTATATTCCCCCTGAAAACGTGCTACTGCCCCTTTAACAAACCATTAAAGTGAACAGTAATGGGAGGCTTCATGGGTGGACACTTCTTGCTTCACAGCAGTTCATCCATAAAAGATTTCCTCATTGTTATTAGCAATTTCTAGAATTTCTATCAAATATGTAAGTTAAAGTGTAATAATTAGAGATTATAGCTTTGTAAGAATATCATAATATAGTATAAGCATTTTATATAAACAAGTGAATGAATACTTGACAATACCGTATACTTATATAATATTGCATCGAAAAGACGCTGGTGTAGATGCATTCAAAAACAAGGCTGTTCAAAAACTAAAGAAATTCATTTTATCTTTAGGAACTCTGTTAAATGTTGAATGTAGACAACACGCCATTATTAGTTTAAACGAAATCTACCTGTGTAAATTTATGGAAATTTCGCCTGTACATGCGCAAAACGATGCATATATATTGTAAATATTGAACTTTTGGCCACGAGGCCTGATATACTAGTAAACTTCTTGTTCTTGTTCTTGTTCTTGATATAAGATCTACACAAATCGAAATATCTGAGAGGCGTTACGAAGCAAGCTCTCCAGTCAATCTATATAACAAAAGACAAGAAAACCATAAACCTGATCGTTACGCATCAGACAAGTTAACAAGCTCCGTTCAACGCTGTTTTATTAATGACGGATTAGGTTGTGACAATGTCATTAGAAACTTACTCAGAGAATGTAAACAGAAATTGTGCCGTGAAATCGAATGATTTATCGTCACAGTATTTGATATTACACAGCTTTAAAGGCTTATAATCCCTCTCTAGAAAACTAACGATATAGAAATCGATATTTTCATTAAGCATAAAGAAAAATAAGCTTAAGAATTCGTGTGCAGCTTGAGTGAATATAAAATCTTGCAGCATTTACATTTACCAAAACATTATATATTGAATGAGTGAGTTATTGTTTCACGCCGCTTGGGCACAACTCGAGCCGATAGCGGCCATTATATTGAATGTAAAGGGCAGTAATGCCAGTATTCAGTAATTTCAGCCATCAACGTTTGGATAATGCAGTATACATATAAAACGTCGACTTGACCTGATGCATACATTGATGTACACAAATTAATCTTGCATATATAAATAATATTAATATTGCATCAGTCTTAGGGTACGACAAAGTTTGTTTTGCAAGTATTTCAGTAAACACAGTATGAAAAATAAACTTAAGAATTCATGTTTCACTTGAGTTAATGAGACATATTGCAGCAGTCCTTGGGTACGACAAAGTTTGTTTTCCCTATATTGTCAGTATATACAATGAGAAAAAGAAGATTAAGAGTTCATGTATCATGAGTGTTAATCAGACATATTGTAGCAGCCTCTTTGCTCAACAAAATACGTTTTACATTTATCAAACAATATTCTAACAATAAGGGTAGTTTTCATGGATTGACATCTCTTCATTCACAGTTGTTCATCCATAGGAATTTTTCTTATCACAGCAAGTTATAGAACTCAATTCAAAACAGTAATGTGTATTATTGACGAGTTATAACTCTCATTGGTGTGACATAAATAGATAATTATATAAAAACGTTCTCTATGAAACAGGTCAATGGTTGAGTTCCTTATCTATCCAATGTTTGATGATTCAGTCTACATATAAAATTGTTCATTTTGTGAATGTATAATGGACCAGAAGTCTTCAACTGAATAACATGTCTGTCTGTCCAAGAATGAGGATGTTTGTTATGCATCAGCTTATAAAACAGCAAAGCAGCTTCCCTCATTAAATCACAAAAAGGGTCACAGATAAAATCCATCTTTTTTCACAATTGCATATCTCTCAAGTTGGAAACTTGTGATTTTACGAAGGACTCATTCATACCAAATAGAATTAATTATTTGACATTCGGGTTTCTTTTCACCCTTGATGGAAATGAGTCATGTGGGGTGCGTTAAAGTCAGAAATAAGCACGGTATGTTGGAGGCCAACAAAGAAACCACTGACATGGTTGAAAGTTGGAAATATATTGCAAAATTGATACCACTCTTATTAGATGAATTTAAAACCCATCTATTGCATGACGTTAGGGCAAGGGATGAAAATCAATTGGCTTAAGATAGGATCTAAACAGCCAAAATCAGAATCCGGCAAGGCGATAGGGATTTTTTTTTTGGGGGGGGGGGGGGTGTATTTGAGTAAGGGTGCAATGCTACACAGAACTTCAATAACGTCTCATGCTACACTGTCTTTCACAGCAATTTTACTGTAGCGGACATCATGTCGTACTGATTTTGGAAGTCTAGCAATGTCTTTGCCTTGTCAGAAAAGAATTCACTAAGGACATAGAGGAAATTGCCAGACTGTAGTCTCAGGTAACAGCTCACAGGTGGTCCTGCTCCCCCAAGGTGGTATGCAGTTCACCAATAGGTCATAATCGCGTTTCCCTTTTCCGTGTGTCTTGGTTGACTTTCTTTCTGCTTCGGGGTGGGCTAACTTCTTTCACCTGGGTCCACGAGCCTATACGTTTGACTCAAACAGGGGGGTATCCTGATAATCTTCCCACTTCACATCTCAGAGGCGTTTTCACCGAAGGTCTAACAACCATTGCCAGACTGTAAGCAGCGCAAACAGGATATTGCTCACTGTTAAGGCCGTATGCACGTGTGCTTTTCCCTCAAATAACTCAGCTCCGCTTTTCCGTGTGTCTTTGTTCGGAAAGGGCTATCTCTATTTTATCCCCGAGCCCCTAACCTTCAGTTAAATTTGAACCGCATCTACGAGGGTTCTTCACGGAAGACTTAGTTAGCAGAGTTAGCAGTGTCATGCTAGAGCCTCAGGTAACTGCCCCGCCACGCACATGGGCTTCTGCTGTACAACAGGGGTTTGCATCTCGCCCAAAGGTCGTTTTCCCTAATCACTGTTTCAAAAAAATTTTGTTTGCATTTCCGTGCATTTTGGTTGTCTCTCATTCTGGTTCGAGGAAGGCTACCTCCTTTAAGCAGGGATCCCCGAGCCTATTGCCTTTAGTTAAGACTTGATTGAGGGTAACCTGATTACCTTTGCTTAGATTTAATTAAGATTTGATTACCTTGCCGCTTGGATTTCGCAGCCCTCCATCACTGATGAGGTCGAGGCAGTAATAGCATGTTAAACTAGAAATATGTGCATGTGATGCACTGTGATGTCCCCCGCTAACATTTAATCCGTAAGTGACCCTACCCCCATTATGTACAAATTTCAAATTGTTTCCATGGAAACCACAAAAAGAAAACCAATTCAGAATAACCAAAGTAGCAAAAGGCACCACTCCTCCAGTAGTTCTAACCATATATCAAGTCTAGTAAAAATATTTTGAATAGTTTTTAAGCTAAAGTACGGAAACAGAGCCTACCCCCATATACACCTAGTTCAACTTTTTTCTATAGAAACCAGAATTTTTTTTCAGAATAACTAAAATAGAAAAAGGCACCACTCCACCACTAGGTCTAGCCACATACCATGTTTCGTAAAATCATATTGAATAATTTTTGAGATATTGCCCGGAAATGGTCCTCCCTCCATATGTTCTAAGTTCAAACTGTTGCCATGGAAACCAGGAAAATTATATAATTCAGAATGACCTAAATAACACAAGGCACCACTCCACCACTAGATCTAACCACATACCAAGTTTCTTAAAATAATATTGAATACTTTTTGAGATATGGTCCGGAAACAGTCCCTACCACAATATGCACTAAGTACAAACTGTTTCAATGGAAACCAGGAAAATTATATAATTCAGAATGACCAACATAGCATAAGGCACCACTCCACCACTAGATCTAACCACATACCAAGTTTCATAAAAAAATATTGAACGGTTTTGGAGATATGGTCCGGAAACGAAAGCATCCCCCAATATGCACTAAGTTCAAATTGTTTCCATAGAAACCAGAAAAAATTAAAAATTCAGAATAACCAAATATCAAAAGGCACCACTCCAGTACTAGATCTAACCACATACCAAGTTTAGTTAAAAAATATTGAACGGTTTTGGAGATATGGTCCGGAAACGAAAGCATCCCCCAATATGCACTAAGTTCAAATTGTTTCCATGGAAACCAGAAAAAATTAAAAATTCAGAATAACCAAATATCAAAAGGCACCACTCCAGTACTAGATCTAACCACATACCAAGTTTCGTTAAAACATATTGAACGGTTTTGGAGATATGGTCCGGAAACGAAAGCGTTACGGAATTACGGGGGACATAACAAGAGCCATCAGGAGAGATGGTTTATCCCCCCGGCCCGACTGAAGTTAAATGATCAGTTTAAGCATATCTTTTGATATACTGATTGTGTGAATAATGTTGTATGCATACATGCAGCTAATTTTGTTTCTCTTTTAAATAACCCGAATAAGACTATGATAAACCACATCTAGGTCTTTTCAATTAGTAAATGCTTATGTTATGCCATCGTCAAGTTCCTCGTGTTAATGTGAAGAGAGAGATTAAACATGCTGGTTGATTGAAACATCTTCATTCCTTGGTTAGACACAGTTTAGAAATTAATGGTAAAGTTGGAATGAAAAATGTCAATATGAAAACACCAAAAGGCACATTTGTAAACAGTTGAGCTAGCTCTAATGGTTTTCAGATTCTGCTCCGGAAACGCATTTCTTAATTGCATTTCCAAGAATATCGGAAAGAAAACAAAATCCAGAAAAGTAAATTTCCCAAAAGACACAACTACATGTCATGATGAGTCAATATACAAAGTTTCATTGAGCTAGCCCTTATGGTTTTTATTACTTTTAAATTCTGCTCCGGAAACGCAATTCAAAGTTCCGTTTCCATGGAAACCGCCAAAATTAAAAAAAACTCCAGAAAGTTGAATACCCAAAAAGGCACAACTACATGCAATGATACAAATACCAATATACCAAGTTTCAGTGAGCCTATTGTAACGGTTTCCAAATTCAATGTGATCACAGACAGACGGACGGACAGCAGACGGACGGACGGACAGCAGAAGGAAGGACAGACGGAGCCAACGACTATTATATAGGAGGGGGGGGGGGGCTAATAATGGTACGTTTTTGAATACATTTCAGTAGTCCGAACGCTTCACTATCCGAACGTTTCTGATGAAAAACGGAAGCGTTCGGATTATCGAGGCCTGACTGTAAATATAATTAGTTTTTGCTTTTTGTAGGGGACTAATAATAATATTAAGCTTAAGTATAATGTTGTAATGAGAATAAATATGATTGTTCTTTTAACACCTTGTGTGTTTGTTTATTCTGAGATATAGATAAATAAATAATGATCGAATAATACTGATTTGTCATCATTTTGCTTACATGTATGTCAAGGAAAGGGAAAGGATAAATAAATTATTAATCTCCAAATGGCTCCATCAATATTACAAATGAGAATTCTGTTTAATTTTTACTTTATTCAGAGTTTATTTTATTATGAAGGCATAGAGGTAGTGATCTATGAGAGTATAAATGTCATGGAAACACTGATATAATTTCCTTTAATTCTGCATAAACTTGATTGACTATTGATGGTGTTATTGACAAATCTTAAAGTAGATTGACATTCCACATGCACGCTTGTGCGATTTGAAACCTCAATTACTTCATATCTGTCAACATTACGTTGCTGCAACTAAGTTGTCCGAACTTGAAGACGGAAATAAAGTCAGTGAACGGTGCATGTGGGTGCGGGTTATGATAAAACTTCAATGGATGTTCAGAGTTTGTTTACCTGAAGTTGTTCAATGTTACTCGCTGTCATTTCTAGCAACTTTGAGTGTCTATAGCCCTGTTTATACGGCGAGCGTTTGCATATGAGTAAATCATTACACATATGCAAATTTGCTCATTTGAGTAAAATTTGCCGTATGGACGCATTTGCACATATGTATATTTTACTACCGTAAGCAAATTTGCACCTAGTCAGGGGCAGGTGTAAATGCCATACTACCGTGAGTAAATGTCGATTTTTGTTTAACTACTCTAAGTAATTATAAATCTCGCTGTATGAAAGTGTAGCAAAACTACTTTTAGACAGTCATGTGTGCATATTTACTACCCTAAGCAAATTAACATATATGCAAAGGCCGCCATATAAACAAGGCTTATGACTAATGCGTTTAAGAACATACCCTACCCAGAAATAAAAATATTTAGATTTATCTGAAAATAAGCATGTTTGTTCAACTGAGTGTGCTGAAATCAAAAACAAAATAAAAAAGGGGGTCACGTGCTCGTTTTTAAGTAAAATCGATTTAAAAAATGACATTTTTGTGAAAAAAAGCAAAAAAACATCAATTTTTTATTTGAGCATAAATTATGTGTGAGCGTGAAATATGGATAAAAATCGATGCTCAACGTGAGAAATGAAACAGTTGTCCATGATAAAAAAGGCATTTTAATATTTTTTTCAGATTTATTCGTCGCACAAAATCTTATTTTTCACCCGAAAATGAACCGATTTTCTGAAAAATAACATTCTAATATTTTTTTAAAAAAAACATTCTCATAAAATGAACCTGACATCATAAGAAACTGAAAATTGAAGAGAAAAACGGGGGTCACTGTCGAAAATTCGCGAACTTTTCCCGTTGAAAATGAATATACATGTAGGCAGTGAAAAAATGTCTACTGCAGCCGGAGCGAGTCTAGAATGCCGTCAATTTTCTTTGACAACCGACATGTTGTTGACGGCTTGTGCAATATCGTTCATAATGATGTTTTTACCCCAAAAGACACATAAAAAAACCTCTTAATATTCTATTTTTCCACACATTTAAAAACAGATTAAATATAAACAACAAAGAATCCGGTGTATTTTGCGACATTTGAAGTCACTGGGTAACGAATCAAGTAAAACTTTCGTATCATGCATCGCATTAAAACATCACCCACTGGCCTGCATGAATGCCTTTCGGTGTTGTTCACAAATCTATGAATTACCCGTTATATTTAAGTTATTTTCACTTTCAAAATCTTCCACAGAAGCATTATTTCAAAAGGACTGGAGACAATCTGTAAACGAACGACTTGTCCATTGATCAAACGATGGTGTACAAGTTTGTGACTCTTTACAAATAGTTCTTATATCCAATAGCCTTTCAAACAGATATTCCATAGCCCCGAAACTCTGTGTGAGAATCATATAGAAAGTCACCACTACAAGCTTTCACAACAACCTTATATCCCCTTACAAACGATTCAATACGATCTGACAGCCCAAGTCAGATTGACAATATACTTACAACTAAGTTGTATCCGCACAATAGACATTGAACTATTTCACAGCGGAGTGAATAAGCGTGAATTTTGGATACACAACATAGTGTTAACTAAAGCTGGGTTTACACTTGCACGACTCTCGAATCCGCATTGGCACGCATTAAATCGTGGCAATGCGTATCTTTGTCGTATCGTTATCGTGAATAAATCGTGAACTGCTCATGGATGCGTGCAAATGCGCGAAGAATTAACCAAATGTTTGGTTATTTCTTCACGCACTCCAATTCGTGCCAGGTGCGCAAAGTATTCGTGAATTTGTCTCAACTTGTTCGTAACTTATTCTTGCAGTGTCGTGAAATGCGTGCATAATTGTGTGTGTCACGAAAAAGATAAGACAAGGTTGGGCAATTCAAGCAATGCAATTTCAGGTACATCAACCGTCTCTTCTCTTCAAGAAGCGCGATATCTTGGAAGTTATTCATGGTGTTCACTCTGTGACAGTAGAGGATGAACTGATTTTAGGGTACTGCCTTTATATACCTCCAATGCGGGCAGTATCGTACACCATGCGGGACTAAAAAGGACACGATCTTGACAAGCATGCGTGAATTAGTCGAACCTGTGCGTGCAGTTGCGCCTACTGCGTACCAACACGCAACTTAGTCGCAACAAATGCGTGACCAGAACGCAGCTTTATCGTGGTTATGCGCCAATTGTTCGTGAAATGCCGGGTAAAATCGCAGCACTAGCGTGCAGTTTTCTGCGGCAAATGCGTGAAGTGTGCTTGAATAATGCGCAAATGGGGGGGGTGTACGCATTGTTTTAATTGTTTTCAAAACAATGTTGCTTCGTCTATTGGCACGCACTAAAGTCTTGAAGTGCGGATCAAAAATGCGTGCAAGTGTAAAGCCACCTTAAAGCACGACCGTCCCTGGGTACGCATACCATTGAGTATCAATAATTGCTCGATTCATTTCAAACACTGATTTAGCTGATATTTGTTTACAATTCATAATCTATATTTTTTTAAAAATTCAATCAAAAACATTATGTTCTAACCTAATGATTTGAGAAATAACCATATGAGTTCTTGCTACAACTTTAATTTTCGTGTTGGTATTGCTAATGTGGCATATTAGCAATACGGGATATGGGGTACTGGATAGCTCAGTCGGCAAGAGCGCCGGTCCTCACGTTGCTGAGGTCCCGGGTTCAAATCCCATTCAGGCCAAGGTGTAAAAAACAAAAACCAAAGTGTCACCCTGGAGCCCTAGTGTGTAGTGCAACAAAAACTGCCACGAATTCATGTCAGTGGCTGAATGGTGGATACATCAACACGTGCATACGCCGAGCTGTCGGTTATCAGCGTTCAGCAGTGTTGGACAAACTGTTGTGACAATGTGTCTCAGTTCACCCAGCTTTGAATGGGTACCCTGTGAGGCATAGAATGGCCCCTAACCTGAGCGCCACATATGGATGCCGGTTGAATACTCCTCAGGGAGTTGAATTGGAAAAACTAATCGGACGGTGAAAGAATGCCATTGACCAGGGGAAAATGTAAGCGCCTTGAGCAACCACGAGTGGTTGGATATGCGCGCTATATAAATATCCATATAATATTATCTCAAAATGATATATGAGTTCGTTTCGCATTAACTTAATCTTACCCAGCGATTTTCTAACCTGGGTGAATATCTATTTTCACCAAGGGCATAAACATGGTGATATTTCAAGGCAAGCTATTATCTAAAGTTTACGGTACCCTCATTCAACCAGCACATGAAAGGACGGTACGTTTAGTGATCAATAGAAGGTACCTATAGTGATCAATAGAAGGTACCTATAGTGATCAATAGAAGGTACCTATAGTGATCAATAGAAGGTACCTATAGTGATAAATAGAAGGTACCTATAGTGATCAATAGAAGGTACCTATAGTGATCAATAGAAGAGTTTATGTCCAGGTAGAGATCTGGCTATACATGTATTATATTCACTGTCCTTGATATAAACGTATTCAGTCACAATGAAGCAAACTGAACTGACACGAACAAGTTTAAAGTCATACAACTTTCCCTTGCCTTAAAGTGTATGAATCACGGGTCATCGTCAAGGATATAGTGTATATACAAACACTCGTGCTCGTCATTTCGTTTATGCCTTAAAGTGTATGAATCACGGGTCATCGTCAAGGATATAGTGTATATACAAACACTCGTGCTCGTCATTTCGTTTATACTGTATGAATCACGGGTCATCGTCAAGGATATAGTGTATATACAAACACTCGTGCTCGTCATTTCGTTTATACTCTGCCCTATGGTTCGGACATGGTAAGTTTCTCTACTGATTTGATTTGAGTATTGTTAACATCTTGAAATATAATGGCTTACAGCTTTAACGACAAGTTTTCGGCTTGTTTCGGAGATTTTGTTTATTCTGCGAATTTGCCTTAAAGAGCAAAATTTTTGCATTGAGTAATATCGTAAACATTTAAAAATAGGTTGGTGTATAATATATGTTGATTTGTAATATAAATGTACCTCTTTGTGTTGTTAAATCTATTACTCTACATCTAAACTGGTAGAGATACTTGCCTAACTAAATATATGTAAGAACATCAAATGTCGCATTCTAAATCTCTTCCCTTATTGAAAAATTGTTCAAAACACCTAAAAAACCAACTCATTCACTCTTCCCTTATTGACCTTGGGGGTCGTTTTAAGTCTTTATTACCTTCTGCCTTAAAAGACAAAAACATTTGAGTTAAATCCCTTTCAGTATTAATTAATACAATCGTAATAATTTTATTCAACTGAAGAAAAATGGCTTTAGTTCGATGAAACTGTTGAATTTCTACAATTTAAAAAATAACTTTAACACATATTTCCAATCATCAAAAGTTTAATCGAAACGCAATCTTGAAACCCTATAGTTCAATCGACACGCTAATTGATGATGTTTTATCCATATCATAGTTCATGTACAAAGGCTTTATGAAACCGGCACACATTTGTCCAATTCATTTCAATGTTGACGGATAGACAGATTGTTGATTTACGTCTCACCATATGTACATTAGAATTAATAAATGTACATAAAATAAACAGAGAAACGAAATGAACATTTACAAATGGAACGAAGTTATAAGAGACGATAAAAGTACAATCGTGAAATATCAAAGGAACCTTAAGTGTAAAACGATTATTTGGATTAAAAATAACTATGTTTAAAGGGGCAGTAGCACGTTTTTAAAAATGGCTGCCTATTGATTTTATGTGAATCTTCATACTTTGTCCTCTGACTATGGATGATTTGTTTGTGTTATGAGATTTTTGGCACTTTCAAAATAATACATTTATTAACATACAATTATCAGTGAGAATTTGAAACATAAAATTATCAAAAAAAGTGCTACTGTTCCATTAAGAACGTCAAAATGATATAGCTATATTTATGGAAGAACGTCAAAATATATTTTCGCTCCTTGTTTAACATCAAGCCGGTACATATGCTGTGGTATACCTGCTCACTGCTCTCGATGCTTCTGTGATATACTTACATGTATAAGGATCCGTGTAAGAATGCATGTGCACAGCTCGTTGCAACTACAGCGCTGTGAAAGCCGAATTGAGGTTAAATTGACTGATATGTTTTATTTCTTTGAAAACAGATAGTGATACGATTTGCAATTTCTCATATGATATTGATGATGTACATTATCTCCAGACCCAGAGTCCAGAATGCTTGAGGTGGAACCAGAGAAGTATCTGTCCTGTCCGATCTGTCAGGGAATTGTTGAGGATCCAGTCACTCTACAGTGTAATCATTCGTACTGTAGACACTGTATAGCCGACTATATCAAGTCTAGAAAAGACGCCAGGAGAAAGAAGATCATCCCCTGTGCTCTGAAATGTGAAGGAACAAAAGTTCCTGATCCCTCGAAACCCTCGGAAGACTGGGCTAAACAGCTGAAACCAAACTTCACCATATCAAACCTGGTGGATGATTATCTAAGAACAGCAGGTATGTGTAATGCAGCTTACGTTCTGTTGTAGCTTTATTTGCATTCCCGTTGTAAAGCTTCCTGATATATAACATACATGTTGAATAACAAAAATACGTCATTAACCGACGTTCTAATAAAACACACAATTAAAACTAAATATTTACTAGACTATATGTAAACTGAAACCTAAGTTATGAGTTATCGTACAAAATATATGTCCACAATTGCAAGACAGTGATTTGAAATCAAATCTAGCAGCTCTTTAACAGGCATACCATTTCGGTTGCGCTGCCTTCATTCATTTCAATCAATCTTTATTTCGGTACTGAAAAGGCCACAGGCCTTTAGTACATAGTTCACATGAGTAGTTAGTCAGTTACAAACTTTCTATTACAAGCTGTTTTCTTAAAGCCATAGCAAAATATATGTACATAGCAAGATTCTGTAATAATAAGGTATTAGTATTTGCTAACAATGATTTTAAGTTCTGTTCACTTGGGTGATTATAATAATAGGGTTTGAGATACTTAATTCGTAAATTTGTATAGGCAGGGCAGATAAGAAGGAAGTGTAATTCATTTTCTACAGTATTTCTGTTACATAATTTACATGTTCTGTTTTCCCTTGGTACACCTGAATATCTGCCAGTTTCAATAAATAATTCATGAGAGGAAGAACGAAATCGGGATAGAGATACACGAAATTTTCTGAGGTTAACTTTTGATAAATAGTCTTCAAAGGATATATCAGATTTCCATTGGTTATAAAATACACATTTCGTAGACAGAAGTAATGATTCAGATCATGATTGTATATATATATCTTTCATTCTTTGCGTAAATGATGACATAAAAGGTGCAGGGAACTGAATATTGTGATCAATCCATACATAACCATTTTTGTCATACAATCTCATCATTTCATAGCACTTTTTAGGAAATCTGTGGCTTGGCATATTCATTATTTTTAACCAATATTTTATTGCTTTAATTGAAGAATATATAAATAAGGGAAATCTACCTAATTCACCATAGATCATAGTACTGCAAGTGCTTTGTTTTACACCAAGAAATCTTTTACATGCATACAAATGAACTTGTTCAATGCTTTCATATTATCTTAGACCCAATATTTCACACCCATAAAGAAGTATCGGGCTTATCTTAGTATCAAAATTTTTGAAATAAGTATTATATGACATTTCACCCAAAGTTCTCATATTTTTACAAACTTCTATTAAGATTTTCAGCGCTTGCATTGAGGCTTGGTTTGTGTGTTTGGACCAGGAAAGGGTATTAGAAAACATTACGTCAAGATATTTATAGCAATTTCTTGTTTGAAGTAGTTTTCCTTCATGGTACCATTTTTCCAGTTTAGAAAGTTTTCCACCCTTCTTAAACACAACAATTTTGTTTTTTTTCCCGTATTTACACGCAAATTATAGTGATCTGAAAATGTGTCTAATTCATCTATTTGTTTCTGTAAACCGCTAATAGTGCTAGAGAATAATACAATATCATCTGCAAATAGTAACAGAAATAGTTGTATTGTATCCGGATGTAGTTGAATTCCATTCGTACATGTGCTACAAACTTGCGTTGCTAATTCATTAATGAACAACGAAAATAGAAATGTAAACTGAAACCTTACCTAAGTTATGAGTTATCGTACACAATATATGTCCACAATTGCATGACAGTGATTTGAAATCAAATCTAGCAGCTCTTTAACAGGCATACCATTTCGGTTGCGCTGCCTTCATTCATTTCCGAACCTCAAACGAATAAATGTGTTCATACTTAATATTTTCTTTGTCGACTACAGATCAGAGAAAAAAGAACTACTGCCCTTTTAGAGTTCTAATATGGCAAGCTTTTTTGGGTTGAAAGTGCACACATCTGCTTCAATTTGGTGGATTGATAAGAGGCACCCTGTATTAATTCTCTATAACGTGTCGCTTTAATTAAGTGCTCTCCATGTTTGTGATTTATAGTGAGTGAGTGAGTGAGTTAGTGCTTAACGCCACTTGGGCAATACTTCAGCCATTAGCGGCGGTGGGATCTATAGAAGTTAAAGGTATATGTAGTGTCAGATTAAAAAGCTCTCTATTCATTATGATAACAGATATCATGAATATATATTTTGATACGTGTTTGTAATACATAGAATTGTCAACAGCTACCCCTAATGGCCAACATTAATAACTGATTGATTGATTGAATTCCTAACCTTGGTGACAGCTCCTTTGAAAATACAAAAATAACGTTTATTAATTACATGACCATTTGTTATGCAGGTCGCCAGTGTTCCCGCTGCAGTAGAAAAGACACACTGAAATGGTGCCAGATGTGTGGACAGTCTCTGTGTGAGACTTGTATCTCCAGTCACTTAAGAGACCCAACCACACGTCTTCACACAATCACAGATCTGCCACAGAGTTCAGAGAAGCCGTCACAACCCTTTCCACAGTGTGAAGATCACCAGGACGAGATTGTGAAGTTGATCTGTGAAGATCACAACAAAGCCATCTGCAACACGTGTTGTAGTCTCTATCACAGACAATGCAAGTCTATCGTTCTCATGGACTCAAGAAGACGCCAAATCATAGAACATGTGACAGATGAAAAATCTAAACTTGAAGGTAAAATTGAAAACGTCTCGACTTCAGTGGCAATGAAAAGGTTAAAATGCGACTTACTGGTTTCAGTAAGACAAAGCGATCAACGAACACTTATAACCAAAACATTTCAGAAAATGATGGATCATCTTAAAGAAAAAGAGAAAATTCTTTTAGGTGAACTGGATGATTTTACAAAGAAAGAAATAGACTTGATTCAGGACGATATAAAGCTGGAAGAAAAAAGACTGCAGCTGTATCAACAACATGTCCATTCCATAGAGCAGGCTGTTAGATCAGGCTCGGTGTTTGACATGTACAGACTGTGTCAGTCACCTTTGACAGGTGAAGTGTCTGAAACTGACAACATCAAACATCCGGGTCCTGTGTTGAAGCATGTCGAGTACCATGTCAACACTGACGAACTCATGGAAGAGTTAAAGAGACTTGATTTGGGATTCATTCGAGTTGAACATGAATCAGATTTAAAACCAAGATTGAAAGAGTTAGGATTATCAGAAACTATTAAGTGTAAGTGCTCAGCTGACGAGGAGGAACCTTTAATACATGACATCACTGTCCTTGAAGTGGGAGGTATCGACACTATAGTTGTCACTGACTATAACAATGAATGTGTAAAATCATTCTACACCGGAAACAACAAACCACAATACAGTCTTCTTGCCCTTAACGGCGTCACATCGGGAATAACACAGCTGAAGAACAAGGTGATGGTTGCTGTCCCAGGTTCCGCACAGATTGTAACAGTAGCAGTGACCCCTGACCTAAAGCTGCTTTCTACCATAAAGACAAGTGAGATGTACTACGGTCTGGCTGTGATGGGAGACTCGTCCCTGGCAGCAGGTGGTTGTGACTCTGTTGATATCCTGAACATGAAGGGAGAGGTGATGAAGTCTATCTCTACACACAACAATACTAGGTTGTTCACCTTCCCCTGGTACATGTGTGTCAGCAACACGGGACACCTCCTGGTGTCAGACTGTAGCAAGGAGAGTGTGACCTGCTTGACAAGAGAGGGGGTAGTGGTCTGGACATACACCGGTACAGGAGAAGGAGAACTCATAAACCCTAGAGGAATCACTACAACCACTACAGGAGATATCCTGGTGGTAGACTATGAGTTGAAGGATGTGATCCAGCTGTCTGGTACTGGGGAGTATGTTGGACGTGTTGTCAGATCTCAGGGTGATCTCGGATATCCATTTGGTATTTGTGTAGACAAACACGGCTCAATGTTTGTGGGTGATAAAGATGTTATCAAACGGTACTCAACTGTCTGAAGTTTTTGAAGATTAACCGACAGTTGCAGGTATAATTTATTTGCACAAGTAAATAAGTCGAGTTGATAAACAAAAAACCCTACGAGTACTTCCAATGAATTAACCACGAAAAAGAACTTCAATCTTAGATTAAGTTACAAATCAACCATGTAAATAAATAGATTGTTTGTTGAAAGTTGTATTTTGTATAATTGTGTTGACTTTACAGTGAACATTGTCTTAAGTATATTTTAGAATTAGTTCAATGTACGTCTATTAGCATTTTGATGTTATTTGTATGTATTAATTGAAATTGAAAAAATAGGATTGGCTATTTTCAGGACAAGTAAACTGGTGTAGTAACATAACTTTTTTGAAAATTTGTGGCATGAATATGTTTGACTTACTAATGCCCGTCACTGTCCGGTATTCGATCATAATTGCGACCTTTGACATGAAAGCCTTCAGTAAGAGACAATTCTGTTTGACATTTTTCATTAAATTTTATGTGTATTTGTTAGTCAAACGTGTCATTATCACACATATTGTCCTCTACAAATTCCTAAAACAACATTGGATTTAAAAGGTACCAAAAAGGAACCACGTGGTCGGAGAAACCTTTTATGCTGTATTTCCCTTTATGTTTGAAATTGTCTAGTAGCTTCGAAGCTTGAGTATTGAACATTTGAAGCGCAACTTCGTTCTAAGTGACCGGTACTTGATAGGTACCTTCTTCCTCAGAAGAAATGTTTACCACAGTTATTATTTAAACACCACTAGTCCGATTTGATATATGTAACATATTACAAGGAAAAGCGAACATGAATCATCATCATCTTGAAAAATTAATTTTATTAGCTAATTAAGATCGCAAAATTAGTACGACTAAGTGGTCCCTTTATGATAAATGAATATTTTGCGTTTTAATTGGCTTTAACTAATAAATAGCTTAAACAAAAACATTCTGTTTGGACTAAGGGGAAAATTAATCTGTATTTTCAACATAACAATGCAACTGATCGGAGATGCGTGCTGATTTCTCTTATAAAACACACTTTTCATATAAAGGTATAAATAACATTTTTACCCAACAATTTCAAAATATTTAAGAAAAAAACAATTTTGCAGTTCTGAGTAGCATTGCCTGGTGTAAGTGACAATAAAACATCTATATTATCGTTCAGGTTTATCACTAAGAATTAGGACGATATGCTGATCTTAAGAAAAAAGGGACCACTTCGACCATAAGGAATGCACATGCATTTAGACAACCAAAAAACGTTTTCATACATACAAACATACCTTGACGCCCTTTAAGACGAATTCTGACAAACACACCGTTTAACTTCGTAGTTTTCATTGTTTTATGGTAAATTTATAAAACTAAAAGTTGTAATCCATGCTTTGTCATTTTCATGTTCGCAGTCGATTTTGACCCCACCATTGTTCAAGAGATCATAACTTTGCCATTTTTTATGATAATTTGCAGATTAATTTTTCCTTTCAAAGGTGTAACAGTGTTCTTTATGAATCTGGGCTTAACTCAATACCGACCATGTGGTACCTTTTCCGGTAGCCTTCCCCATGTCACTACTACAACAATAAGTTGGTTTGTACTTTCATTTCTTAAAGGGACAGTTGCACGTTTTTAAATAATTTTATATGCTAAAATGTTCACTGATAATTGTAAGTTAATGCTAAATGTATTATTTTGACAGTGTCAAAAATCTCATTACACAAGCCCATCATTTATATTCAGAGAACAAAATATGAAGATTCACATACAATTCATTGGCGGCCATTGTGAAACACCTTTAATTTATTTTTTTGTAAGAAAAGGAAAATATCGCATGGCTAAACTTTACGTTATGTATTTGAATTATTACTGTTCCATTTAGTCTAAATACATTGTCTTTCAATTGAAACCATTAATTTTGTATCACCTTATATCCCCCTAAAAATGTGCTACTGCCCCTTTAAAGGGGAGATTGTCATGAGCATATAATGAAGTTAAAGTTTAGTATTGTGTAACATTGTTGTATTGTTACGCGAGTCACACTTACGCTAGTTTGGATTGTATAAACTAGTTGAGACTCGAATTCTCCATCTATTATTATACCTGGGATGGATCTGTCCTAGTTGAGTATGTCGTAAAAATTCTAGAAAGTATCTAACCACAGAACATCTTGCTTTTTATTGTTGACTTTTTAATCATCTGCAGTGCAACATGGCATTTTGTCATTGACTTTGTTATCATCTGCCGTGCAACTTTACGTTTTGTCATTGACTTTGTGATCATCTGCCGTGCAACTTTGCTTTTTGTCATCGACTCTGTGATCATCTGCAGTGCAACTTTTTTTGTAAATTATTAAATATCAGATCCTTCTATCGAGTTTCAATGCCCATTGACTGTTTCTGACTTAATCATCTGTGTAACTGGTGAATATATTAAGCTAGCTAATTAGTGTCACTCATTTTATATTGTAGTATACAAGCTTGATATTGTAACACTTTGTTTAATCAGTCTGAGGCTAATTAAATTGTAATCATAATATACATTTGTTTGTTATATTTTGCTCGTTTGCTATCCACACGTACACAAATCAAGAGGTGGAACATTGCCTTACTTTAAGAACATTGATACCACTCATAAACAATATATAACCGGGTGTTTCAAGCAGCATCGAACGCCCCGATATAAACAATATTGTAATGTTAAGTTGGTGATATTTGTCATTATAGCTTGTAGAAGCGTCCGTAAATGCCCTATCGTTCACTTGAGATCGACCTTACATATAACGACCTATTTAGAGAAATCTATCTTAATAACACCAGACAAGTCTTTCAGGGGAAAGGTTAAGGCTTATATATTACTTGCCCATGCGAAATGATTCAGTTTAAGGCTATATTTGAACAGCTGTATTCAACTGGTTCAGAAGGTCACTACTTCTTTTGCTTGCATCTAATACTATGAGCATTAACTCGTGTTTGATATTGCTTTCCCTCGTTTGATACCATATAAACAACTGCATCAAGTACACAATGGTCGTTTGGTATCCTCAATGTATCACAAAGGATCATTGTTGCACTTTTGCAAAATTATTAATTCATAACAAGCATGTTTCTGCATAAACTGTTGAATTGTGAAAAAAATTACATTTTCTGTTTTTCTTTATAAGTGAAATGATATATTCGAAATGTTAAATGTTAATGAAAATACTAACAGGAAGGACAAAGGCATTATTCCAAGAAACTGATTGTTGTATCACCTTTAATAATTTAGTTACAAAGCAATATGCTTATCAAATATATATATATATACTGTACATATAAACCGACATCATAACGCCAATGTCACAAAATGGACACATAATATTCCACATATTGACAACATTTTAACCATGGTAGGTGTTATGATAGTGTAAATTCTATTTCATAATCCTGCGTAATTTAAACAAATATATTCTAACATCACATTAAGCAGATACAAATTTTATAATATATTATAGAATATTAAGGTTTTTGCGAAATCTTTCTCTCCATTTCAGAATGTATTTCTGAATATTATTTAAAATTTCATTATCAAATAAAATCCACAGTTTCTCTTTACTTCCAAGGTTTTGTTACATCTCAAGAGAAAAGTTCCTAAAATTTTAAACTGATTATGATGTTCATAAATTGAAAAAACGTGAAATTTGCCCACAATCTAAATCTTTGATTTTTGTTATTGTATTTTGTCACATTTAAAGGAGCGGCACTAAAATAAACTCGAAGCTTGTTATACCAATCCAAATGCGTGTAATTAGTTTTCCATGAAAGAAATCACACTTTGGCATTATAGCACAATAAACTGACGATCAAAAGAAAGTTGTCACCCACTTCAATTGACTCTAAAAGATAAACGACAACAGATACAAGTTTGATGTTATGAAATATTTTTACTGCGTTAATGTGTGGTTGTCCATGCAAAGAATCGAATTGCTGCCAGTGCATCTCAAATATTTACAGTCTCTGAAGGCCACTAGGGGTCCAAAATGTCATTTTCCAGACAACTTTGGAAAACTTCTATGGCACATGAATCGGCGATTCCTAGTACTGACAAGTGTTCGTATCCCATTAGTACCTTGTATGTCCTCCCCTGGCACGAACACAAGCGTCACATCGTCTTCTCATGAATGACGTCAGTCTTCTGATGACGTAATCAGGTATCTGTTGCCACGTATCTTGTAAGGCCTCTTTTTCATGTCTACGACGATAAACACGTATTCTCCCATCAGCATGGAACAAGTTAAACCTACTCTCGTCAGTAAAGAGAACGCGTTGCCATGCGCGTCGCTGCCAACGCAGTACACGTCGTGCCCATCGAAGTCTGGCGAGGCGATGTTCGAGGGTCAGTGCCATCCCACGAAGAGGTCGGTAAGCCCTGATTCCAGCATGAAGTAATCGTCTCCTCACAGTGTGTCGACTCACACGACGACCAAGCGCTGTTGCTGCTGATTGCGTCACTGTCAGGAACCGATTACGAAGATGTAAAGTTCTAAGGAAACGGTCTTCCCTGAGGGTTGTGACACGTGGTCTGCCACTCCGAGGTCGGTCACGTGTTGTGCCAGTCTGCTGGAACCGCTGAAATAACTTAGTTATACATTGGAGTGAACAACCAAGTCTTCTTGCTATTGTTGACTTTTCCGTCCCCATCATGGCCATGCCAATGGCCCTCTCCCTCTCTTCAGCAGTCAAACGTGGCATTGCTTTAGTGCTTTTTCGGTTGATGTGATAGCAAGTTACCATTGTCACGGGTTTATATGGAGTTATGTGCATGAAAATTCCATGGAAATGAAAAAAACGTGGTTTTGACTTTTGGGACGCAGCACGGATATTAACAAATGCATCAGCTTGGTTCTTTGGAAATGAGTGTGTTGCGTCTGTGTGAACTGCTCCTGAAAGTTAAAAACCTGGGTTCGAATCCATTTTGGAAATATTCAAAATTTTATGATGATGATAAAACTTTAGCTATCGTTTTTTTCAACAATTTTTATAATTTCATAATATACAGTATACAATTGAACATGAAGACACGAGCCAATCATCCAAAGTCAGAGGACAAAGTATGACGATTCACATAAAATCTAATGACGGCCATTTTGTGTGAACACCTTTAATTCATTTTGTGTAAGAAAAAGGAATCGCATGGCTAAACGTTACGTAATATATTTGAATTATTACTGCTCAATTTATTTTGAATAAAGTCTTTCAATTGGAACCATTAACTTTCATTTTCTTGACATCACCTTATATTCCCCCTAAAAACGTGCTACTGCCCCTTTAAACAGTTATTTATTTACATTTTTTCGATTTTTGAGGGTTTGTTTTTGAACAGTGAATATTCACCAAACTCGAGTTAAGTTGCTGCCCGTTGTCGAGGTACATTGACTTAACAAGGTCATTAAGTTTGATTTTGAAGCTAAATGTTCAGATGTCGTGGTTCTCGAAAAGTGCAAATCATAATGAGTGAGATGCAAAATAGATCATTACAGAGGGACCTTATACTCGTCATAGATTGTAGAGGATATAAGTATACATTTTGAAATTATGCTTCGACTCACTTAAGCAACATGCCTATAAAAGTTATTTTATCTATATTTTGTTCAGTTTACATTATAAACTGAATTTAATTTAAAGCTAGATCATATTAGAATTCACACACAGTAAACGGAGGCGACATCATGTACCTACACGTTCATCACGTGCAAGTCATGATCCCGTTGCTACTGTTTTCGCAATGTCGGACATGGGAAACTTTTGGAGAAAATGTAAACGTCAGTTTGAGAAGAAAAAGGGGCCGAAAGGGGGACGTTGGAACTGTCAACCTTGGCTAGGATCCAGAGACAAACAGGGCTATGGCAGATTCTTTATCAGCTGGCCAGACAGTTCCAACAGAAAAGAGGAAAAGGCACACAGGGCCGCCTTGTTTATATATTCGAGGATGCTTCCAATAGAGTTTTCCCAATCCACGAGTCACTGCGGCGCTAGTCATCTGTGTAATAATACAAGCTGTGTCAACGTGGAACATCTTGTTCTTGAAGAACAATCCGTTAACATGGAAAGGATGCATTGTCATATGCAGGCAGTTTGTTCCAGAAACCATTCACCCTCATGCTTGATTTAAAGGGACGCTTCGTGTTTTTCGTGAAATGTGTTCTGCTTTGGTTATGGCTGATAAAGATCTCCTACCATGTGTGTTGTTATGAATTCAAAATAAGTCATATCGTGACACAGAGTACATGTATGTTGATAGGATCACATATGTCAAATTTTGAAATCAATGTTATTACATCTGGAACCACTAACTGTTACTGAAAATAACAAGTTAAAGGTCAATAAGTACATTAGAGCGAAAATACAGCCATTAAAATTTTTGATTTTGATCGAAAACCGGGACAATGTGGTTCGAGTGACGCGCGCAAATTCGCCAAACGTAATTTTGAAACCTTGTCATAAGCTGATAGAAAGATATATTCGATTCGATAGTGTTTATTATGTATTGTAACTAATAGGTAGATTAATTGGATGCATAATTTCGAATATTTAACGTATTTGAGATGTTTTCTTGATTTTTCCATAAAATCAAGCATTTTTTAGAGATATTATGCATAAATAAATAAATTTGCAACTCCAGTGATGAGATATTAACTTCAATCAGCATATTAGATATTTTGTAGCTTATCAAAACCAAAACTTTTTTTAAGAAAGATACTCTGTGTCACTCAAAAACTCGATAATCCAGATTAAACGTTTCGAACATGTACTTTGGACCGTCGAGGGGGACTTGCATATCCATAACCTGGAAATAATATGGAGTTTTACTTTTCTCAATGATCCTTATTTATAGAGTCGTATATATTTATAGCAGCCGAAATCACAAGTCCTATTTACATATATTCTGGTCATGTAATATTAAAATACTTCATGTCAATGTTTCTCCTTGCGTTTCAATCTTTTACAAATATATTTCAATTAGAATAAATCAAGAATATACCTTTGCTATATGGATAAAATAAAACTTTGGAAACGAAAAGCATATTTTCTCATCAAATTTAAGTTCTTTCCAATGACAATATAAATTTATTAATATTCAAATTGATTCAAACACAAAACGGAGATTTTAATTTATATCAAATAACCACTCGGCGATATGTTTGAGTCCAATTTGCATAACTATCAATTGTGAGATGTGCAACCGTTGTTGAAGAGTAATATTTTAATGCCAATCAGTTTTCAAAACCTATGAAGTTGCGATTCTGATCGGAAATCCGGATAATGTCTCGTGATCATTTGTCAAACATCATTTTTCATGTCCATAATAAGCAACCAGTTGGATAGTTATGAGTTACTAGTGTTTCTACGTTGCATAACTGGTATCTATGTCATGATTGATCCATTAATTAAAGGCGCAGCAAGACCTAAGTTCGGATTGTTAACTTGGGCCATTTTTACTCAAAATGAACTTAGAGGCGTGGAACTTGTTTTAAAAGATGTGCGACTACAAATACTGCAAAACGGCACACATGATGCATTCGTAGGTCACGTGGTTGCAGCGCCAGCCTTGTTTGCACTTTTTACAATGGTCCGACTCCATTCACATTTTGGGAAGCACAAGAAAGTTAAAACAAACACATTTCCTAGTTGAGAAAGTAAGTCTTGAAATTTGCGAATTCGGAATAATGCATATGCTTGTGCAGACACCCTTCAAAGTTCGCATTTTTCAAAAACTTCAATGTACAATTAACGGGCGGTTTTGATAATTTTGCTGATTTGCATGAGTTTTCTTTAAAAGACATTACAAATTTCTTTAAAGTAAAACATTAGAATCGCTGAAAAAATCATTTCCACTCAGTCAGTCAAAAAGGTCAAACTTTGCGCACTGGAAATGTGAAAATTGCAGATAAAGTTTGTCAAGTCAAGTCACTGAAGTTTATTGTACATTAGACATCCCGTCTATATATAAATTATACAATACCACAACGATAATTTCATTCTTTTACAAAAAGAATTTATAATTCAGGTGATACTTTGTCTCCTAAGAAACAACATGTTTTACAAACAGCGTTACATTACTTTTGAGATGAATAATCAATGCTAAATACATTGTATTTTACATAATTTTATTCAGAATAAATTAGAATTCAGAAATTATAATACAAAATATAAATAATGATGAAAGAAAGAAATTAATGCTCAACACTAAGATAAGTGAATTTTCAATGATATTACTGAACCTTGCATCAACGTACGTGTTGATTTTTTACAAATAATTTAACAAATTTTCGATTTTACACCCAAGTTCCTACAATATATACATCTTGCCGTGTTCTTTATCTGCAAATATGTATCTAATGTAATGAACGCACTTTTACATCGCTGTTTCATATGATTGAACATTAATCATTATTGAAAACGTCACATACATGTAGATTTTGCTGAAAAGATTAACTTCTATGAAAAACATTACTCAAAACTAAGATTATTGATGATAATCTTTAGACAAATCTATTAAAACTAACATTTATATCTACCTAGTACAAACTATATTCATTAACCACATGTCATGTGTCAAACTATACGGTCGTTTTTTAGATCTGGTAAAAAAATCATTCTCGTCTGTACATAAAGACGAAGTGATGCTACGACAGAGATTTTTTTATTTCCAAATATTCACTGAATTTGTTGACCATGACAAAATTAAAAAAAATACAATTTTTTTAGCACTCTATCTCAGCGTAAAAAAACATTTGAAGCCCTTCAAGAACCGGAACGAGTTATATTCAAAAAGATTGTTGTTCAATGTTTTTCTTGGGTAGGGGAATAAAAATAAAAATCTTTTCCTTTGACAACTTCGTTAAAAAGCTTGATGCATAGAACCAGAAACAGATCTCTTATTTTCTGGTCCTTATAGAAATATTGACCGTCATTATGATGTGTATTGTGACTTGGAACACCTGAAAACATCATATAACTTGGGTACATTGTGATGGTTAAGATTAAGATTCTACTTCATCATAATCGGTCTTGGAAAAAATGTACCTAAGAGTTATATATCCTAGCTTATTGATAACTCGGATAATGGAAATCTCAGCTAAGTACATTTCTTATATGATCAGAATATTTCTGATTATGAATATGAATTAGCTAAGTCTCAATTTATTCTTTTCATGTAATCTCATTAACATATTTTCCTTATTCGTACTTTAAGTTAGTCTAGGCTGAGATAAAAGTGGGATAAACCCAGTTATATTTATGTATAACACAATTTGACAATGTGTTTAATCTCTTCATTATTCGTCTAAATTACTTCGTCTGTCTTCTGTGAAGACATTTTACAAGCGTGTAGTGGAATAATGTAACGTACTAGCAAAAAAAGACATTTTATTTTTATATGAATATTTCAAATCACCTCCCACCATACAGCTTCGTATGATAAGTTTGTTCACTTATGACCTTGGCCTAAAGCTGTTGATCAAATAGATTTTTATGATGAAAGTTATTGGTCACTTTAATGACCTGTCCAAATTGTTTTGGTTAATCGTTTGGTATATCATTCGAATACGTTAACGCAAAATGAATCTGAACTTATTTAATAACATTGCAATTAATGCAATGTTTGGATTCTCCAAATACATTCCAAATTACACTATATTTGCACTAGAATACAATGGTTAGTTAACAAATTCAAGGTACGCACCTATATAACTTCTGTGAATTGAAACTAGATTAAGACTTCATAAAATTAAATTCATTAGAAGCAACAACGTTGCAATAAAAGTACACCCACGCCTTATTTGTTTGTAAATTTAAGCGAAACTTCTTTTCTTCTATACGGCTTAGAGATACTTTAATCACAGGAGTAATCATTGAGAACAAGGAAACGGGGAGGAATGTTGAAAAATATCCCTCCTCCGCACCCATACCAAATGTTAGAACTGTACAATTGTAAGTTTTGACAGTTATTTTGGTAAATGTAGAAATAGAGTTTGTATAACACTCAGTTCTGTGATTATAAGATAACCTAGTTACATGATCCGTTCTTGTCCATACAGAAATGTAAGTACCCACGTATATATAGTTTAAATCGCTGAGCTTGCAACTAATTTTCATATCGATAGATTCTCAGTATTTATCAGAGCAAATATGTTTTTACAAAACGGATCTGGAAGAAATCTGGGAAAACGTAAATAAGGAAATAAATCAATTAGAGTGTTGGACGATTGTTTATATTGTGATCATATTTCCAAAGTCCACCTGATTTTGTAATTTGAGGAACTGGTGTAGTTTTAACGAGATACTTTGCCTTGGAATATATGTGGTAAGCGCATCAATGACTCGACCTCCTATAAACGCGCTGGTAGCTTGGTCAACTATGTTGTTGGGGA
This sequence comes from Steromphala cineraria, assembly GCA_916613615.1. NCBI lineage: Eukaryota > Metazoa > Mollusca > Gastropoda > Trochida > Trochidae > Steromphala > Steromphala cineraria. The sequence goes on from OU744735.1 coordinate 11,968,292, forward strand.
GATTTCATGTCTAGTCTAACCAGTGTGTTCATCTCTTTACTGCTTCCGAAGCGTATTGAGCTATCATTATCAATGATGGAAAAGATAATGGAGACAACTGACACCCCTGTTTCACCCCTACAGTATCAAACTAAGGTATAATAATAAAGAGTAAAATGAGTAAATATATTTAATGTTTAAATAACGCGAAATATTCGCTCCAAACACCGCTTTCTTAAAGAGCCACTCCGTGAATTGTTGGGAGTCCAAACGAGAAACTTAATAAAAAGTTGATCTAGCAGTATCGACTTTTGCAAGGAAGGAACATTTTAAAGCAAGTCGATTTTTAATGGTAACAATAGGAACGTTTGACGTCGAGATAATGATCCACACTTGACAATGACGCGCGTCAATCTGTAAAACATATTTTTGGAAATTTAACGAAAACAGTTCATCTTATTTATCTCATTATTGTCATGTTGGGAAGAATGTGTACTAGGATTTTTGGAACTTCTATCATGAATTTAGACAATTGCATATTAAGTAGAACAATTGCTGTGAACACTCAGTGGCGAGATCACTTTTCAAGAACTGAGAAAACTCAGTCTCACACTGCTTAGCATATAATACAACTGCCTACCTTACGTTGTTCACTTACCTTCGTAATCTATGGTGAAAATGTCATGTTATTCCGAAGGCCATTGAGTCATCCTAGAATTTCGTAAATAAAATAGCAAATTGCTGAGTTTTTACTTCATAAGTTAACATATATTTTCCGTAAATATACCCTCTTGTCATACCTAACAGCTAATCGTGACAATGTGCGCAGGGACAAGGGGTCAAACATATGAAAACACGCGGCCAATTATACTGGTTAATATTCATCTGGGTTTAATGAAATCGCACTTCGTCCAATAAATATTTCCTTTTGCTTAATGCCATGTTTGTATATGTCGTTCCGTTTACAGAAGACGAATAAAACTCAATTGATTAAAAAGAAAACAACAGTCGCCTTATAACTAATTAAATTTTAAAATACCGTCTTTAATAACAATTTCGTATGTATGTTTGCGTGTATGTGTGTGTGTGTGTGTGTGCGTGCGTGCGTGCGTGCGTGCGTGCGTGCGTGCATGCATGCATGCATGCATGCATGCATGCATGTATGCATGTATGTATGTATGTATGTATGTATGTATGTATGTATGTATGTATGTAGGTATGTAGGTATGTAGGTATGTAGGTATGTAGGTATGTAGGTATGTAGGTATGTAGGTATGTAGGTATGTAGGTATGTAGGTATGTAGGTATGTAGGTAGGTATGTAGGTATGTAGGTATGTAGGTATGTAGGTATGTAGGTAGGTATGTAGGTAGGTATGTAGGTAGGTATGTAGGTAGGTATGTAGGTAGGTATGTAGGTAGGTATGTAGGTATGTAGGTAGGTATGTAGGTAGGTAGGTAGGTATGTAGGTATGTAGGTAGGTATGTAGGTATGTAGGTAGGTATGTAGGTATGTAGGTAGGTATGTAGGTATGTAGGTAGGTATGTAGGTATGTAGGTAGGTATGTAGGTATGTAGGTAGGTATGTAGGTATGTAGGTAGGTATGTAGGTATGTAGGTAGGTATGTAGGTATGTAGGTAGGTATGTAGGTATGTAGGTAGGTATGTAGGTATGTAGGTAGGTATGTAGGTATGTAGGTAGGTATGTAGGTATGTAGGTAGGTATGTAGGTATGTAGGTAGGTATGTAGGTATGTAGGTAGGTATGTAGGTATGTAGGTAGGTATGTAGGTATGTAGGTAGGTATGTAGGTATGTAGGTAGGTATGTAGGTATGTAGGTAGGTATGTAGGTATGTAGGTAGGTATGTAGGTATGTAGGTAGGTATGTAGGTATGTAGGTAGGTATGTAGGTATGTAGGTAGGTATGTAGGTATGTAGGTAGGTATGTAGGTATGTAGGTAGGTATGTAGGTATGTAGGTAGGTATGTAGGTATGTAGGTAGGTATGTAGGTATGTAGGTAGGTATGTAGGTATGTAGGTAGGTATGTAGGTATGTAGGTAGGTATGTAGGTATGTAGGTAGGTATGTAGGTATGTAGGTAGGTATGTAGGTATGTAGGTAGGTATGTAGGTATGTAGGTAGGTATGTAGGTATGTAGGTAGGTATGTAGGTATGTAGGTAGGTATGTAGGTATGTAGGTAGGTATGTAGGTATGTAGGTAGGTATGTAGGTATGTAGGTAGGTATGTAGGTATGTAGGTAGGTATGTAGGTATGTAGGTAGGTATGTAGGTATGTAGGTAGGTATGTAGGTATGTAGGTAGGTATGTAGGTATGTAGGTAGGTATGTAGGTATGTAGGTAGGTATGTAGGTATGTAGGTAGGTATGTAGGTATGTAGGTAGGTATGTAGGTATGTAGGTAGGTATGTAGGTATGTAGGTAGGTATGTAGGTATGTAGGTAGGTATGTAGGTATGTAGGTAGGTATGTAGGTATGTAGGTAGGTATGTAGGTATGTAGGTAGGTATGTAGGTATGTAGGTAGGTATGTAGGTATGTAGGTAGGTATGTAGGTATGTAGGTAGGTATGTAGGTATGTAGGTAGGTATGTAGGTATGTAGGTAGGTATGTAGGTATGTAGGTAGGTATGTAGGTATGTAGGTAGGTATGTAGGTATGTAGGTAGGTATGTAGGTATGTAGGTAGGTATGTAGGTATGTAGGTAGGTATGTAGGTATGTAGGTAGGTATGTAGGTATGTAGGTAGGTATGTAGGTATGTAGGTAGGTATGTAGGTATGTATGTATGTATGTATGTATGTATGTGTGTCCGTCTGTCTGACTGACTGCCTGCCTAGCTGTCTGTCTGTCCGGCCGTCCGTCCGCGTGTGTGTGTTCGTGCGTGTATGTATGAACACAACTATTACATTTGAGATGTCATCTGGATAAAGCGTAGTATGGAAGTAAACAAACTCAGTTTTAGTCAATACGAGAAGGACAATTCAAGAAATCACCTCCATAGCCTTCAACTAAACGCTTACTGAACGTACATAAAGGAACCGGTCAACCTACTTAAGATAACCTCCAACTAAACGCTTACTGAACGTACATAAAGGAACCGGTCAACCTACTAAAGATAACCTTCAACTAAACGTTTACTGAACGTACATAAAGGAACCGGTCAACCTACTAAACGCTTACTGAACGTTCATAAAGGAAACGCTCAACCAAAGAGGACGAGGAATTCAACCAATCACATTTTAGCCTTACAATAAGTGTCTTTATCCGTCCACATTCAACTGTATAAAACAGCTAAATGGAAGCGTCTACATCAACATAGGCCTGCAGAACCATACACACATCACAGCCATGCATGAATCGTTTTCGTAAGAGAGAAGAAACATGTAGATGTGGGTACATTGGGACTCTGCCTCTATACAACTTCTGACGAGCAGCCAGGCATAAAGCGCTTCAACCTTTCTCCACTCACATCAGTACATAGCACCCGTTCAGTGCGGTACATCGAAGAGTGCCTGCATCATCATATATGTGTACAACTGTGTCCATTCATCATAAAGCGGCTTTTGGAAAATAAACGAAAGTTGTGCACTTTTTCGGATCGTGAAGACGTTACAAGACATTTCTTACAAAAGGTAGGTGGTACTTCATTAAATTGATTGGTTTTTTGAAAGTAGAAAGTACGTTTATGGTCCCATTAACGAAAAGTGTATGTTTCTTTGCCCCAATGGCCTATAAAGGCTGGGTCTGCTTATGGCACTAGCCCGTGTAGCCTGTAAATGTTCCGTTATTACCCGGCGATGTCTGTGGACGTCTGATACTTGAAGAGCTATCTTTCATCACACATGCATTGATAAGAACGTACAAGCATATTCATGATTAAAAAATTCAAAATATCTTGCAAATCTATTCCCCAAATAGCATATGAATGCAGTATTTAAAGTATAGCCCGTCCACCAGTCCTTAAAGGGGCAGTAGCACGTTTTTTGATAATTTTATAATTTGAATTTCTCACTGATAATTGTAAGTGAATGCTAAATGTATTATTTTGACAGTGTCAAAAATCTCATTACACAAGTCAATCATCCATAGTCAGAGGACAAAGAATGAAGATTCACATAAAATCCATTGGCGGCCATTTTTTTGTGAACACCTTTAATTCATTTTTTGTAAGAAAAGGAATCGCATGGCTAAACTTAACGTTATATATTGGAATTATTACTGCTCCATTTAGTTTAAATACATTGTCTTTCAACTAAAATCATGAATTTTCATTTTCCTTACATCACCCTATATTCCCCCTAAAAACGTGCTACTGCCCCTTTAAACTGACTACTTTTTGGTCATGACTGGTTACGTTTTGGTCAGGATAATTCAAGTATTTTATTTTCCAATCAATTTTCAGGACAGTTTTTTTCCCGATTTATTATATACATTGATATATGATATATTCTTGTTTTAAATGAAAATCGTAAAAAAGTTACATATATTCGTGGAAGCCATACGGCCAATTTTTTGTATATTAAAACTAGTAATTTAAGGTATCAAATATAATCAATTTATTATTTTAGTTTTTATTTAGCTATTATTTAGTTAAGTTCTCACAGTTACGTGTTGTTGATTGAAGCCCGTTTTTGTCCGCCTTTCGGTTACAATCGCGACTTCAAACCTTCCTGTTGTGGCTGTACGACATCAAATAGCCTTAAAATAACATATCTTTAACAATTACGTATCAGTGAACTGCACAATTGATAAGGTTTGGCATATGTGACTCTCCGAGAGGCTTTTTTAAATCACCCCCTAAAAGCTTCATTTTCAAATAAAATCTTTTCGTAAGGAAAGCTTCATTGCTTCAAGGGAATAAGACAATTCTCCTAATAATCATTTTGCTTAGTTATTTTGGGAGATTATTACCATCCACGTTATTATTAAACTTCATCTAATAAAAGATCTAGATGAGCATTTTCTCTTCAAAATTAGTTTACATAGGCTTAGTTGATATCATGAAAAGTGTCCTTAGTCGACTGAAAAAGTTTATGAAATTATGTATACATGTAAGTGCCCTTTGTCGATTGAAACGAAGGTAATATTCAAGTGCACTTAGTCGACCGAAACGAAGGTTATTTAAAGGTACCTTAGTCAATCGAACAATGGTAATGTAAATGCCTTAGCCAATCAACGAAGGTTATACAAAAATGCCTTTAGTCGATCGAACAATGGCAATATAAAATGCCTTAGCCAATCAACGAAGGTTATACAAAAATGCCTGTAGTCGATCGAACAATGGTATCAAAAATGCCTTAGCCAATCAACGAAGGTTATACAAAAATGCCTTTAGTCGATCGAACAATGGCAATATAAAATGCCTTAGCCAATCAACGGAGGTTATATAAAAATGCCTTTAGTCGATCGAACAATGGTAATATAAAATGCCTTAGCCAATCAACGAAGGATATACAAAAATGCCTTTAGTCGATCGAACAATGGTAATATAAAATGCCTTAGTCAATCAACGAAGGTTATATAAATATGCCTTTAGTCGATCGAACAATGGCAATATAAAATGCCTTAGCCAATCAACGAAGGTTATACAAAAATGCCTTTAGTCGATCGAACAATGGTAATATAAAATGCCTTAGTCAATCAACGAAGGTTATATAAAAATGCCTTTAGTCGATCGAACAAAGGTAATATAAAATGCCTTAGTCAATCAACGAAGGTTATATAAAAATGCCTTTAGTCGATCGAACAAAGGTAATATAAAGTGCACTTTTTATCAAGTGCACTATGAGACACTTTGTTTCGTAAGATGATATTTTATGTATAACGGATTAGATAACAGGAAATTACGCAACAGGCCAGGGTGTTTGCTCGTTTATAACCGTGATTAATAGTATGGTTGCTCAACGTTTGGGTCAATAAATCATGTTAAGTAGCTTCATATCTGGGAAAGCTCAAACAAACTAAAAACATTTCAAAAAGTGGATTATTCATTCCTATTGCAAAAAGTCATCGTCAGCAGGTGTACGTTAATAGCCGATATGTTGTATAACGGGACTAAACTATCTGTCTGTCTGGTATTTACAGTGCATTAATTGCTGTTTACAGTAATCAAAACAACATGTCACAATTTATGTATGTCAACGCACTTATAATGATTACAAACCTAGACATAATCGGAATCATGGTCTGACCGGCAGGTTGTTCATTAAAACCTTAAATTCATCCAGTCCCGAAGCTGAAACTTTAAGGAAGCAAGTCTACAATTAAACTGAAATTCCAATCACTTTGAGGCTCTATTTACGATTATATAAAATATTTGTTTTCATTAGATGTGTTTGATCAGAGCCTGAACCTATGACGTGCACAATGTGAGCGTGAGAAACTCACTTTTTTGCCATGCATGGAATGTTCCCCTCCACCAAACCCTTTAATATAATAAAACTTGGCAAGTCTATCAGAAAACAAAACGATGTCTTGAAAGAAGGAAAGTACCCCCCCCCCCCACAAAAAAACCCCCCCAAAACCCCAAAACACATAAATTTTTCGTTAAGTAAGCGAAAATTTACTAAGGAGAGTTAACATCAGTCTACATAACATGAGTTAAATAGACTTAGAAAATACATGCTTGGAGTCAACTTTGTATATCTTGATCCAAAGTAGCTCAAAATAGCATTGCCTTTTAGTCTTCTGACACTATCAGCTGCAGAATTAAGATGGCTTTAGATAGTCTACACAAGAGAACCCACGTAAGATTCACGTCGTCGGCTCAAACCTGCACTGCACTCAGAGTTCGATGAACTGTAAACTTGAAAACTTGAAAGGAGTTTATTTAATGTTTGAAGCAATTGTGTATCATCGAGCTGCATAATGCCGTGGACATACAGAAACCTGTATTTAAGAGGCACTCCTTGGGTTTCAAACGTTTGCCCTTCATACGAACCCGTAACATCGAATAAAATATAATATATGACATCTATATGTGGTAAGGGTGGCACATTAGCAGCTGAAGAGAAACGGTTCTTCAAAAGGGAACGAATGACTGTTGTTAATCAATATAACTGTATTTGGAAATGATTTACTGACACACTAAATCTGAGAAAGTCCATTCTTGATGCACCAATCAGAGTTAAAGAGCCCTTCCTTTCACCCGCTTTCTATTCTACCAAGGTTGGTGGTAGTTTGAATGAATATCTTTTTCTAATTGTTTGACTCCGAGGTACAAACTATTCTTTTATATGGGTCTAAAAGTTAGCGTTATATGGGATCTTATGCCATCGAAAAGATTCATCTTCTTACTTGTAATGGGTTTCAATGTTTGAATGACTACTCCTATAGTGTAATGGTATATGGTGAATGCCGGATATATCCTTCCAATAATTTCATATTGACGACGTTTAAAATTTTGATATTAAATAATAAATATGCCTAAACATCGCCTTCCCCAAAAAATCCTTCAATATGACTTTCCATGTTGATAATATTGTTAAAAGTACATGGACAACAGGTATTCGTTCTTTGTTGTTTAGATATGGCTTATGGAAACTTAAATCGCATAATAATATAATTTATATACATCTACATGGATAATACTTATATAACCTTAAGAATATCAACTCCCAACTGTCTCTCTGGCTACTATAGATAAGTTTCTATAATAACGATTTACTAACTGACTCGCGTCACTGTCCGGTTTTCGAGCATCATCTTTACTTTAAGTCTATTGCACAATATCAACTCTCAACTTTCCCTGGTGCTATTATAAGTTTCGTTTCGCGTCACTGTCCGGTTAAAGGGGCAGTAGCACGTTTTAAGGGGGAATATAAGGTGATGTCAGGAAAATGAAAATTAATGGTTCCAATTAAAAGACAATGTATTTAAACTAATTGGAGCAGCAGTTATTAATTAAAGGTGTTCACAAAAAAAAATGGCCGCCAATTAAAATATAAAATTATCAAAAAACGTGCTACTGCCCCTTTAACAATCGTCATCGTTACTTTAAACCGTCTTTATTGTACGATTAAGTACTGTGTCTTCATCGAAAGGTTAGTCTGTTATCAAGACCTTAAAGCAAACAAATAAAATAAAATAAATGAGCCTTCTTAAGTTAAGAAAATGTTGGCAAGTCTAGATGCCTCAGCATTAGGAAATTAAGTTTTGATTAGGGCACCGTTCTATTTCATTCTTTACTAGTCATGATTTCTTGTTTTCGGGAACTATATGTAAGTCTACCGAAAAGCGTCAATTAAGTAAAAATGACGTTGTTCGCTGTTCAATTTGGGCACTGATTAATACGAGTTTTTAAATTTTTTTAAGTTCGATTACAGCGCGTATTCCAGCCTCTGGAAACCCCCATCTCTCTCTCCTTCCTTCTTCTACCTAACCCTCCCCTATAGTGTTTAAATGAAAAGAAACCCTCCCTTTTCTTCTTATTGAAATAAAGCGTAAAGAATCTACATTGCTCTCCTTCCGCTCATGCGAAAATAAACCCCCAAAACTTTTAAAGTATCCCCATGTCTGTGTAAAATGATATTATTGGCTATGTCAGGGTTGTATTTAAGTGTTATAAGTACAATAATCACGATATTGTTTTTGTCCCCTTCAGATCATTAGTTGAGCTAATGAAAGAAACCCAGTTTTACTGTGACTATAGGCTGTATCAACTTCTTTACCACCAGGTTATATAAATCTGTGGTTATAGTCTGTTTCAAACTGTTAACATTTACGTAACATCGTGAAAATAGTCTGTTTCAAATTAATCATCACTAACTTACATTAAATCGGTGAATATGATCTGTATCAGGCTGTTTATCCCTTAGTTATATGTAGCGTGACATTAATCTGTAAATGAGGTATGCTTGTACAGTGACTTACGTCTGTTCAAGATGATTATCATTGAGATATATACTTTTTGCTAGTATGATATAATAATCTAAATTTGTACAAGATGTATACCACTGTTTTGTATGATACAATGATTTTTATATCTGTATAAGATGTATACCACTGTTTTGTATGATACAATATAAGTTGTTTGCTTCTCACGAGGGTAATACGGTCTGATGTACCATCTTTGTAGAAACCATTTCTACAAAGATGGTACATCAGACCGTATTACTCGAGGGAGAAGCATACAACGAATTTATTTTACCGTCATGCCAAAAGAAAATATAATCATTTCGTTTTGATTGCCGTTAACGGATGAGCCATCACCGCTTGAACGACCTTGACCCCTAATGTAAACAAAATGGCGTCATCCAACCCGACTGAAATGTTATAGATCGAGTAACGTAAAACTACTAGTCTAAACATGCTTAAGAACTATTTGATTTTAATTCTATGGCATGTGCAAGTAATGCAATGAGAAATATGTTTCCAAATAAAACATAGAATGATGGGAAAACAAATCTATAATTAATAATCACGAAAAAGGCTAATCGAACTATTAAATCACCTTAGTCTGTAAAAGATGTATACCATTTGGTGTTATAAAACAGTCACCTTAGTCTGTAAAAGATGTATACCATTTGGTGTTATAAAACAGTCACCTTAGTCTGTAAAAGATGTATACCATTTGGTGCAATCGGTCACCTTATAGTCTGTAAAAGATGTATATCATTTAGTGTTATAAAACGGTCACCTTAGTCTGTAAAAGATGTATATCATTTGGTGTTATAGAACAGTCATCTTAGTCTGTAAAAGATGTATACCATTTGGTGTGATTAAACAGTTACCTTATAGTCTGTAAAAGATGTATACCATTTGGTGTTATAAAACAGTCACCTTAATCTGTAAAATATGTGTATACCATTTGGTGTTATAAAACAGTCACCTTAATCTGTAAAAGATGTATACCATTTGGTGTTATAAAACAGTCACCTTAATCTGTAAAAGATGTATACCATTTGGTGTTATAAAACAATCACCTTAGCCTGTAAAAGATGTATACCATTTGGTGTTATAAAACAGTCACCTTAGTCTGTAAAATATGTATACCATTTGGTGTTATAAAACAGTCACTTTAACCTGTAAAAGATGTATACCATTTGGTGTTATAAAACAATCACCTTAGTCTGTAAAAGATGTATACCATTTGATGTGATAAAACAGTCACCTTAGTTTGTTAAAGATGTATACCATTTGGTGTGATAAAACAGTCACCTTATAGTCTGTAAAAGATGTATACCATTTGGTGCAATCGGTCATCTTTTAATCTGTAAAAGATGTATACCATTTGGTGTTATAAAACAGTCACCTTAGTCTGTAAAAGATGTATATCATTTGGTGTTATAAAACAATCACCTTAATCTGTAAAAGATGTATACCTTTTGGTGTCATAAAACAGTCACCTTATAGTCTGTAAAAGATGTATACCATTTGGTGTTATAAAACAGTCACCTTAATCTGTAAAAGATGTATACCATTTGGTGTATAAAACAGTCACCTTAGTCTGTAAAAGATGTATACCATTTGGTGTTATAAAACAATCACCTTAATCTGTAAAAGATGTATACCATTTGGTGTTATAAAACAGTCACCTTAATCTGTAAAAGATGTATACCATTTGGTGTGATAAAACAGTCACCTTAGTCTGTAAAAGATGTATACCATTTGGTGTTATAAAACAGTCACCTTAATCTGTAAAAGATGTATACCATTTGGTGTTATATAACAGTCACCTTAGTTTGTAAAAGATGTATACCATTTGGTGTTAAAAACGGTCACCTTAATCTGTAAAAGATGTATACCATTTGGTGCAATCGGTCACCTTATAGTCTGTAAAAGATGTATACCATTTGGTGTTATAAAACGGTCACCTTAATCTGTAAAGATGTATACCATTTAGTGTTATTTAACAGTCACCTTATTCTGTAAAATATGTATACCATTTAGTGTTTTAAAACAGTCACCTTAGTCTGTTAAATATGTATATTTTTTGGTTGTAAAATGGAGTCACTTTAATCTTTACAAAACTTTTAATACTTGGATAAATAAAACATCTGTGCACAATGAACATAATGGGTTTCATCATACAGTCATCGATGTCTGTAAAAGATTTATAACACTGGGTTTGAAAGGTACAAAATGTTCAAATCATAATACCCTCTCCTCCACAGAGACGCTAGACAAAGATTTCTCGACTAATTCTTCCCACGTAACCTCTGTAGAATACAACACAATATTGATTGGTTCCATTTAACATTACGATATTTATCATAATAAATCATATCTTTTATCTAAATAACAAACTTTTTTGTTCGTGATGAAAATGTTTATAACGAAAGGTTTTCGAGGATGCAACAGACGTATAGTTTATGTTGATTTATGGCTACTTATGTTATGCATATTTTTGAGGAGACTGAATGAAGAAATATTTGTATATGTAGTGCAGTGATGTTCTGAATATTGGAGCATTGGGACAAGTACATATGACAGGTCCTATAAACAAGTTCAAATTTATTAAGAAAATAGCACGCACTTGACATGTTTGTTAAACAAGAATAAAATATGATTCCGAAATAAAAATATACTTCATTTATTTGTTACAGTGTTGAAATGCCTGTTCTTATGATGTACATTGATCGGGTTTTACGTGAAACATATTATTTACCCTTATCACATTTTTTTAAAGCATTCTCAAAGTAAATTCTATCTAGTTTGTTTTTGATGTAATAAACAGACAGTGAAACAACATCAATATACTTTTACTTTCGATATCGAGACTACTACAGCTGTAGATAATGACAAGCCCATGTTTTTGGCGCTTTTCTCGGAACACTGTTTAAAAGTTTTCTAAAAGGATATAAAGTGACATGAATCATATTCCTTATTCAGGACTTCGATTTTTTGTTAACTTTACCAGTAATTCAATTGTGACATACTTTTAGAAATACTAGAAAATCTAGAAATTTGTTTAAAAAAACTATTTTTACTTTGTGAAATACGAGCAATTGTTGTTTGAGGGGCATTTTAAAGTTGGAATTGCCAATACGACAAAGAGTTTTATGGATGATCAACTTCTTTATTGTAGAAAGTAGTGACGTTAAACCGCTTTCAAGCAACGTCGCTACTGTCTTCAATAAAGAGGTTGATCATCCATAAAACTCATTGTCTTCTTGAGACAGTGGTCTCAATAAGAATAATTTTCTATGAAAAGTACAAATGTCCATCGATGTCCCTTGATATGGAAACACAAAGATTACGGTATTATTTGGACACGAACCTCAAATTGTTAAACTAAAACAACATGTTAAGACGAGTGTACTACCGTTACAACTCAACGGTTACCTTATTCCAAAAGCTAAGCCCCGTTTATATGTGCGGTTACCCCCGGGGGTAAAGACAATGTTTTGCCCAAGGGGGGTAAATTTCGTCATGTAAACCCAATTTTTAAGAGGGGTATACCTACCCCCGGGGGCAAAGTGCGAAATATTTACCCCTGGTCTGGAGATACCCTCGGGGGTATAAATACCCCTGGGGGCAAACCTGTCATGTAAACACTTTACTTTGTATACCCCAGGGGGCAAAACTGAATATCCTTATAAAAGTCAATATATGAAGAGAAAATAATGCCCCTAGGTATTGCAATTTCATTTCATATAATCGCAATGCAATATTTGACTTTTGCCCCTGGGGGCAAATTTACCCCCGGGGGTATAATACCCCCAGGGGTAAATGTGCGGCATGTAAACCTTAGTAAAAAGCTCAAGAGCCCTTAGCTGACCCTAAGTCCTAGAGGTTAAAGAATAGAAGTATAGGTCAACCGTAGTAAATGTCGCTTTGTGAAAGTAGGCCCTGAAACTTAAAAAGTTAGTTAAACGCGGAAACACCGTAATGCAGACGGCTTCACATACGTTAAAAATATCTTAACTACTGAAATCGATGCAAAGTGAATGGAAATAGTGCATCATACATGTTATGCCGAAAATTCTAAATATGCACTATTTTTATTTTAACATTTTTACTTTATTTATTGAAGATAAATGTTACGTGCGTGATGATGATGTAGATGAAATGACGGAGTTATTATCATTAATTGTTTTACATTGCATCTAGACCTACATGTATAACAATGAACTCTAAAGTGGTTTATATCGATAGAAGCACGTTTTTATTGGGAAAAAAAGATGAAATCAGGAAAGCTGAAATAAATGGTTGCAACTGAAAGACAATATATTTTAACTAATTGAAGAAGTAATAAATCAAATATATAGTGTAAAGTTCAGCCATTCGATTCTTATTTCTTACAAAATCTGAATTAACGGTGTTCACACAAAAGTGTACATGTTACATGTTTATAAAAAAAGATTATGACAATAGAAGAACACTAGTTTTAGGTATGTTTCCGTATTCTGTTAACCACAAGATGTCCATGAAGTCAGTGTTATGAATTCCTGCCATTTTCAAGAATTCCTGCTTGACATCCCTTTGAAAATTAAATAACCAATTGATAGATTCCCTTTAATGCATTTCTTCCCAAATCTTTCTGCAATGCAATGACCAGTCGTTGGTGCGTCTCGGGCGTATTATGACGTTGACGTACACGTTTATTTAATTCATATCGTTGATGCTTTATTTGACTTGAAATGCAGTGTTTGAGAAGTCATAAACAAGTTCTTTACTTTTAATGGGCAGGATTATGAGCCATCTGACGCTCTGTAAGTGAATTCAAGTTATCATACTCGAAACATTCCCTTTGGTTTGAAATAATCGGATGCAAGTGATGTTCATGGACTGAATCGAAATTGTGATTTGCTTCTCGAATTCCTCAGAACCACCAACTAGCCGCATTTGTGTGTGCTAAATATTGTATCCCATACCATCACACTGTCTCAACCGAATCTGTTGACTTGTGGAATAAACTATGGGCATAGGGATTATCCTTTTTCCAACTGCAAATTAGCCAAAGTCACGTTATTTTCTAATTGTTGTTACTGACAAACTTTTGCCTTTTTAGAAACCCAAAGTCTCCTAAAGTTTCTTGGGTTCAAGATCTTTATTGTAAAAGGCCACTTGATAAGATTGAGTTCTTTGAAGCCACGAAAAACAAGAGCGGAAACTGGCCTTCATGGTCGAATATCGACTTCATTGAAACACTTTTGTACAGTTTGTTGGACTTTTGAACCCAAATTAGGGATGTTGTGAATAATTTGTATCCCTGTGGCAAAAGAATGAAGAAAAATTGTGACCCGGATGTAGAGATTTGGGGTTTTGGTGGCAACTCTTTGATGCACACATCCTTAGCTGTTTTGACCGGATGTGGCCTGGAGTAATGAACCAATGCGCAATAGGGCGATGATGAATATTCTGATGCCAGATTAGTGTGAATCATGAAACTTCGGTTGAAAAAGTTTTAATTTCCGACACTTTGTCGATGCATAATGGTCACCTTGGTTCCATTCAAAATTGAATAACAAAATTTGAAAAAAAAGGAGTGCCTTTTGTTGGTTAAAGGTACCATATGATCTAGCGTTTACTTCTTACGTGAATTTTTTTCTAAATAATGGTTTTCCAAAATAGTCTTCAAATGAGTCTCAAATAAACAAAAGGTATAAAAGTTTCGATTTTGTGCACTAAAGTCGTAAACTACCATATAACAAGGACTTTTTGGAAGAAAAAAATCACATTTATATTGTTGAATTTGTTTTTACACTCGACAAAAATTCTCAAAATCACCTATGCGTTTCTTTTTTGGGAGAGTATACATTAACATTATCGTACAATTATCAGTTAAAATTGTTAATATAAATTTTTATAAAAACAACCTGCTACTGCCCCTTTAAAAGGACTGACATAATACATTTCATGCACTTCTGCCCTACGGTAGCTGTGCAGGGCCATCTTATCCTGTTGTTACCTTTTATGATACAATCGGCATTTGCTAGACGTCAAAGTTTGATGAACAGGGATCACGCAACCAGAACCTAAATATTCGATTAGCTTTTCTTAACAGAGAAACATTAAATCGAATCATTTGAAATAGCTAACGAAGCAAAGAATAAAAAACTGCAATGGGATTTCCTGAAAACAGTATAACTTATCAATTAAGATTACAACATTACTATCGAAAATATCAATAACAACTTCATAAATAATTATATATCATCTAACATCATTAATCGAAATTTATCAATATAAATCGTAATATTGATTACTGACTTCATTATGCTACAATCATAGATCACAAATATACAATACGAATACAATAATAGCATTACAAGTAATACAATTTAGAATTGCAATGTTAAATCCTAAATGACAACGACAATGTTACAATCCAAAAGGGTTAATCAATAATCATAGATAACAATTATAAAAACTGAAATGGTAATCATAAATCTTGACTAATGATATCACCACCTGCAAAGATTTTACAAAGGCAATTGATTAAAATTCATATCAGGACTGAGAAACGAAACATGTCTAGATAAGTGGGTTATATTTGAAAAGAGGAGGTGTAAATAACCAATATATTTATAAGGGAAAAGGAAAGTTACGAGTTTTTGAATGAATTTATCACTCTTAATTTGACAAATTTAGATATTATATTTTATAATTACCCATTGTCTTCTTTCTTATCAGGCGATTTTTGCAAGTGAAAAAAAAGTGGAGGTCCTTAACCTCCTTCCATATGTATATAAGTTTGTATAGGCAATTCAACATGTATGTACATGGCCACATTGGTCAAACTATTTCCTTAGTTCAATCGCCCCTCAACAAGATTCTTCAAGCATCATTTAGTATTCATTGACTATTATCATTAATCCCCTCCATGCAAAAATACACACACCGTGTTTTATTATCCTAAACAATGCATTAAGACCCCTAGCCACGATCTTTAAACGTTTAAAAGTACCTACACACCCACTTCATTTCACACGGTGAGGTGCCTCTACGGTAGCTGATAAAGGCCATCTTAGGCAAGACTTTCATTACGCTATTGGTATACATTATTTAAGTGATGTTGTTATTATAACTGTGTATATTCTTGTTTTTGTATAAACATGCTATTTGTTCCAAAATCTCAGATAGGAATATCATTACTACTAGAAATATTATTTTTCAACGATGAAGTAGTATGGTCAACTTTAAAATTTATATTTTGTTCGGTGTTTAATGTGTTTTATGAATTTGTTTTGTTAATTATTTCATATTCATCAAATCTATTTCGAAACCACAATCCCGTGATTACCTGAAGTCAATGTTCCATGCTGACGACTGTACATATCAATCATTATCTTTATTATTCACTTAACCTTTTCTAAATACGAAATCGATTCGAATCATTAAACACAATGCATTCCTGTAGTGAAACCCTTTTACCAAGTTAACAATGGGATGTTTACATAGGGCTGATGGCCCCACTGGGTGACCATACACATCGCTCTTTAATTATTTCTGCATTCTCACGTTAGCTGTATTTAACAAGCGTACTTCGAAGCTTTAGTACTATCAATTGATACAATGTGCTACTTTAACTATAGGTTTCTTTTCTACTCTACCTGTTGACCTTTTAACACCGAGGATTTCTCCATATTTTCAAGGACACATCCACCCGTTTTCCTTTGCTATCATTCTTCGAACTTCAGACGTTGAAAGTTGCTTACAATCCAGGCGACTTATTTGGCCTAAGACAGAACAGGTAACATTTCTGTAGTAGTTCTTTTAATGTTGAAGTTAATACTTATGTTAATTATAATCATTGGCATATGTTGTTTTGGTTTGTTGACGAATTTGTTGTTGTCGTGTTGTTGAGGTAAAATATGTCCTTTTGGGTGTTTTGTTTTGCTTGAAATATTGAAATCTACATATGGATCCCAAAACTGTTGACCTCCCCCGCGCCCTTCAAAAATTATGATTCTTCATTGAGTGATGGTTTCATCTAGAAGGACTGACACTTGTAAATCACCATATCAATACTGAATGACATTGAAAAAGTTGAAAGTTTAGCGGAATGTGGCGTACAAATCGCAGAATATAAAGAGTAGCTACGAAATCGTTTTTGGAAACTATTTGCGACAGATTACACGCAACATACATATGGTTTGGTATTGTGAATTGGCATATTATTGTGTATAAATCATATGTTTAAAAGAGGTTATGTTTTGAAATTACCAAGCAAAACAATATAACACGTGCTCATGTCAATCAAACAATTACAAACTAACCTTTTAATATGACCCATTAGAAGGGGAACTACAGCCTGTATTAATGCGAAAGGTGTCCATACTAGATTTTTGATA
This sequence comes from Steromphala cineraria, assembly GCA_916613615.1. Taxonomy (NCBI): domain Eukaryota; kingdom Metazoa; phylum Mollusca; class Gastropoda; order Trochida; family Trochidae; genus Steromphala; species Steromphala cineraria. Next base: position 11,985,524 of record OU744735.1, read on the forward strand.
AAAACATTTCGTAATGCGTATGTAGGAAGTGAATTCAAATTCACTGAAATAGTAATAATCATGTATATGTTGTTTTGAGGAACCCATGATGACTTTATTTGTAATTTGGTTAACAACAACAGTCTTATGGTGAGTTCAATTATTGTCGTTGTCATAAATCGTGAAAATCTAATAAACCTAATTTCACTGTAACACCTGGTGCCATGTATGTTTTATGTCATGGTTATGTTTATGGTAAAAAATGAGTCTTATACTTTTCTTTTGCCAGGTAGTATATTCAATAATTTGGGATGAATTTGCAAAATCATTCAGATGTTATGACGTTTATTCAGCACATTTGTTACTTGTGCATGTTTGGTAAGCACACAAGTTTAATGCACAAAATACTCTCTGTCGCATTGCTGGGACCTGTACTTGGCAAAGGGAATGTAAGGTAGACCAGTATGCAAATGCGTGTTTTAACCACATAACATGGGTTTGACAGTGTTTAATAATATTGTGACGTTTGGGATCCCTTACACATTGTTGATAGAAGGATTAATGTCATCATGGTTATAAAATGAGATGAAGAGAGGAATGAATGAACGAGAAAGAACAAGACCAATACATCTGGAACCATTACAGTAGCGATATACTTTCTAGGTCGCAGCTTACTGAAAACCCAATTCCACACTTTGACCAGGTATGTGAGCACGCGGACAGGTGCTCTCTGTCTATTGTATCATTTCCAGTTTACTAGGTGTATACGGTGACTCGTTTGGATATGAAGTTAAAATTGTAAATGTGATTATACCTTATACCGTACAGGTAGGTAAATACTTATATTTTCGGGTTGTCTTAAAGGGAAGTAATATACTCAGTATCCTGATATAATTATGATGTTGAGAACGACTTTTTTGCTTTCTTGATTAAGTTGCCTTAAACTTAGTTAACGAAGAATATTTTTTCAATTGTAAAAACATTTACTTTCACCATTAAGTTAATTTAGTTAAATACACAATGATCATCCTACTTTGTATGTCTATTTTTGTTTGATTTAAACATTATTTCACAAAAGAATGACCAGGATTGGTATAAACAAGCGAATGCTTCTATAGATACCGCTCCGGATACAAAATTACAAACACGTCATAATGAACATATAGCAGGATGATATATACACGTACATTGAACAACAGTATCGGGACTATGATCATATCTCAAAATGCAATATGAATAAACAAACAACGCCAATAAAGTTTTACAGTATCAATATATCCTATGAACGTTGTTTAAAATCTTAAGTCTTATTTAGATTATAATTTATTGATTGTGGTCAAGATAACTTCATTTTCAAAGCTTTAAATTTCAAACCTCAATTACAATTCTGAAAGAGCATACTTCAAAAAGCAACATCCTATGTATATGAAATAATTCTTGGATTAGTTTCTTATGCCTACTTCAAGATGGACGTGGATTTAATCAAACTTCCTACATTCCCGCAAGAGTGCACAACGCGTAAAACCAAAGGGTTTAATTAAAGTCATACATACACAGAAATATATCATGGCAGGCTGATAAACGACCGCTCATATATTTAAAACCGTAAGTCTTATTTAGATTATGATTTATTGATTGTGGTCAAGACAACTTCATTTTCAAAACATTAAATCTCAAACCTTCAATTAAAACTCTGAAAGAGCATACTTAAAAAAAAAAATCCTATGTATATGAAAAAGTTTAAGGATTTTGATTCTAATGTTTACTTAAGATGAACGTGGACTTTATCAAACTTCCTTCATTCGCGAAAAAGTGCACAACCTGCTAAACAAAGAGTGTAATTAAAGTCCTATATACACAGAAATAAATCATGGCCGGCTGATAAACGACCGCTTGTGAGAAACATTTGAACCATCAAGAAATACATATAAGAGTATTGCATAAGTGAGGTTTAATGGCCTGCTGTTTTGGTGTCATAGATAGTTCAGGACGTAAATCACCAAGATGCCTTAAGAAAACTCTTCTCGTACCCTACTCTGCTGATGACAGCAGTCTCGACATGGAAACATGAATGTGAACAGATGCCCAACACATGGAAATCTCTAGAGTTGATTTGACAGTATCCCCCCGCCCCCTTTACTGACTCACTTATTTACCTGATTTCTTTCTTACTTATTTACTTACTTATTTACTTACTTACCTGCTTACCTGCTTGCTTACTTACTTACTTACCTGCTTACTTACTAACTTACTTACCCGCTTACTTACTTACTTACCTGCTTACTTACTTACTTACCTGCTTACTTACTTACTTACCTGCTTACTTACTTACCTGCTTACTTACTTACTTACTTACTTACCTGCTTACTTACTTATTTACTTACTTACCTGCTTACTTACTTACTTACTTACCCGCTTACTTACTTACTTACTTGCCTGCTTACTTACTTACTTACTTACCTGCTTAATTACTTACTTACTTGCCTGCTTACTTACTTACCTGCTTACTTAATTACTTACTTACCTGCTTACTTACTTACTTACCTGCTTACTTACTTACTTACTTACCTGCTTACTTACTTACTTACTTACCTGCTTACTTACTTACTTACTTACTTACTTACCTGCTTACTTACTTACTTAGTTACCTGCTTACTTACTGACTTACGTACCTGCTTACTTACTTACTTACTTACATGCTTACTTACTTACTTACTTACCTGCTTACTTACTTACTTACTTACCTGCTTACTTACTTACTTACATACCTGCTTACTTACTTACTTACCTGCTTACTTACTTACTTACCTGCTTACTTACTTACTTACTAACCTGCTTACTTACTCATTTACTTACTTACCTGCTTACTTACTTACTTACCTGCTTACTTACTTACTTACTTACTTACCTGCTTACTTACTTACCTGCTTACTTACTTACTTACTTACCTGCTTACTTACTTACTTACTTACCTGCTTACTTACTTACTTACCTGCTTACTTACTTACTTACCTGCTTACTTACTTACTTACTTACCTGCTTACTTACTTACTTACTTACCTGCTTACTTACTTACTTACCTGCTTACTTACTTACTTACTAACCTGCTACTTACTTACTTACTTTCCTGCTTACTTACTTACCTGCTTACTTACTTACTTACCTGCTTACTTACTTACTTACTTACTTACCTGCTTAGTTACTTACTTACTTACTTACCTGCTTACTTACTTACTTACTTATCTGCTTACTTACTTACTTACTTACTTACCTGCTTACTTACTTACTTACCTGCTTAGTTAATTACTTACTTACTTACCTGCTTACTTACTTACTTACCTGCTTACTTACTTACTTACTTACTTTTTTCTTACACACTTACTGGCTTACTCTCTCACTGTCTTAATTAATTTTCTTTCTTACTTACTTATTTACTTACTTACTAAGTTACTTACTGACTTACTTACTTAGCCTTATTTACACTCTTTCAATGTACTTGATGTACTTATATACGTTTTGTTATTTTTGAAAGAGACTCTGATGTTGATTAAATGAACAATGCAAACTCTTTTTGATAAAAAAGTATTTCAACTACACTGTCCATTTCAAATATCAGCTGTTTTTGTTATGCATCAGAACATCACGTGCATGATTTTCAAGGACTGATAACGTGTTAGTTTGTAGGTTTACTCACAAGTACAATAACTTCATTACAAATCATATTAATGGAACAATCTTAGGTATAGGAGTCAAACATATAAACAAGAGAATGTTGTTATTGTTATGGTCAACTGCTGACCAGGACTTTGTTGTATAGGTCACACATGATGACCACATGTTGAGGTAGGGACAATAGGCGGAATAGTGACACAGAGAACGAGTACGTAGACCAATCTTGGTAAATGGTCACTGGTCATAGCACCTATTCTTGGTCAATTGCAAAAGTGTTTAACTTTTTATTCTTTTATGAAAGGCAAATAAAGCTGTGGTATTTAAGTAGGGCTGAATGTTTTCTGTCTTCATATGAACAGTCATTCTCTCCCCACAGAGGCAACTCAGTCATACCTGAATTAGCCTCTGTTCTATTACGGCTACTTCACGGGATAGAAAGGTAGAAATCTGATTGGAGGCAATCGAAGTTAGTTGTGCAATCAGCGACGCCGTTTCAAAATGGGTCATTCGCAAAAGCTCGGCTACTCCCGGCTATTCCCGGTGATTCGGCATTCAGGGGAGATAACTCTTCCTTCTACAAAACATCGCTTTTTTACCTTGTCATTAGTTTTTATTTGGTAGATTTTTAAAATAAAATTTATCATAAAACAAAGAACAATTTACACAATTATAAAACAGTATGTTTTAATGAAAAACCCTATCCATATCTGATTTTCAAATATTTCTCTCTCACACTGTTAATGAAAAATAAACCTGAAGGCATGATACTTTCGAAAGTCACTGTACAACCGTTGAGAATTCCCAAAGTCGTTGATATCCAAAAGGTGTTTTCATTGGCTGCAGATAAGGGAGATATCTCAAGTTACAACTTTTTGCCGCTAGGGCAATCTGCCGGAACCCCAGGATCTCGGCGTAATAGAACAGAGGCTAATTCAGGTATGACTGAGTTGCCTCTGTGGGGAGAATTCAGGTATGACTGAGTTGCCTCTGTGGGGGAGAGAATGATGAACAGTCACTTCTAAATCTAAAGAAATTGTACTTGGACCTGCACTTGGTATATCCAAAGTACTAGAGCTTGAGTAAATTTCAATGTATTTGAGCAATCCCGGGCTAAAGGCCTAAGCTAACTTTAACATAAGCTCTCAAAAGTATTTTTTCAGAATTGACAACATTTTTAATATAACAAAAGGAAGCTAAGAGGATGCTTTAACTTCAACAAGAGTTGATCAATCTAGACTTGCTATACTATTCTGGACTGGGTTGATCGTTGAATTGAATATGTTTGCTCTAGATTCTGGATGACAGACTAGTAGAGACTCAATGATATGTAACATAAATTATGTTTTGTTGAAGAGATGTGAGGTAACAATGCCTAAAAAATCAGATCGAGAGCAAAAGGCTTTAGAAAATTCAGTCGTAACCTTCCTTTTTTTATTTTGAAAAACTGACGTTTTTTAACCAATAAACATTTGGGATTGTAAATTACATCATTATCACCAACAATTGAGAACAAACCAGGAACAAAACATAATTTTTTATATTATATATGATTTGTGAAACTAAAATTACTTATTTTCCTCAGAGTTTATGTAATATGACCTAACAAGTATATCAACAAGTGTTTACCCAAAATAACAGTACTCCCCGTCGCTAGTTATGATGTTTCCCGAATCTGTTATGAAACTACAAGTTCGTCATTAACCATAGGAAGCATGCCCTTCAATCAATGGTGAATAAATGCGTTGTGTTGATGTTGGATGTCACACATCTGAATACAAGACAAACTTCCTGAGATGTAGCAAGGGCCTTCTCATAAAGAAATCACTGCCTTATAATTACGAGAATTATTATTTGTTTTATGGTAAATGGTATTTTACTAATTAACTTTAAAACTAATGAGAAGATGAAAAGCGATGCTTTTGTAAAATGAAGAGATATCTCTCCTAGTTGTTAAATTCATTGATATGGATTCGAGTAACATGACAGAACTGCCTTCGTTGTGAGAGAATGAAGTGTTGTTAGTATCTATGTTAACCTATGTGTTGTCTGTGCAACAAACCTTAGTCACCAAAGAACAGGCCATCATTGCGACAGAGAACAACAGGTAAATCTTATATATAGTAACTTCAAAAAGGTAGCTTGCCGGATGAATAGCAAGCTTTCCCCTGTTTTCAACTGTATGTTATATTACTGTTCCAGAATTCAGAGAGAAATACAGTGAAGATGTCAGCTGACTAGTACAACAGTATCATCGGTGTATTGTGTTCTGACTGTTCCAGGATTCAGAGTGAAGTACAGTGAAGATGTCAGCTGACTACAGCATCAACACTGGTCTGAGAAGGTCCTTCACAGCTCTCGATTACGTCTGGTTCGCTCTCTCCTTAGCACTGTCATCAGGGATAGGCCTCTATCATGCCATCAGGTCAGTGCAAAGAGCTGTCGGTATTGGTGTAATAAACAAATACGGTGCGAGGGACGTCTTACCATGTATGTACAGTGTCAATGATTGTTTCCTATTCTATGAATTTGACTTCTAATTGTAGGTGTTAACTTTATCGTTTGCTTTTATTTACAAGATACAGTGAACCTTGCATATATGCAGTGATATTTCGAAAATTTAATTCTGTTTCTTGCCGCAGGTATCCATCACATGGACACCAAAACTATATAGGTCTTCTTTGATGAAAGAACTAGAACACCTAATCACAGTTTTTGTTCAATCATTCAACAAGTAACTTCATCCCCGCAGATACCGAAAATCGGAGTCCCCGGCGGAGTTCCTGATCGGGGGAAGGAAGATGTCCCCCTTCCCCGTGGCGCTCTCCCTGATCGTCACCTTCCTCTCCCCAATAACGCTGCTGGGGGTCCCCGGGGAGGTCTACACACACGACACCATGTTCTGGTGGCTCGGGGTCGCCATCTTGGTTGCTGTTGGAGCGGCGTCTCACATCTTTCACGTCTTTTTCTATGAGATGAAGATCACCAGCGTCTTTGAGGTATGTGGCTCAGCATTAACCTATTTTACAGTCTAATAAGCCCTGTTTGTATGAGCGACACGGTGTGTTGAATCGGGACATGGACTTGAAATATCCTATATACTAACCTAATATTTTCCAAAGCGCAGCCGACAGAAAGTATTGTTTTGTAATAACAACAAAGTAAACCAAGACGCAATTTTATCGTGTTCCACTTGAACGTATTTTTGCAACACCTAAAAAATAAACGAAAACCTTGGCCCGATCTTAAAATATCCGTGTTAGGTCTTTTAAACTTGTCAAAGCATTCCTTCCGGTAACACCTTTCAGATATGGTCATATGGCCATCACTTCTGAGTGGTAAGGAATAACCTTGTATTTAATACTTGATACAATATTTATCATTTTACTTTATGGTAAGTAGGTTTCTTGCCCATATAACGTATATGATAATATGATATCCAATCTCTGTTAGGTTCGATCAGTGTTTCAAAACTACATCTTGTTTTCAATAATTTTACACTGTTACTTCACATAACCGTTTGAGTTGATCTACGGGTCCTGGTTACACCAACCGTGGATCCTACATGTACCGCATATGCATCAATTTTAAATTTGGAACATTTGTTTTTATTTATCAGCCTTGAATATAGTTTGGTTATATCGTTTTCAGTACCTCTATCGGCGGTTTGGGAGAGTCATTCGCTTTTTCTGTTCCGTTACGTGGTTTCTAAACCAAGTAAGTACTTTCCTAATTATACATAATTGATGTAATTCAGTAATATGTCACCCATGTTACAATGCCTAGATAAACTCAGACATTTTATCCAAAATCAACTTTTCTAAAATCTATATTATGTACATGTATGTGTCGTTAATTGATATGACAAATCTTTTGAAACTATTGGTTGTTTTTGAAATCTCATTAAAATCTTTTTCGAAAGTCCCATTCGTACAACAGTGCCTTTCTTATCTAAGTACTGAAACTGGAGGTCATGTAGAGTGACATATATATTTCCGACATTCAACCAGTGGTTTTGCTATGTTTGATTTAATAACAGATTTGTGATTGGTTAGGTTCTTATAATGTTTAGGTTTAACGACAGGGTCACGTGACATTATCCCGATGATGCTTTATTTGCATATATCACAATGGCAGAGGATTAAATTACGTTGGATTTGTTTGAATTTAGATCGTCTGTATTGTAAACATAAACGACCTTGATGGAGAATTTCTACAAATGATCTGAGATATCCAAAGACAAGACTCGCCATCACTATTGTTGTGGATATCCACGTTAGTTAACTAAATGTTTACCTGTATGGTTTATTATTGTTTTTTTTTGTAAATGGGCCTGACTACTATTAAAATGTCTTCATCATTTTCTTAGATGCTGTACCAGGCCTTTGTCTTGTGTGGTCCGGCAATGTCCATCAATGCAGGTTGGAATTTTTTATAATTTTTTTATTCTAGTTTTTGTGTTTATTACCAGGGCAATTATTTGCAGGAAAATTTTTTTACGCTTAGTGATTTATTGTTGAAGTCATTGTCTTCTAAGGAAAATATCCGTGCACGAAGGGAGAAAAGCCTATCCCTTTCATAATATTTCGCCAAACGTTTTTATAAAGGTTGCAACATTTTTCAAAAAGGGGCGTGGTTGCTAGCTTTAAATATTGAACCATTTCGATAAAAGTCATGAGAAAAGATCCGAAGCAACACTTGCGGCAATATTGACGGATTGCCACATCGGACAGACGGTATTCATGTACTGTCAATGAACTGGCCGGTCTCATTCTAACTAGTTATCCATCTTGATTTAGCAACATCTTAAATATCCTGGTCCACAACGGAAATAACACATGATTACAAAACTGAGAAATGAATTAAATCTATATTTTGATTTAATATAAACTGGATTTATATATGCAATGGCAATTTGATAATTGTTGAGATGTTTAAAATGCTGTGTTTCTGTCCCAACCAGTGACAGGGCTTGACCTATGGATCTCCATACTATGTGTGGGATGTGTGGCTACCTTCTACACTGCACTGGTGAGTCGCTGTCCGTATATACACTTCTTTCCAAAACTGTTATATGGACAGTAATCATTCCAAGCACAAACCACTATAGTACTTCTCTTCGTTTACGGTATGAGGTCAGCCCAACGTTTTGTTTTGGATCTCTTGCGACTTCTTACGCTTTAAAGGGACAGTAGCACGGTTTTAGGGAGAATATAAGGCGATGTCAGGATAATGCAAATAAATGGTTCCAATGTATTTTAACTAAATGAAGCAGTAATAAATCAAATATGTAATGTAAAGTCCAGCCATGCGATTCCTTTTTCTCACACAAAATGAATTAAAGGTGTTCATACAAAAATGGCAGCCAAATGACTTTATGTTAATCTTTATAATTTGTTTTCTGATTATGGATGATAGGTTTGTGAAATGAGATTTTTGAAACTATCAAAAAACTATATTTACCATTAACATTCAGTGAAAAATATAAAAATATAAAATGTTAAAAAAACGTGCTACTGCCCCTTTAAACTCTTATCACGGTGTTTCGTAATAACACACTTGTCCTAACAATAGATACAAATTTCATGACCTTTATGATTTTACTGTGCCAAGTGTACAATAATAGTGCAAAATGTTTACAGTGATAATGACTTGCGTCTGTCACATTATGTCATAATAAATTAGATCATATAGACCAAGCAACGTTGCTTAAAAACAAGTTTTAGACAGACAGACAAAAATATTTTATTAAAATGTCACAGATCAGTCACAATAAGATATGTACATAATAAATATACATAAACTAGGATTGACGCGTCAATACTTAGGCCTTCAAGACCCCTGTTTGACCTTCACACAGTGTTTGACCTTCACATGCATTTTTGTCAAGGAGGTAAACAGAAAGATATATATCATGAAAATGACCCCCCATCACATAAAATTCAGAGATTTTAAGTCGGTCATCTAAAATTAGTTTTTCTGACCCCTATGTGATTTAATAGAACTTAACACTGTAAATATTGATTTTTTGTTAATAAGGTATATCAGAAGGAATATTGGTCTTGATCAGACGCATACATATATGTATACTGTGTAGATCACTTAGATATTAGGGAGTAATGCTTATTTTAACAATCTATGGGGAATGTTGTTGCCCACATTTTGGTGAAAGTTTTATGAAATTATCTTCCATAGTTACCGAGAAATCGAGGTTTGAAGTTTTTCCTTTAAGGGGTGATAACTCGAAAACAAAATCGAAATTCAAAAATCGAGCTCAACACAAAACGAGTTCATGATACGGGCTACCATCCCTGCCAATTTCATGCAATTCGATCGAACCGTTTCTTCAGAATCTTTGCCACAAAAAACGTGCAAATAATAATAAGAAAAACACGGATAATAACAATAGGTCTTCAGACCTTGTCTTGAAGACCTAAGACCTAATAATAAACTGACATCCAGCCATAAACTTGCTTATGAGACACAGGCAATATAGCATTTAATTTATAATGAGACATATTTTAATTTTTTTTACAAAATATTGTTAATTGAAAGCGCATAAAATTATAAACTAAATATATTACTTAATCTCTATGAATTGAATAAATACAAAGTAAACAAAATGAAATTAAGCGTTACATGCAATAAGAAGTGTCTATGAAGAGGGTTTTGACCCAATGGGTATCAGGGTATTTGAGCTGAATGTAGATATATATATATATACGCTGAAGTAGCAGTGTGGGTTCAAAGCGTCAAACCCTCTTATTAGGCATGCAGGGTTAACCCGCTTTCTGAAAGATGACCACAGGATCTATTGTGACTTAATATGTATTTTTTGTTTTGGGGTTTCTGATCATTTCATTCCTATAGCTGACAACATTTAACTTTAACATATTCAGCAGGCCCGTAGCACCAAATCGTAAAACATGGGCAGAAGCGTAACTTTTTAAGTCATTTAAATTGTTCTATTTTGATAAGCTACAAAAACTGTAATTAATATATATATAATATAAAATCTATGGCCAGGGTCTATTCAGTTATTCTACAATCAGTGCTTTGGTAAATCGATTTGCATAGCTTTTCATTTCAACTTTCAGGGCCGATTAATAATTCGGTAAGAAAAATGAATATAGTTGCTGACTTTCCAAATTCTATCCCATACTCTTACAATCACGTGTCAATAAAGAAGAAGAATACGAAGATTTTAACTGTTGAATTTTCTGATTACCTGTGTGACATAAATGAAAAAAATGCATAATTACTACTACTACGTTAAATCTTGTATCATACCAACTATCAAAGTTCTCTTTGGATAATAACTGAATGAAGCTTTCACCATAATCGGTCCTTCTTATCCTTTAAGGATTGGATTTTAACCGTTCACAGTTTTTGATTAAGTTACCAGCTAAATGCCTGAGAGCAGTTAATACGAAAGTGGCAGCTCTGACATTGCAAATTCTGTGAGACTTTTTTCTATTTTTAGCTTATCTGAACTGTAAGGCCCGATGGGCTTATGGCATGGCATGGTGTTCGGCGTCCGTCCGTCCGTTCATCAGTCCGTCCGTCCGTAAACTTTGTGGAATTTCGGCATAAGGCCTGGAAAGCTGAAACTTTGTGTAAAGACTCCTTGGCTAGTGAGGATTATTAATTGTAGCTTTGGTGGCCCTGTGGCCCCTAATAAGGGCCACAGGGGCCACGCCCTAAAAACCTATTTTCATCTTCTTCTCCAGAACCATAAGGCTTTGAAAGCTGAAACTTTGTGTACATACTACTTGAGTAGTGAAGATTATAAATTGTAGCTTTGGTGGCCCTGTGACCCCTAATAAGGGCCACAGGGGCCACACCCTAAAATCCTATTTTCATCTTCTTCTCCAGAACCATGAGGCCTAGAAAGCTGAAACCTTGTGTACAGACTCCTTGACTAATCAAATTAATGAATTGTAGCTTTGGTGGCCCTGTGACCCCTAATAGGGGCCACAGGGGCCACGCCCTAAAAAACTATTTTCATCTCCTCTCCAGAGTATAAGGCCTAGAAAACTGAAACTTGTCGCCTATATACTTAATTTTATGATTGGTGACCCTGTGGCCCCTACAAAGGGGTAATCTCATTGGCCACTCTCTTCAGCATAATTGATTATGAATCCTGATGAGCTACAGAGCCAATGGCACTATTTTTAATAAAATAATCGTTTATGAAATCATTTTTTTCAGAGACTGAAAATAAGTATAGGTAAACCTATGTAGTCAGTTTGTCGGGATTTCTTCTCAGCCCTTCCCATTTTCCCTCCATATGCAGTTTACGCTCTCAAACAAAACCTAGAGGGAGGTGATTATCCTTCACTTAAAGAAGCTATATAACTCCGGTGAAACCTCTCTCTTTTTACTTTATGGTATAACATCAACAGTATGTGTAGCTTTATAACTCTTCCTTCTATCTCCCAGAGTGGAACGAGGATCAATGTCCAGACCGTGTTTGTTAAACTTTTCTATATATCGATTTTCAAGTCAGTTATCTTTATTGACTTCTTAACACCTTTCTCATCTTTGCGATCTTCTCTATTACTCCCAATGCTAACTCTTGCTTCTATCACTAGGGAGGGATGAAGACGGTGATCTGGACGGACTCTCTTCAAGCCGTGATTATCCTGGTGGGTCTGCTGTCTGTTGTCATCCAAGGATCTCTCGTGGTCGGCGGTCTGGGGACAGCTTGGTCTGTAGCCGCCAACAACTCCAGGATCCGCTTTGATGAGTAAGTTTATAACCACCATTGTTTACTTGAAGGTTAAGGTTCTTTTTCGTTTAGTCTATGGCCGCCAACAACTCAAGGAATGATCTGATTTAATGAGTAAATTCAAAGCGGCCCTTGTTTTCCTGTAAACTTACATATTACGTTCTCTGTGAAATTCACTTTGACCCATGGATTATTTGAACTGAAGTACAATGTATTGAAAACAAGAAAAGCCTTTAAAAAGGCATGCTTGGTGCCACATAGGCAGATGAAGGAGATTGTGATTTGTCGAACAATTTGGGTGAAAATACATATACAACACTGGATAACAGCAGTAATATTAACACAAGTATTACTCAAAGTTAATTTCACAAAATTAATTTCTATCAACACGAATTGCTGAAAGTTATGAATATTTTTTACATGCATCAACGATTGTTGGTAGGCCTATATTTCAAATCAAAACACACGAGGGTGATATTCTATTTATCATTCAAATTCACTCTTTTTGAGATCTCAGAGAAAAAATGTAAATCTCTGAACACAACAACACTAGACTTTCAAGACAGTGATGTGACAGTGACAGTTTATGATGTTATGGCATTGTGATGCTGTTACTTGAAGTAAAAGCACTGCATGGGTTGCCATGTAGCGTTGACAATGACAGGAAATTGTGCAAAACGTACTGCCAAAACCATATCTCCTTGTCATGCTGGTTAATTATTAACTGTAGCATTACAGATAATAAACAAAATACTTTCCGATGATCTGACGGGATTTCAACCCAGCTCCGCTGAGCTAAGCCGCGGCCTTATAGTAACCGTATGGAACCAGCGATGTAGGTCATATTCTAAATATAGCACGAGTCAATTTCAGTAGCTCTGATAATAAATACATGTTTTCAACTTAAACATTTAGTGACATCGTTAAGTATGACTTGTCACGTGGTCGTAAGTGATCTACCTATTAGTAAACATAAGTCTTTTTTCGATGTCACCATCGTTCTTACACAAACATTACTTTTAAATCGCCAGGCGAGCCCAGCGTGAAATTAAATATGGGTTATAAAAAAGTGGATTCTGTTTTTATTGAATGCGAAATAATGTTCTTATCTTGAACAAATGCAGACTCTTCATCAAATGAAGATGTTTTTGATTGAGTCTGTTAACATTTATCAGCGTCTTTAATAGAAAATATTGTTTCTCTTTTAACATGACATTTAAAGCGACATCATATTCCCCAGTTTAATGTGCCAAATATTTTGTATTACCCACATGGTGACGTAATGCATTTTTTGCTACAGCTCTGTTCATTGGTCTTTTGATTTGGATACAACACATGTGATTGGCGCGGCTTCCCTTTGAAAATATCAAGAGTAATATAGAGAAAATTCAGAAAAGTTTTAGGAGAATCAAATCATAATACTTGGTGCCCTTTGGGGCACCAAGCAATAAGAAAATGTTCCAACAGTCTGTGTTGGCGTCACAAATACACTGTGGACATACTACATCTCCACTTCTGAAATGAAAAACACAAAACAATCGATTTCGTTTTTCAATTTTATCATTTCACATTCACACGACAAATGTACCCAATAATGCAGGAAATTCATGTAGTTTAACCTACTCTTTCCAATTTTTTCGATGTTTTTTTAAAACATTGATAACAATACGAAGAACTGCCTTGATGAATATCAGAACATCGTTGCTTTTCGGGCAATTACAAAAAGACCTACTCTTACATGTAGAATGCACTCTCTAATACTGTAAAGCCCAGTGTATAAATTGACTTTCAAATATATCTTGCTAGATCAGCATAATGTTTCATCGTAACACCTAAAATGTTGTTTAGAATTTTTTTTAAATAGATACTGTCTAGAAGAAACCATTTCAATGACCTGACATACATTCTCTCCCCACTGAGGGGTATAACGATGATCCAACAGTTAATGACCCGATCTACCTCTTTGAGGAGAAAATACCTCTCATGCTACTTGGGAATTTTCTGATATACAAAGTGATACTTAAAAGGCTTTGCAACCGTATACGAATTTGTATACATCCTGAAACTCACATGACCTCATACTGAGCATTTTAAAGAGCCCCTCGATCCGTGAGTTTTCAAGGGTCACATATGACAAACTTTACCAATAGTGTCATCTGATAGAGAAGTATCGACTGTTGCAGAATATATGATTTTAAAGCTAATCGGCGTCGTATAGTGATAACAGAAAGGTACTAAGTCGCGATTATGATCGAAAACCGTCAATAACTCAAACGTAATTTGGGGAATTTATCTAAAGTATTCAGAATGACAGTCACGAGTTGCAAAGTTTTGATAGGTTATATAACTAGAATTCAATTGTAAATTGGACGTGTGAATTTGGCTTCCGCGATTATATATGACCATTTTAAGATTTTCATTAAAAACAAGCATTTATCATTTTATGCCATTTGGGAATGAATATGTGAACTATTTTGAATCTATATAAAAAATCATAACACTTAAGTTGGTATAAAAACGAAAAGAATATATGTATGACGAACATCACAGAGTGTCTTTCCAAAGTCTGGACGAATATCAACAAGAATCCGGAGAAGATCTAGGTCAGATCCTGAAACTGAACACATTTCAAAGACCAGTCATCATATGGCTTCACCGATGGCAATGAAATACAAGGTTTTTGACAGCGAGTCACTATGGTATAATGGGGTATGAGTTACGCGGTCTTTGGGATATAAATTATGTGCTCTTTGGGATAAGAATTACGTGGTCTTTGGGATATGAGTTACGTGCTCCCTGGATATGATCTAGTTACGTGGTCTTTGGGATATGAGTTACGTGGTCTTTTGAGCATTAGTTACGTGGTTTTTGCGGTATTAGTTAGTTTCGTTGGCCCTGGGTATTAGTTACGTGGTCTTTGGCGTATTAGTTATGTAGTGTTTTGGGTATTAGTTACGTGGTCTTTGGGGTATGAGTTACGTGGTCCTTGGGTATAAGTTACGTGGTCTTTGGGGTATGAGTTACGTGGTCCTTGGGTATAAGTTACGTGGTCCTTGGGTATAAGTTACGTGGTCCATGGGTAGAAATTACGTGGTCCTTGGGTATAAGTTACGTGGTCTTTGGGGTATGAGTTACGTGGTCCTTGGGTATAAGTTACGTGGTCCTTGGGTATAAGTTACATGGGTCCTGGGTATTAGTTACGTGGTCTTTGGGGTATGAGTTACTTGGGTCCTGGGTATTAGTTACGTAATCTTTTTGTATTAGTTACGTAGTCTTTTGGTATGAGTTACGTGGTCTTTTGAGTATTAGTAACGCGGTCTTTGGCGTATTAGTTACGGGGTCTTTTGGGCGTGAGTTTGTATCATGTCTCGAAAAGTGAAACAAAAAGCTTTTAATTTTATCCAATGCCAAAACTCTTTAAATTTAGACATTTCCCATGCACATTTTCAAAAGGTTACTTTTGAAATAAACAAACTTCGTTGGTATTGAGTTATCCTCATATGCGATATAACAGTCCTATCGGGGTTTTTTTTGCGGAAACGAAATTCAAGAGGGCGTCAATGATGCATTTTATACTGTGTCAAATTGTTGTACCGAGAAAAACTAAAATGTTGCCTTCACTAACATTTATGAAAATATATGTGAAATAATCATGTCATAATCATATATATAAGTGGAAACAGGAAAGTTCTCTTCGATTTGTTGTTTCCAAAAATAATAGTATTAATACCCCGATAGAACTGTCCCTTAAAGCCAAGTATGAACTTCTGCGTACATCGGATATAATGTTATGTTTATTTACAAAAGAAAATAGAAGTTGAAGAAGATAACACTCTATAAGTCTTGCTCTACTGATAGCTTCAATATTTTCAACTGAACATGAAACTGTCAACGTTGTTGGGTAATCAATCTTGAAGGGATGTATTTTACATGTAGGTGTTACTAGTGTAGTAGGGAATCCCTTAACCCTTGTACGATATTCGGGGTAAAATAAATCTAAGACTGAATATTCGTTTTAAAAAAAACCCATTAAGTACAGTCATATTATAAGAGACTTGTCCAGCTCAATCAACTAATTTTAGAAGAATACAAAATGAATAGGAATATCTATATGAAATTCTGATGAAAAATAGTTCATTGTACGTAGTCCTTATAATTATAATATATAGAGGATATCTGTCTTTTCTTGACTAATACCACAGGGGGTACTCGACTGTACAGGTAAAGCGGAAGTTGAACCTCTGCAACGTCCAATTCCTCACTGTACAGTGAAAACAAAACAACCCCGACTCCACGTTCACGGTTAGTTCTAGTAATATTCACCTTCTGAGAGTTAAAACGTGTAAAAAATGAAACTTTTAAGTATTTCTCTACATATTTCTAAAGGCATAATTACGATAATGTTTCAATTCTTGTCATACTTGCCCATTTCAAGTGACTGCCTGTTTGAAGCTAATGTAGCGATCGCGAAATTGACTGTTTAACTCATGTTGCGGACTATGTAGAGGTAATTTGATGATTGTTGTAACCTATACAGTAAAATAATGCGTATTCAAAGGCCCATGTGGTGTATCAATGCTTATTTAATTACATTTAAAGAGAAACACGACAAAATATAGACTGTACGCCGTGATGGACGTTGCACCGGCACTGTACGGGGAGTTACATATAATAACAGTTATACTGTACGGGGAGTTGGTACGTTATGATACGTGTCCCCAATACATTAAAGGGGCAGTAGCACGTTTTTTGATAATTTTATATTTAACAATTTTCACTGATAATTGTAAGTTAATGTTAAATGTATTACTTTGACAGTGTCAAAAATTTCATTACACAAGTCAATCATCCATAGTCAGAGGACAAAGTATGAAGATTTACATAAAATCCATTGGCGGCCATTTTTGTGTGAACACCTTTAATTCATTTTTGTAAGAAAAAGGAATCGCATGGCTAAACTTTACGTTATATATTGGAATTATTACTGCTCCATTTAGTTTAAATACATTGTCTTTCAATTGGAACCATTAATTTTCATTTTCCTGACATCACCTTATACTCCCCCGAAAAACGTGCTACTGCCCCTTTAAGGTGGATTTATTTTACTTTTCAGACTACATGTATGGAGTGTTACCAACCAATTTTCATGAAACTTTCATGGATTGTAGAGTATGACCTAACTTAGAAATGCACGAGCCAGATTTTTGAATTTCGATTTTGGTTTTGAGTTATCTCCCCTTAAAGTCAAAACTTCAAACCTTAATTTCTCGGTAACTTTGGGAGATAATTGTATAAAACTTTCACCAAAATGTGGGCAACATCATTCTCCATCGACTAAGCCCATAGCAGTTTTCAGTCGTATAAATAGATTTTTTTCTATTTTCGAAAAACTGAAATTTTGGCGAAATTTCGCGGTTCAGACGGTACGCGTCTTTGAAAATCTTCTCCTCAGTAACGGTAGTACATACAGACGCATGCTATAGCTCATTTAAAGCTGAGAGATTGCTTCACATAAATAGGTCATATCAAGTTTCAATTTGTAGTGGTTTTTAAACTACAGCAGTTTCAAAAAGGATCTTTTGAAATAAAGGATTTTCATGCGTCACGTTCAAAGGGACACTTCTCGGTAAGGAAATGTCAAGAATTAAATCTGTTTGATGCATTCTGTTCTACAATGATAGTTCAACAAGTTCTCTACAGGTCATTATTATATAAAAGTTAATATTAAAGGAAATATGTTGACATAAAGAGATTTTTCGGCGATTTTAACATTTTTCGAGGGTTATTTTACTTTGAGAATTTTAGTTTGAAAACTTTTACAGATAGAAATTTGATCGTTGATGTTTTGTGAAACAGATGTAATGAGTAGACAGAAAAAAATATCAACAAGTCAGGATAATTTTTTTCCTGTACATGACCGGTCCTTGAATATTGTGATTTTTGGAAAATCCTCATTTTTGGCACATTTCAATTCATGGCTATTCCAAGCACAACCTTTGCTATGTTGCACTTTATCATGACAATGTTGATAATTAAGGAGCTAGAGGGACCAACATGAAGTAGGGGTCTAAAACTAATCAAATTTCAGTGTTTTCAACAAAGTTCCAAAGTTCATTACTCCATTACTATTTAAGTTATCAAAACAAAACATACATCTTTGTATGTGGATAAACAAGACCAACATTGTTTCTGATATACCTTATGAGTAGAATATCAATAGTTAAAGTGTAAGGTTTCATTACATTATACAGGGGTCTGAAACAGTCAACTTTAAATTACAGCCTTTATTCACATGTATCTGGCAAACGGTGATAGATAATTCAACCAAATTTGTTGCTGCTTCTAGGAATAATATTCTCTGAAGAATGATGTCATAGCTGACATTGGCCAACATGGTGAATTTTTCTGAAAAGTCTTTAACACTGAATATCAAGTGAAATTTGGTCATTTTGATAATGTATTAGTTACTTCTTACCTCTTAGACAAAACGTCATGTGAAGGTCAAACACTGTGTGAAGGTCAAACAGGAATCGTGAAGACCTAAGTATTGACGCGTCAATCCTAGTTGAATTTGGACTTATTTTACATAACAGTTTCTCATTAAACAGACTTAGTTTCATATTAAAACAAGTAATTGTCACAAAGGTGACCATGTCCCCCGCCGCAATCAAGAATATTTCATTCAATTGTTATTATTCTTATGAGAATGTCATTGGTTTTCAGCATCTTTGACATGAAAGGTCACCAAAATTGATTGGCGTTTGTATATTCAGAAATAACAATTAGTACAGATTGGTGCATGCGTATTCTTCAAATGATTGGAACCAATTTGAAGATACTTAATGCAATGGTTCACAAAACAACACGCCAACGGTCAAAATGACGTCATGGTCACCAAAATCGATTGGTGTTTATCCAAATGAAAACTGGTACCAAGTTTGAAGACTCACGGTTGAAGGGTTCATGAGATATGGCGCTAACAACATTTTCAAAACTGGTCAAAGTCTCGCCGTGACCTTGAAAATGAGGTCAAGGTCACCGTAAACTTTTCAGGTCTGCGTATTCCCCAGATGAATACCAGTACGAAGTTTGAAGATTCTAGGTTGAGCGGTTCATTAGATATGGCGCTAACAACATTTTCAAAACTGGTCAAAGTCTCGCCGTGACCTTGAAAATGAGGTCACGGTCACTTGAAACTTTTCAGGTCTGCGTATTCCCCAGATGAAGACTGGTACCAAGTTTGAAGACTCTAGGTCGAAGGGTTCATGAGATATCGCGCTAACAACATTTTCAAAACTGGTCAAAGTCTCCCCGTGACCTTGAAAATGAGGTCAAGGTCACCGAAAACTTTTCAGGTCTGCGTATTTCCCAGATGAAGACTGGTACCAAGTTTGAAGATTCTAGGTTGAGCGGTTCATGAGATATCGCGCTAACAAGAAGCAGGACGGACGTACGGACCCGCGGCGGCGGGGCACAATAATCATCTCAGCGTTAATGGTTATATTAGATGAGTAACATTACAAGATAATATCCCTGGTGGGAGGGTATTATCTGGGGATGGAGGGCCTTATAAACGTAAGTAGGACCCTCATGTCAGGATATTATCTGAGTTAATGAGGCACTCTCATACGCAGGGAAGTTGCACGGGGATAAAGACTGAAGAAAACAGGTATTAAAACTACCGTGAAGTATATAATTGCACATAACAGTAGCAATATTTATCTTCCGAAAATGTATTAACATCATAGCATTATTGTCGCATAACTTTATAAATAAAAGTAGTTTGTATCTTCAATTTTATATGAACACAATCACCAATATCCGCCCAAAACTGTTATGCATGTAAGTTCTGACCAGTGATTGATTGATTGCGTTGGTGTTTAGTGCCGCTTGAGCAATATTACAGCCATTAGTGGCGTGTGGATTTAAATGCAATCCTTATTTTATAAACATATGACAGTTCTCGGTTACTCTGTAAATGCGCAACTTCCCGTACAGTCAGCATCCGAGACAGTCGCAACGTTTCTTCAGCGTACAGTTTAATTTTAGTCGAAATATTTGGCCGAAACAGTCAGAAATACTTGATTGGGCATTTGTATAACGATATCCACATTCTATCAACATATTAAAGGTTAATTTGAATGACTCCGTTCATCTAAATTGCTGTGATTGGCAAATTTAGACATATTTTCGTTAGGCTTTCGAACGCGATCTCAAGGACAGCTGAAAATCATCATTATACAGAGACCAAAGTTATGTTACATTATAAATGCAATAGTTTACAAAGCAGTAAAGCTTCATCGGTCCACCAAGACGGTTTAAATCTGTTATAAACAACGTATTAACTAGAACTAACCGTGAACGTGGAGTCGGGGTTGTTTTGTTTTCACTGTACAGTGAGGAATTGGACGTTGCAGAGGTGCAACTTCCGCTTTACCTGTACAGTCGAGTACCCCCTGTGAATACCATGTTTATCTCATCGAGTGAGGTAGGAAGGTTATATTTTCACGAGTGGCGCAGCCACGAGTGAAAATATTTAACTTTTCTACCTCACGAGATGAGATAAACATGGTATTTGTCAAGAATCGACAGATGTTCTATTTATTATATGATGAAATCCTTCTAATGACGTCAAAAAAAGCCAATTTCATGTTGAGCGGCCGCTTGGAAGAGCCCGTAACCGCGGTAACAGTGTGACGTCATAGGAGAATTCATGACGTCAGACCATTGTTACATGACGTCAAACTCTTGAACTTGACGTCACTAGAGTGGTGACTAAGTTTATCACCACTCAGTAGAGTGACGATAAAGGTTATCACCACTGTAGCCAGATAGAGGGTTTATTTCACTGATAGAACAGAGTATCCCACCTTCAATCATATAATAAATTGCTTTAAATGTATTTTGTGTCATAATGAACCAATTACGACATACTGATAGAGAGATTTAACAAATACTTTAATGTAAAAGATTTATTATTTTTAAAATTTTGTTAAAATCGCATTTAACTCCTGTATGATATGTTTTGTACATGGTCATCAATGTCACACTGTCATAATCCATAAGACCCAAGATTGTTAATCTTTATTTTGGTAGGAGCAAAAAAGATCTGGCGTGTCGATAAAACACGACACCGAGGTAGTGAATATTAATATCAATGGGGTTTTACAAATACAATAAATTAAGAAATGCTTAATGTTTCAAAAGTTATTTCTGATCAGTTTGTTGTTCATCCCATTTGTCTCTTTGTATTAAATATCAATTATATATATTGAATTATTATTTATCTAATGTTTCTGTTAGTTTCTTCAATATTGTTTAATTGCTATGCATTAGGTTAAATATATATACAAATTTATTCCCACATCTACCTGATGAAGTACTAAGCATATTCTCCAAAACGTTATGATTTCTCAAAAACAAATTATTATCCAAAAAATCTGAAAAAAAACCCCGTACACTTTGAAAAGTTAAAATTACATACCCTTTAACGTCAGCGTACTTGCACTTGCAATACTCCAACAATGGGACTATTGCGTTCTCGGTCTTTGTCTTTTATTACTGTCTGCTTGTAACTGATCGCTAAAAAAAGCATGCAGACGTTCATCGGGCCTCTTATCCGGACACTGTAAAAATGCTGATTTTTCAGACATTCCAATCTGTGACTCTTTTTACGACACAAAGGCAATCACAGAATTTAAGGGGCGTGGCAGATATGAATACTCCGACGACGCAAGCTAATTATATCAAATAATCCTGCTAAACTCTTACTTGAGAACCAAATAACTTTCATTTTACTAAAAATCAGCGATAGGCCTCTCTTCTCAGTTTCAGGGCGGATCCCACAGTGCGCCATTCCTTCTGGTCTGTCTTTATAGGCGGAGGTTTCTTCTGGTTCTCTGCTTACGCTGTCAACCAGGCCGAGGTACAGAGAGCGCTCTCCTGCTCTAACCAGACCAAACGCCAGACTGTAAGTGATATATGTTGCATTTTATAATTCTTATAACATCACTTTATTGTCCTCAGTACATGTACGTGTTGAATTCGCTGTGTGCCTGTGGCATGTATTCTGGTGTACTATCACGCATTCTCTTCCAGTGCCATATGATTGATGGTGTACTATCATGTATGCAATGTCAGTGCCATATGTGACTGTTGTACTATCCTATATTCTCTTCCAGTAACATTTGATGGATGTACTATCATATATTCTCTTCCAGTGCCAGGTGACTGTTGTACTATAATGTATTCTCTTCCAGTGCCATACAGCTGGTGTACTTTCATGTATTCTCTTCCAGTGTCATTTGATGGTGTACTATCATGTATTCTCTTCCAGTGCCATGTGGCTGACGGGTGTGGGGATGTTGGTGATCATCACGCTGTGTTGTCTGATAGGGATCGTCATGTTCGCCTTCTACTCTCAGTGTGACCCGCTCAAGTTCCAGGATCTCGTCTCCAATTCTGACCAGGTGAGTTGGTCAAAACTCTCTCCAATTAGGACTCTTTGTGCCTATATCCTTTCCTCTTCATCCAAAAGCTAGTGCCATATTGGGAGACATTTGAGGACATTTTGATGACATCAACATTGGTGGTGTCACTATAACATTACAGCATTATCGTCATGTTAAATGAAATACATTAGTTGGCATGCAAAGGTTGAAACAAGATGTAAATGTAGATGCCATGCATGACTTGTCAGTGATTTAATCACAAAGGATTACGGTTGTCTGCGTGTAGGGTAACCATTGTACAATACTAGTCAATACAATGCTAGTCAAAAATGTTAGTTACAATTGTCCCTAAAACAAACATTAACAGAAAGAGTAGTCCAGTAATGTGCTACTTTGATCAGAGCTTGACTGGAGGGTAGGGGTAGTATGTTGGTCACTATCACCCATCCCCCACCTTGACCAAATTGGCAATGGTTTCCTGATCTTAATCTGACCCTTCGAGTTGGGGTGTCCAAGTGTCGTGGTAACTAATGTCCCATGACCCTACCTTGACCAAATGGGCAATGGTTTCCTGATCTTAATCTGACCCTTCGAGTTGGGGTGTCCAAGTGTCGTGGTAACTAATGTCCCATGACCCTACCTTGACCAAATGGGCAATGGTTTCCTGATCTTAATCTGACCCTTCCAGTTGGGGTGTCCAAGTGTCGTGGTAACTAATGTCCCATGACCCTACCTTGACCAAATGGGCAATGGTTTCCTGATCTCTGACCCTTCGAGTTGGGGTGTCCAAGTGTCGTGGTAACTAATGTCCCAGGACCCTACCTTGACCAAATGGGCAATGGTTTCCTGATCTTAATCTGACCCTTCCAGTTGGGGTGTCCAAGTGTCGTGGTAACTGATGTCCCATGACCCTACCTTGACCAAATTGGCAATGGTTTCCTGATCTCTGACCCTTTGAGTTGGGTGTCCAAGTGCGGTGAATTGAAACTATTGTCCCAGGACCCTACCTTGACCAAATGGGAAATGGTTTCCTGATCTCAATATGATCCTTCGAGGTGTCCAAGTACGGTGAAACTATTATCCCATGGCCCTACCTTGACCAAATGGGCAAGGGTTGCCAACAATAGTTATGATATACCATTGATAAGTTGCCATCAATCGACTCAACTCCTGCTCCTGTTGCAGCTGCTGCCCCTATATGTGATGGATATTCTACACGGGACCTATGGAATACCTGGCATCGTCTTGTCAGCCATCTGTGCTGGAAGTCTGAGGTACGATCTGGATTTCCCCATAGAAATATCTTCATATCTTACATTAACAAGTTTGACTAAAGATGCCATCATTAAGTCATTAAGTCATTTAGTGTATTGTTTCTGATACAGATATCTGTAATTATTTCAGCTGTTACAGAATTCTTTTGTAACGTGTTCCGTGACGTTGTTGATTTTACGACGCTTCTGTTGAAATTATTCCAGATGACATCGGGTGTTAGCCTCAAACATTCCAGCAAGATAAAGGTTAACGAAAACTTAAGAGTTTATGAATTCGTAGGCTTCAAAACGTCCGTTCAATAGCTTTGATTTATAGAGAGTTGGTTGGCGTCAGTGTTCAATATACTTCTCCAGTTGAATACGACCAAAGGGAATGGTAATGACATATTTTAAGGTTATCAAAAAGTAAAATCTTTGTATAAGTAAGGTTGTCTATGTTCATCCTTATTTAAATTCCATATGTTCTGTCCCCAGCACAATATCCTCAATCTTGAACGGCATGTCTGCTGTAGTTCTAGAGGACTATGTGAGGCCCAACTGTGGCAAGAGCATCACAAACAGAGCTGCTACATTCATATCGAAGGCAACGGGTAAGTCATCGAAACTTTTCTTAACTGATTTCTAAACTATTCCTTCTCTCAAAATCAGTTTGAAAGATAACTAGAGGAAGTTTTTCCTTGATACCATCGGTTACAAGTGGAGCATTTTGGGCACATTATACAGAATCCTGGTTGTTTGTAAATGAAGATAACGTTTTTGTCAAACTTAGCATTCGTTCTGTTCTTGAAACAGTTTGAAATACTGGAATTTCTTCTACTGTGCGATTCACGCATGTTTTTTTTACTTGGAAACTGATAGAGATAAAGACTGTCACCGTGTTGCATATTTTCTCCGCTGATTGGAAAAATACCAGAAGAATTCTTGTCCACCTGTAGCGGATGTTACCTGAAGGGGCTTTCTCTGATATGTCTTTCAGTGATGTGTTTGAGTGATGTAATGGCGCACTGGGGTTTGACGTTGGCATGCTAGCCTCTCAGTGCAGAGGCCAAGTTCGAGTCCAGGTGGAGACCCCAAAATTGTATGGCCTGGGTCTCCACCATGTGTTGTGTCCCGAGGTAAGGCACCTCATTCACATTGCAATCAGTCCACCAAGCTGTAAAGGAAAACAGGATGTACGGACCTACTTGTACATGGTCAGGCTTAGCGCTCGGTGATTGCTTTTAAAGTATACTTCCATCTCGGTATTTATGTAGGAAGCGCAGCTTGTACCAATATGTAGATATAGCAAAATGTCAACATTATGATTACATGACACCCATTCACTATGTTTCAGTGGTTCTCTGTGGAACTGCGGCCATTGGACTAGCTTTTGTGGCGTCTAAAGCAGGAAGTCAGATGCAGGTACCGAAAACTTACATAGATGCAATTCAGAAGAGAACTAATCTTTCGTACTTCCTTCTGACCTGAGTACTGCAACAGATGAATAGCATCAGATACCCTTGCCTGTGACCTCTAACCTTCCATGAATTCATACGAGGCCCCGTTTGAAATGATATATTGTGCCGATAGCTTTCCAGTCTCGTTGCTAATTGGCTATAGGGCAGAGGTAATTTGATTTGACCAAGAAGGAACACTGGTGCATGTAGTCTTTGTTAGCCTTGCACTCCTCTTGCAATTGTTGCTTTAATGGATTTTAATTCTTCATTATTTTAAACTTCCCTTTTAAGTTACTAGTATCAATTTCTTAATCTTTTACAAAAATAGGCAAATGTCTTAAAATCGTCCTGATTTTTAGAATAACACCTATATAAGACAAAAGAAAAATCTCAATGTATCCAGAATTCTGTACCATAATCGAATCATTGTCTGTTATAATAATTACTGTTTCAGATTAGCTACAGTATCTGCAACCTGCTATCAGGCCCAATCTTTGGATGTTTCCTTGTCGGTATGTTTATACCCAGGGCAAAACAAATAGTAAGTGTTACTGACAGAAATATAACATCATTACACGTAGTATATATAAAATGTCTAAATAAAACATTTCTTGGTATCCTTCATAGAGCAATTTTTTTTATTAAGAAATTAATATTTATTTTCAAGTTAAGGATTATTTTACAACCCCTCTTTATTATTAATAATGTATCCGATATCATTGTTATGAACATACTCCTGAATATATTTCACTTCTTAGAGATACATGCCATTTAGATAGGGAACAAATGTAGCAATGTTATATTTGGGATCACACTATCTTGAATAGTTCGTTAGCTGCTGACTGAGGGTATGGGTTCGAAACCCGCATGAGACTCGGCCCGAAAAAGTACAAGAACCTGTAATTTTCTAGATAATATACCCCCAGATATATTTTTCAAATTAGCAATATATCCCACCCTTGCCCATTTTCTTACACAAAATCGCCTCCTCTCCCCAGGACATGATAATCAGCTACATCCTGACCTTCTGTCTGATGCTGTGGCTCCGTCTGTCCAGTTTCTACTACGGGAGTTCTACTCCGGGCGGAGAGACGAGCGTGGAGTCGTGTAACTGGAACATCACTCTGAACAACACGACAACAGAGCTACCGACATCAACCGTCTTGTACACAGAATTCACCAATACGACGCTTTCGAGATACACAAATCATGTAGAGACAGAGAGGTGATGTTTTAAGCAATTTTAGTTGCTGTGGGCAAGTTAGAGGGTATTTGTATTCCTTCGATTCATACAAAATGCCAATAGGCTTTGTAGCTCATTAGGTTTTGCACAAATATGATCATTCAGATGGAATATCTATCGATTATTTTTTCTTACATTATAATCAATAGTCCACATCTAGAATTAAAAAGTGATACTCTCTCTAAACTGACATTGCCTGGGATATGGGATCGGATCAAAAAGTCTTATTTGAAGAATGTTGGCTAAGGGAGAGATTCATACATGATAGGGATTATAGGCTTGTGCCAATGAATTAATCAGGATTGTCTTAGGGCGGGTTTAACGGATTGATATTGTAGCATATACATGTGCAGTTTGCAAATATTAATAATTTCAATGTCTACATTTTGGTCAATAATCCTTAAGACAAATGTTCCAGTGGTTTGAATTAAATATATCAATGATGCAACTTTAATACCTCAGACAAAACATTATGCTTATATAGAATTCAGAATGTTTTTGTAAATGTAGAACATTTGAAGGTTTATGGCAATTGGTTTCCTCTGAGCTGTAAACCTATGCTTACTTTTTACACTTCAACTGTATATGCCTCTGTTGTACAACCTTAGGAATGCTCTGATTGTTGTAATTCAGCGTAATTCTGGAAGGCATTTGTCTTTTAGCTTGTTCTGGAATAAAACAATCACACTGCATCATTATCAAATCATACAAATCCGCAAAGGACCCTGCAGACGTATGAAGATAATGTTTTTGTTTAATATTTCAGAGAAACACAGCCATTTGCATTTTACAACATATCCTACCTTTATTACGCCATGTCTGGAACCTTTCTTACCGTCATCCTGGCAGTCGTATCAAGTCTTATCACAGGTGAGTCATCAACTATAGCAGTCTAGACATCATTCGTCCTGCTTCCGATATAATAAAATATTTTACCTTAATTGATATAATATAAATGTTCTCCCTTAATCGATATAATTTTTTTTTACCTTAAGCAAAATAGCAAAATGTTCTACCTTAATGGATAAAATTAAATGTTCTACCTTGATTGATATAATTAAATGTTCTACCTTGATCGATATAATAACATGTTCTATCTTGATCAATATAATAAAATGTTCTACCTTGATCGATACAAAATGTTGTACCTAAATTGATACACTTGTAACAAACGGCTTTATTTCCAGGGATATGGATGAAATCAGATGTTGACCCCGACCTTATTCATCCAATCGTGTTCAAGATCACCGGACTATTCTCAAACAACACAACACAGTATTCTTTGGTAAGTGTTCCTATACTTTTAAAATGGAATCAATAGGAAAGATTAGAGCAATAAGAAACATGCATCATTCAATATATGGATATCATTCTGATTCATTATGACAAGAAGATCAAATTCAAAACGTCTCTTTACTCTAATGTACATGTTTGAAATCATAAACACTAATATCAAACTCGGCTGTGGAAGTCTAAAAATGTCAATATCTCATGTCCATGAATATGAAGCTCTTATTTTTGGGCTGTCTCCAAACCTGTTATTGAGTTGCACCAATCGACAAAATATTTCATTAACCAATTAGATAAATTTCAAGGCATATCAGATTTCTTCAGCTATGGCTACATAATCTCTGTCAGAGCACAATCTCAATATCATTAATTTAAATTCTTAATAGTTTTTTTTAAGAGTAATTGCCTATCTATTAAGTAGAGATATGCGTCTATCTACATGTTTTAAGCTAACAAACATTTTAACAGATCTTATTATTTCTTCTATCATTTTTAGGCAGGTGCAAGTGAGAAGAAATCAAATACTCAGGACAAGGCAAATGGTGACGTCACTCTAATTCCGCTACACAAGGATGTCTAGGGCATTAACTCAGGCTTACAATAAGGCAGCATTTCTTGGGACTAAACTCTTGAATACTCTCAAAAGCATGCACATTTAATGTATGTATAACATTTAAACCTGCCTTGTCTCATGATAAACATCAAATGGCCAGTATTTATTAGGCTTGCTGTTAATCATACTCAAAATATGTGGGGAGGGAACGAAATGTGCAAGTTCACTGATTTCCTCATCTGAAATGTTTTGCTTTGTTGATCCCTACACATAATCAAAGTTTATCAATGTGCTGATAACAAATTATCATGTAATAAACCTTTCTTATAAACATATCTTGTGTTATGATTTGCATTTTCTAGTTTTTATGAAACATTGAGTGCATTTCCATATTTTATAATTCTATCCTATGGTTTCTATACAATTATTGATGAGAGTATGAAAAAAGCAATTTTATAGTATCAAAAACATTTATTCAAATGATAAGTTTACAAGCACAAAACTCAAACAATCCTGCAAAAAAGAACAACAGGAAACAGAATATATTCACAAAATAGCACTGACTTGAGACAACTTGTAAATAAACTAGGAGCTATGTGCATTATTGTGCAGGTGTTTTATGCTTCATGAAAAACAATTCCTCATGGAAAGTCTAAAGAAAAAAAACAAAAAAAAACAGAGTTTTCAAAGCAACAGCTGTTTGGCTTCATAACCCTACGAATGCCTGTAAGATTCACCCCCAAAATAAAATCCTTTCAAGAACAGTCAAAACTTCTATCTCATAAATATTTCAAATGTATTGACTGAAAAGACATTATAGTGGCTTTTAAAAATATTTAAAAAAATGTCCATAACCCTGAGTTGATAGAGACATTCTATAACTAGGAGAAAACTAGAGAAATGAGCACAGGTTCAAACTCACAGCCTCCAGAGGTAAATCAAGTCATCAAATGTTGTCAACTTGATCCAATATCTGTTTGAATTAGACAAATTCCCCGCTTACCGACACTTTTCCCTTATGACATAAATTTGCAAAACAAATCATTTGAAAAATTTCACCATTTCTTGCATGAAAAAAATGGTTGTCATCAAGGCCGTTGTCATGATTAAGTCATCAAAATGATGACTGTTTAAAAGCGTTACTGATTGCACACCTAACTTTGATTGCATCCCATCACAAGCCCACAAACTAGGTATATTAAAACAGAGGTTTGATCAGCATTGTCGGACTTGATCTACCCGTGAAGGGAGTAACGTACTGGTTCAAACAGTTATCAAGTGTCTGTTTTCTGTTTCTTTGCCCCTGTGATTGTATCTGCAATCCATTCAAGATAAGGAGGGTTGCCACCATCAATCTGAAATTGGGATACCGTCTTAAAGGGGTAGTAGCACGTTTTTTGATAATTTTATATTTTAAATATTTCACAGATAATTGTTAGTTATTGCTAAATTACACAAGCCAATCATCCATAGTCAGAGGACAAAGTATGAAAATTCACATTAATTCCATTGGCGGCCATTTTTTGTGAACACCTTTAAAGGGGCAGTAGCACGTTTTTTGACAATTTTAAATTTTCAATTTTTCACTGATAATTGGACCTTAATGCTAAATGTATTACTTTGATAGTGTCAAAAATCTCATTACACAAGCCAATCATCCTTAGTTAGAGGACAAAGTATGAAGACTCACATAAAATGCATTGGCAGCCATTTTTGTGTGAACACCTTTAATTCATTTTGGGTAATAAAAGGAATCGCATGACTTAACTTTTCATAATAATTTTGATTTATTACTGCTTTATTGAGTTTAGATACATTGTCTTAAGATTGGAACCATTTATTTTCATTTTCCTGACATCACCTTATATTCCCCCTAAAAACATGCTACTGCCCCTTTAATTCATTTTGTGTAAGAAAAATGAATCGCATGGCTAAACTTTAACTATATATTTGAATTATTACTGCTCAATTTAGTTTAAATACATTGTCTTTCAATTGGAACCATGTATTTTCATTTTCCTGACATCACCTTATGTTTCCCCTAAAAATGTACTACTGCCCCTTTAAAGTTAAAGTGGTCTATTATTTCCATACTTCTTTGAATAAAAGTGATTTCTAAGGAGAAGATTTTACACGTTGTTGCTAAAAACTAACATATGAAAAGCTACTTGGTTAAGTTCAGTGCCAATATCAACAGGAAAACATAGTTATCAAGATCCCCCACCATATTGATTAAGGAAAATGTTTGGAGCCTATCAAAACAAGAATCCATGGAACATGGGCCCTAAATCAATGAAAATGAGAAGCGTGCAAGTATTTTAAAACTATCAAAAACCCTGAATACACACACCAAACTTGGTTACAGTATTTCCTTAATTACATGCCGGGTATCTATTATTTTCAAATGGTCTACACCATAGGCGTCTATTATAGGCAGGGTTCAATTCAAGGAAGACATTTATCTTATAATAAAGAATAACATTTAGATTACTTTTAAGAAAATAGAGATGTTTCAAGGAACAATGAATGGATATTATATTCAAGTTTTGTTTACCCGGTGTTTGGTTAAAGCAGGCATTTATCTTACCCGAAAGCGATATGCAAAGGAAATCTATTCCAGGCAAGCGTGTAAGTAAGGAAATACTGTATTCATTCTTAAATAGTTTCTGTGAAAATTTGTCGTCTTTGAAGATACCCACAGTCCAAAAACACAGAACAAGGGCAAAACTTCAAATTTTTGACGTCTGACTCTGAAGGCACACAGCAAATTGGTTATCCTATCTGTAATAGTTTCTGAGAAAAGCTGTCTTCTTAAAAACGGACGGACGGACACATGGATGGGTGGAATGAGCTCAAACCTTTATCCTCCTCCCACTTCAAGGAGGTATAATAAAGTGGAGAGGCCCCCTCACCTTAGAAGTTATAACTTCTGCACAGTCATATGGATGGTTTTTCCTGAAAAATGTGATACAAATAACATTAATAGATGTGTGAATTAAAATCTCAGTACTTCTTGGATTCTGCGATAAATCGTGGAAATAAGTTTCTCATGTAGGTTGGTCTCCTTTGTGGAAAAGGCATTTTCATGCTGAATACCTGCAATTTTTACTTTTTTTCTTCAAATATTTTTGGAAATTTTCAATAAAACAGAATTCTCTATTGGTGGCTCAATCAGCACTATATAACATATGTGATATTAATGCTATGAGTCTAACGATAGTTTGATCTATTCCTTATTGCGATAGTTGCCTAGCGATAGTTATTGATAGTCATTTTTGAAACACTTACTTTTGATAGTATAGACATTTTTAACAAATCACTTTTTAAGTTCAATTTTAAAAGGAAAATTCACACAAATTCTTGAACACATTAAACAGCTCGCTGAGAGCTAAAATAAGCAACCGGAAGACAAATAGATAACATTCTTGTTGCCAATCTAAAATTACGACTTCCACAAGTGTGGACGAGTTTAAAATCATAAAAAAAAACAGCAAATTCTGTCTATCCTTTATTGATAAACAATCAATTGTTATTCCTCTGGATTAGGTCAGTTTCCATCGGACTGATCGACAAACAAGGTGATTTGCATATCTTCAGTTTAACCTAATCAGGGCTCCAGATAATTATCTTAACTCATGCGTATTTCACTCATCAAATTTTAGATTGAGGAGTGAAATTGCTTATGTAAAAACGTGAGGAGTATTTCACTCATCAAATTTTAAATTGAGGAGTAAAATAGCAAATGAATAAAAAGTGAGGAGTATTTTACCACTTTCAGCATTTTATTTCTCGAAGAGACAAGTTTACTTAACACCCCTGAACCTGCTTTACTGATGACAGGAACAACATAGTCTAGACTTGCTTGATAGTAATGTTTAGTCGGGGCTTGCTGTATTCAAAAGTGTTCCCCGAACATGGATGTTGATTAGATCGATGGCAGCAGGCTCACTCGGAAAATTTAAAAATCTCTTTGTAAAAGCTGGACATTCAATTCAAGATGTAAAAAATCATATATGCTGAACCAAATGAATATTTGACAATTATCTTTACGCATGTAAATCAAATCTGACCATAAATTGTCCATGGGTATTTTACGCAGATACGTATCTTATCTGGAGCCCTGTCTAATTAACTAATATATATTCTTACTAACCTGACATATGTTGAGAGTTCTTCAACTTTTGATGTTACAGTCTTAATCATCTGAAATGTTTTCAAATATTACTGTTATAGTGTAAATCAAGCTTAGGGTGGTTTGAATGATCAAACAATCATAGTTGTTATATTTGTGGGTTTTTTTACAAGTCAAATTTCTCCCTACAACAATTCAAAATCATAAAATATTTTTCAGAAAAATGCATAATTATAAAACATTTACAATAGTAAGCACATTAATATACCAGATAACAGAGTAAAATTCTCTTCCAATTTGACAATATGTATTATGGAGTGAAAGTCATATTCGGTCAGTAAGCTAAGTCTTCTGGTCAATTTGCATCAAGAAATCCACTATGTGAAGGGAGATAACTCTGATATCTAGGTAATTAGGTGGCATAGGTATTAAGTCACTTTCTCTCTAATGCAGTAATATCCAATCTACATACATACCAAAATAAGCTCTGAATCCTCGTTCACTTTATTTTCCCATTCATATCTGTGAACAAAATATAAAAGTAAAAAACAGAAACTTCTGGTAAGTTGCTTTAGATTTTATTTCTAAATTAGATGAAAAATAATTCAAAACCTAAAATTACTTGTTAAAAGTTAAAAAGCTCAAGAAAGCGAGCATTATTATATGTCAAATGTCAAAGCCAGAAACGTTGTACAAACCACCCTTTGTGAATTGTTGCATGGGTCTGAGTATACCATATCTGCTCACAACAAAACACTCTCTTAATAGCCTTCATTTGAGCTGATTTGTGTGAACTTGTCATTCAGAAAAAGGCTATGCTTGGCAACAAAAAGCAACCCCAATGATATAGCTGATTTGACTTCCAAGCTTAGCTACAGTAGGTAAAAGGCTAAGCTTGCCAAGAAAAGTTGAGAAAATGCAGCAAGCATTGATTAATAAAATAATGTAATGTTCATACTTATATTGCTCCCTTTCCACATCCTAAGACATGCTCAAAGCGCTACATTATTACCGTGTGTGAGTGTTCATCTTTCACAGCAGCTACTAAGCGCTAATCTAGACCACGTAGGACAGTACATCCAGTTTTCAGCTATCCATTTTAACAGCTAGGTTGACTGAGTGCAATGTGGATGAAGTGCCTTACCCAGGGACACAAAACAGGATGAGTCCTAAGTCACAAATTGTTGGTGTCTCCAACGCGATTCGAACCCAGGTCTCTGGCATGAGAGGCCAGCATGCTAACCACCATCACTGATCACACATCTTCTCTACAAACTTTAATTCGTTCAAAAACATAGTAATTAAGCTTTGCTGACGACATTTGAGTATTTGGTCTCTAGCTTACGAAAAGGAAAGTCATAATCCATTTAGAAAGACCTTAACAAAAACTTAATCTGACTAAACAACAACATGGCGACTGAAAAATTGATAAAGAGATAGTAGTGCCTGTAAAGGTGTAAATTTATAAAATATACTTAATTTTATGTTGTATTTTCAAGGAATGGAGAGTTATGATGATATAACCGGCATAAAATCCATTCGTTAAATCAATCAGTCAAAGTATTGTACGCTGAAACAACAGAGAAAATAATTGTTTGAAAAGATTTAACAGCCCTTGCAAACTTGGCTGTAGAAAGGGAGATAACTGGAGGTAACCAATTATTGCCGGAGAGGGTGCTGTAAGCGAAACAGAAAAGTCAAGGGTCGACAGCAAGAGTGAGAATAGCACAGTCCACGACTGGTGTTTTAATCTTTGAGTAGGAAGGTGGAGAGAGCATCATGGGAGTTGTGTCTTGTACTCACACAGACGTGACTCCAGGAATAATGTTTACACAGGCTGCCAGTCTTTCCTTCACAATACCACTGTAAACACACAGAGGATATTATCATTAGTACCATATTTTCATAAAATGATCTAGGTCAAAATTTCACATTTTCGTTGTGACGTCACTTAATAAGCAATGCGTTTACGTCACAGATTGCCTAGTATGACTACAGATTATGTGTGTAGGTAGTAGCTTGTTCACCTTTATTTAGAAACATATCTTAAGTACTTTCTTTAATTTTGCCACTTCGGTTAATTAACAGAACAATATCATCGTGCCCATGACATACTCACTGTGGAAATACTAATATTTAGGCACTTATGTCATGAACATAGTATGTCATGGACACTCATATAATATCATCTAAGTCTTTGGTGAATGATATATATATAATTAACTAATGAAGCATAGTTAACCTAATAGATATTAATGAATAGCAGAGTACCAAATCAAGATCATAGCAGAAAGGAGGACCAAATCGCTTGACTTTTTTATTGATCATCTCTATGCTAAGAAAATCAAGGATTTGACCAATATCATCTTACTGTGATAGTTTCTTGGCCACGTCCATGTCCGGTACCGTTACGAAGGCCATTGAGGCCGATCCAGCAATGTACGATTCAGCCATTGTACTAAAGACACGACGGAACCCGCCCAGCAGTGCTGGCATCAAGTACAGACTAACACACACCTGCAAACATAACCATACTTAAAGGGACATTCATATCAGGTTATAAACAGTTAAAGGAAAATTCAAGGGGACAATTCAGTTTATGCAAAAGGGTCATTAGTATATTATTTAAATACAACCCATTTGAACATGTTATTGAGGTTGTCATATATAGTTGATATATATTTAACACCTTGCTTGCTACGGCATCACAAGACAATTATATAGGGAAATGTCTGAGTAACTCTCCACTCCTTGAAAATAATGGAGCTGAGACCCCCTCGGGCCGAAGCCCACTATTTTCAAGATATGGACAGTAATGATGACATTACTGGACATAAATTGCTTTCAAACTATATGCATATTCAACTTCATAAATTAAAAGCTTAATATGAAATATCAAGTGAAATAATTTAAGTAAAATATAACATTACATTACAGAAAAAATTGGAGTGAGAGAACAAATAGGCTTATGTCAAAAGTGTAATTCAATGTGGGGTCAAATCATTAATATTAATAAATGTTACTGTATTGACATTTCTGTCAATAAATATTTATTTTTAATAAAATGTAAACTTGATAAAAGTACAGTAACACTACAGTCTACAGTAACAGTACAGTAAAGTAACACTTTCATAAAATAACATTCATATTACGGGCCAAAAGCCAATAGGATAGGGTCTCTAATCATTGAATGCAAATCTACATGGTTCAATACTTCTTTTACCGTCCAAAAGAGACTAAAGGGAAGCGTTCGTACTCGTAGTATAATAAATTTCATTCTAGTTAACTGTTTAATCATCAATTGGGCGACAGTGAAGATATAAACCAGGTTTCATACTGTCAAGGAATCGATAAAATTTCTTTGCAATCAACATTATATGTCTGTTTACCACAAACACGCTAAAAACACCGATTTTAGCGGTAGAAAGACTCAATTTTGTTTTGTTCCCCTCCACGGCGGCAGATCAACATTCCAAATAGTCTATAAAACAAGAACGCCGATTGGTTCAGAGCTGGTCAAACACCAATCAAAACCGTTTTTATTTAGGATGACAGGAAGCGGAAGTGAGGGTTATGTGAAAGCCCTCAATTTTGAGGGTTTGAACAACTGAGAATTCTCTCAGTGAGACAGCAATGAACGAGTTTCAACCAAGGAAACGTACTACTTATACTGTCTTACATTTCAGTGCTTATCCTTCTTGAAGCTTAGTAAAATCATACCATCTAAGTTTTCTTAGATTCTTTGTTTAGCGAATTATTTATGGTTTAACAAAATGAAGTTTTTGCTTGATATGACACCTTATTCTATGTATCATATGATACACTTTCGAGGGTAATAATTTCTTTATCAATGCTATTCCATTTGATGTATTACCCTCTGAATGTAACACATTTTACATAAACTTAATTAGAATGTAAGGCAGACCCTATTATTTTTTTTGTTTTTTTCATCCTTCTGCAAGTGAGCGTGTGATCGGAAAAAAAATTAAAAAGTAAAAAAAACATCAAATTGGTGTGTATTTGTAAGTATATGGTCATTTCATGATAAGGAAAAATTGTAAAGTAAAAAGCCAAATGGGAAAAGGGTATTCTTGTTTGAGATAATGTAGAGATTTTAATGGATATGTCATAAAATAGATTTCTCTATCAGAGCAGTGGGATTTTGAAAATGGTGGCGAACAATAATGACAAATTAAAACTTTTTGTTATCTACTTTGGGTGGGTAAATCAGGGTGGGTGAAGATGAGAAACAAAGAAATAAATGCGGTCGGCCTAAAAGTATTTAAAAAATGGGTTACTTTGTCACTGGAAAATAATGATCTAGAGCATATTTGGGAACAGGCTAAAACGGCGAAGAACCAAAACGGCGAAAGATTGGCGGAAACGGCGAAGGAATATCGGGCGAAAACGGCTATGAATTTTATATAGTGAAATAAAGTATAAAAGTATTATTTAGTTTGTTTTTATTTACGTTTTAATCCTTAGATGTGATTTAATGTGACTTTTACAGTATGGTTTAACCTCGCTGTAAGGCATTTTAAGAATTCTTTCACATCCAATCCTTCTTTTTTTCATCGGAGGACCTATCCCACTTTCAAATTATTACCAATAAAAAAATTCACCAAAAGAATTTACTTTTCGATGCCACGGAATATAAATTTTAGCACGTGGGAAAAGTAAACAAGACAGGGAAGTCACGTGACCTGTCGAGATATCTTATAAAATATTTAAAAAAAACATACATTTATACAAAATGATCCTGGCTATAGTTATGATAAAGAAAAAGGTCAATTGTATGAATGCAAATAATTTCATAATTATTTTCCTAGCAATAATCGTGGTTAAAACTGGCCCACTTTACGGCAATGCTGTCACTTACCTTCACTCACTGAATGACAGCATTGTTTTATGTTATTTATCTATTGAAAAATAGTATAGACGTTTTCGCCAGATAGTTTAGACGTTTTCGCCAATTTTCGCCGTTTTCGCCAGATATTCCTTCGCCGTTTTAGCCAGCACCCGCATATTTTCTATATCAGAAAATAAAAGTCAACAATTTTGGAAATATTCACAGTTTATTATTTCTTATGTTACACTTGCTTTATACATGTGTCAGACAACCTTATGTACAGCCAGTAAATGACAGAAATGTGTCCACTTTAAAGTGATAAATATGAGATAAACTTGCAAATAACAAACATAGATAAGATGTGTTAAGCTGTAAAATGACAAAATGATTGTTCAGTTTGAGACATATAATAAAATTAGATCCGATAGTAAATTACTCTAAAACATGTGAATAGCTCTGAAAGATTTCACAAGCTATGATGTAAACATAAATGTAAAATAATCTAAAATATATAACAGATTTTGAAGTCCAAATTTCAAATGGATGCACATATTACTAAAATTTTATTAATTTGTACAAAATGTCATAATAACTATGTATTATTTACTGTACTTATAACGTTAGACTAGTATCTTAATTCAAGTAATATCGACTAGCAATCCAATAGCCTTAAATTTGCATATGTACAAGCAGCAAAATACTACCAAACGTTGAAAGATCCCTTTATAAATTATCATGCAATCAAAATATTAAAATGACATGACTTCCTGGATAAACAATCAAAATATGAAGGGAGTTCTGAGATTCTTATCTGAAAACTTGTAGTAAGGTAATACCCATCATAAAAAAATATGACAAATCTAAGGCTTCTTACTTTTATCTTTAATAATGTTTTTATAACAGCTGTTTAGATTTTCATGACATGATTTATGTACATAATCATATAAACTGATAATGTGAATGATACAAAAACGCTTTTCAAAGAGAATTTTCAGACATGTTAAAGCGTATAAGGCAATTTGTATAATACTGAGAACAAAACCTATCAATTTTGATACATAAACAAATTTAACCCGAATAAAATTTTACCATCAATAACAATTTCACTCATAAATTCATAAATAGTCTATTCTCCCAATCCTTTAAATCCAATTCCCAAAAAGTCGAAAAAATTGGATAAAAGATTGATTGAATTAGCATAAATAAACAAGTTATCAAACCAAACAGCAATGATATTATTCACTGCATGTTGACCAATGTTGTAAAATATATATATGTAACTCAACAATCAAATCACAGACGTAGGTGCTCTACTCCAATAGACCAGTTGACCAATCACAGATAAGGACACAAATGCAGATTGTCTAACACTTTGCGCTCTCGTAAACTCCGTGTCCCTGGTTTCCTTTCCTTGAGATCTTGTCATGTTCGAAGCTGGAGTAAGATTCGGTGTGAGTGTTCGGGGTGCGGAATGTCTGGAGGTGGGGACGAGCCTGGAATACAAGCGAACTGTCGTTAAACATTGTTTGAGGCAGGTATTTTATCATAAAAAGTTATAATTACCCTAAGAAGTCAGTCTAAGTAAACCTAGCCCCAATATTACCCGTTTCACTCCGATATTGAGTCTAGAAAGGTCTTGTAGAGGGTCGTGTCAGCCGACCTTTCAGTGACCAATGACCCTCCAACGTTATATGTGCGAATGAAGACTATTGTGGCTTGGTAAGATGAGTTCTTGATTGGTCAATTCGATATTTCGGATGACGCGACCCTCTACTAGACCTTTCTAGGCTCAATTTTGGAGTGAAACGGGTAATATTGAGGCTGGGTTTACTTAGACTGGCTCAGAAGTGTGTCATATGACTTTTAAGAAATGAGTGTGAATTTTTTGTATTACTTGATCGGGGGTTACACACAAATTTTCATAAGTTTTTTAAGAGTCATATGACACACTTTTGAATATAATAATTTCTTTATTATCAATCTTATTCCATTTTATTTTCGTTAATATCAAGGAAACAGCTTGTTTCCCTTTAGACAGATTGCTACAGTTGTGGCACATAATTGATGGGAAGTCTTGCATTAACAAAGTTAACGTTATATGCACATATTGTAAATGTGAAATAAAGTGTTCTCTTTATATCCAACCTCTAGAAATTCTCTAAAAAATTTCTAAGTGACTTTCAAAACATATGACATACATTCTTAGCGAAGCGCGGCATCTGCCAGAGAGGGGCGGGGTCCACGGGGTTCTGGTAGGTTCTCAGCAGGGTGGCTCTTGTACTGTACACGGCTCCTGATCTCTGCTTTGACTGAAATATACAAGGCGTGATTGTTCTATGAATACAGAATGGTAAGGCCCGGACATTAGTATTGCTTTTATCAGCACTTGGCCATCCATTTTGTCTTCCATTTATGGCTAAAGTTGAAAAAAACGGACATGACATTTATATCAATTTTAATCAGTATAAATCTGCTTTATTTGGTGGTCTATGTTATATAAGTTGCCATCTTTTGTAACTGTTTTGTGATGAAACTAAACAGCACCAATACCAAACTTATTTATATTCTTTAAGAACATTAAAGGTATTATTTGATGTTTTATAACACAAGACACAAAAAGATAAACATCTATGACAATGAGTCTAAAGAAATACAAAAGCTTTGGGTTGTGTGGTGAAGATAGAAGTGTAATTGCATTGAGATTATAAAGTTGGATCGAATTTTCAATTGAAATATTACTGGATAAAACATTTATTTCCCCAGGGAATAAATTGTTTATTTCATACTACTTCAACTAATAATTTATTACAACTTTGATAAAACAATCAGACAGATAGAGGGGTGAGATACTGAAAAATGTCAAAAAATGCTGAAATATATAGTTCTATAGTTAGGGAAAAGGGAAAAAAGCATTACTTGATGATGTGAAGAGATCAAAAACAGAGATTAAGTTATCTAGACTGTAACTTGAGATAAGTAAATATTTGTACACTATTCTAGAATTCTTTCTGTTAAGTTTGAAGGTGCCTTTTGTTCCTAATTCCTCAATATGATATACTTTTTGATTGACGTCACGAAACAATGGTTCATGATGGTAATAGCAATTGTCCTATGATTTTACTAGACATAGCACTGGTTGAGGATTTTCAATCTATAACCGAATGTGAATTACTAAGTATATGTTTATTTTAGAGTTTAAATCGACATATTAGAAAAGTAATATAGTAGCCCTAATCATCATATGTTTTGCTGTGAAGTATAACTTTGCACTGAACTATTATACCACTTGGCCTTAGGCTTAAACTTTAAGAGTTCAGAGCAAAGTATACTTCTTGTAAAAGCCATGATGGTAAGGGTTATTTCTTAATAAAGAATGAGTGCTGGGATTAATGACATTGTTTGAGAAGTGTAAACGATGCAGAGCTATGGTTTAAAGGAGATAGAAACTTATTATATTTTAATGACTTACTCGGCCCAAAGGGGCTGTTCGACTCCTCTGATAGAAATGAAGAAGTTTTAATTTGTTAAATTTTTAAGTTTAAAACAACCAAGCATTTCAGTACAATGTTCAAGTAAATATACTGTATAGAGAAAGCCCTCCAACAACCTATTTCTAGTCAACTTTAAATGAAAAACTAACATTTTAGCCATACATTATCAGGAAAATTTGTCAATTGTACAGAAAAACATTGTTAAACTTCAATTGATAAACATCAATAATCAATATAGGTCAATATATCAGTCCTATTTAATCTAAATACGAGGTCTTCTTTCAGTCCTTAAATTTCAAAGTCTTTTTTCCTTTCTTTTTCATTTAAATTTCATAGACCTTTTTAACTTTTGAAATATCTAAATTTTAAGTTCTTTTTTCATTTCTTTTTCAATAAATTTGTTTTTACATTTGGTGAAAAAAAAAAATAGAGCCATTGGCTCTGTAGCTCATCAGGCTTCATCGTCAATTACAATATATGCTGTTGAGTGTGTGTGGCAAATGTGATTCCCCCTTTGTAGAGGCCAAAGGGTCACCTATCATAACATTAAGTATAATAGGCGATAAGTTACAGTTTTCAAGGCTGGCCTTATACTTCATTGGAGCAACAGGGTCACCAAACCTACAATTCATAATCCTCAATAATCAAGGAGTCTGTACACAAAGTTTCAGCTTTCTAGGCCTTATGGTTCTGGAGAAGAAGATGAAAATAGGTTTTTAGGGCGTGGCCCTTATTAGGGGTCACAAGGCCACCAAAGCTACAATTTATAATCCTCACTAGTCAAGGAGTCTGTACACAAAGTTTCAGCTTTCTAGACCTAATGCTTGTGGAGTAGAAGATGAAAATAGGTTTTTAGGGCGTGGCCCCTGTGGCCCTTATTAGGGGTCACAAGGCCACCAAAGCTACAATTTATAATCCTCACTAGCCAAGGAGTCTGTACACAAAGTTTCAGCTTTCTAGGCCTCATGGTTCTGGAGAAGCAGATGAAAATAGGTTTTTAGGGCGTGGCCCCTGTGGCCCTTATTAGGGGTCACAGGACCACCAAAGCTACAATTTATAATCCTCACTAGCCAAGGAGTCTGTACACAAAGTTTCATCTTTCTAGGCCTTATGTTTCTGGAGAAGAAGATGAAAATAGGTTTTTAGGGCGTGGCCCCTGTGGCCCTTATTAGGGGTCACAGGGCCACCAAAGCTACAATTTATAATCCTCACTAGTCAAGGAGTCTGTACACAAAGTTTCAGCTTTCTAGGCCTCATGGTTCTGAAGAAGAAGACGAAAATAGGTTTTTAGGGTGTGGCCCCTGTGGCCCTTATTAGGGGTCACAGGACCACCAAAGCTACAATTTATAATCCTCACTAGCCAAGGAGTCTGTACACAAAGTTTCAGCTTTCTAGGCCTTATGGTTCTGGAGAAGAAGTCGAAATTCCACAAAGTTTACGGACGAACGCCGGACACCATGCCATGCCATAAGCCCATCGGGCCTTACAGGCCAGATGTTATCTTAATCCTAAAATCTGTAGATAAGAACTTGGAGAGACATAAGTATTAAGATTGTAATGTTGCCCCACCTTTGTGTCCTCCTGTTTCTTGGCTAGTTCCTGCTGTCTGCGCTGCTGCTGCCATCTGTCCTGGTACTTGTGTTCCAGCAGGTCAAAGATCGGGGTGGATGGTCTGCCATCAAAATGGAAAAAAGTGTCAGCAATCAAATATATTACCTGAACAAAGTTACAGTCTCACAATAAAACTGGATATTTGATACTGTGGCTCTGTTTATGTCACACCATTATAAAGCAGTGATAACTCTACTAATATGACCTGATGAGTCAAGACTCAGACGGCAACAAATTCTTGTGAGTCCAAAATGAACGTAAATAGTACCACAAGAAGACTTTGCTTCCCACTTCCAAAGCTTAAATTTTAATAGGTCATTTAAAATTTAATGAGTGTTTCATGCAGAATTTTGGGTAAATTTACGAGTCAAAATATGAGCATCACAATTATCATTATTCAATAACATATGTTATAAATCAAGGATGCATGCACTAAAATCACGTCACTCAAGTAAAAAAGTTCTGATTTAATCCATTAATTGAAACACAAGCAACTTTCGGCGGAGAAAGATATGAAGAAGCCTTACAATTCGATGCCATTAAGTAATATGAGCAATTTTCTTCAGTGTGGCTGTTTTAAAAGTAATCATTTGAGAGCCTCAGTAACTTCTGTATGCTTTATATAGTTGACACCATATGGGCAAATGATCATTGCAAAGGCCATGTGACATTTTGTCATTTGTCTCTGGGAATTGCTAACCGGCTTCTAGACGATCATGCTCGCCTCGGTACTAGCTCCCCAACGGAGGTTTACCGGAGATAGTCACGGCGAGCATACATCGTCTAACCGGCTTCATGCTGAAACCTGTTTGGAAAAGGGTAACATACTCTATCATCAAGACCTCACCTTGTGGAGATTCCGAACACCATAGTGGGAGGGATACGTCTCAACCCGGTCCTCCTCTTCTCCTCACCAGATGGTCGACGACGGACATCATGAGTTGCCCGGAACTCATAATGTTCCGGGGCGGTGACTAGACCAGCTGATACTGCGGCTCTGTTTAGAGCCATGAAGTCACGGTCTGCCTTCTTCTCACGTTGGTGCATCGGAAGGGTTGTAGCATTGGCTGACCATCCTCGAAGAGCTTTTGGGAAAATGTTTATCATTAGCTATGATAGGAATCGTTACATGGCACATAATTTTGTTAAAAGAAATTCAAGGCCCACACAAATATCAAAGTATTTGAAAGTTCGTATTTCAATGAATATGATACCTATACATTGAATATTAGGGCAGTCCTTGATATATTTTGTTGATTACATCAATTTGGTATTGTGAGACATGAAATGAACAGGAATGAATATTGAATGTATAGTAATTATCAGCATTCTTTTATTGTAAGCTTTGGACATAAGTAAGAAATATCACAAAAGCTTCGAGTGCACTGTGTCCTTTCTAAATTTTAGGAGTATTTCAGGGATTGAATAATGCGAAAGCCATGGGCCATTTTTCACATATGAAAACATGGCCACTTAACATTTAGTTGTTTCAAATTGATTATTGATAGAAGGGCAATGGCCTAATTAGATTTTAGAAAACCAGAAAAAAGCCTGAAAAAAGCCTGTTGTCAAAAAAATCTTTTCCAATCCCTGGTTATCATTTATCAATGTACAGAAACTACGGACACAGAAAACATGAATATAAAACTTTGATGCACAAATTATTCCCAATACATTGTAACTTCCAACAGTATTAGCAGGGTTCAAATTCTAGTCCCTTAGCCCATGGCAAGTGAAAACGATGCTGGGCTAGTAAAATGTGTGGAGTGGTAGTCTGAAGGCTGATTTTAAAGAATATATGGTTATGTAGATGTCATTGGCTAGTTGGAATGGGTTTGGGCTAGTACACATAGTACTCTCAGAATGAACTAGCCTGAATGGCTTAGAGTAGGGAAAAATGACCCTTGGTACGAGTCACAATTAATGCAATGTTAGGAACTTAGGACCAATGTTATTACTGGTATCTTCAAAATTAAAACCTAAAATCAATTTTATCATTCTTGCTGAAAATATTTCT
This sequence comes from Steromphala cineraria, assembly GCA_916613615.1. Classification (NCBI taxonomy): domain Eukaryota; kingdom Metazoa; phylum Mollusca; class Gastropoda; order Trochida; family Trochidae; genus Steromphala; species Steromphala cineraria. Next base: position 12,030,250 of record OU744735.1, read on the forward strand.
TTTCAACTGACTTCCCAAATCATGTTCATGACTCTCAGTCTTTGCACAGACTAGGGAGCCATGTTGACTCTTAGATGTTCAGGGCAAACATCGAATGGGTAATGAGATATGATAAAAAAGAAATGTTGTTTGATAAAAAGCGTTGTCATATTATTTTACACAAATATTATAAAATAGGCACTTACCATCACCAGCTGTGTTGTCTCGGCACTCATTTGGACGTCCGAATGTGAAACCTTCCGAATACAGGTAGCCACGCCTCTTTGGCTTACCAAGCTGATTCTGAAAATAAGATTTAAATGTCTAGAAGGGTGACATGACATTTTTTAAATATACAGTTTGCATGTTTGACTTATCTCAGATTTGAATGGCATACCTTGAAAATACTTTTATGTTTATGTTTATTATAGAATACAGTATCAGTTTATTAAACTGACAAAAAATCTTTTACGGTACCGTATTCATTTTAATGTAAATTGGTTTTTTATAATTGCTTTGTTATAAAATTATTAGAAAGGACAGACTAATGTCAGACTTGTAATGGAACTTGTAATTATCTTATTTGTTCAAGTGGGACTTTTTCTTCATCAACCTGTCTAGATGTGAGCTTGTACAATTAATAATTGTGTTTGATGAATGAATTATCAACGCTTTCAAAATATTGTCAAATTTATAGCGTTCATTAATTCAAGCATGAAGCAAAACATTGATTATTTGTAACAACAGATTTTTGCTTCATAATCATAATTTTTCACGATTTATAAACTTATCATAGATTATCGAAATTGAAATTGAAGTTTATTAATGATTGAAACGACATAGTACAAATAAAGGATACATGTTATTTGAGAACCAGTTGATGATGCAAATATTCATTATGATTATCATCATGAACGATCACCAAGGATAAATTGGTTGCTAAACAATCTTACCCTCAAAAGAAGTTCATTTTGTAACATTGTTTCTCGTTGGGCGCCCAGCTCGCCGGTCGCTGTGTGGACGAAAGGATTCTCGAAAGTCGTTGCCATTTTTCTGCTTTAAAGCGAAACCGATCAGAGAACTGTATCCAACTGAACCCGTTGATTTATTTCCAACCTTCCCTCTTGTATGTGTATAATGGCGTCGGTAGCTATGGTAGCGACCTCTGACCCAAAACAATCAGACGCCTTGCGGTAACCATATATTCAAGAGGGGATAACTCTAATCATGTTACGTTATCCAGTTTTACATATATTATTAATTGAGTTGGGCATGTTCGAATCTAAACATAAATATTGACAAATATATTCATTTTGCATGTGTTGTATAAGGAAATGTATATCTTTTAGTGTTTTTTTTTTAAATCATAAACACACTTTTATCGATATTTTTTTTTTAAATCAAAAAAAATGTCATAATTTATTTTGATGATGAATTTATTTAAATAAGAAAGAAAGTCCATTTTATTATAAGTTGATATTATGTCATGTGGTCCACTTGAATTTTTCTTCAATTGAAGATTTGATTTTGAAAAATTCAGAAAAGTGTCTCTAAATCAGTGAACGCTTTAATTTGATTTTGAAACCAGACCCTTTTAGGTGTTTAAACACTTTTTGCTACGGTCATGTATCGCTTAGTTTACTCTCACTAACAAGCCAGTAATAATCATACAAAATGCCAATTTCTTCGTTATTAGAAAACCGTTCATGTGGAAGAATAATCATTTATCCCAAAATGAGGATAAATATCCCCCTCTTCCGTCAAATATGGGGACGACTAGCCCAATAATAAAGATAGGTGGCTCGGAAGCACATTGTAGATCGCGAAAGCTGGTGGATAACTTTGAATTTTCAACGACTCTGTAATATTTAGAAGTGTTTGGTGAATTTCGTTTTCAATTAATTTAATATTATTTTGTGAGTTTAATTAACGAAGATGATGAGAAAGTCGTTTTATATCGAAGATATTCTTTCGGAAACTAACGAACGTGAAGAAAAGCCAGGTAGGTGTCAAACATGTATTTAACCTTTTGTAAATAAATGATTCATTTTTTAATAAATGTTTTATATCAATTTCGATCAAATGATTGAAAATACCAAAGCTTTTCTGTGATAAATCATGAAATGGGGATCAACCCTTTAACAAATATTTCTAACTTAAAGACTTTGACTTTATATTCGGGTAGAAGTGTCCATCTTCATCACGCATTGTCATTTATATCACTGGGTATAATTTCATTCATTCATTCATTCATTCATTCATTCATTCATTCATTCATTCATTCATTCATTCATCCTTGTCTGTTGAATTGCACGTTTTATTGTGCGTATTGTATATTATTTATTGGCATATATGCAACACACCGGTTACGTTTAATATGACCGTAAATGGGAAATTAGAATTTTGGTTTGTACATACCAGGCTTAAAGAATTTTCATTCGATAACTTATCAATGGATATAGGGAAAATGTAATTATGTTTTATGGTGTTACTGAATTTAAAATAATTATTCTCGCAACAGCTAATTAGTAAGTCTATGGGAATGGCGTCACATGTACGTAAAAATATGGCCACCCGCTGTACTGCAAATCGATAACTCAATTTAAATTCGGTTAATATTTCTAGTAGGCTACTGGTGATTTTAAAAATGGACTTCTTTGTCTATTTCTAATGTAAGCCTATCGATTGCTTACAGATAATGATTACTTTCGGTCTGTATATGTGCTGGAGGAATTAATAATGTCATATTGTTTACATTTCGTTACTTTTATAATATGTTAATGTCACACAAATAAAAAGAGTACATAACGATGCAGACAAAATTGTTAATTGAGATCCCCTTTAGAAATACAAATAACATTTGAATGCAGAATGTCCGATCAAATTTATACATGGCACCTTTGTCCCTTGCAGGCCCGTAGCACCAATTTCAGTTGTGGGGGGACCGAGATATTGATATTCTCTGCTCAGTGGGGGGGGGGGGGGGGGGGGGGGGGGGAGGGGTAATTTCCTTAGGGCAAAGACTTTTCCGAAAATATTTTTCCTCGCTTTTGGGGGGGCCGAGGTTTGGAACTTTCATGCTCAGTGGGGGGGGGGGGGGGGGGGGGGGGAGGAATTGAACCATTGTTGTAGGTCATATCTGGGTTTTCACATGTTTTCCGTGCTCATTTAATGGAAAAGGAGGTTGTATGGGGCTGAATTCCAAATTCGGGGGCTGGAATTTTGATAGTCTGTAAATTTATTTTACAAAAAAAATTCTTCTAGAATTAGTGGGGGGGCCGGGCCCCTCCAGGCCCCCCCGCTAACTACGGGCCTGCCTTGGTAGTTAGTACTAACACCTTTATAGTGTCCCATCAGTTTCTAAATATTGTAAAATCAGTTGATAACTACCCCAAAACTATATCTCGCCCAATTCTTATGCCCCATTTATATGGCAACATTTACTAACGTGTGTATTTGTTGACGTATAGACGCATTTACTTATGTAAACATTGTAATACCAGGATCAGATTTGCACCTAGTAGAGGGTAGGTGCAAATTCATTTGCTAGGGGTAGGCAAAAGCATAACCCAAGCAGATCTGTATAAACGCACAGTTAGTTCTGTGGTGATTGATGTGCCAAGTTAAACCCGATCAAAATGGAAGCATAATATATTTTTTGACGACAAGGCACCTCATATTATCATAAAAATATTTTACTTACACAATATATGTCCATCATGCTGACCATGGTCTCATTTTAAGGTCAACAAAGCATTTTCAAACAATTATAACATTATATCTCAAATTTGGTAGATGCCTACATTTGAAAACAACACAGACTAAGGTCATAATGAAATTCTTGTGAATGTGGCGTCAAAAGGCGGAGATTAAGGGAAACATCAGTCGCGGAAACAGCATTGAAAAGGGCATTGTGGTACGGATGTGCCGAAACTGCATTTCACTGTATTGATCAGTGCTAATTAGTCTGCTCCGCTAAATTGTCCATCAAGAGATACTTAGTATCGCTTCCCGTGAAATGTCGCCTAATCCCCACGTGTTACTGCTCATCAAGCGTAAATTGACAACAGATAGAGAAGTAATGGATGTTTAATGAGGCGAAACATATCCTTTGCAGAACAATTCCAGAGTGTCACACTTATGCGACCTTCTCAACTAAAAATTGCAGATGCATACCTAAATTCAAATTTATGCTTTCGAATTCTATGGAGGCTGATTTCTGCTTCTCGCGTTTTCGCGTTATCTGGGCCACCATATATAAAACAAGAGTTATGGATTGTGGTGAGCAAAGAACCTATTCATATGTTCACGATCCCAGTCGGGATCTTCTGTTAGGGCTTTTCAATAAATTATCAGTTGTAATTTCTTGCCATAAAAGTAAAAACAGAAAAAGACAATGAACTGCTGAAAGGGGAATATATTCCATTTCACAGGCATTACATTCATAGATTCCATAATGCTACTGATATACAGTTCTTACATTTAGAGTTAAAATAATACAGGCACACCCCTATCGTCTGATTTTGTTATGTCAGGCTTAATTGCAAAAACACGTTATGATATGTGGATATTTTGAAAAACAAATTAACGAATGAGAATGTCTTCTTTCCTGCTCAATCTTTGAAGCTCATGCTGGTGAAATTAAAAACCCTCTGGGCTTCCTTTCACGAATCGACCTTTGCTAAGGTTGATCTTCACTCCCATATTTTAACATTGCACCAAAGTTACCTAAGGATCCATGATCACCTCGGTGCTTTCTGGTCTATAGGTCATGGTAAACGTGTCACAAACATTCGCTTAATGCAAAGCTATTTCATACAAACAGATGAAATCAAGCTTCAACACATTGACCACTCACCAAACCAGAAGGTACCAACAGGAGCTAAATCGTCCCCATCTCAAGGACGAACACAACGTGCAATACGCCGACGCCGCACAGCCTTTACGACGCCGCAGCTGCAGTATCTAGAGCGAAAGTTCCGGTGTCAGAAGTACCTGAGCGTAAGCGACCGAGCGGAAGTTGCCAGATCTCTGCAACTGACGGACACACAGGTCAAGACATGGTACCAAAACAGAAGGTGAGTTGATGTCTGATTTTGGGTTTATATTTGAAGATAAACCTAATGCTGTTCGGTACAAGTCCAGTCTAAGTAAAGCCTCTACTCTGCTCTACTAGAGCTTTCTAGGCTCAGTATTGGAGTGAAACGGATAATATTGAGGCTAGGTTTACTTAGACTTGTACAAGTCTGGACTGGTACGGCTAGTCCCAAGTTGAGCGCCCACAATTTGATGGTTTTGACAAATAAATATGTAAATTCAATTACATTTTCATAGAAAGCGAAGTATGAGGACACTTTTCTTCATAAAAAGAATTCATCAAACTCCTATATTTAAAAAAAAGATGTCGTTTTGCCATGGCATTTTTCATGGCATATATCGAATGAAAAGTATCTTTTGGCATAAACGAACATGATAAGCTGATAATTTTATTTGTATTCTCTCTCTCATTACCTTCTACAAAGTCACTCACTATTTAAATGAATTTTTTATGATTCCTGTATGTATGTGAGGGGGGGGGGGGGGGTGTTTCTCTTTGTCTGCACAGTCCTGCTCATTTAACATTAAACAGATTGATATGTCGATCATTAACATGTATGTAACCAGTCCCCTCCAAGTATATTATAGAAAATGTACGGAAGGATTCATTATCATATTTAAATAATAAAAACACGACAACTGCCGTTAAATTAAGTCCCGTTAGCCTACATAGTTGTTTGTTATTTAGCTAACGTTGTCCTTACTATTTGGGTTTTTATATAAAACTGAATTATAACCATATACTGTTTTGTGATGCCTAAGTTTTAACTGGAGAAGTTTGGTAGATAGGAAAATTGATACAAAAGCTCGCTTCTACGCCAACAAGTCCTGCGTAGGCGGAGCTAGTCACGCTCAAATGGGTTTTCGATAACGAGGAATAATATGTCATTAAAAGGCTAATAAAGATGCATACTGCATGTCGATTATATGCTCATTGTATTCCAATAGATTATGGTAATGGAGATAATGATAGGCAATTCTCAAAAAATAATGCATTAAGTAATCTAAATAAGTCATATTGATTCACTGAGGCTTATAACTAACTGCATGAAGCGAATATACACTAATTATCTCCTCACTCGATACCTAAACACAAGTGAATGATAACTCACTGACCGCTTACTGTTTTTCCATTTAGGGTAGTGCTATATTTTTACCAAAGTGTTCAAGTACACGCACCATTACATTTTATACAAAAAACATGATACACAATAAAACAATACGTCAAACCACAACTCGTGGGCTTGGTGCAGAAAGGTACCAAGTTCATTTTGGCACATTTTCACTTGGAAATTTTTGATAAGTTACATGTCCTTCATGTTGTGTAAAAATTTGGAGACTGTACTTCATTAATCACTAAAATATTTAATTATGTAAGTGCATAACTCATTAATCTTAAGTGCAGAAAGGTACAAAGTGCAGTCTGCTTGGAGCAGTAAGATACCATGTGACACTTGGCTCCTTTCTGCACCAACTCTTCTAACCTCCAAGCCTGACATATAAGGGTTAATATTGTTCTAACTCTTCCTTGAGATAAAATGTCGTATATACTCTTGGTCATGTGACGCCTCCACCATTAATATGTTCATTAAGACATTTCATGAAGTCGTGGCGTTTAAATGTTGTGCCCATTGGCTTCCTGTCGTTGACAATCGTATTATGACTAATTTCTTAATGTCAATTAACCCTCATTAAAAACTCGAGCCAAATAGAAGATATCCCTTATATTTATGATACATATCATTCCTGCGTATGTACATTAAAACGCTCGTGTCATCATCATGATATACGCTCTTGTAATAATTTCTCCCTTCACCTTTTTCTAGAACGAAATGGAAGCGGCAGACGACACCCGAGACTCGTGTACAGGAACTACGTCATCACATTTGTGACGCAATAGACTGTCCAGGGACCGGGCACATGGCGGGTTCAATGTCGTCCCTTCAACTACGACTAGCAATGGCGATAGCAGTAAACACCGACCCCGCTCTGGCTGAATATTGTCTGAAAGCTGCTGGGGCGATGTGACCTTCTTAACTCCCGGAAAGTCAAACTTTTTCATTGCGTATACTTTCTTTTTAAGGTTATAACAAAGTACATTATTAAAAAAAACGATGAAATTGTGGAGTTCACAGGCGACAGACTCTTATCAAAGATATAAATCACAGGAAATTGAAATTATCAATATATGAAAGTACATAACATTTTGTTAATAGTACCCTCTCCTCTATACATGAGGTTATTCTTAAAGGGGCAGTAGCACGTTTCTATAGGTGGAAAATAAGGTGATGTCAGGAAAATGAAAATAATAGTTCCATTTGAAAGACAATGTATTTAAACTAAATGAAGCAGTAATAACTCAAATACATAATGTAAAGGTTAGCCATTCTTTTCCCTTTTTTTACACTAAATAATAAAGGTGTTCACACAAAACCTGATATGATTGTTACGTTATATTTTACTAAATGACATTGTTTCTCCTACTCCAAATAATAACCTCTTTATAATATGTCATTTGATGTAAATAAATAAAGACCTTTGCTGCATCTACATTTGAAATAAAATTCCTGTACCAATTTAACACATCTAATAACTTCTCTGAGAGGCACTTTAGAAGTTGGAATGACAATAATGCAGATGAATATATGAATGACAACTTCTTTGTTCATTGTATGCGACGTTTCGACACAGATTCTAGTGTCGCTGTTTGAGAACGACACAAGAATCTGTGTCGAAACGGCGCATACAATGACGAGATGTTGTCGTCCATATATTCCTCTGCATTATAACACATCTTATGTTGTTCTAAAAATGGAATGAATATGAAAGGAGGATATCTTAATTGAGGATGTGCATCTAAGGTAGTGTGTTCACTAAGGTAATATCTTATTCAGTTTTTAGCTCATCAGGCCTGAAAGACCCGATGGGCTAATGGCATGGCATGGCGTCCGGCCTCCGTCCATCCGACCATCCGTCCATTCGTAAACTTTTCACATTCACAGAACCAATGACTCTAGAGAGCTGAAATTTGATGTGTAGACTCCTTGGCAAGTGGGGATTCTAAATTGTAAATCCCAAATGGGATCACAGGGGTCAAAACTTTTAAAACCTATTTTCATCTTCTTCTCCAGTTCGAAAAGGTCTAGAGAGCTGAAAATTTGTGTGTAGACTCCTTGGCCAATGGGAATTCTGAATTGTAGATTTTGTACCCCATGACCCCAAATGGGGTCACAGGGATCAAAACCTTAAAAACCTATTTTCATCAAAAGTCTGATGAGCTACAGAGCCCATGGCTCTATTTTTTCTATTTTAACCGAACTGACGATAATGCTATGTGGAAGAAAAATCAAATTCTATTTAGCATCCCAGAACATATTTGTTTATTTATATCGAGTCAATTGTCTAATTTACTTGATTGTTTCGTTAATATTCAATTGACTATTTTCGTTTTCCTATTGAAAAAAAACCCACATAGCCTCCTTAATCGGTTTAATGTTTATACAATTTAAACGCTTTTAAACAAGTTGATACGAAGTCAAGGTGTAAAGCAAAACAAAACATATGGGGTACGTATAATATTGAAATCGTAGGTTGTAAGGTGGTACCTTGCAATTAATAAATTCCCTCGTAATAATAATTGTCTCGACACAGCTGCAATGAAATACGACTGTGAATTCACCTATATATGAAATAACTTAAGTTGTTTATGTAAATTATGGTCTACATGTAATTGATATGCAGTATGTGTCATTAAAACATGGTGATCAGATGCTGATTATGATTATTAACTACGATATAAGGAACACCTATACCTACATTCATCTCTTTCTCGTGATCAGAAAGCTCATTTGCATGTTTATCTCTCACAGGTAAGTTTAACCTTTAAGTTTAGCTTCAGAAGTCCCGGGTTATCCTGTCCTTTAGTATTTTGTACCGTATGATAAAGAACAAGCGTTGTACCGCAATCTCATTAAAATAATTTTCTTATAGTTTCACAACTTTACGCAGATTATCGTAGTGTAGCAAATCAATGATATGTTTATAAGGTTTCATTTTACCTCTGTATCAAGGAAACCTTTGTGACATATTATATGCTCGTTAATTGTATAAGCACAACCATTTTAAGTCTTATTTGCCACATATATTCTCTTAATATGTCTATTTTAAGGTTTGGTGAATGCTAATGTTGCAACACATAATCATCTATGATGAAATATATATTCCACATTAAACCGTAGACGCTATGAGTGAGTGATAGAGTGAGCTTGAGTTTTACGCCGCATAGACAATATTTGAAGTAACAATAAATTGCAGATATCATGTTTAGAAACATCAAAATAGTCTTAATAGACGTATTTAATGAATGATTGTATATCTAGAAGCCTATCATAAATTCTTATTTCAACACATCTTCTTAAAAGTATAGTAATATTGTCCATATTTGCTACAATTCGATAATAATTTAATATACCTTTGAAACGAGATGAAGAACATTTCTATTTTTAACTGAATAGTCATAATTCATAATTGCATTTGAGAAGTTTGAATGCTGAAATAAAAACAAATTATATGGATTTACGACTTCCTTATTGCAGAGAGATGCGACGTTTTGGCTAGATTTAACAAACACCATAATGTTAACATAATATAGATTGCTGATTAAAACACCAAATCACCTTGTCCATGAAGTATAACAAGAATGACTAGTCAATACAAAATGCGTTCAATGATTTGAATGCGATACATGTCCACCACTCTCTCGTATTGTAATCTGTATCCACAACATGTCTGCTTCCTATACCACTCTCGGGCTGGGCCGGGAAAACATTGAATACGTGTTAGCAGAAATAGCCCTAAGTGGACCTCAGACTGGTTTGGATGTTAATTTAACCAACTATGTTTGTATATTTTGTGATACATTGCATATCAATCACATACCAAGGTAGCACATACAAGGAGGTATACTTTTATGTCCATTTTAACAAAACATACATAAATTTAAGTATTTATTAGCAGTAAAGTAATGTGATTTTATAAAAAAATATGTTTTTTTGTTCAATCTAAGATGTTAATGAAATGATCTTCTTAAACTGTAATCAAATCACAATTTTGTGTTGAACAGTGATCATTTCTCGATTTTTGGGGGATATTTTGCAAAGTTAATCAGGACACATATATAGTTAGAAAATGGTTGTACAGGTAGCTGGATCATAGTTTTGATATATATTTAATTTTCCTTAATTCTAAAGGTTACGGAGGTAATTGAAGTTAACTTTTAATAAAATAAAGATAAGACCATTTGTAAAAAAAACAACCATTCAATTTAATAATCATTCGAAATATCTATAACTTTAAACTTGTTTTCTTGCAAAAGCGTCTTCATGAACTTTATTTAAAGAAATAATAATTAATAGAAGGAATTTGATGTTTTTAGATGTGATAACTATAAGTATTTTGCACCCTTAACGTGATAGGTAAATTTAAAAAACGAAGAAGGAAGCCCCTTTTTAAAACGAAATGTATTCAGAAAATGTTTTTCGGTTGTGCAATATTAAAGTTTGTTAAGATAAGATAAATATAGAGCGGATGTTGCAGTGGTCGAATACTTAACGTTCGAAGCAGCATGTCCATCAAGTTCGCTGACATAATAATGTGGAAAGTTTATGAACAAAAGCAGGCAACTGCTCCATAAACCCGAATGAGTGTTAAAGCTGAAAACGTATCTGCCTGGACCAGAAGGCACCTTATTGTCGCGACGTGGCTGTGTCACCGGGACGCTATAGGCTATTCACGGACTTTGAGATACAGTAGTCAGAGAACACCGACAATTAAATAAACATTTAAATGCATTTGACGACAAAGAATATATTCACGGGCTAGATATGTAATGAGAAATAAAAAGTTGCGTTCGTAGAATTCCCGGGGTTCATTATTAATTATCACCCGCAACGTTTGGTTCACACTAACGGCGTTGCTGAATAACAAATAGGAATACATAAAGTTGGTTTTATTCTCGTTTATTCACTGCTAATTAAGGGTGTTCTCGGTGCAATTGAATTATCTTATATCTGTTATAATAATCACTTAAGATTTGTGTCGCGATTGTGATGCATTGATACTTCAATAAACCCATGTTTACAATATAACTTTACACCTTGAAACTTGAAAGTACCAACACCTGGCGCGTTGACACCGTTAATTATTGTAGTGTCCAAGCGGTTATTCTGCCAAATTAATTTATTCTTGCTAATCAAATGATATACATGCACATACTTGTTAAAACATTAAAGAGTTTCAATTCAGGTAGTATCAAAGCATTAAAAAAACAAATATCTCTAGTCCTACCTAACAAAAAAGGGAGTGATATCATGTTAGAACCACGTGAAACTGTTCCTTTAAAGTTCAGACCCTAACATTGTTTATAAAACAGGAACATCGTTCTGTGGGTTCCTAGTACTATGTAACACAGACGCCACAACATGCACTGTACAATTCTCAACATCTAGACATAAGTCCCGGAAAAACAAAAGTTGACCTTTCCCGTACTACCTAGACTTACCCACAATCTCTTGAATGTTTTCACCATTTGGTCATCACTCTCGGTTCTCACGAAAGAACGAAAAGTAACGGAAGTTTATAACAAAATGACTCTTAAAACAACCAATCAATTAAGAATTGACTTCGAAATTTATAAAGTTTATGGAGGTATTAACTTAAAAACCGCTGTGCAAACTGTGTAAATCCGCGTAGTGGATTTATGCCAAGTTTGCACTGTGGTTTTTAAGTTTATACCTCCATACACTTTATAAATTTCGAAGTCAATTCTTATAAATAAATCTGCATATACTTATTGTTTTGAAGACATATTGTTTCTCCAAATACACAATTTAACAACAAAAAGAGATGCACTATTTTCGCGAAAAACGGTCCGCCACGGGGGCGTGGCTAGACATGACGTCATATGTATTTTGACGTCACGAAATTAAGTTTACACGGGTATGAACAAAATCGCTCTGACGGCCTTCAGCGAATCAGATCCCTGAAAAACAAATGCTATTTATTTATTTACACTTAAAGGCGGATTTAGTAACTGAATGTTTTATACTTTATTACGAGTTTGATCAACGCCAACTCACTACTTCCAAAATATTTTGTGTAACGAAAAATATCAAACGTAATTGGACGTCAACTGTCAACAGTTAAGCCTTATCATTAAATCTGCAATATTTATTAAGGGGAAAGTGTGGTAAGAGTATGATACGTCATTTTGAAACTTATATGAGTTGTGCAATCGATGACCAGTCCTAAGAGCTTAGCAATCACTATAAAATCTTATAATTATATGTCTATTTCGGCGTTCTTGCCTTGAATGAAATTAACTATAATTATAACTGTAATTATTTCGAAGTTTACAAACCATTGACTTTCAATTGGACAGTTGTTACGCTCTAATTAAATCTCTTCAGGTTTCTTTAGAACAAAACAAACGATATGACGTCACTTAAAGACCATTCTCTCCCAACAGAGGTAGATCAAGTCATAAAACGTTGATACTACCTCTGTTCTAATAAGACCAAATCCGTGGTTTCCGGTAGTTTACCTTGGGATACACAATTTGCGCCACAATCCATTTGATTTTCTTTAGCAAATAACAAAGCTTCTTGCGTGGAAAGGGTTCATATAACAGTGCCTTTGTCATGATTCAGTAGCCAAAATGATGGTTTAAGAACTGCGTCACTGATTGCACAACTAAGATTGATTCCCTCCAATCAGTCATTTTCCTTACTAGACCACTCGTCTAATTAGAACAGAGTCTGTATCAACATTTCATGACTTGGTCTGCCTCTGTGGGGAGAGAATGTTAAATACAGTGAGAGTTTGAATAAGAAGAATAAACATGGCAAAGTTTAATACCAAAAGGTACGGATGAACTTATATTTCGTATTTTCTGAGATAATGAACAATAAAAGGTTACCTGGGATACGGATCAAAATACAGTTCAGAACAAGTAGAAATTGTACCGAAAACCTAACTTTTTTGGAGAATCATCAAAACAAGGAACTTCGTGTCTTTACAAATATAACCAAAAACGATTCTAATAGAGACTTACTACAGACATATGAAATCAAACTAAAAGATGTTTCTGTTATTGAGAAACTGACTTTCATGATAAATGTTAACATGCCATCCTCTGCCAAGAAACGGAAATGTATTACGGGGTTCTTTAAAAACTGCGCTTCTACTGTTGGTTGCAAAAGTAAGTATATGTATTCACTTCAATATTGTTGATGTGGTTATTCTTTGATAATAGGTCATTGATCCTCGGCCTTTGATATTGATATAACTTGGCATAGTCAACATGTTTGTCGGAAAAACACAAGTAAACAATGACGTAAAAAGGTCTGAGGGTGCACCGTGTCAGTTTTCTTCTTTTCACATCGCTCCCATTCTCTCTCTCCCTCTCTCTCCCTCTCTCTCTCTCTCCCTATCTATCTCTCTTTTCTTATCTCTCTCTCACTCTCTATCTATCTCTCTTTTCTTATATCTCTCTCTCTCTTCTTATCTCTCTCTCCCCTATCTCTCTCTCTCCCTCCCCCTCTCTCTCTCACCCCCCCTCCCTCTCTCTCTCTCCCTCTCTCTATTCCTATCTCTCTCTCTCAATCTCTCTCTCTCTCCCACTCTCTCTTTCTCTTTCATTCTCCCTCTCTTTATCCCTCCCACTCCATCTCTCTCTTCCTCCCCCTCTTTCTTAAACTTGCCTCTCTCTTAACCTTGCTCACTCGATCAATCTTTTTCAAACTCGCTCAGTCTCTCCATTACTTTCTCTCATTCTCCTTCAACCCGGTCTTCTATTATCCATCTATTCATCTCGCTCAATAACTCTAAACATTTGTCACTACTATTTATCAAAAAGTAGTCGAAGAAGCCGATTCAGTGTGATAGAATTTAAAAGATTGCATATTTTGGGAAATTACTTCTGCATTCGACTGTAGTCAAGATTGACCTTTTTCAAAATAGCTGGTTTGTTCCTCTCACAATATGTTGTCTTCCCGCTTCGTTCCCGTGCCTCTTAACCCTCTCTTGAGGTGTTCTTTACAGGTAACAACTTGTATTGTACTTGAACGTATTTCAGAGACTTGATGAGACCTATTGTGGACTACACAAATCAAGATAAGGGCTCGGGTTCTATCTCAAACGACACTGTGGTTATGCCTCAGCATGTAATTAGACGAGCAAGTGCTGATGATTATGATGACGTCATGAAAATCGGGAACTTCCTGTTTGGCAGTGACCCATTGACCTATTTCTACCAACGCTACATCGAGGACCCGGATATGCGATCTTATGTTTATATTATCGGGGATGAAATTGTAAGTAAATTATTTCAATAACGATATTGTTGAAAGTTGTATATTTTACTTTATTTCTGAGATTAATAAAGGAAATCGGTAATAAAGTCTCCAATATAGACTGTTAAAAATATTACAAAAAGGGCATCTCCTTATCAATACTGGCTTTAAGTTATTTAGAATTTGGTACGATTTACATTTCTCGTTTCCTATTGGAATAATTTCCTATCGAATTAGCGCTTTATCACACAACCGAAGGTTCCATACACATGTTGTTGTGGAGCTTCACTATATTTATCACAACTTTTTCAAAATTTATCTTATTTATAATTTTCATCCTAGGTTGCCTTCTGCAGTGCATTTCTAGTGGATGAAGGAACTACTCTTCTATACCGCGGAGCACGGGTCAAGGTCGAACTGCAAGGTCAAGGGTTATACCGAACGTTGATAAATCACGTGCACGGAGAGTTTCGAAAGCTGCCAGACGTTTGTTTCGAGACGTTCACAACAAACTTCGTCAACTATAAAGTGAACGGGGAACGCATACACGCCTCCTATAATCTTTTGTCAACAAGAGTAAGTAAATGTACATTAATTGATCGGTTTATCAAGTAGCATTCATAAAGGAGACCTTTGTATGTTGTGAAGTGTTTTAGATGCACAGTCGCAATTTAATGGTAATTATTGCCATATTTGCTGTATGCTTGGGTTATTGCAATTTGATTTTGGGATTTCAGAAAATACCTGTACATGTACATTTAAATTATACTGTTCGGTGAACAGAATCCGAATAAGTAACGTCATAAGATAACTTAAAATTTGAAATGTGCTAATATAATTAAAAACATTCGTTATGTGCAACATTCCAAATATTGAAAATAATGAACTTATAAATACACTTTATTTCATCATATGAAATATTATTTGTTTTGTCGATCAGGTCAGGCTTGTGTTCTACTTCCGGTTGGCAAATGTGAACCTTCCCGACATCAAAGAGACATCCTGCCTTAGCGAACTAAACCCAAAAGATTTCATGACTTTAATTGCTGATGAAGAAACTCGCCACTTTCTTTTTCCGAGAGGAATTGTAACAGTGAACGGAATCACTCTGAAACTCTTGGACTCAAACCTCCGACATATGTTCAAACCGGAAGGGTGTGTTCTTGTTTCCAAGAACGATAACTCTGGACATATGATGTCAATTGGAACACGTTTTCCTTGTGCCCTTGGAATATCCTTCGTTGTTGACGTATACGGAAGTGACGTAATTGCATTACGTCATCACGTCATATTCCATCTGTCACGTGCTTGGCACTCAAAGGGAGATAACACCTTGCTTCAAATAGTACTTGACGAGAGGATCAGTGTGACAGAAGCTATAGAAGCTCTTGAAGGGTTGCGTTTACCTAAAAGTGACTCACCGTGTACGAAAATGTTTGAATTTGGACGAAATTTCAAATAGTTTGAATCTCTTACAGTGCAAAATAAAGTTATAATCCTTATCTCATTTGGGTTTAATCGTTGCAATATATAATAATGACACTTTTAATAACTCAGTACATATACATGCTGGAAATACGATTTGTGCCTGTGGCACCCTACATCCATTTAATGCGTTTTCTGTTTTTATAATGCTGAGTGACAAGCAAGGCAGCAGCAACTCCCATCTTTTAACGTCTTTTGGTATGACCACGAGACCGTGAACGAGCGGACACCTTACGCCACAGGTACCATTAATTTACACTATAAACACATTAATTAGCGTCGATCTTATATATAGATGTTTGGTCATTCTCTCTCCACAGAGGCAGATCAAGTCATGAAATGTTGATACAGCCTCTGTTTTCTTACCCAAGCGGGCAAGGATATGCCGGGTATTAAAGTTTGCATAATGGTCATGGGAATTACAGTTTTTCTAAAAATAACTCGCATTTTGATTGGTTGAGGGAACTTTTTTGTATCCATTCATGATTCGCTTGGATCTTCTAATTCAGTTGAGACATATAGATGAACAATGTTATACTTAAATTGCGAAAGTCACACATTACTACAACATTTTTAATGTGAAATCAAGACCTTCTCATGCTTTCTTTGCCGTAAATACAAGTTTAAATCTTCAAGGCGGCGCTAGGTGGGAGAGTCGGCCGAACTGTCGTTACGTCATAGCTCTATGACGTCAAACAGTGACGTCATACATTCCTCACTAGGCTTGACAAACGCAACGAAAGCTAACAACGTCTTACTTTTTCTTTCCGGTTGTGTAAAAACATTTTTTTATGATAAGAGACAATCATTTTGTTGATATAATGTGACATCATTATGATAAACTATTTATAATTAGATCGTGAGTTATGAACTACTTAGAGCCGCCCATCCTAAAGTAGTGAGCAAGATCATGAATGGCGTATGAGTACAATTTGTACTTTTCCGACCGAGCGTAGTTTTGTATTGTTTCTGTTTGTCTCCCGTTTTACGCATCAAAATTATCTTGGGTAAGAAAAAGAATAACCAACTCGGTGCTCGGAATTACAGTTTATCTGTCCCTCGTGAATTATCGCTGAAGCTCGGAGTTTATCACAATAATTAACTCAGGACAGATAATCCGTAATTCCTCGCAACTCGTTGATTAATCTTATAATATTACGCCGGAATTCGTGGGTTCCGGCAGTTTCCCCTGGCGGAAAAATTGCAAACCACACACAATCAATTTGAACTTCTTTATCAAATGACAACGCTTCTCGCATGGAAAGGGTGGTTCATATCACAATGCTTTTGCCATGATTCAGTACCCAAAATGATGATTTTAGAACAGCGTCGCTGATTGAACAACTAACTTTGATTGCCTCCAATCAGGCGTCTCCCAGTCTATCCCACAAAGTCGGCGTAATAGACCAGAGGCTGTATCAACATTTCATGACTTGATCTGCGTCTATGGGGAGAGAATTTGATTTGGTGTGTAAAAGTAAATTGTGTAGGAATAGGAGCATAATGGGTTTTTCTCATGCGAACTCTTTAAGTTCATCACAAGGTTTCATTAGAAATACAATATATTTTCAGTTAAAAGCAGTACCATTAAACCCTGAGTTGAAATTTATAAAATGTCAACAAAAATCAATCATATGTCTTATATAAACAATCATGAAATGTTCTGTTTACTTGTCGAGTGCAATTAATTCAATCACATCATCGTACTAATTCTACAGCATGACATTAAAAATAGAAGAAGGCTCGATTATCGATACAAAATAGCACCTTTAAAACAATTACTATGTATGACTCGAGCAGCGCACTATGCATCACTTTCTCAGTGGAAACCTTGTAATTCTAGTATTGTTCTTAAAGGCATTTTTGTGGAAACAAAACTCAAAGGGACATCTACACATATAACATAGCTAGGACGTCCACCATTTTGAGGTTTTCATAGACTGCAATAAAGTATTGAATTTCAATGTTGACATTGGACAACAAACAACACTCAAATGTCGATATGACGTTCGCCATTTTGAGGTTACATTGACTCATGAAAAAAAATGCATTGAATTTCAATGTTCACATCGGAAAACAAACAAAACTCAAGGGGACATCTACACATATAACATATCGACATATGACGTTCACCATTTTGAGATTACATTGATTCATGAAAAAAAGCATTGAATTTCAATGTTCACATTGGAAAACAAAAAAAACTCAAGGGGACATCTACACATATAACAAATCGATATGACGTTCACCATTTTGAGGTTTCATTGGCTGAAATAAAGCATCGAATTTCACATTCACATATGAAAACAGATACTAGATTCTGTTAGATCTATCTGATATCATTCTCTCCCCACAGTTTCAGCTCAGTCATGTTTCTTTGATCTAGATCGGAACCTAACGACTGAGATGCATCTGTTGGGAGATTATGGTATGCTGTCCGTTTTCGGAAACATTGACTTGAGAACCTAGTAGAGGAAGAGAGACTTTAGACATGTGACTGTCTTACATGAATGTTTTTTGTCGCGTTTGATTGTAAATTGTACAAACTAAGGGTACTTCATTTCCAACGTTTCACGCCTCGTTTTATATTCATTTTAATTTATTCCGCTTGTTGTATTTGTGGAGATCTACAGCATTTTTCTAAAGAATTTGATATACTTCATGAAATACAGAATGATATACTGAATAAAATACGAAGTTTAAACATCAACAGGTGCAAAGTAATTTCTTCAAAGTTTTAGATTTCATGTCAAGTCATTGACACATTGAATATCGTCAAAACCTTTTAAACAAAAAAATTTAAATCCATATAAAAGACCCTCTCTTGTAACATGCGATTCCTTTCATATCATTTAGCATCATATTCGAAATATGATTAAATTCTAAGTGCAATTTCATTCTTTAGAATATATTTATTCTTTACATAATGTGTTGTCCTTGTGAATTAAACCCTTAAATTCAAAATATATATTTTTTTTCGATGGATTTGTTTTAGGGCCTTGAAAATAAACTTATTCGAAGAAACCATGCAAGGGTTGTTTTGATTTTATGACTGCTTTAATATCCCAGCTGATGCGAGACGGTTTGTTTATTTGTTGATATGACAGTAAATATAGGTCAACGAGGTCACGTGATCGTCATACCCGACCGGGTGGTATATATATAGATCTAGTTCCCTCAAGAAGCGGGTTACTAGTCACGTTTGGTGCAACATATATTGTTCAACACAGACGTAAAGCCTTTGTTTTAAAGATTGGTAAACGGGTATGTACATTTCAATAATCTTATTTTTAGAACTACTGTAAATCACTATTATGTTATCATACGCTGACTAGGCATTCGAACCTTGTAGGACAATAAAAATAACTACCGCAATGCATCATCCTTTATCTGATTTTATAGACATAATTTGATAAGAGGTTTTGTCATAATGCATATATGTTTTAAAAGGATTAAGACATAATTTACGTTGTTCCTTTTATCAAAAGGAGCGATAGTTTCAATGACTTCTGTATGACAGCATTGATCTCGCGAAACCGTTCAAAGGGAGATAACTCGTGCACTTACAGAGTTACGAGCTTTGTTGGCCTAGTATATTTGTTTGAACATGCAATAAGTTCGGAAGATTAGATTGACGGTTTTTGAAACAAGTGATGGAAATGGACTTTTCAATTTAGATGTCAATTGCAACTTTACTGTATTATTCAGATGAAATTGAGAAATACAGTTATCGAACTGGTAATCTTAATTTTCCCCGTAAAGAAATCAACAATAATGTTACATTGATGAATTATATCAATATACAACTACAATTCGTTAACCGGAAATATAGAAGAAATGAATCAAATCATCTTATACAATGCACATTTCTAAAACTAATGATATGTAAACGTTTACATTTTTTCAATATTTTGTGAGAAACAAGTTTATTTAAATTTTCTGATTTCAATATACTTGAATCTTCTATTTTAATCTAATAAATTCAACAGCAAATGAAACGTCACCACATAAAAAGCACCTATGAATGGACGACTAAATTAAATCCAAGAAGACACATAAAAAGACACATGTAAACTGCATCTTTTATTCACTTCAAATATTAAACTTCACTCTAATCTCGCAAACTTATGTCCTAAACAGCAATATCTGCACCGTATGTGTATGAACAAGTAGAAACGTATTGTGGTTAATGACCTGATTTGAAAAACCGTGTATTTCAATTTAAAAAAAAACAATTTTATAGAAGACATTCGTTATGAACATGGCAGCAGCATCAGTTTTTTATTTTTTGGTTCTGAAGAAAAAACAGGAATATTTCTTTTACCGTTTAGTGTATTTAAGACGTTCAACCTTAGTAGTAAGAAGTGATTTTACGACTAATGTCTGCAGATAAAGAAAGATATGGGTATGTAGTGACATAGGTTAGGTCAGGTTAGGTCACCGTATCAGAATACACGTTAAAGGACTCTCACGAGTTCTGTTCATAAAGTAATTTTTCGATTTATTTTAATTGTATTTTTTCCCCTGTATTCATATTTAATATTAATATCATAGCCTAATGAGATGTCCTAAATCCTTATCAGCATAAATGTTATGTTGTCAAGTATAAAAGTAAAATGCCCAATGAAAAATTGTTGGTTTCTCTTAACGATTGAACCTCATACTGAATTAATAAATGTATTTTTCAGGACTTTTGTTAAGTGGAAATCATCTGTAATAGGATCAATGAGAACATTGGACAGGAAATCAACATTCCAGATGATAGTTTACATGCAGTAGCAAATGGAGTAGACAATTTATGTATAACGTCATACTTCTCAACGGTACATCAATGAAGAAACGATAATGATAATGATCTAAACCATTGACAATATTTCGGCACCCTTGTAATAAAAAACTCTTCATACACATCACAGAATGTCAAAAGAAACATCGTCAATTTCCAAAATGGATGTCACAGAAAGCTGCGATTACCATGGCCAACAGTGTCAAACACACCCTCAAAGAGAATTGGAACTGTTTTGCAACGATTGCAGAACAGTGATCTGCAGCTTGTGTCGGGAAACTATGCACAGACGATGTATCAGTGTTGTAACGTTAGTTGAAGCATCCTCTTTATTGGCGCCAAGGCTTGAAGAAAAGGAAATGGAAATAAGTACAAATTTGCAGACCTTGAAAATGCTGCTACAAAACAAGAAGAACGACTTGAATCAACTGAACGCGGACTTTGCAAAACTTGACGGAGATGTTGACAAGGCTAGTCAAGCTGTTGTAGCTGTTGTTCAGTCCAAAACTATGTCCCTGAAGAAGGAAATTAATGATATCAAAGTTCAACAAGCTGAAAAATTAGGATCTCTTATAAGATCTATTGAGACTGATGTTGAGACCCTTGAGAAGAACCAGATGATCTTGACAGAAGCTAAAGGATCTAAGAGCTTGGCAGAAAAGGTACAAGTGATTGAGAACGTGAAAATACCAGATCAGACAAGCATGCCTGATGTTGTGGAGAAGGTCCAGTTTGAAAGTTGTGAGGAAAAAGTAAAGGCTTCTATCTCAGACCAAGAACTAGGCAGAGTGTCCGTCCAACAGAAGAATATGGTTGATGTCAGGAGAGGAACGTTGACATTTCAAAGAGAAATTGACATCCAAGTACCAGAAGATAAGGAACCATCCTTCCTCAGAGATGTTCTTGCTACCAATCTGTCTGGTATGGATGTGATTGTTATCGCTGATAGCGAAAATAGGTGTATCAAGTCGTTTTTCGACAAATCCAAGCACAGCTATCTCCGTCTTCAAGCTGGTCCATGCAAAATGACGAAGGTGGCGCACACCCAAGGCGCAATAACCCTTTCAAACAAATCGATCCTCATCTTTGAATTCAATCCAGTCCTAACCACAACGACGTCCATATCAACCAGCAAGAAGTACTATGGAATCGCTTGGCTTGGGAACTCTACCTTCGCAGTTAGTGGACTTTCACCTGTTTGCATTGATATCGTTGATATGAAAGGGAAAATCCTGAAATCACTTTCACATTTCGTTCAAGATGAATTGGTCTTCTGGAACTTTCAAACTCCGGTGTTTCTGTGTGCAATGCCTTCTGGTCATATCGTGGTGAGTGATTACAGCACACGACAGGTTACCGTTCTTACTCGTGACCTTGACATTGAGTACAGGTTCCCAAGACTCCTGCCGCAAGAAGAAGGAACTCTTCGCAATAACCTTGGTGTTGCTTGTGCCACGAATGACGACATCTTCGTGGTTGATAGGACAAGGGAAGCGGTTATCCAGTTGGACGGCCATGCCAAGTTTGTCAGGACCGTTCTTACCTCCAAAGATCGTCTGGAAGGAACTACCTGTATCTTTGTTGATGAAGAAGATAGACTCTTTCTTGCTGTTGCTAACAACACTGTGAAGATGTTTACGTTTGTGTCTAGCAAATGATAGGATTGTGTGTTTTCAGTCAGATTCGATCACCAGTCCTTGAGTTCAGTCATTCGAAATTTTCCGAGATATTCGTGAGCCCTGGGGAATTTCAATGATAAAAGGAGCACATACGGTGCGAAATCGTGTTACTCAACATAAGGCAGGTTAGAGGAAGTGTAGGAAAGATGTGTAAGTCATCTTCGGTGATGAACCGGACAGACTTTACTTTGCTGTGGCTAACAACATTGTGAAGATGTGGAGGAAATGTCATCATTGCTGATGAAGCGGGCAAAATGTTCCTTGCAAACCTTCCTTCCAACACTGTGAAGATGTTTAGGTTTGTATGGGACAAATGATAGGATTGTGTGTTTTCAATCGAATTTTGATCGCTAAGGTCCCATATATTTATTTACATATTTGGAGTAATGAGAAAATGTCAACTTTGTGAAAGATGGGCAGACGTCTTCTTGCTGTTTCTAACACTGTGAATATGCTCACCGCCAGAATATAGAACATAGAACGTGTAAGTCGGCATTCGGTAACCTGAATCCTAACTTTTTGTTTACATTTTAGGAGACAATGTGAGAGAAATGTGTACATGTTCAACCTTCTAGTGGTAGTGTAAAACAAGCGGTGTATCAATGTATCTTCTAATATTTTGTAACATAATTTCATGGTGTTTACAACGCGAAATACAATGTTCCACTTCAGCTTGGCGGTGTTAAAACTTTGTATCAGTTTTTCCAAATACCACCCTGTTCTCAGAGGAACGATTACATGATTATTCTTCTTTTTTAACACCATGGAATGAAATTACACTCCCTTCGTCTGTCTGTAGTCGTTTCGTTCCGGAGCCTAACTCAGTCAAAAACTAGAAAGTGTTTTTACCCGTAAAAACAGATGTCTCCCCCTTCCTCAAATGTTCCAAACCTCTAAACAATACTATCACAAAGCACCATTAATGTTCTCTGTACAATTCAACTTGAATAAATAACCTATCAACTCCACAATTGTAGCAAACAAAATATTCAAAATTCTAAATGATTTGATGCTTAAACCCTTGAAAAAGACTAAGTCCAAATTGTTGCCATACATGTAGAAATAAAAAGAAATTAAAATATAGTCGCAAGCGACGAAAACAGGATTCAGCCGTACATCTAACGTATACATTATACAGATAATAATGTTAGCAATCAATCCTCAAAGTTTCATGAACGTCCTGTGAAGCAATAAGCTACAGCAGCATTGGAAAGTATGATTTGCATATTTTCTGTCGGAGCTGACCCAATGTTAGGAAAATGCGTCATGGCGGCCGGAAATGACTGTTCGCGAGCTATTTTATTTTTTGAATTTGAAGACCTTGGTCATGTCTAAGTCTCATGCAAAAATCATGAAATTCGTCGGTCAGGTTTTTGAGTTATCTGCCCTTGAAAATTGATATTTTTAAAAATTGTCAAACTTTGAAAGGTTATTTTAAGTTATTTTAAAACAAACATGTTATAGGTCAGGGTCTTGCCTACATAATGTGTAAATTTTAGGTCTCTAGTACAATAAATAAAAAAGAAACGAATCTTCAAAGGTGCATGGGGTCGGACTTTTGTAAAATGTGCTTAAATTCAAGATGGCGGCCAAACCACGTGACCTATGAATTTGTCATGATTCAATTATTTTTGATTGCGCATCTTTTAGAAAAAAATTCAAGTCTCTAAGTGCATTTTGAAAAAAAAATCAATGTTAAATTTTGAATTTTCGAATCGAGCTGGACCTTTAATGCTTCAACCAATCAAGCTGAAAGGCTTAACGTCGCGATTCCAGGGTAAGATCTAAAAGTCTATAAAGTTTGGTTGTATTTGCTTGAGCTGTTTTGGCTGTACCCTGGTCCAAAGTTTCTTGATAAAGAATAATAAACACGCCAATAACAATAAGGATTCAGCCTGAATGGCTGAATCCTTAATTTAAAAAAATCTATAACCTCCAAAAGGCACATCTACATGATATGGAGAGACAGTATACCAAGTTTGGTGATGATCGGTCACAAAGTTTTAGAGATCTGCTCCGGAAACGAACACTAGGGCCTACCCTTGAAAAAGACTAAGTCCAAATTCTTGCCATGGAAATAAAAAAAGTTTAATTTTAAGAATTCTATAACCTTCAAAAGGCACATCTACATTATATGGAGAGACAGTATACCAAGTTTGGTGATGATCGGTCACATAGTTTAAGAGATATGCTCCGGAAAGGAAATGGGAACGCCGACGCCGACGCCGACGCCGACGGGAACTCAGCTAAAACAAATATGTCTCCCGACCCTTCGGGGGGAGACATAATTATGAGACCCAGCTCATTGGAACTTGGTTTGTGGATCAGTCAGCATGTGTTGATGTGCATGTGTTTGATTTTAATTTCTGTGCAGTTTCCATGAAAACGGAACATGGAATTTCGACAGACGACTTGTTCCTTTTATTAATCATAGAGAATTTTAAGATAGATATTTGTATTCATTCAACTTCTCATGACTCTTGTTTATATTTCTTTAGGAGCAAAATAGTGAGTGACTTGTACCAAGTTAAATCTTCCGTTGGCGATTGGATATTTAGGCACTGTAGAATTGTTTTATTATCCCGTTCACGTATGTCTGTATGTTGACATAGACATACATATAGATATAGATATAAAAGTAGGTCAGATATATATATATATAATATATGTTTTTGTCTCAGGAAGAACTATCTCTATGCTTGATGTTTTTGAAAGATATGATAAAATGGAACACGGAGCGATCAATATACTTTCCATTGAAGTTGTTAATAACTCTGTGAATAATTTTGAATATGCGAGATCTAGATGAATGTATTTCTGTATGTCTGTCTGTCTGCCTATTTCTGCATTTGCTTTAAATACCTATCTATAACTATCTTAAGATTGAATTGTGTCATTTCCCATATATTTGAAGATCTTTACATTTTATCCTTTTTTTAAATAATGAAATTTTTTTAAAAACTTCTTTGAGAGGCATTTTAGAAGTTGGGATGACAATAATGCTGAGGAATATATGGATGACAATGGATATCAATTGAATGTAACGCACTGCATTGTACATTACTGGTTTCCTACCACTCATCCCTGTTTAATTACATTTACTCTCTTCATTAAGTTGTTGTCACTGTGCATTGTACTATTTACTTATATATATGCCCCTACTTCATTACTCTTCCTCTGCTTGAGAACGACACAAGAATCTGTGTCGAAACGTCGCATACAATGAACAAAGAAGTTGTCATCCATATATTCCTCAGCATTAATTTTTTTTTACTTTATGAGAACATAGTTCAAGGTGGAATATATTTTGCGCAAGGCTGTGAAAATAAATCGTATTTCAGATTGTAGTAGATGGAGGGTCATCTTTTCTTTTGAAAATTATGTCATCAATCCGGAAATGTTAACTGCATCTGTAAAACCATTTTTCATTATCAAATAAAGCCAACATTAATAGAAAACAATGGGCATTTTGTTATGAACTTTATATTTGAAAACCCTCTGAACCAAGACGGTTCTACACAGTAATCAGACCAAGATTGTTAAACTATTATATCCAAATTTAATTCGATTGACTACGGTTTAAAGAACGTTTCTTTGACTGGAACATTATCATGGTTGCATCCATCCTTCACGCAGCAGTAGGTACATGTCTGTTTGATTGAGAGAGTGGTCGGGTCGGCGTCCACACAGGTAGATCTGTCCGAGGTTCCCTCCCACCAGTCCTTCACGCACCTGTTCCGATCAGCACACCTGTGATTGTAGGTAATTAATCAAAATATAGTAAAATGCATATACAAAATAATGATCTGACAAAGAAGACATTAAATCACCTACCTGATCCGATCTGATAATCTAATAATATGAAATAAAACGTTGTGTTAACCAAATCTATCTGAAGAAAAAAGGACATCGATTTGTAGGGGGAGATAATAAGGAGAAGAGAAGAGAATAAAAGTGCCTGTTAGCGTCGGTTTATATTATATGCTAAACAATGAGAAACAGATTTCTCAGTGCTTGAAAAGTGTTGGGGCCACGCTTTGACAGCTCGTTTTGATATCTTGTATCTTTGTAATGTTACAAAGGGGATGACGTTATGTGTACTATGGTTTGACGTTACTTCTACAACCAATGAAACGTCATCGGCCGGGGTTGCTTAGTAACGATACCGCATTGGTATGACGTCACAGGAAACAGCTAAATTCATGCAAGTTTTGACGAAAAGCACCAATCACAGCACAAGCAGAAAGAAAAATAAAGTTTTTTTGTCTCCAGTGTAACATCAATTATCTCTAGATCTCGCCTCGTCGCGGGATAAAGCCTACATCTTCACTCGTGGATACATCACTCATTAAAATACTGACTTTACCCCTTCACTCGATGAGAGGAATGATTTCAATCTGAGAAAAATATCCTTTTCTCAATGACAGTTATCAAACATAAAAAATCCTCAGTAACGCCATTATGGGTGAGATTATCAAGGCTGAAATGTCTCTGCTATACTCCCATGGAGACATTACGTCACACATGAACACGACAACCTCATACATTGCATTTATTACGCACAAGGTTGAACATAAGTAGTGTCAAATTTTCAGAATGGACACATGTGCACATGTCACTTCTGACTAGCGACGATGGTTTTATCGCCTCGTCATAAAACTATTGTTCGCGATGTCACTGTAGCTAGCCATCCATCGCAAGGAAAGCGGCCCGTTTTCTGAATTTTGTTAGAGAATAAAATTGAATTAACGCGATAATAAAGAAATTATTACCCTCGGAAGTGTGTCATACAACTTAAACTAAACTCGTGAAAATGTGTAATTTGTAACCCTCGCTCTCGGTCGGTCGATTCAAAAACTCATACTCGTTTCATAAAAGTCATATGACACATTTACTTGGGTAACAATCTCTGGATATACTCCAGACATCATGTGAAGATCGGGGATCGGTATAACTAACAAGTTCCGACGTTGCACAGAGGCCAATGAAATACCTACC
This sequence comes from Steromphala cineraria, assembly GCA_916613615.1. NCBI lineage: Eukaryota > Metazoa > Mollusca > Gastropoda > Trochida > Trochidae > Steromphala > Steromphala cineraria. The sequence goes on from OU744735.1 coordinate 12,057,624, forward strand.
GTCTAATGGTTTCGTAAGTTCCATCCGAGCCCACAAAGATGTCGGTGACACAGAAAGGCTTGGACGGTGGGCAGGGCTTCAGGGGAGGTAGAACCACCTCCAGTCCGGAGCAGAAGCTGGTCGTGTCTATATCCCCGCACTGGTGGCATTGGTGTGTCACTCCCGTAGTTGTGCCTGATGTTTGAATCGCCGCCGTTGTTGTTTTGAGTACGGTTGGCCCAGTCGCTGGACTCACTTTCAACAACAATATAAGCAACACTATATATAAAATCATGAAGTTGGTTTTAATCAAAGAGTTTACTTGAAAACAAAAACGATGTTGAAGTGGATATGCTGATTTTGCAAATCAATCTTAATATTGTTAAACAAATTTTCATAATAGTTCAATATTTTGATGAACAACATTTAATTGCAAAATTAAGTATAATTTATTTCTGGTGATTTCGTTGTTGAGCTTGTTACTGATGCTGAAGAGTTAGTACCTGAAAGTGTACAAAATATTCAACGAGTTGTTTCATCTCATTTATATTCATGTCTGACTGTGAAATGTAGAAGCTTTGTTTTATACTTATATCTGCCTCAGATTTTAATGAGATGAAACAAAAAAATGACAGATATTTAAAAGTATCTGTTAAATTATGAAATCCTAGAAATTTCATAAATATCGGAGGGAAAGTAATAATTCTTTTTTTGTGAGGCTTCATGAAAAGTTAAGAATATAAATTGAATTGAAAGTTGATGATAAAAAGGTGACATGAGAACTAAAAATATGATTTTAACGTACCACAATGACCACAAGTCTTTCTACAATAGGTCACTGAGAAGTTGGGATCTGCGCAAAAACTTTGGTCACAAGTAATCTTGTGAGTATCTATGCACGGTTCTGCAATACAAAAACTATCTGTCATGAAAATGGAAATATCAAAATATAAATTTATATATAAATATATATATTTGATTTGGAAGTGATTCATGTTCCCAAAAACAATAAGGTGATCAAATTGGTTTTCGAATGTAAAACAATTTGCATATCATCAATTTCCAAATACAAATATATATATTTGATTTTAAAGTGCAATATGTTCCCTAAAACTACAAATTGATCAAGTTATGTTCGAATGTTACACATTCATGCAAATCAACAATGTCCAAATACAAATATATATATTTGATTTGTAAGTGTGAGCAGTGCGCCGTTGTTAAAAAGGAAGATTTTTACTAACTGGGTATGAACGTTTTCATATATACATGCTTTTAACAATCTAATACACATTCTCATATTTTTTTTACAACTTTCTGTAAAATAACGTTTAATAGGGTTGTTGTTTGCTGTAATTTTAAATGGAAATTGCTTATTCAAAACATTCGATTTGTTGGATATTTTCAGAAGTATATATCGATACGAATCATGTGTTTTCCGTATTGCATGTTATCGATAATACCACGCATCGTTGCCAAATACAAGTATATATTTGGATTTCAAAGTGAAGTATAGTTTTCCCTGGGACTGGCAAATCAAAATGTTTAAGGTATTATCTTATTCTGATAGTCCCAACTATGGTATCTTATGCGTCCTTTTTGGTGTGAATTCGTTTTAGTCATTTGGACACGTAGCACGAACCAAATAATTTCTGAGAAATCATTGTTTTTATTGAATAGGATTATCTTGCAAAAAGTAACATTTGTTTTTCTAGTTTAAATAACCCTTGTTGACATTGGAAAAGAGAAATGGTAGGACCACTATAGATGTGATTGATGATAAACATATTATGTACCTGCAGTAGTAGTAGTTGTTGTCATTGCCATTGTAACACTCACTGTTGAGGATGTAGCTGTAAAGCGTTAGATGTCAGGCCATTAAAACATATAAAGTATGTTCATATATATATCCGTTGTTTTCAATTACATTTCTATGATTATATGAAGATTGATATTCATCTTAAGGTTTATCTGCAACATGAATCTTCATCTTTCGAATCTGTACGTACCATGATGTTGTAATGTAGTTACATTCAAATTCAAAGAGCCGATTGCCGGCTTCACTTTGGTTAGTGTTTTCTAATGATTGTGCACGTTTTTGTCAAACTTTAAAATGTTAGCAAATAAGACATTTCAATGCAGATATATTCGATTAATATTTTTTCTTCTTCTATGTATAACAAAGTGGACAATTTCTTCCCAAACCATCAATCATTATATCTTATTTTTACAAACTTATTATAGAAATTTGGATTGAAATCATGTATTGAAACAATTTGTCAAACTCGTTTCAAAGTGTAAGTAGTTTATTTCAAATATCATTTGCTTTATAAAGGTGTTAATATCTACTCCGAAATGTCAAACTTCTGCAATAAAGAAGTTGAAATAGCCGAAGAACTCTTTGATATGTAAAAATGAATATATCTTTAAGTATAACAATAAACGACAAATCACATCAGCTCTTTTGTGCTGGTATTGGATTATCGAAACCATTTGAAACGTCATTAATCCTTAATGAGACTATTTGATATGCAAAGAAATTACTATAAGGTACAAACATTAAGAAGAAGGTCAACAACAGAAATCAACGTACAACAAAGGCCGCAAGTCTTTCGGCAAAGCTGAGATGAGAAGTCTGGATCCTTGCAAAACACTGGATTACTGTCACACGGCAGACTGTGTGTATCGACGCACGGTGCTGCGAAAGGGAAATATTAATAGTACTACTACTAATAATATTAATAATAATGATGATTGATGACTACAATTATTGAGGATTAATGATGACGATAATGATGATAACCAAAATGAGTTCAGCCGCCGTTTTGGAATTCTCTCTCAACAGAGACAGCTTAGTCATACCCGAGCAAGCCTCTGTTCTTTTTAGCCAAATACATGGGGTAAAAAGGCAGAAATCTGATTGGAGGCAATCAAAGTTAGTTATGCAATCAGTGACGCCGTTTCAAATGTGGCAATTCGGAAATCCTCGGTCACTTCCGTATGCTTCGGCATAGCTTGCAGTTAAATTTAACATTCATGGGAGACAACTCTTCCCTTTACAAAAAAAAAAGAAGAGATATAGGTATCTAAGACGTGTTTTCATTGGCTGCAAATAAGTGATATACTTGAATTGCAATTTTTAGTCCCTACGGAAATTTGCCGGAACCCCGAGATCTTGGCAAATAAGAACAGAGGCACTGAGCAGCCTTTCTGGGGGAGAATGCCATCTTGGGACAACTATTAAATCTTTGTCAGCTGATGGCAGTGTTCTCGATATTTAGTGACCACCAAACTGAGACAATCAAGAACAACAGGTTGTTATGATGTCATAGAAGGATCAGATTATGCCCGCTGTTGTGCTACGGTTACACTACACGACTAGATATTGGCTTGACAGTAGCTCACAAAAGGGCTAGAGAAATTACAGGAACCCATACCGTTGTAATCAAACCCCTGTACACTATGAGACCTGCTGTCCTCTTAACATTCGTTAAGATTTCACGTGTATCATTCTTTTTATGGACACGTCTGTCTGGTCATGTTTGTCTGGTTGTGTCACTAGCTAATGTACTAAGATACATCCCTGATTCATTTTATATCAACGATAACAACGATTGTTGAACAATTACTCCCGTAGACCTTAAGAAAAGGTTATCACGGGAAATAAATATTTATGAATGTCAAAGGACGCAAGAGAGCGCAGGTTGCGTAACAGATCTTAAACCAAAATCGAAAATAGTTTCCAAAAGAAACGCAGCCAACCAAATCACTACTTTACCAAGAAACCAAAGCGATTTTTATTGGTAGAATATCCGTTCATTTCATGTGTCAACGATTGCGATTTAAGCACTTTTTTTGTTAAATAAAACTGTGTGTACTTTTTACAAGATGTTTGCTTATCAAAAATAGTTTAAATCGACTCTATTCGGTTATACAAGTTTTCGACGATGTTGAAACATTTTGATATTTGATCACTAGTAAATATGAAGTTACTGGCAAATATAAAGCTTAAACCAACTTTATCATGAACTATTTTTATTTAAGGTTATAACTCTAAAATGTGTTCTTCAAACTCCCTTTATCATTTCATACGCATTGATGATATATAATGCTCACATCTTCAAGACCAATGATATTCATAATACCGTATTTGCTGTAAACTCTCAAGTTATTTGGAGTTGCGTTAATGATTGGCAGGATGCTTATAATGCACACGTTCCACGCAATCGCGTTATCGAAGCCCTGCACAGATTTCTACCCTGGTGTAAGGACTAATTTCAATCTTTATTCCTTCTCAACTCCGTCGGAGTATGCACGTGCGCACCCCAGCTGCTAATTACAGCGCTGTAATAGTTATCTGTCACATTGCCTTCACTTCAAACCAGGTTCCCAATTGTACTACTGGTTGAACATAAGCACGATTCGAACTAAGTCACTTACCAAGGGTGGCACCAAAACATGTGTTAGTGTGGGACGAGGAATCAACCTTTAAGTTCTTCAAAGATTATTCAAAAATGAGTGGGTCACCCACCAATTCAGTGAGCTGCGCTCGTTATTACTGAACTTATCTTATAGCGGTCGACTGAGCATTGCACAGGACAACGTGCCACATCGTAAAATCATAAGACATAATTTCTTTTGAATTTTTTTATGACAATTTTATACTACCTTCGGTGGTTGAAATCTGTGTGATAGCACTTGTTGGCATGGAGTTCGTCGACACTGTTGTTGCACTTGTTGGCATAGCTGTCGTCGACACTGTTGTTGCACTTGTTGGCATAGCTGTCGTCGACATTGTTGTTGCACTTGTTGGCATAGCTGTCGTCGACATTGTTGTTGTTGTAGTCCCAGTTGTTACTACAGTTTGTACAGATGTTGTTTCAGTTGCTGGCGCAGAGGATGTTGATGCTGCATTACCTATGCAGAGAACATTATTATGTCTTTGTATATGCCGAGGTAGTTAATATGCATTTTACAACTGGGTCTGAAGAACAATTACAGTAACGTTTGCTCTATTTTATTTTGTAAAAAGCAAGGACTCGTCGGTATGTATCTCCTCATATATAAGATTGGTATTGATATATAATAAAACAAAGAATTTCTGACCAAATTCTTATGTTATTTGGTCATTTTGCTGTAATGCGTGTGTGTATCTCTGTATCACGTTATTATATAGGTGAAAGGGATCCACTCAAGGCAATCCTTTTTGTATACACGTTCAATTTAAGGGGAAACGTCTATCAGTTTCGTGATATTATGATATTAACTGATAACTTAAATGTATCAAACGTCACAATGGCGTAACGTCCTGAGAAAAAGGAAGCTGATTTGAGTCCTTAAAGTTTCGTGATATTATGATATCAACTGATAACTAAACTGTTTCAAACCCCACAATGGCGTAACGTCCTGAGAAAAAGGAAGCCGACTTTAGTTTAAAAAGTTTCGTAGTATTATGATAGAAACTGATAACTAAACTGTTTCAAACTTCACAATGGCATACAGTCCTGGGAAAAATTAAGGTGATTTGAGTCCTTAAAGTTCTTGATATTATGATATTAACTGATAACTAAACTGTTTCAAACTTCACAATGGCATAAAGTCCTGAGAAAAAGGAAGCTGACTTTAGTTTTAAAAGTTTCATCCTGTCTCAGGGTACGAAGGTTACGCCAACTCCACTAATCTGTACCCTGGACTCAGAAGCTAGATTCGCTGGCGTGGCCCGACTTGGGATGTAGCCAAGCAAATCATTTTCTCGCCACCTAAAATTTCAACGAGAAAATGTTTTGATTTGCTATATCCCAAGTCGGACCGCGCGAGTGAATCTCGCTTCTGAGCCAAGGGTACAGATTAGTGGAGTTAGCGTAACATTCGTACCTTGAGACAGGATGAAAAAGTTTCGTAATTTTATGATATTAACTGATCTAACTAAAATGTTTCAAACGCCACAATGTTAGGAGGTACTGAAGAAAAGGAAGCTTACTGGAACATCTGCTACAGGTTTTCGGACACTGGGACCTAGCGATGTCTTCATCAAGACAGGAAACGTGAACATCACAGGTGGAATCTTTATCTTCACAGATACCTGAAACAGTCGGCAAGATATGAGGAAGGTAGCAATGGTGGATTCGGAATATACGGGATAACTGCAACGACCGAAATTTCTCTAGGATCGATAACGTTAAAACAGCGGCAAATTCAGTAGAGATTAAAGGATGTGCACCATTCTTATAAATCCATGTTTAAAAAGCGGCGGAAGGTACATGACATCATGGACATCCCTATTGACAGTTTAAAATAAAGCTCGTTCGTCAGTCCTTAACCTGGCTCCTTTGTTTTTTTGCCAGGACTGGTTACTTTTGGCTCTTGATCAGGACTGGTTACTTTTGGCTCTTGATCAGGACTGGTTACTTTTGGCTCATGATCGGGACTGGTTACTTTTGGCTCTTGAACAGGACTGGTTACTTTTGGCTCTTGATCAGGACTGGTTACTTTTGGCTCATGATCAGGACTGGTTACTTTTGGCTCTTGATCAGGACTGGTTACTTTTGGCTCTTGATCAGGACTGGTTACTTTTGGCTCTTGATCAGGACTGGTTACTTTTGGCTCATGATCAGGACTGGTTACTTTTGGCTCACGATCAGGACTGGTTACTTTTGGCTCTTGATCAGGACTGGTTACTTTTGGCTCATGATCAGGACTGGTTACTTTTGGCTCATGATCAGGACTGGTTACTTTTGGCTCATGATCAGGACTGGTTACTTTTGGCTCTTGATCAGGACTGGTTACTTTTGGCTCTTGATCAGGACTGGTTACTTTTGGCTCTTGATCAGGACTGGTTACTTTTGGCTCATGATCAGGACTGGTTACTTTTGGCTCATGATCGGGACTGGTTACTTTTGGCTCTTGATCAGGACTGGTTACTTTTGGCTCTTGATCAGGACTGGTTACTTTTGGCTCTTGATCAGGACTGGTTACTTTTGGCTCTTGATCAGGACTGGTTACATTTGGCTCATGATCAGGACTGGTTACTTTTGGCTCATGATCGGGACTGGTTACTTTTAGCTCATGATCGGGACTGGTTACTTTTGGCTCATGATCGGGACTGGTTACTTTTTGCTCATGATCGGGACTGGTTACTTTTTGCTCATGATCGGGACTGGTTACTTTTGGCTCTTGATCAGGACTAGTTACTTTTGGCTCATGGTCGGGACTGGTTACTTTTGGCTCATGATCGGGACTGGTTACTTTTGGCTCATGATCGGGACTGGTTACTTTTGGCTCTTGATCAGGACTGGTTACTTTTGGCTCATGATCAGGACTGGTTACTTTTGGCTCATGATCGGGACTGGTTACTTTTAGCTCATGATCGGGACTGGTTACTTTTGGCTCATGATCGGGACTGGTTACTTTTTGCTCATGATCGGGACTGGTTACTTTCGGCTCTTGATCAGGACTAGTTACTTTTGGCTCATGATCGGGACTTGTTACTTTTGGCTCATGATCGGGACTGGTTACTTTTGGCTCATAATCGGGACTGGTTACTTTTGGCTTTTGATCAGGACTGGTTACTTTTGGCTCTTGATCAGGACTGGTTACTTTTGGCTCATGATCGGGACTGGTTACTTTTGGCTCATGATCGGGACTGGTTACTTTTGGCTCATGATCGGGACTGGTTACTTTTGGCTCATGATCGGGACTGGTTACTTTTGGCTCTTGATCAGGACTGGTTACTTTTGGCTCATGATCAGGACTGGTTACTTTTGGCTCTTGATCAGGACTGGTTACTTTTGGCTCATGATCGGGACTGGTTACTTTTGGCTCATAATCGGGACTGGTTACTTTTGGCTCTTGATCAGGACTGGTTACTTTTGGCTCATGATCGGGACTGGTTACTTTTGGCTCATGATCAGGACTGGTTACTTTTGGCTCATGATCAGGACTGGTTACTTTTGGCTCATGATCGGGACTGGTTACTTTTGGCTCTTGATCAGGACTGGTTACTTTTGGCTCTTGATCAGGACTGGTTACTTTTGGCTCTTGATCAGGACTGGTTACTTTTGGCTCATGATCAGGACTGGTTACTTTTGGCTCACGATCGGGACTGGTTACTTTTGGCTCTTGATCAGGACTGGTTACTTTTGGCTCATGATCGGGACTGGTTACTTTTGGCTCATGATCAGGACTGGTTACTTTTGGCTCATGATCAGGACTGGTTACTTTTGGCTCTTGATCAGGACTGGTTACTTTTGGCTCTTGATCAGGACTGGTTACTTTTGGCTCTTGATCAGGACTTGTTACTTTTGGCTCATGATCAGGACTGGTTACTTTTGGCTCTTGATCGGGACTGGTTACTTTTGGCTCTTGATCAGGACTGGTTACTTTTGGCTCTTGATCAGGACTGGTTACTTTTGGCTCTTGATCAGGACTGGTTACTTTTGGCTCTTGATCAGGACTGGTTACATTTGGCTCATGATCAGGACTGGTAACTTTTGGCTCATGATCGGGACTGGTTACTTTTAGCTCATGATCGGGACTGGTTACTTTTGGCTCATGATCGGGACTGGTTACTTTTTGCTCTTGATCGGGACTGGTTACTTTTTGCTCATGATCGGGACTGGTTACTTTTGGCTCTTGATCAGGACTAGTTACTTTTGGCTCATGATCGGGACTGGTTACTTTTGGCTCATGATCGGGACTGGTTACTTTTGGCTCATAATCGGGACTGGTTACTTTTGGCTCTTGATCAGGACTGGTTACTTTTGGCTCATGATCGGGACTGGTTACTTTTGGCTCATAATCGGGACTGGTTACTTTTGGCTCTTGATCAGGACTGGTTACTTTTGGCTCATGATCGGGACTGGTTACTTTTGGCTCATGATCAGGACTGGTTACTTTTGGCTCATGATCGGGACTGGTTACTTTTGGCTCTTGATCGGGACTGGTTACTTTTGGCTCATGATCGGGACTGGTTACTTTTGGCTCATGATCGGGACTGGTTGCTTTTGGCTCATGATCGGGACTGGTTACTTTTGGCTCATGATCGGGACTGGTTACTTTTGGCTCATGATCAGGACTGGTTACTTTTGGCTCTTGATCAGGACTGGTTACTTTTGGCTCTTGATCAGGACTGGTTACTTTTGGCTCATGATCGGGACTGGTTACTTTTGGCTCATGATCGGGACTGGTTACTTTTGGCTCATGATCGGGACTGGTTACTTTTGGCTCATGATCGGGACTGGTTACTTTTGGCTCATGATCGGGACTGGTTACTTTTGGCTCATGATCGGGACTGGTTACTTTTGGCTCATGATCGGGACTGGTTACTTTTGGCTCATGATCGGGACTGGTTACTTTTGGCTCATGATCGGGACTGGTTACTTTTGGCTCATGATCAGGACTGGTTACTTTTGGCTCTTGATCAGGACTGGTTACTTTTGGCTCTTGATCAGGACTGGTTACGTTTGGCTCTTGATCAGGACTGGTTACTTTTGGCTCTTGATCGGGACTGGTTACTTTTGGCTCATGATCGGGACTGGTTACTTTTGGCTCATGATCGGGACTGGTTACTTTTGGCTCATGATCAGGACTGGTTACTTTTGGCTCTTGATCAGGACTGGTTACTTTTGGCTCTTGATCAGGACTGGTTACGTTTGGCTCTTGATCAGGACTGGTTACTTTTGGCTCTTGATCGGGACTGGTTACTTTTGGCTCATGATCAGGACTGGTTACTTTTGGCTCATGATCGGGACTGGTTACTTTTGGCTCATGATCGGGACTGGCTCATGATCGGGACTGGTTACTTTTGGCTCATGATCAGGACTGGTTATTTTTGGCTCATGATCAGGACTGGTTACTTTTGGCTCATGATCGGGACTGGTTACTTTTGGCTCATGATCAGGACTGGTTACTTTTGGCTCATGATCAGGACTGGTTACTTTTGGCTCATGATCAGGACTGGTTACTTTTGGCTCATGATCAGGACTGGTTACTTTTGGCTCATGATCAGGACTGGTTACCTTTGGCTCTTGATCAGGACTGGTTACTTTTGGCTCATGATCAGGACTGGTTACTTTTGGCTCATAATCGGGACTGGTTACTTTTGGCTCATGATCGGGACTGGTTACTTTTTGCTCAGGACTGGTAACATTTCAAAATTTGTTTTTATTTCCCCTAAGGAATTGACCAATTATTTTTCAGGACAGGATAGGTTTCCAATTTATTTTATACACTGCTATCAACGACTATTAACGAATGGCATGTATTCCAAATCGGGCGTTTAGTTCACGCTGAGCGAACAAATTATTATCATGAAAATATGGAAGAACTCTATTACGAAGTCAAGACTACCTCCAGGTTCCATCCAACCTTTTTGACGATTTCTTGTCTCCAAAAAGACCCTTCGGAGCCTACCTCCCTCACAGTCTATAATGTGATCTCTGGATACTTGTGATAAGCATCATTCTCTAACTCATTCCAAATTACATGACACTTGCACTAGTAAGTGAACATACTAAGTCACAATGAATGTCCTTGCCTACCTAAATATTTCCTGAAGGCGAGATCAAAGCACTGGCTGTCTGAGCAACAGTGGACACAATCAACGTCCACTCCATTCTCCTCACATCCATCTCCGAAACGAGGCAGTCGAGCAGTGCACTGGAAATTACACAACAACATTTAGATGATCAGTACTATGTTAAAATACTAAGGTAAAGCTTTGTCTTACATAAGGTAAAGGTAAATAATTTGGAAACGATCAACCATTCTATTCGAAGCGAATTTTGCACGTCTAGATTCTCCTCACGTCTATATCTGAAGTAAGGCACTGAAACGTTCACAAACTTTCCAGATGATCAGAATTATGTTGAAATAACACTCGGGTAAATCGTTTTATTATCCATTGGGTTGACAATAAGTAGTGAAATAGTTTCAATATGAGCACATGTGCACATATAAATTTTGTTTAGCAACGATTGTTGTGGCGCGAGTTCCCGTATATTTTTGCAGGGACGCATGTGATATATGAGACATATTTATTAGTCTCTTCTGAAGTGCGCCACGACTGTTGAGAAACTCGTGAAATTTGAGTATTCTCCTCGCTCTCGCTGGGGAAATACAAAAAAATCCCACTCGATTCGTAAATGTAATATGACTCGGGTAAGAATCTTTATATCTCATATAAGATATAGACTAATGAAGAGACGATCAGTCTTTCTATTCGACAAGACCGTTCTCATTTCCCTCTCCGAAACGTGACTGTCTACAGTGACACACTGTTATAGGGGTTGAGAGGCAAGCACATGATTCAAAAGACGAGCACATTTTATTCAGAAAATAATCCTTCCGACTCTCTTCACCAAAGCAATGTTTCAGAAGAAGAATGGGTAGTGTTTAAGAGGGAAAATGTAATCCTTTATCAAAAATCTCGAGGTAACTAACTAATTAATTAATCGTTCCATGACATACAAAGACTTTATGTGGACATAGTATGGAAAGAAACACGAAACACGCAATCATCTTTTAGGAATTGTCAGGAGTAAAACAAGTATCAAATGAAATTCAGGTATGAAATGATACAATTGTCCCAAATTTCTACAGTTTTGTATGTTAAATGATGGTAATGGCGTGAAATTGCCGTAATAAAGACACTCACATCAGGTGATGTCACACACTCAGAGCTAAAGTGATGTCCATTTGTCGTCAACTTGCAATACTGCAAAACATGTAAGAAACTTGGTAAAATAAGCTTTCCTGTTTTAAACATTACAGGGGCAGTAACACGATTTTTGAAAAATAATTATTTTGAATTTTCCCCTGTTGTTAATTGTACGTTAATGCGAAATGTATTATGTTGATAGAAAACAAATTATAAAAGTTTACATCAAGTCCATTACGTTTAAATTATTTTGCGTATAACATAGGAAACGCATGGCTGAACTTTACATTATATATTTGATTCATTATTGCTTCAATGATGATTCTGATTTATTCATTTTTCTGACATCACCTTACATCCCCCTAAAAACGTGCTACTGTCCATTTCACAACATTATCTTATATTTCTAAACAAATTGTGTATCATAAACCTGCATCAAATGGCATTTTGTATCCCTTGCATATTTAAGTAAAAATTATCGGCAAATTCCTTACACTCACAAGTTCTATGGTTGGTTTAACTCACAATTGGTTTTAGCAATAGCTTACATGGCGAAGTTAAAAGGAATATCATTTTAGTTGAAATTGATACGAATAAAACGTGAGTGAATTTCAATGACCTCGGACTTTCACTCCTTACGTTTCGATGAATACCCTAAGGCTTCTTTTTGTTTCATCCCTTGTGTTGTAATGCTATAACATATATATATATATAACATTATCTAACGTTATATTCTTTGTTAAATGCCAATTAAAACCATACCTTTTCATTTAATCCCTGACACTGCTGCATATTTTGAAAACATGCATCTGGGGAGGATGCCATATTGCAAATTGGACATGTCACTGTAAGTTCTGGAAAAAAACGATTAATGATTGCTTTATTTGATAGAAGTAATAATAACGATGATGATGACGACGGCGATGATGCCAATGACGACAACGACGATGCTGCTGCTGATGATGATGATGGTGGCGGTGGTGATGATGATGATGATGGTGATGGTGATGGTGATGATGATGATATTGGTGGTGATGATGATGATGATGATGATGGTGGTGATGATGATGATGATGATCGTGATGATGATGATGATGATGATGATGGTGATGATATTGGTGGTGATGATGATGATGATGATGATAATGATGATGATGATGATGATGATGATGGTGATGATGGTGATGATATTGGTGGTGGTGATGATGATGATGATGATGATGATGATGATCATCATGATGATGATGATGGTGATGATATTGGTGGTGGTGATGATGATGATGCTGATGATGATGATGACGACTTTTAAGCTAATCATTTGATTGGGACACAGAGGCATGACAAGTTGTGAAAGAAAGTGTCAAAGGGTATTATTGGGTATAATTGGGTATTATGATGCACAATTTCATGTGCATGTCTATGTGTCTTCACTAGCAATTTACAAAATCTAGTAACCTTGCGTTTTGGGTTAAATAGTAAGAATCTGCGAATAGTTATCGTAAGTAATGTGTAGATCATAAATTGTTCTCTTCCATCTTGTGTACGTCCAGACTAACAAAATAGATCAAGAAAAATATGAATGTCGATTGTTTTTATGTTATTATTGACTGTTGGGGCCCACAATGATAACTTAACAAAAGAAAACAAATAATCCAGTCTCCACTTGTCAATATCTAATTGGCTTGAATATCATCAAATTGAGCAATGAACGGGAGAAAATACTGGCATCATGGCCATCAGAGAAGATTAAAAGAAATATTTGCATAATTGAATTAATAGAAATATTACACCCTAACAGTGCTTTTACGTTGTTTTCATGTCATCTTTTGTGAACATAATTTCTGTCTTATTCCTATTAGCATAGCGATGTGTTCTTTTTTTGTATGACATGAAATAATTGAAATAGTATAAAGTTATTAAATACTAATATTGAATTGATCAAATCTTATCGATCGATCAAATTGATCAAACACGTTGTTCTGGTACATCTCGACTAGCAAGCTGTTCCATGTGACTGTTTAACTCTATTATAATTAGTATTCAAATCTAAAAACTCTCACAAAATTGAATGGGCTTACTCAGCAATATAGTAGTTTTGAAATTATATAATACCTTATCTATATTTTGATATTGAGGTGAGATTTCATTCTCAACAAGTAGACGTTTCTTACTTGGCATTATACTGTTGAAGGTTGAGTGAATGCAGTGTTCATTTTCACAGCACTGTTCACAATGGAACCCGCTCTTGATGACGTCATGTGCGTACTCCGTACACCCATGGGGGTTGCATTTCTGCAACAGGACCGAACATTACAGTGTAGAATTACTGCATTAAAGGGGAACAACAACCTAGCTCATGAAACCAAATTGAACATTGTTAATGAGAGCGTCCAGACAGGTACATGTAAGGGGGGTCAGATGACAAAAATTTGGTACCGGCTTTTTGCTGTAAACGGTTCGTAACCAAACTAATTCGTCTCTATACCAAGCATATTCGGCTCTTTCGGGGCCCTGCTAATAAAACTCTGGAAGTTAAAAATTCAGGTTGCAGATCCCCTTTAAGCTCTTTTCCTGATGTTGACAAGTGGAAACATTCAATTTCCTTCTGTCTAGAAAAGCATTGAAACATGAATTTTTAAAATGTAACTCGTTTTTGTTTTTGTGGGATTTCAATCGCAGTGATGAAGTTTGTACATCTTAAGTACATGAAAATATATATATACTTTTCTATTTCTGCTGAATTTGATTTAATAATTCACGTCACCGCTTCACTTTGTCCGTTTGTAAAGACCAGAAACATATTATATTTTTTTGGACTTTCAGGAATTTCATTTAAACTCAAAAGTATTCCAACTAGCTTTAACTGAATCGGTAAAGTGTCTGAAAAATAAAATTCAAGTTAAGTCAGAAAAACCTGCACGAACGAACGGACCATATTGTTATATTCTCGCAAGAAACACTGAATTATATCAAATTTGACAAGGAAAAGGACAAATGTATAAATATGTTATAATCAAATAGCTTAACATAAGATAAAAAAATCGACCGTTCCCCGAGGAACCAAATTGTAAAAATATACCTATCGTCTCTGTCAAGGTCTGACCATACCCACCTTTGATGCATGTTCTGACTCATCTAGCAAACCTTAAATACACTGATAAAAGCTTTCGGTAACTAGGGGCAGGTAACTCCAGAGAACATTTATTATACACGATCGCCGCTAAACAGTTATTAATAACGACGAAATTTTCTATGGCTGATAACTGGATTTGGTCTGCGCTAACTGGTTTAATCAACGTGATAGAAAGGAGGCTGCGTCCAGACCTAGTGGAGGGGAAGGTCTCGGGTAGAACACGGTCGATTCCCGGTAGCGTCAATAATTATGAAACGTTTTCCTCCCGGAGTTGTGTACAACTTACCCTATGAGGCTCACACCCACTCTGCAGTTTGGCGTTTCCATTCACACGAAGGGAACAAACCTGGAATTCATTTCACAACATAGGTTTTACTTAAAAACATTTTCACTATAGATTCTTTTCTACATTTTCAATAACAATCAAATAGGGAATTTTATTTTCAAATACATAATAGATTATCATTCGTATCAAAATTGTCTTATTTATGACGACTGTCGACGTTTTGTCTTACTTGTACCACGTTAAGAATCCTAAAGTCGGAAAATAATTCCGAAATAAAACCCTTCTGGGTGCTTCTATTCTATTCCAAAGTGCACCAAATGAAAGTAGCCTGCCCTTTCTACAAAACGAGTAGTAACGGTGTGTTTTATATATAACATGACAAACATTTTTTTGTTTATTTGTACTGTGGTAAGTGTCATTCACGGGTTTCAAGTAATTAGAACATATAATCAGAATCATATAATCATAATTCCTTAGTCTTTCGACTATAAAACCGAAAAGTTATTTGGCTATAATAGTACGTTTTTGATTAAACGTCATTATTTTTACTTACCGTAGACAAGTGACCTTAGCCTTGTTAGCCATATAACATGTAATCGACTCATTCCCACAGAAGTAATGAAAACATCATTACACAGATCAATCAGTTACCCGCCCGTCACTAGTCCACTGTGTGGCGTGACCTGTCATCCAATTAGAATCATTCACATTACCTAGGAGTCCCAATTAACGACGGATGCGTAAGAGGGGAGGCGGGACGGGTATGACGACGGTCACTTGTCTACGGTAAGTAAAAATAATGACGTTTAATCAAAAACGTACTATTATTTAGTTACTAACCTCCGACAAGTGACCTTAGCCTGATACCACTGTAGGAGGCGGGTAGAATTCGTCGCATAGCGGTAACTCTCAAGATTGCTCTGATGATCGGCGACCTAGCGAGCGGCCGTTCTAATGAGGATTAATTGTCTGACCTCTCGCGGTCGACGATCCCTAATTAAAACACCACAAAACCACTATAACCATTCAACAAGCAAGTTTATTAAATGAGTTAAGAGCCCCTCTCAACTCGTGAGGTCCCGTTAGCGTGGATGGTTGCGCCCCCTGCCAGGGGGGGCCCCCGTGGTTCGCTGCTGGGCAAAGACCTGCGCCCCCAGACGGGCTACGCCCTCCAGGTCCTCCGTGGAGACATCGCGCAGGTAATGGTTGGCGAACACCAAGCCCGACTTCCAGAAGCAGCCGGCCATGATGTCCGCCACTGACAAGTTGCTGTGCAGGGCCATAGTCGCCGATATGGACCTGATCTCATGCGGGTTGGTCCGCGCCGGCGCCGGCAGTCCAGCCGCCTTGTAGGCGTCCACTACTGCCGACCTGAGATAAACTCCCAGCTGCCTCTTGTCCAACTCCTTTGAACTTGTCTGGGAGTGAGGCAAGAAGAGCCTGCGCCTCCCCTGTCTCAGCGTGCGCGTCTTTTCCACGTCCTGCTCGTCCGTAGGCTCGATAGCCGAGGAGATTGACAGCAGTGTGAACATCCGTCCACGCTCGTCAGCGCCCTGGTTCTCACACAAGAACTCCGGTGCTAGACCCAAAGTCGCTGACCCTCCATCTCTCACCTCAAACCTGAGCAAATCAGCTTGCAGCGCGTGCAACTCTGATATTCTGGCCGCTGACCCAATTGCCACTAAGAAGCAAGTCTTAATGGTGAGACGCAGCAGCGTCGTGTCCGTCAGCGGCTCATAGTGCTCAGACTTGAGGTGATTCAAAACTATCGCCAGATCCCACTCTGGCGGTCTCAGTTTGTGGCGGCCATCCACGTTCCTGTACGTCCTAATGAGCTCCTTAAGGACCGAGGTGTTCAAGTTGGGGTCCTTTTTGCGAAGGACGGACAAAATGGCCGCGAGGTTCGTGTTGATGGAGGAAGCCTTAAGCTTCCTCACTGTGCGTAGGTGGACCAGGTAATCCGCGACCTGGGGCACCGTTACCGACCGCACATCGAACCCCTTCCCTTCGCAAAAGGTCATGAAAGCAGCCCATTGAAAATCGTACAGCTTGCGCGTGGATGACCGCTGTGAGGTCGCCACTGCGCTGGCTACCGCTTCCGAGAACCCTGCGCTCCTCATTCCGTCTTGGAGACAACCCATACGTGCAGATGTAGAACCTGAGGGTTCTCGTGCACCCGTCTGCTTGGGTTGCTCCTGAGAAGGTCCCACCTGGTTGGCAGGGGAACCGGCTCCTGAGCGCAGAGTCTCCGGAGGGGGACATACCACGGCCTTGCCGGCCAGTTCGGTGCGACCAGGAGCAGACGCAGGCGTCTCGTCTCCTGGACTTTTGCCACCACTTGAGTCAGAATGGCGGGGGGGGGGAGGGGGTGGGGGAAGCGTAAGCGTCCATCCCCTCCCATCCTAACGCGAGCGCGTCTAATCCCCATGCCAGAGGATCTGGCACTGGGGATACGTATACCGGCAGCTGATGATTAAACGGTGTCGCGAAGAGGTCGACATGCGGCCTGCCGAACTGGAGACAGATCGCCTCGAACACTCGAGGGTGCAACATCCACTCCGTGGAGGGAGGTTTGTCCGGGCGAGAAAGAGCGTCCGCAAGGACGTTCTTTGCTCCCGGGATGTGCACCGCTCTTATTGAGATGTTGAGTTCGTCTACCAGTCGAAACAGCTCCATCACCAGCTGTAACAACGATCCTGCCTTGGTCGATCCTTGCTTGTTGATCGACCAGGCTGCCGTCGAACTGTCAAGTCAAGTTAAAGGATGTTTATTGTATGTGAGGCCTCAGGACCATATACATTGGGTTACATGTTGTTTAATTCCAACATTAAATTATAAAGTATTCAGGTTCATATTTGTTTTAACAGTTCATCTCTTAGAGACATGGCATAGGTTACATATTGTGAAAGCTTAAAAATTATTGAACAATCATCAGTTGACAACAATTTTCTAAACGCTACGATAGAAGTCGCAGAAAGATAATAAACAGGGATATACTGTTTACGCAAATCTTCAAGTTGTTGGCAAACAAATAAAAAGTGTAATTCGTTTTCGATGCCATTTTTACATAATGGGCATATTCTATTGTTTCTATCAATCGACTTACGTCTACCTTCATTTATCATTAAGTTTGATAGTCCTAATCTAAATCGGATTAATGAACACCTCATCTTCTTAGAAGTTAAGTGCAGTAAATTTTTTTCGGGTTGGAGAAGGGTTTTAAAAATCCGATATGAATCATATCGCGAGCTATTGTCTAATGTCGACTGCCGATCTTGGTTAAACATACCAATGATTGTCTCCTGAAAACGATAAAGGAAGAGGTCTACTTTCCCAACTGACTGGCTCAGCCACACAAAACCATAACCATGTGAACATAATAGGTTGCGTACGTTTGAAGCCCATGTTGTTTTACCTAAGTCGTCTAAATGTACAAGCATATTATAGGCTTTTTTAGGTAATCTATTTTCGTGCATACATATTATTTTCAACCTAAATTTCAAACATCTAATAAATGTATCTTTTCGATGCATTCAAAACGTTGGAGTCCCCATAACTCTGAGCTATAAAGTAAAATTGGTTTGATTTGAGAATCAAACAGCTTAAAAAATATCTTTGGAGTCAAAACACCAAAGTTATGCATAATTGATAACATACTGATTAATGCTTTCTTTCCCTTTAAGGCTAAATCGTCAAGATTTTTCAAATTTGCTGTTGTGTTAAACATAAATCCCAAATACGTATATTTATTTCTAACAATCACTGGGTGATTATCATAAAACCATTTTTCATTCCTTGATACTGGACCACCTTTTCTAAAAATAACAATGTTTGTTTTTTCGAGATTAACAGATAGCTTATATGTTTTGGAGTAGCGTTCTAAAATATTCAACTGGTTTTGTAGCCCAACCACAGATTATGATATAAGAACAACATCATCAGCAAATAACAATATAAACATCTCTAATAAATCTGGAAACATCTGGACACTATGTTTTCCATTTGCAACAATATCGTGATAAAGATCATTTATGAAGAAAGAAAAAAGAATAGGGCTGAGAACACAACCTTGTCGAACTGTCTGTGTGGACACACAGCAATTGGTTCTCCAGGCGATCCGACCAGTGATCGATCGCCAGACGTATGGCGTTCAACTCAAGGAAGTTGATGTGAAGCTCGGCTTGCGCCGGCGACCACACGCCCGCCGCCTGGTCGGTCCCATGTGCCCGCCCCACCCCTGGGTAAAGGCATCCACATACAACTGGCTCCCGGCGGGGGGTTGCCGGAGGGGAACCCCCGCCAAGACGTTGCTTCCATCCTTCCACCATCGTAGGTGGTGAATGAGGTCCTGCGGCATCCTGATGTGATGGCCGCAAGATACCTCCCGAACGTGACCGTGAAGTCTTGAGCTGAGTTCAAGAACCCTAGCAGACGTTGCCACCGTCGGAGCGAGAGAGGCCCGCGACACGCGTCTGCCAGGAGTTCCCTGTAACGGCCCATCCGTTCCTCCGTGACAAAGGCCTTGTCCTGCGTCGTGTCCAGACGGACGCCTAGGAAGACGAGCGACGTCGTCGGCACTAGGTCCGACTTGTCCAGATTGACAAGCCAACCCAGGCGTCTGAACAGAGCGATCACAAAGTCCCTTTGTTCGGTCAGAACTGACGGGGAGCTGTGGCTCCCGAACCCGTCGTCCAGGTACATCGCGAACTGGATGTCGAGCCTGTGAAGGAACTGGACGATGGGTTGGGTCACCCGGGTGAACAACCAAGGGGCTGTCGCAATCCCGAAGGGCAACACCTTCCACTGGAAGTGACGACCCGCCAGGACGAATCGGAGGTACTTGCAATCCGCGGGGCAGATTGGGATATGCAGGTACGCGTCCTGGAGGTCCAGCGACACCATGCGGCTGTATGGTTGTAGCAACCATATGATAGACCGCAGGGTCAAGAGCCGAAAATATGGCGGCCGCTGGAGATAGGAGCGGTTGAACTGTTTCAAGTCATGAATCAGCCGCCATTTTTTCGGGTCCTTTTTCAGTCTCACGAATACTGGAGAGTAGAACCCCGGTGTCAGACCCTGGAGCGGAAGCTCGCTCACCGCCTCCTTGGTGATTAGGATCTCCACTTGTTCCAGTGTGCGCGCGAGCCGTTCCGGCCCCCGTCCAGAAAGGAAACCCCGGGGATTGCGGAGTGCCACCCTTCCGCTTCTTGGGTGTCGTCACCGCCGAAGAGACCCTGCCGCCTCCCGCTGCCAAGCGGTTGGTGAGCTCCTGTTGTTGGGTCTCCTGGCAGTGTCGCAGAGCCTCTGCGACTTGCCCGTCGAACAGCGTCGACGACGCTGCCGGAGCGCTCCTGAGGCGGGTGCGCATCTCCCCTGGGAGATTTGTGCGCGCGAGAAATCTGTCCGGCCTCAGGTTAGTGACCCCCGCTGAGATGCGGGAGGCACTTAGCATGATTTGGGCTAGGTTCCCTGCCCTGGCGTCGAAGGAAGGGTGGTGCGACTCCCTGGCGACCTTCTTTGCCTTCTTCGTCTTCTTCCGTCGCTCCTCCCGAGGGGGGGAGGGGGGACCGGGATCAGAAGGCTCCTCTGGTGACGAGTCACGAGGCGATGACGCGTCAGGGAGCAAGTCCCGAGACAGCGGGTTGCGGACCGACTTGTCCGAACGGAGGGACCCCACGTCCGACGCCAGGGAGGACGGCAAGTCAAACTCCCCTGCGTCCTCGGAAATGATGAGGTCCGACCTCTCCGGCGACACGCGCCTGCCTGCGGCGGCAGACAAACCCGGGGTGGGGCGCCTAGCGTACTTGCAGCGTCTCTGCGACTCGCTCTTCCGGATGGAAGAGGGGTAACGCCTGTGCTGCTCTGGGGAGAGATCCTCGCACTCTGCACAGCAGTTATCCGCCGGGCAAGTGTTCCTGCACAGGCGACAAACGACATGAGGCTCGTAGCTCGCCGACTTGCGTGACCCGCACCGTCCGCAGAACGCCCGGTACGGGGTCGCTGAGTCGCAGCGAACTAAGTCCATCTCCTGTGAGGCGACAAGCGCGACCTACAATCCAAGCAGCCCTAGCGCGCGAGTGTCAAGAAGACGGCAGGCGGCAGGCGGTAGGCGGCACGCGCCTATCCAACCAACCCGTCAAGAAGACGGCAGGCGGCAGGCGGCAGGCGGCAAGCGCCCCTCCACACGCCTAAGAGATCTGTCGCCTAGAAGACGGCAGGCGGCAGGCGGCAGGCGGCAAGCGCCCGTCCAGGCGCCTAAGAGATCTATCGCCTAGAACACGGCAGGCGGCAGGTGGCAAGCGCCCGTCCACACGCCTAAGAGATCTGTCGCCTAGAAGACGGCAGGCGGCAGGCGGCCGCGCCTATCCAATCCAAGCGCCTAAGAGATACCTATCGTCAGGGAGACGACAGGCGACAGGCGACAAACGCCACTCCAAGCGCACACGAGATATCTAGCGCCGGCAGGCGGCCAGAAGATCAAGTGAAGGCCGTAGCGTCTAGCAGACGGCAAGCGCACACGACAACCGAAGCTGTCACGCAGAGGGGTAGAGCGACTGTCCACCCCCGGGCTGCACGGGCTGCACGTGCAAGTCAACCCGCGCTCTACTAATCCAGGTCAAACACCCCTGTCAGAGCACCGAATTCACTCACGAGGAATGAACACGACGAAGGACAGCGGGAATACTTAACTAAGGTAAGTAAATAGAGTCAGAAACAACAAAACACGTTAATTATATAGCTCAATACAATCGGGAGAGATACAGAAACACGTCTGCACACTACCGACTCTGTAATGTGAATGATTCTAATTGGATGACAGGTCACGCCACACAGTGGACTAGTGACGGGCGGGTAACTCTGATTGATCTGTGTAATGATGTTTTCATTACTTCTGTGGGAATGAGTCGATTACATGTTATATGGCTATCAAGGCTAAGGTCACTTGTCGGAGGTTAGTAACTAAATAATAGTTTCCATGCGCTCCATTTTATAAAATCATTGCGATAGTCAAAATATTAAAAATATTTTCTTCATTTATATTATGTGATTAAAATTCAATTGGATTGTCATATTAAAGAATTTCGGAATAAAAGCCTGGGCTTCTATTTAGTCTCAAAGTCTTCTTCTCACAAACCCTATTTTCCGTATAGAAGCTCTGGGTCAGCTTTCAGAAAACCTCGGTACGCGATTCATTAAATTAACAAATCATAGTTTTTGCTACATATTGATCTAATGAAACAGTACGGAAGATATCCAGTGAATTAATCAAACTAAGGCCAAGGGAAAAAAGTAATTTGTTTCTGTTGCCCGCGTCAGTTTTAAACCCACGCCTCAAGCCTTATTCCATTCGTTAACAAGGGAAAATGGAAACTTATTTCCGTAGCCTGAAAAAAAACCCATTAAAACATGAACAGGTTAAAATGTATCCCGTTTCTGTTTATGTAGACCTTCAAATATATAATAAAGAACATTGTATTACAAAGTGAACACCATGGAAACATAAAAATCTGCGTCATCGCACCACCTGTATAATGGACCCCATTGCACAAAACACCAAGATGGCCTTAAAGGGACGGAAGCACGTTTTTTGATGATTTTATATTATGAAATGTTCACTGATATTTGTACGTTAATGCAAAATATATTATTTGGATAGTGTCATAAATCTCATTACTCAAGCCAATTAGCCATAATCAGGGAACAAATTATGAAGATTTACATAGAATCCATTGGCGGCCATTTTATCTGAACACCTTTAATTCATTTTCTGTAAGAAAAAAAGAGCCATTGGCTCTGTAGCTCATCAGGCTTCATTATCAATTATGCTGTAGAGTGTGGCCAATGTGATTCCCCCTTTGTAGGGGCCCCGAGGTCACCAATCATTTTAAGGGGCAACAGGGTCACCAAAGATACAATTCATAATCCTCACTAGTCAAGGACTGTACAAAAAGTTTCAGCTTTCTAGGCCTTATGGTTCTGGAGAAGAAGTCGAAATTCCACAAAGTTTACGGACGAATGGACGGACGGACGGACGCCGGACACCATGCCATGCCATAAGCCCATCGGGCCTAACAGGCCAGATGAGCTTAAAAAGAATCGCATGGCTAAACTTTACATTATACATTTGATTTATTACTGCTCCATTTAGTTTGGAAACATTGTCTTTCTATTGGAACCATTAATTTTCATTTTCCTGACATCACCTTATATTCCCCCTAAAACCTGCTACTTCCCCTTTAAATCACAAAGGTAGTCGTAGTGCAATGTTTAAGCACGGCAGTATGGTTAACATTGGTGTGAAATCGTTTTGTGCAACGGCCCCCAAAACATGGCGTTACCTCTTGATTCCCGCAGGCGACTGTGTTACACTGGTCCAGACTTGTAGCATTCGTACACTGGTGACAGGACAGACTGTGATGACTAGCCAACACTGAAACTGTCAATGAAAGCAAAACACATAATAAGTGACCCATACAGTTGCGAAACTACCCGCCTCTGTCGTAGCGCGCGCTTATACGCATTTCATGCACCAGTGATTCACGAAAAGTGAGAACTTATAAGTTATTCTTCTGCTGTGATCAGTTCCCGTGCCTCAGACATTTCCCCGTACCCCCATGTTTCAGACGTTGTGCACCATGTTTAACAAAAATTGATTGATTGATTGATTGATTGATTGACAGCTATAACTGGGTCGAAAAAAAAAGTGGAAATAGATCATCAGCAAATTGTAAGAGGAGAGTCGTTGAAGGGGCCAAAACAATTCTGCATTTTTATTGATTCAATTTTGAAATCCCGAGAATTAGATGGAAAGTGAGAAAACTGAAAGAGGTATGCCATCAGTTGTAAGACGCTTCTTGATTGGTTTACAGGTTAAATCTAAGAAGAATCGGTGTTCAAACGTTGGTTAATCTCAGGGAAAGAACTGTTGCACACTTAATAATTTTTTGTATCAAAATGAATTTCCAGAAGTCGCATAGAGTAACGTTGACCCCTTCACAACTTTCCAAAATATTAAAGACGGCTTTTCCAGTCTGTGGAAAAGACGTCTTTCCAAAATCGAAATTGAATTGAATTAGCAGAGTATATACTGTAGTGGCAATTTTAGTTGAATGTAAACTCTCATATGGTTGATTAAATTTGCAAGGGTACTACTTGAAAATAAGTGTTTGTTGTACTCCGACAACGAAAACTACTTCTCAAACCATAGAAGACACTGAACTTGTTTGATGGCCCCATAGCTACTGTCGGTTTGATCTTATTGAATAACATTCAGTCTTCAGAAACATAATTGTTTCTGAAATATTTACACATGATATTTGAAAAGAACCGAGCAGAAATGTATATGTTAAATCAAAATGTAGATTGATTTTTAAAAGGCTATGTTTCAGGGTAGGTGGAAATTCTAGGTTGAAATGTAATGAACAAGAGTGTGCTGGGAATCAAGCAAAGCCCATAGTTCATCAATATAAGTAATTCACAGTTCAGGAATAATCATAATTACTTAAGATCCATACAGATTATTTATTAGATAACTTATTTAAAATGGTATTTTAACCATAAATTACTGGGAGTATGTCATGTAATGTTAAATTAAATCCGTATGAACTTTGCATCGGTCAACCCAAAGATTTAACACAGAACATGTATGCTGTAGCACCTATAGAATCTTTGTACATACCTGCAAATCCTTAATGTTTAGGCCTAATGAGCAACATTGATAAGAAAATTGGTGTAAAGATATTTTCTTCCAGATCTTTCCATTTATCCTATGCTAAGCACAGCCAGTCAGACTATGTTTTTTTCCATTAACTCCTAACGAAGACGAAATAGAATTAAATACAGTCAACTACTAACACACAAAGGAACATAATTATGTAAATACATATCCGTACCTTGCACAGGAGAAGTTTGTGTACCCATGGCACTAGTCACACAGTCCGGTGTCTTGCAACAGAGACAATATGAAGAGTGGTGGTCAGAGCACGCTCCGTTGGGACAGCGCTGTTTGAAAGTAAAGTTTAACCTTTTATTGAAATAAATAAAACGGGTAAGGCTGAATGAAACAGGTGCCAAGATAAACACCAATCTAAATGAATTTAGATCAACGGGTTTGGATGAACACATTCAATGGTTTAAGAAAGCTGGCGTCAACTGATCAGGACTCATGAAATAGACATCAACGGATATTGAAAACTCATGATTAAGGAAAGGAGAAGGAGACAGCACATGATATTGACATCAAATGATTAGGTAAAGGTGAAAGAGACTTTTCATAGCATTTGGATTAGGGGCAAATGAAAGAGACAGCAAATGATATTGACACCTCATGATTAAAGAAACAGGGAAAAGACAGCAACTTATATTGACACCACATGTTAAAGGAAACGTGAAATAGACAGCAAACGATATTGACACCTCGTGATTAAGGAAACGTGAAAAAGACAGCAAATTTTATTGACTCCTCATGGTTAAGGAAAGTGAAATAGACAGCAAATGATATTGACACCTCATGTTTAAGGAAGAGACAGCAAATGATATCGACATCCAATAATTCAGGAAAGGTGAAAGAGACAGTTTTGGATTTCTGAAAATTATAGAAGATGAAACAGACAACAAAATATATTGACATCAAATGAGCAAGGGCAGTTTAATCATGCAGCAAGAAATTTGTATATTTATCATTACATTGAGAAATTAAATCGAAAAAGGGATATGATAGAGCAATGTTACTTTATAAAAATCCTTCAGATGATGACAAGTTCCATCTGGGAGAAAGTTGTGGCCTTCCTTTATTTCACAAAACTGAAAATAAAAGAGATCAAGCATAATTTTGTAATCATTTGTTATGAAGTCAATCGAATTTGTTTTTACTTATAAATAGAATGTCATGTAATTTAGACAACATTGCAGTTGTATTTTATGAAGTTGACGTGCCAACGTTCGTAACAAAACTCACTTTGAACTACTAATATGCTATATGTATTAATATTTTCTAAAACAATGATTATATTAATTGAAAACACTGAATATATTCTGTGGGCAACAAGTAGGGCTTATTGATTATGATCACAAATCCACTCATCAAGACATCATGCAGTCTCCGTTACAGATACTGTTATCCAGAAAATTATGATGATTCTGTGTACCTTTATACCACTTGTAGTGGGTCTTTCAAAGGGGTAAACTACACTTCTTAATATTAAGATACAAGCCTCACTAACCTCATCATCATTGCATGTATGAAGATCACAATCGTCAGTCCCTTTTGCGTTTTTGCAATCTGGGCAATGTAGCAGTGAGGAAACTGTAATATAAAAGAAAACACAAATAGTCACCACAGAAGAAACATGGTTTTCTCGCTGCTTGAAGAAGTTAATGACACATGTAACTTAACTACTTCATGAATTTGACGAGTGCTAATATCTTAAATGGACAAAATGCTAAATGAACTAAAGAGGTAGCATTAACATTCAGTAAAGGCTAGCATATTTTGTTTACCCATATTTATTCACAAAAGTGACATGATTGGCAATCAAGCACGAATTATAAATGACTCCCTCTCGTAGCAATATACAGATAAATACTCATTTAGTGTTTACACTATAAGTGTATAAATGTCTGCTATCGCTATCGCTCGGGATATTCTCAGTTTTAGGCACTCGTACTGTGAACATGGTATGTCATGGACACTTTATAATAATTTTTACCCTTACCTTGTACTGAAGAAGTGTGTTTATCCGTGGCATTCTTCACACAGTCAGGTGTGGTGCAACAGTAACAATATGGAGAGTTGTGATCATAGCAGGATCCAAGGGTACAATCCTTCACAGGAAATTGAAATGATTAGTATTTAAACAAATATAAAACATAAATAACAAACAACAACGTTCCTATGCAATGGTCCCAATGAGAGAAAGCTGCCATGTGTGTTTAGCAACGCTAAATGGAGACCGCGCTCAATTCGAGGCTTATATTTCAAATTCTATAACATGTAATCTGCAGTAACTTACTACTGATTCCTTATAAGGTTCAAACTAATGTGATACCAGTTAACATTCTTGTAGATCCAGGCACTCTTGTCAAGAACCTTGATAAAACAGGAGCTGAAGGAGCGAACTCTCTGACTGGCTGGATTGAATGACGTCACAGGTCAGTCGGACGGCTCAATTCACGGTGAGATCTGGTGAGATCTATACGCTAACGTAACTCTATACGATAACATAATGGAACAATAAAGATCTTAATGCATTGATTTTGCTTTTTGGGCTGATAAATATTTTGCAATACTTATGATATAGATTGTACAATAGATTCTAGTATTGTTTCTGTAAAAATCAAGGCGCCGCCCACCCTTTATTCCGCAATAAAGTATAGTTTTTGAGTGACTGCACGAAACAATGATCGATGACATCAACAAATAACAATCGGCTATTACGTTAATAGCCATGATCCTGATTGAGGATTATCAATTCGCGGCCGAATATGATTAACAAAATATGACTTTTTTAGTAAAAATAACTTAAACGAGTCAAAATCGACTTACTAGAAAAGTAATAGGGTAGCCCTAACCATTTGTTTTGCAAAAAGTGTAGTTTTGTCCCGTACCATTATAATGTCAAACCATCGGCCTTGACTCGTAGTTCAGGGCAAAGCTTTACTTTATTGCAAAACACATGATGGTTAGGGCTACTCTATTACTTAAATACAACACTAAAATAGACGGAGAGGATAATGATAGAATTTTACTTTGCTGTAATGATCACCATGATGACAGGTTCCGTCTGGTAGGTTGTCGTGACCTCCCTTTATCATACAAAACTGTAAAGAAATTAGATGAAAATTATATACTAATCAAAATAAGTTATGCATCAAACCTATTTATACCTGACATGTTTCTCTGCAGAGAAAAGATATGAATTATATTCTCTAAGCAGAAATCTTAAATTATGAGATCAGTATATCCAGACAACAACAACTTTTTACATTACAATTTATCGAATTATAACAAGTGGGAAAGTCAACTCATGCTGAAAACAAAAGTCCATGACACTGTTGGCATCACCCAGATGCAATGTGGTCTAACCTGTATGAGATGGTTTTGTTTAAAACCTGCAGCATTTTCCGTAAAAAAATTTGATCAAATAGATTACTTCCATGATGAAGATGCATTCAAATTCTTTATGATCAGACGTTCGCAAAACGATTTCGATAGAGGAACAAATCATTGCGAGGCAAAAGAGAGGATCAAAGACAAGTTTTATCATTCTGTGGCTGCAACCAAGTTTCTGTGCAACATTCCTCTGTGTTGAACCACATTGCAGCCCTTGAGAAATATAAATTAGGAATGATGCTTAACTTCATTTGCTGAGCAGTAGAAGTCAGCTGATTATGCTATTAACTGTCATCAAATAAGAAAGAATGATTAGAATTGAAAAGGTTGGTGACGTTGTGAAGAAACAGTTTCATTTACCTCTCCATGCTTGCATGCGTGATGATGACATGTCTCAACTCCATGTTCGTCTTTACAACTTGGGCAGTCCAATTGGGAAGACACTATAGAAGATATAGTTCACTACTCAAATTAAGTTAAAGATGCTGTATCATACTTGCAAGCGGTTCAGGATGAAACTTAGCTATTGAGAAATGAAATACATCACTTTGTAGAAAAATCTTTCGTCGAAATATTGATATTATATTTAGATTGTTTAATCAAAAATAACATACTTATTTCGACGCTTCAAGCACAGTACCCCTCGTAGAAAGAGCATGTCATTTAACGAACCCGCTTTCCGTGACGTAATCATTATGCTTGTAGGATTTACACCGTGTCTCAACTACCGTAATTGCGTTCGATGGGTATCAACTTTGACAGCAACGAATACCTAATTCGGAGAAAAAGAATACAAAATCTAGTTGAGCGCGACAAAGACGGTTTTCAAGCGTACATTTAGAAACCGGAAGTTGTGAAATCGCCACACTTGATTCGCCCTTATGTCGACTGCCGTTTCAGTATTTTTTGGTAAATTACCCCCATATGATGAATTTTGTCCGATTTCTCAAGGTTGATCGCTAAATTTTTCTAAAAATACAACGTATACTTTAAAAATACTTTTAAAAATATTGCAAGTATAATATAGCATCTTTAAGGAACAAATAGTATTATCATTTGCACTAACTTTTAATGTTAGCAGCTCAAACAGAAGTTTTTGCTTGAAGTTGTGTTTATACCCATACGCACACATGACATGGTGGTACTGATTTTAAAATTTTCAAGAGATTTAAAAAATTAGATTTAAATTTTTTTGTATCATATGTTTGTTGCAAAATGTCTTTATCAAGCTCTCACTACTAGGGAAATCACATTCCAAGCAATAAAGTACCCAAGACTAGCCTGTAATGTTTTAAACTTGAACCATCTGACATCATCTGACCTTCATTTTTGACCTGGTTTCTGACATTAAAGCGCAATACAGAAACTGCGTCACTAGCAGTATTCGATTCCAATATGTAAGTTATATAAGATAGTGATTATGTCATGACATACATATCTTTAACCATAGATAATATGGTAGAATAGCATGGAATAACATCGACATCTGTCAATGCGCTAGATTGATTTCAGTAAAAGCATATGACGTACCTTGTTGGTGGTCCTATAACCAGAATGATTTGGTTTAGAATTATGTTATTCTGCATTATAAATTCTCTCGTAGAATTGAATTTATTCCAACACATTTTCAGTACATATTCTCTCCATGAGCATATTTTCTTCTTGTCAAAAATCAAGATTAACATGTAACCAGAAACTTAAAAAAATACCAAAAAGATTACCCATCGTGTCACTTTAACTTTTTACCTTTGCCTTGTTTCTGACACCAAATATACAGATAGGTCACTCGCAGTATTTGATTCCAATCTGTCAGTTATATAAGATAGAGTTTATTTCATAACATACATATCTTTAACCAGAGATAATATTTGAGAATAATATGGGAGGTTTTAGTTTCCTCTCACTTCTGGGCTGACTCAAACGGAACATCGACAACTCTCAATGTTCTAGATGAGATTAGTAAAAGCATGTGACATTCCTTGTGGGTGATCTTCTACCGACAACGATTCGCTTTAGAATCTTATGCTTATATTTTCCCGCAGAATTATATTTATTCCAGCACATTTTCAATCCACATTCTCTCCATGTCAAAGACATGAATAACTCGTTACCAAAATTTCCAACAGTTAACCTCAAAATTAATCTGACTTATTTATTTCAGGTATCAACATGACAGATTATTATTTATGCCCAGCGTTATTAATGGTTCGATTGTATTGATATATACTGAATATTGTTGAAAATAAGCATTTCAAAAGCATTTAGGATAGTTACACATATGAGCATGAGAAATGTATGCTGTCGTTTGCTTCAAGATAAGAACTGAAAGATAAAGATTTCCTTTGTATACAGGTCTAAGTTCACATTGCTTTGTGTTCCTGTATTTAATGTACATAAACTAAATTGAATTTAACAATTGATGCTTTAAATAATTTTTGGGGTATTCTTTAATTTTTTACATCAGGCAGAAAATAACAACAAAACGTTATGTCCATGGTAATGCAATTTATCACATACCGGTAAAACTTTAAACCGGGAGTTTTAATATTGATATGAAATGATATATACTTGTAAATTCTTCCTAGTGCATTTTTATTCAAAATAATAATATTGTTTACATCTAGCCGTAAGGTACCTTTTCGTTTTTGTCGCCAACACACATACATTTTGTCAATAACATTATTTGAAATCGTATTTCTTAATTTATTTGTTGAAATGATAGATGCAAAATATCAACAAAAATAGAATCACATTTTTATAACAGGTCTTCACCAATATGGCATATGCAATACTTACCGAAAGGTAGAAATAGTATAAGAATAATATTCATTTTGGACTAATCTTCACACAGGCCGGGTCGTTACCGAAGTGGACCAAGAATATACTTTAGGTATGTTTCAAGTAAGTCTGCGCTCTGTAATCAAGAGCTAGAATCTTTATCAGTGAATTGCAGAGCTTGTGCTCATTTATGCTAGAGCATAAGTTTATTATGTAACTGACAGGAAGCACTGTGCATGGTTCTGTAAATATTGTCAGAGATTTGGTAATCTGCCACAATGATAATAAAACTTCAAGTAGTCACATGGAAATAGTTCATCATAACATCAATAGATAATATTCTACATGGTATAAGCTCAAAATGAAATGATTACAATACCATTCTTAAACGAGCGGAAGCGAGTTAAGTGCCGATATAAATATCGAGTTTCATAAAATATTATTATGCGGAACAAAGTGCTTATCACTGGCTACTCAAATCGTCCAAATGTAAAGAAACTCGCTAACATTACCATCACGGCCGGCCCGTAGACATCGTGATGTCATACTAACTTTATGACGTCATTATGACATCACATAATTCGGTCAGTTTGCGATGTTATTACACAACGTGAGTTCACTCTGTACAGATAAGGAGTTGACACGCCACAGTAGTTTCTTGAAAACCTTACATAATTGGTTTTATCAATGTCCTACTTGAAATGGATCTAATCAGTTTTCTCTAAATGTCTTCACTGTATCACTTGGCTTGGCAATGAACTTATAGTCTACGTCGAAACGTTGCTTTCTTATAATAAAGAACTGGCGTATCCATAATAATCTCAATCGTTTGTAGGTTCTAAAGACATGAAGCTTGTAAAGATACCACGGAATATCATAAGTTATCATGTAATTATTCTTCTTTATATTGGGAAATTCTTAACGTACCGTGTGAAGTTCGTCAGGTATCTAGTGAAATTATTGGTGAAGTTCGTAAAGAACGAGTGAAGTTCGTAAGGTATAATGTGAAGTTCTCCAGGTGTCGTGTGAAGTTCTTCGGGTATCTCTAATGTTATTCAGGTATCATGTGAACTTAGTCATGTATCGTGTAAAGTTTTCAGGTGTCATGTGAAGCTTTCAGTAATGATGTGAACATCGTCAGGTTTCGTGTGAAGGTCTTTAGCTACCGAGTGAAGTTCATAAGATATCATGTGAAATTGTCCAGGTATCAGGTGAAGTGATACTGGTACTGGAAGACTTCAGGTACTGTGTGAACTTCTTCCAGTAGCGTGTGAAGTTCTTCAGGCATCAAGTGAAATTCTTCAGGCATCTTGTGAATTTCGTCTGGTAACATTTAAAGTTTTTAAGGTATCATGTGAAGTTTTCAAGTGTCGTGTGAACTTTTCGGGGTATGATGTGAACATTATCACGTATTGTGTGAAGCTCGAAACTTTTGAAAACTTGTTATGTTAGCACTTTCAACCAGGCTTTTCGTCAAAATCCGACACCCTCTGTTTTTATGTTTTTTTTATTTGTGGAAGTTGTCACTGGAGGAGATAATAATGATGATAATGATTATAAGAAGCCCCGCTTTTAACTTTTGGAGGTGTCAATGGGCACTCATGAGGTATAAATGGCTGTTCATGTTTACAATATTGAACATGAGATTGTCAGTGTTGCATGGGGAATTTGCATGATGTTGCATCAATATTCTTTTCCTCGGATATAGCATTGGGTTCTAGAGGTTGATAAGACTTTTATGTCAATTTATTTAAAACGCAATAAAACGTACCAATAATTATTCGGTCACTGAAGGTTGATTTACACAACAAAGCTACTAGTATATCAAAACCAAACAAATATCACGAAAACCATCCATCTCATTGAGTCATAATTTCAATTCAAGAGGATTACAAATCACCAGGAATGCAAATAATGAGTTAAAAGAGGTAACTTTAAAAAACCATAAACTTCAATTTATTGACGAGAAGATCTCTCTCAACGCCTTCAAGGCCTGAATAATGTTTGTTTATCAGGAATTGTTCCGGAGTTGCATCCATCCTGTGTGCAGCAGAAATGACACGTCAAGCCAGCAAGCAGATTCGTCTCGTCGTAGTTAACACAATAACTCTTATCCGAAGTCTCGTCATACCATTGCCTGTTGCATTGTTCTCGGGTTACACATCTGTAGAAAAGAGATGAGTAAAGCATACAACCTCATCACCATTTTGATTAGAAAAATAACGTTATTTTTCAAGTACATTGCTCTCGACTTAAATATCTGCAAAGAATAGAGATGGGTTGAGCTTGATTTTCAAGATACACATACATATATACATATCTGAGAAAAGAAAAGGATGCAGCTTGCAACACGCCTCGCCAACTAAAAAGCCAAATTGTTTTGTTTTTAAAAAATAAACCTTTGTCCAGTACACCACTTTAAACTTGACTCATTACCTTTTGTAAGTATCTGCTGATCAAATACTTCCCAAAGTGTTATGATGATGACTCACTACCTCTTGTAGGTATCTGCTGATCAAATACTTCCCAAAGTGTTATGATGATGACTCACTACCTTTTGTAAGTATCTGCTGATCAAATACTTCCCAAAGTGTTATGATGATGACTCACTACCTTTTATAAGTATCTGCTGATCAAATACTTCCCAAAATGTTATGATGATGATTCACTACCTCTATTCTGTGTGTAATAACTAAGTTATTGATATGACAATGATCATAATTATTAGAAGGCTCAATCAAATATTTCCCAAAATGGTATTAAAATGACTCACTACCTTTTATAAGTATCTGCTGATCAAATACTTCCCAAAATGTTATGATGATGATTCACTACCTCTATTCTGTGTGTAATAACTAAGTTATTGATATGACAATGATCATAATTATTAGAAGGCTCAATCAAATATTTCCCAAAATGGTATTAAAATGACTCACTACCTTTTATAAGTATCTGCTGATCAAATACTTCCCAAAATGTTATGATGATGATTCACTACCTCTATTCTGTGTGTAATAACTAAGTTATTGATATGACAATGATCATAATTATTAGAAGGCTCAATCAAATATTTCCCAAAATGGTATTAAAATGACTCACTACCTTTTATAAGTATCTGCTGATCAAATACTTCCCAAAATGTTATGATGATGATTCACTACCTCTATTCTGTGTGTAATAACTAAGTTATTGGTATGACAATGATCATAATTATTAGAAGGCTCAATCAAATATTTCCCAAAATGGTCCTAAAATGACTCACTACCTTTTATAAGTACATGTATATGCTAATCAAATACTTCCCAAAGTGTTATGATGATGACTCACTACCTTTTGTAAGTTTCTGTCTGTGTTCCGTCCTGGCTGTTATATATGTCCGTCATACAGTAGGAACCTTTATCACATGGTTTCGATTGGCCAGTTATCAATGTCAACATGTCACAGGGAACATCATTGTCGATATCTCCGCATTGGTAGCACATCCGACTAACTGCAAAAAAAGCAATCTATACATTGTTTTGAGATTAATAATTGGGGGTAACTGTTAAGGGTAAATAAGCACCAGAATCCAAACATAAAAACCATTTGTAAATTATCTAGAATTGTTTCAATATCATCAAAATGATTGAGAAATATGAAAACAAATGTTTGGCTGTGGGATAGGATAGTGTTTTGAAGGTTAAAGACAGGGTTATGTTTTTGTTTTAAAGGGGCAGTAGCACGTTTTTAAGGGAAATAAGTTGATATCAGGAAAATGAAAATTAATGGTCCTAATTTAAAAACAATGTATTTAAACTAAATTGAGCAGTAATAATTCAAATATATTACGTGAAGTTTAGCCATGTGAGTCTTTTTTCTTACAAAAAATTAATAAAAGGTCTTCACAAAAATGGCCGCCAATGGGTTTTATATAAATCTTTATACTTTGTCCTCTGACTATGGATGATTGGCTTGTGTAATGAGATTTTTGACACTATCAAAATAATACATTAAACATTAACTTACACTTATTAGTGAAAAATTAAAAATATATAAGTACCAAGAACGTGCTACTGCCCCTTTAAGGAATGATTAATTGCCATTTATTTTGAAAGGATAAGGTAATAGGTAAGGTAGAGTAAGGGTTGAAATAATGGCTAAATCAAAATTGGAAAGGGTTGGGAGCGTGGAAGAATGTGAGGGATGTTAGCTCCCCTTTGGATAACCACTTTGGGCTTTGACGTAAGGTTTAGGTTAGGATTTACAGCATGTTAGTTATTTGTTATTCAAATGTTTGAGTGTTAAACTTTGTCTGAATCGACTAACAGTTATTCGAATACCTAGTAAAGTAGAATCAGATTAGAATACTTGTCTGAATTACCGAACAGTTATTCGAATTGCTGTTAATATATCGAAAGTCTGAATGTCTTTCTGAATCCCTGATTAAACACCTTATAAAAGTAGAATTTGAATGTTTGATTGTTTGTCTGAATCTCTGATCAAATATCAAAATACCTAGCAATGGAAGATTTGAATGTTTGAATGGTTGTCGAAATCGCTGATCAGTTAATAAAATTCTTAGTAAGAGTAGATTTGACCGTTTGAATGTTCGTGTGAATTACTGATAAGTGGTAAGTGTATCGAATATCTAGCAAGTGTAGAAATTTGAAATAACTGAACAGTTATTTAAATAATAAATAAGAGTATAAGTTGAATCTCTGCATGTTTATGTTAATCACTGATTATTCATTCGAATATCTAGTAAATGAAGAAGTTGAATGTTTGAATATTTGTCAGAATCACGGATCAGTTATTTAAATATGTAGGAAGTAAGATATTGAATGTTTGAATGTTTGTCTGTTGTTCGTTATTCGGTCACTTCCTGTCACAGGGAAGGTTTAAACTTTTGCATTTTCCGAAAAATGGTCTTTGGTGGGTATCTTTGACAAATCGTAACTAATCAACGACAGACGATAAATCATTGTTTAAGATTTCATAAGACAGAATTAAATAGAGAATTTTGGAAAATTTACAAATTTTTTAGATATATACATTGGAATACCAACCTTTAAATATTGTCAATTCTACCTTGTTTTGAATCTATATAAAAACCGTATGTTTGTAAAATCGAAACTCATCGAACACAGATAATATCACATTATTCTATATAATTCTACCATGAATGTGCTGATTGGTTCTCCTGGAAAATCAAACGTTTGAACGTCCTCTGATTTTGAAGCCGCTTCACTGCGCATTGATACACCCGATAGACAATTTCAGGACTGGTATTCTGCTGTTTTTTTATATTAATACTTTCAAAAAGTTATTTAAAATGTTTTTTTTCGTGTGTTTACGGAAGATGACCAAATCGTTTAAGGTAGATAAAGTATACTACTCAAAATAAGAAGTTTTAGTGGTCAATCAGCGTTACACGCAGCTTCCTTCGATTACGGCAACAATACATTGACGTCATTTACGCGAGTGCTTTATGACGTCATAATCTTTGACAACATCATAGTGGTTTTCTGTTTGAATCATCTACATGTATTTGATTGATAGGGATGTCTGTCTATATTGTTATTAAACAAGTAATGAAATTTTTAACGGTACGATATTAATAGCTGTTCTGAAGAAAGTGAGAAATATAAACTAGTGTAAAAAAGAAACGTTTCCAAGTTTTCAACGTCGTCCAACACAAAATTCTATATCCTGACAGGGTCGATTTTAAGTGTATCAAACAGACATATGTATTGTGAAGAAGTATGCACATTTTCATTCTTCAGGAAAAGATACTTTTGATTTTGTGTCTGTTCAAACGCATACGGGGTGCATAAATCGATATTTCAAATTGTTTTATTCACAAGACTTTTGTGATTTCACTTTTAAAATTAATAAAGAATGTGATTGAGTAAGAAAACAATGTTGAGGATATAATGCAGCTTATTTTCCATTTATTTGTTGAGGCGTCACTGCTCTAGAACGTTGTAAAACAAGCAAACGTGTCTAAATTCTCTCCGCCTATTTAAGGAGATTCCGAATCAATGTTTTTTAAAAATGCGTGATTGTCGCAAACATGAAAATATAATGTTTTGAAATTTTGCATAGAGGTAAGTTAACTACTAAAGAAATGGTTAAACTGTGTTTTAGTCGTATCAATCTGCAGTGGGTTGAGTTATCTTGCCATTTGTATGGTAACGTTTCTTTTGGACACTAGTTTTTTTAATGGACATGCAATGGTAGAATTACCTTTGCTCACGGCTACATTTATTTCAAATAACAAGGAGCAAATCCCCCAACACAGACGAGTCCAGTTTTGTTTATGGAAGTTATGGAGTTCATGATACAAATCGTCATGCTAGAATAGAGATAAACCTAGTGTTTGAAAATCAGAGACACGTTATACTGGATTGATAGCGAGTACGTTTAATTTGAAATTTACTCGCTATCAATCCAGTATAACATGTCTCTGATTTCTAAAAACACAAAAATCATTTGTCCATTGTCATTGAAATAGAAAGCTTAAATTATTGTCAATTCTTCTTTCATTTTGAATGTTCATGATTAAGGTAACAGATTAGAATTATCTCCCTTTAGCTTTGATATTGATTGAAGTACAGACTTTACACATCAACGATGCATGTCACATACAAATATCTTACTACTAGTATCATCTGAATTTAAAATGCATTTTATCATGACGCATTCCATCTTCCTACGCAGAGCCTAAAAGGCCAGTTTCCAAACTGTCATTTTATGCCTTGCTGCATAGCCTTGAGTTTTCTGTGCTTGCTCTCTACTCTGTAGGGGCACTATAGCAGCACAGAAAAGTAAAGTCTCTGCAGCAAAGCATAAAATGACAGTTTGGAAACTGGCCTCTTAGGCTCTGCGTAGGGAGATGGACGCATTCATGAGTTATTGAATTCAACATACGTTTGCAAACGCAAAATGCTTAAAATTGGGCAAACTATTGTGAGATATGGAATATGTTTTGAGAGGGATATTAAGTTAACCATTCATATTAAGATTTGAGCATTTTACTAGGCTGAATGCCAATGAAGTCACCAAATCGCCATTACTCACATGTCATTACTAAAGTCCATACAAATGTACTTGTTCATTGTCATATCGTAGTTTGAATCATTATCTAAAAGTTTCTTTGGTGGTAACATGCTGTTGATATAACGAACCTCTGATTTAATTCAAATAGGTAGTAATTGTTAATTTTCTCGTGTGTATTGTCTTAAAGGGGCAGTAGCAAGTTTTTAGGGGGAATATAAGGTGATGTCAGGAAAATGAAAAATAATGGTTCTAAATGAAAGACAATGCATTTAAACTAAGTGGAGCAGTAATAAATCAAATATATAATGTAAAGTTTAGCCATGTGGTTCCCTTTTCTTACACAAAATGAATTAAAGGTGTTCACACAAAATGGCCGCCCATGGAGTTTAGGTGAAACTTCATACTTTGTCCTCTGACTATGGATGATTGGTTTGTGTTATGAAATTTTTGACACTATCAAAATAATTATTTAGCATAAACTTACTATGATCAGTGAAAATTTAAAAATATAAAATTATCAAAAAACGTGCTACTGCCCCTTTAAACACTGCAAAATGTCTTACCGGCTGGTTTTGTCTGTGGCTTTTGATCTGTTGATAAACATACAAATGGTCAGTGAAGAGCTTTGACATAATTTGGCTAACCTAGTCTTCTTCGTGTTGGAAACTTTTGGATTGTACAACACGCACATATGTGTCATATCTATATTTCCATTTTGAAAAATATAAAATGTATATGTATTCAAATAAGCAGACAGTGATGAACAAATACATTGAGAAAAAAATGAAAACTTGTATGTTTTGGAAGAACTTATATTTACTTGCTCAACAACCGAGTCTTTCAGGGTTATCTTATAGACTGAAAATCATCTTTAAAATGACATGTTATTTGAAATAATCAAATCCAATGATGACGTTTAATGTGTGAATTCATAAATCTGAATAGAAACTGGGTTCAAAATTGTGGAATCTCAATAATAGTGAATAAGTCATAAAAGTGTGTGGCTAAACACCTCAGCGTTCTTCACAAATACACGGTGTGATTATCCTTTGAGAATAGATGACACCTTATTACCGCAGTATATACAAGAAGCAAAGTGACGAAGTTGATACTTCTACAAAATATGATTTACTTACGTGTTGTGGTGGGAACGGCTGTCGTTGAAATGTCTAAAAATCGAAGTGTAACAATTTTTGACTATGAAGAATAAAGCAACTACACCGTAAACGATAATATTTGTATTATGTAGCTGGTAATCATGTCATGATGTTAAATGATCACCGCTCTCGTTATGTTTAAGAGTTTTTAGTTATGAACTATAACAGACGACAGTTTAAAATAACGATATTACCTACATAAAGGGACAGTAGCACGTTTTAGGGGAAATATAAGGTGATGTCAGGAAAATGAAAATTTGTGGTTCCAATTGAATAACAATGTATTGAAACTATATGGAGCAGTAATAATTCAAATATATAACGTAAAGTTTAGCCATACGATTCCTTTTTCTTACACAAAATGAATTGAAGGTGTTCACACAAAATGGCCGCCAATGGATTGTATGTGAATCTTCATACTTCGTCCTCTGACTATGGATGATTGATTTGTGTAATGAAATTTTTGACAGTGTCAAAATAATACATTTAACATGAACTTACAATTATCAGTGAAAATTTTCAAATATTAAATTATCAAAAAACGTGCTACTGCCCCTTTAAAGGGAATTACTAACGTTGCGTGGTCGGAACGGTTGTTGTTACCATTTCTAGAAATGAAAGTATTTTCTAATTGAAATATTTGAACCAACATGATGTACCTTCAGAAAATGCTTCTTCAGTAACTAGGGCTGTGCAATATCATTGCAATACCTCTGACTATGGATGATTGACTTGTGTAATAAGATTTTTGACAGTGTAAAAATAATACATTTAACATGAACTTACAATTATCAGTGAAAATTTTGAAACATTAAATTATCAAAAAACGTGCTACTGCCCCTTTAAAATGAATTACTTACTTTGCGTGGTCGGAACGGTTGTTGTTACCATTTCTAGAAATGAAAGTATTTTCTTATTGAAATATTTGAACCAACATGATGTACCTTCAGAAAATGCTTCTTCAGTAACTAGGGCTGTGCAATATCATTGCAATACCTCTGACTATGGATGATTGACTTGTGTAATGAGATTTTTGACAGTGTAAAAAAAATACATTCGACATGAACTTACAATTATCAGTGAAAATTTTGAAATATTAAATTATCAAAAAACGTGCTACTGCCCCTTTAAAGGGAATTACTTACGTTGCGTGGTCGGAACGGTTGTTGTTGCCATTTCTAGAAATGAAAGTATTTTCTTATTGAAATATTTGAACCAACATGATGTACCTTCAGATGAGGCTTCTTCAGTAACTAGGGCTGTGCAATATCATAGCAATACCAATATACTGCAATACAGATCATGCAATACAAGCATTGCAATATCATTTTCTTTTAGCAATATATCCCAACTATTCGTAACAACTAGCTTCAGGTCAAATTTATTCAAATATCTTGTTCTAAGACACGCTTACATTCTTAACATTCAAGAAAATTCTTTTGGTGAGCAAATATATGTAATGCTGGTTAAAAATGATATTTTTCAATCAATATGTCATCAATTTGTTTTTGGGCAAATTCTCCCTTTCTTAAAAAAGGCATTTTTTACGATATACCTGAAAGGTATTTCATCGTCGCTGTGTCTATCACAATTTTACTATGATAAAACTTATTAAACATGCCGATTGTAAAGTTTTTTTCAATATATTGCTATACGAAATTTGAAATCGTTATCTTTATGCTCGACTGGAAAGTAGTTATTTTGATTATTTTTAAATTGTTGAACCACAAAAAAAATTAGAACTTACCGACAATGATAAAAGATACCCTAAAAAGTTTCAACTGGATATCTGATCTAATCCCTCGATCAAAAAGGGATATTTCTTAAATTATATATATTTACGTGTCGTTGGTGGGGCGCTTGCTGTCGTGACAATGTCTGAAAAGAACATTGAATTCACACTAGAAATGACAATATTTATAGGTTATGAGTAAACAAAAACACATTTTACGAGTAAACAATAATATATATATATATATATATATATGTAATAAGTAAATAGATAACGTGTTTTATAACGTGTAAACTGACAACACCAATACGTGTGATATGTAAACAGAAAACGTGCACATTGAATACAATGAAATGTTTTCGAATGTTTAGCGATACGTAACCTGTAAAATAATTAAAATTTGAAATATCGTTCTGATAAATATGACACTTCTAATCAAATCGATTATTCATTCTAGATATGTTATATGCTGATATCAGTTGCACTTGTAATGGGCAGGAAAATTAAATCAGTCTACTAGAGGTCAGGCATCTTCCCACGGCAAGGTCAAACGTATTGATGAGTTAGACTCTTCGTTTAAGAACTTTTTCGTTTTGCCCGTGAAGTTGTGAAGATGGAGGTCAGGATATGATAGCATTTGTATAGCACCACGTCATTAACGTGAGCAGGAGCAGGAGCAGTGTTTGTGGTAAGCACCAGCTATGCGGGGTATTGGTTGTCAATCGTATCGCCGTGCATAAAAGACGACTGTACACGTGCACGGGCTCCCTTACCCAATGAATGGTCACCAGAAATTGCACCATTGTGTGAGTCAACTTTTGGAAATGTTACTATACATTACCGCTTGTAGTTACGTAACGTCATGTATGTGTTAAACACGAGAATGCATTCGGAGTCGTTGATTCGCGAAAACCAATAAACGTGTCCCTCCTCACGGACTTTAGATGACAGAGTATCACCTCACCTCCACACGTGTTGGGACACGCCCTGGCTGCTAGAGGGTTGCTGGTACAGATGTCTGGTACTGAACAACAGTCAGGAACAGGGTCTGGGCAGGTGGTTGTTGTAGTCGTCGTTGTTGTCTCTCTTGTTGTCATTGTCGTGGTTGTTGATGCTGCAGTGGATTTAATCGGTGGTACAGTTGATGGTTTTGGAGCAACTGAAAAGATAATTTCGTCCTTTGAAATTATACGTGGTGACTTTTAGGTGTAAAAAGGACATCATGCCGATTTGAATGTTTTGCATAATTCATAAGAAATAAATTAATGGCTTTGCTCAATCATATTGCTGAATTCATGATTTAAGGAACATGTAAATAGAAATGACATTATAGATCAAATTATCTTTAGTGGTTAAGCATTGTGTTGTCATGAATACCTATAACCCTATATCACTATAAAGTTTAATAGCCCGAGATGATTTGATTCACATCGTGCAAAGACCACATACAGATAAGCCCCAGTCTTCTGAATGTTGAATATATATAAAGATGATTATTTTCCCATATCTATTTAAACGCTCCTTGTATTTGTTTTTCTATGTTTGAATGTTCAATGAACTTCTTTATATTTAGGAACAATGTCTTAGAAAAATAATATGTTACCAGTCGAGGAAGGATCGCACAGCCCACAGTAGAGAGGACAGGTTACAGGGGCGAGCTCGTTATCACACACATCTGATATGATGTGACACAACTCCTCCTCAAGGGGCTCGGGGCATGGAGGTTTGGTCCCAAAATGAGGAGCTGTGGAGAGATTGAAACCCTTAAGGCTCCCGATGCAATGCAATCTTACTGCCCTTGGTAAATTAAAAGCCATCAGAGGTCAGATTTACATTGCCTGAGCCAGGAATTGTTTTTCAGTGTCGGTGTTTTAACAGAAAATATTTTTGCAAATGTAATGGAATTCATATATAGAGATTATTAACCGAGTGTGTTTCCGTATCATTAATATCATATAATAGGAATAAAATTTGTATTATGCGAGCCTTTGGCGAGCATAATACATATATTTTTATTCCTATTATATGATATTAATGATACGGAGACACACGAGGTTAATAATTTCTTTA
Organism: Steromphala cineraria; assembly: GCA_916613615.1. Lineage (NCBI taxonomy): Eukaryota > Metazoa > Mollusca > Gastropoda > Trochida > Trochidae > Steromphala > Steromphala cineraria. Next base: position 12,100,564 of record OU744735.1, read on the forward strand.
TCATATAATGTCATTTTGAAATAAAAGGATTTAAACGAAAATATGATACCTTCTAAAAATATGTTTGACCTAGATTTCGCGGAGTAATTGTTTCATAATAAAGCAAGGTGAAGGTCATATTGTCGGCGATGTACAGTTGTGAACAGTCTAGAAATATTCCTTCATGAAATGATTTTTTTCACAGTGATAGAAACGTCTCCTTCAATCTATGAACATTTTCAGTCTGATTTCCAATGCACGAGTAAACATTGTATTTTTTAATAACACAAAACGTGTAAGAACCAATTGTCAACGTCGCTACAACAGGGGAAGTAACTCTAACTGCATTTTGAAAAGCTGCATTGTCATTGTTGTTACGCAGTTCAGTTACGGTATCCTTAGACTAAACGTCGACTATTTGCGAAGGTGAGGTTGTTACGTTTGTAACTACGCTACTAGATAATCTGTACTATCACTAGAATATGATAATGATTTGTTTATGCTGATAAGTTGGTAACCGACACGACCAAAGCGATCTAGGCCTATGTTATGCACGAAAATTGAAGCACCTATTTTTTCGAAAGCCGATATTGTTAGTTGCATATCGTTTTATTTTTAAACGCACAATGAAAACAGCTTGAAATGCTTCGATAACCAAGCTATTTCTAAAATACGAATGCGTGATAAGTTTTGACAGTTTTTGTTTACGATATTTTATTCGATAAAAAACCCACAAAACCTGAAAACTCCCGACGACGTTATCAATGTTTAGAGACCGGTTTAGGACTCGCATGACATGCATGGAGTTTTGAGAAAATAGTTCGGGTTTTGACCTCATTTGCATTGTTATCAGGGATCTGATAACATGATTACAAGATGGGTTTATTGCACAGATAACACTGCCCATTATATGATAAATAAGTTTTCTTTTCTTCAGTTTGTCATTCAGAATTCTAAACAAAGCATTCTGACGAACAAAGGTCAAAGATGAAAAATAATACACTTTAATTTTACAAACAAACTTAGTATTTTTAATTAAGTGTTATTATGTCCATACAATTTGATTTTCTTTTCATTATTTTTACTTAATATTCTAAACTGTGTATTCAAGACATAGATTGGATGAATGAATTCATCACCTCTTGCACAATTTCAGCTCTGTAACTTCGAATTCGCAATTTGTAAACTAAACTTAATTATAAGGTTCATCGAATGTATCATTTCTTGTTTAGGGCGTAATCTTAAATGATTTTCGATTAGTTAGAAAGTGAGTAGTCGAGTTGGTAAACATACAATGTATATTTTGTTGAATCCCTGCAATAAACACAACCATGCAGACATTTGTTCATGCAGACTGATTGACTGTGGACATGATAAAATCAGCCACAAAACATGTTTTGACAGTTAAATGCCTCGTCTTACTTTCATGAAGTTAAAAACCTATAAATGACAAACTTATAACCTATTGCTGTGTGATGTCAATGTGAAGTAAAGGGAAGAATATTCCGAACCGTAACTTATACCCTGAAATAACCTTAATCCTCCAAAAGTAATCATTATAACTCTTCTCTGGAATGTTTTAGTGAGTACCGGGCCTCAAAGGCCAAAGGAGGGTTCGTATCTTTAAACAATGTTTCTTGGGGTTTGGGCACTTGAAGTAGGAAATTTGAATTGGTATAAACTGGATGAAATATGATTAAAACTTATCTACCCGTCGTAGTGGGATCACACAGGCCACAATGTCGAGGACAGAATTCAGCAGCGATCTTATCTGTACACACATTCTGTATTGTACTACATTTGTCTTCATCAAGGTCGTGCGGACAAGGCGGTTTGGTGACGATCTGTGGGCCTAGCAGGAAAATGGAACACCTTCATACTTTTGAAAACTGTTTTTGTAAATAATTGAGGCAATATGTGAATATTATGATAAAACGAATTGGGGACCTGAAAAAATGGCAAAATAGCAAGAAAATGGACCACTTTAATTCTTTTACACATTATTTTTGTAAATAGTTGAGGCAATTTAGATATATCAAGATAAAATGAACTGCGGACCTGAAAAACATTTAAAATTTAATTGTATTAATTAACTTGTATATAGTTGAGGCAATTAAGATTTATAATATCATGATAAAACAAATTGTTAAATTTGGCAAGAAAATGTAACATTTTACTTCTATTGAAAAATAACTTTTGTAAGAGCTAGACAGATTTATATATAGATTTATACATTATCAAACGAGTTGTGGCACTGGAACATTATTATTCTATTAACAATATTTGTGTTAAAGGTTGAGACGATTTAGCTAATTGACCTTCAAATAAAATAGATAAAAAAATATTACCGGTTTTAGTAGGGTCACATAGATTACAATGGCGAGGGCAGAATTCAGCTGCGAGTTTATCTGAACACACGTTCTGCTTGGTATGACACAATTCCGCATCGGGATGTTCCGGACATGGCGACTTGGAGACGACCTGTGTAGCTGAATTTCGACATTTTTACCATTCAACAATAATTTTTTACATAAACAAACATATCATGCTATTAAATAAAAGCTTTAAGATAAGAACATTCTCTGTTGTCATACTCGATGGTCTTCAGATCTTACCGTTGTAAATGCATAAGAATATTCTAATCAAGAAATAGAGTTGCCATAAAAGTCATATGTTTTGCAATAAAATATAGTTTCCTCTGAAATAGTGTGTTACTTATGATATTAAAACACGAGGCTAAAGGCTGGGTTGTCAACGTTATGATAGTGCAAAACACATGGCTGTTAGGGTAATTCTATACACATGTAAACTAGTGTCCAAAAGAAACGATAACATACACATCGCAAAATAACTCAATCCATTGCAGATTGATACGACTAAAACATAGTTTTATCATTTCTTCAGTAGTCAACTTACTTCTATGCAAAATTTTGAAACATTATCTTTTCATGTTTGCGAGAAACATGCATTTAAAAAAATCATCGATCTGGAATCTCCTTAACTAGGCGAGATTGCAGGGAGAAATTGGACACTTTCGCTTGTTTTTAAACGTTCTAGTGCAATGACGCGTCAACGAATTTATGTCAAATAAAGTGCATTATATCAACAAGATTGTATTCTTACCTAAATTCAATACTTTATCAATTTTAAAGTGAAATGACAAAAGTTCTTTGCATAAATCAATTTGAAATTTCGATTTATGCATCCCATGTACGTTTGAAGAGACACAATATCAAAAGTATCTTTTCCTGAAGAATGAAAATGTGCATACTTCTTTACAAGACATATGCCTGTTAGGCACACTTAAATTCGACTCTGTCAGGTAATAGCATTTTGTTTCGGACGATGTTGAAAACTTGGTATCGTTTCTTTTGGACACTTGTTTAGTTCAGGACAAAACTATACTTTAATGCAAAACACATGATGGTAAGAGCTACTCTATTACTTGTGTAGTGTGGAAAGTTTACCTTGTTTAGGCTAATCTCACTCATAAAGTATCATTTACTTAGAAAATCAAATTCGGCCGCGAATTAAAAATCCTCAACCTGCCGGGCCCATTATTAGTGACGCTATTGACGTCATGGCCAATTCTGTCGGGACGTCACTAAAACCCACTCGCCCTATATTCCACACAAAAATTCCTTTTTAGTGACGTCCCGAAAGAATGGTTACATCCCAGTTGCACTACTCCTAAAATAACTACTCCCAAAAGTAGTCAAAATGGGATGCCAGCGGCGGGTGGTGCATCAATTGCTATTGTTCGATTGTATGTCGTGCACGCTATCAAAAAAGTTCGTTCGAAGGATGTTGATAAAATAAGATATAACTGATTTGAAACAGAAAAGATAGAAAGAGTGGAGCCCCTACGACACTTTTCAATTACACACACGTGCTTCAGTGATACTTCTTACATGTATTAATATATGGTTATATAAGTCTCAACAATTTATCTTTACTTAACTTAAGAGCCGTGTGTATGCTGTAAAGTGATATCACCACTGGTAGATAATAAGTGTCTTCAAATTAAAATGTACTATTGGTATGGAAATATTATTTGAGTAAGTGGCCAGCTTATATCATAAACTTGGTAATGACCTAGTTAACTATTTTCATTAAAATCTTCATGAAAAGCATCAAAATATTGTTTTATTGTTTATACCCTATTATCTAGACCGTATATACTTTCGTCTACTTTCATTAAAAAAATAAGAAATTGTTAAAAAAAAACAATTGCAGACATTAAACTAATACTCAAACTGTACCAAATAGATTCTTCAAAATTAATTTATCATTATCATAATTATTATTATCTCAACTCCTGGAAATCAAATAAAAGAAAATTCAATTGTAGCTTACCAGTAGTGGTTGTAGGGTGTCCGTGATCTGAAATACAATGGATAGTACAATAAAATTCGATACAATGTTTTAATGCCCATGCTAATTTGATGAGCGTACATTGTTGATGGTTAAACAAGTTTACATTAACATTGCCTGTTCATTGGTGGTGTAACACAAAGACTTACTGTCGGATGTATCGTAAATGCATATAAAGAACACAATATAAACGAAAGCCATTTTGAATTATGATAATTGTTAGGTACATTTTGGAAACTGTAGCTTGGGTTATGGCACTTAGATTTTACAATATCTGAGGTAAATATTCTTCAAATTTAGTATAAGCAATGATCTCTATCATGAGATATCACCAAGCTTGCATAATTTTAAGCCCAGATGTTCAGTTGTAGAGCATTGAACATGACCTCAAATTTGTCATTTTCGAATTGAACTTTTGAATGAATAAACTTTGTCAGACCTTTGGTTTCGTCACAGAGATTGCAGTATCTGGGACAAATAGACTTGGCAAGACGATTGCTGCAGACATCGTCAATTAGTGGACAATTGTGTTCCTTCAAGTGGTCCGTACACGGGGGTTTAGTGGTGGCTCCAGTCTGACCTGAAACTTTACAAGTAAACAACCTCACCAAAGTGTCTGCTGATTTCAAATATATCTAAGGGTATTTAAGTAATAGTTACCGACTGAGACCGAGGTGTTCAAGTTAGATGAACCCTCGCGCACGTGAATCATGAACGCCGAGGCCGTTAGGCCGAGGTGTTCATGAATTACGTGCGCGAGGGTTCATCTAACTTGAACCCGAGGTCGAGGTCGGTAACTATTTTACACACTAGCTCAACGCTATATTATCCATTTTTAACATGACGTGAGTTTTGATTATGCTGAAATGCATATCTTTCTTATATATATTGAGAAGGTGAAATTTTGACTGTAATTGGAGAAACAATGTACATTTCAAGTAGCTGACATTAGCATTAGTAGGTAGTTGGGAGTACGAATGCGCATCTCCCATTGTCATATGAAATTTGATCCTGATGACGTCACCTAATGCTATGCAATACTCTCCTACACGTGCATATGTGCTTCGCTGTGCGCTGGCTGAATATTCTTTGTGTGCATTGGTCATTAATGTTTTGAACCATCTAAATCATTATCAAAACTGAAGTACCTCGTGACTCTCGGGTCTGTGGTATGTAATCAAAGCGATCACGCCATATTACATGACACATTGGATAGAGAGTACGGCAAACTATAGGATTATCTATTTCATAAAATGATGTAGTAGATCAATATGTTATAAGTTATAAGCAGCATGGAAACCTAGCGATAACGTTGATATTTGTTCTAATCTTTTTGGGAGGATTATTATGGGATAGGGACCATTCATTTTAGCAATGTGAAGCAATGGCATTATTATAATATCTAATATCTTGTATTCTCTTCGAAATTATGAAAAATCGTTTTTCCACAACTATGTTGAAACCAAGAGCATAAAAAGGTTGAAATTAAAAAAATAAAAATCATTCTTGAAGATGATGTTTTTTCACATTGTCGAAATTAATATGCAAATTAGAAAGTTCATCTTTTCGTTAAAGGCCGAAGTATTATAACTGGAATTGACATTGTTATCTGTTGGAATGGACATATGCAAATTACTCAAACTTATTCTTTGATTTATTGAAAAATCACAAGGATTTTCTATTAATATTGTTGATTAATGTAGAAATAACGTTTCTCCGGCCCCAGGAAAATGGACACGATGCTTACATACATGTATATGACTGGAAATAATCAGAGGGAATTTATCCCGACGTATACCCCCTTTGAGATGTGTAACGTAGTGCAGCAAAATCAACAATCTCATGCAAACGAGATTTGTTTTAAATGCTATATATTCATTGACAATTATGTTTAAAAAATCTTTGCTTGTGGCATTTGGTATTCCCGATCCAATTTAATGTATGGCATTAGTAAAAATCATTATTTGCCTACATTTACTTCATATCATTGAACTACTGAGGCCATTTATGACGCATTTAGTGTTAAAAGCTAAAAAGATCTCTATGATTTAGTTGATTTGTGATGAAATATATTAAAGAATATATTCGCTTTGACATGACTGGCCCCTACTTTCATCCGGGTACGTTACTCAATTCTCTTCTGACACACATATTTGAATATGCAGATAAGGGTCAACCAGTGTTGGGGCGGGGCGTATCTGCTGTCGAAAGACTGTAAACAATAGCTAACGTTACACATGTTTTTTTGTCAATTAAGTCCATTTCCCCTTTAAATTTCGGCAAAAAAATTTGGCTGTGTTCTGATGAGCTGTTCTTTGGTCAGGAAAACGTATAAAAACTATGTTTCATTGATTTTGAGTTTTCTATCCGAACTACCTAGCATTAGCCTCTCGTGCTGCACGTGCAATCCGTGCCGGACCGTCCAAGCTACCACAATGGATTGAAAACAGATTACAGAAAACTTTATTGTGCATATAAATATTTGATACCAATGGTGTTTTTTTTATAAATCCTCAATATATATTTAAAGAAGCACAGATATGTTTATGCTCAGGAAAAATGTAAAATTCAATCATGAGGTCATGAAAAACATCCTCTCTTCTCAACTGGCCTCCGTGGTCTAATGGATATGTCACTGGGCGCGGAATCAATAGGTCACAGGTTCGAACCCATGTCTGGAGTGCAAAATTTATAAATGTCTTGTATTGGTAAATTGCAGTTTTAGTGAGTGTCTTTGATTTGCAAAGCTAACTTTGAACTTGAATAAATTTTGGAAATCAAAATATCATTGTTTAACTATCAGGTGTTCATCGCAATACCGGGTGTTCATCATGAACACCCGCTTAGTCTGATGAACACCTCGGCACGTGCATTTCACAGACAATATGAGTTGGTATGAAAAATGAATACTCGAACAAAACAAAAGAGCTAGTGTGTAACAACGAGTGATAATATATTTCATATCAAAAGACACGAGGACGAGATTATATTTGTCATCGAAAATCAACCTTTCATTATGTGAAGGAAGTACATTTGTCAACACGGCACTACCTTCAAGATTTATGTTTATGACGTCAATGAATATAACATTGCACATGAACAGATACTTACTCGCGCCATGCAATCAACATGGGATGTTAACATAGCATATGAAATAGCTTTGGAGATTGATCAAACAGTGATATTTACAACATTAATAATCACGATAATATAAAATCAATTTCATATTTCAATAACTCCTTGCAATCATGAATCATTAATATGATTCCATAGATGTAAGAAAATGACACACGCTACTTACCAAGACATATACACAAAATTGCGAAAAAGGCCATTATGTCTATGCACCGTTATCGTATACCAAATGATTACGAAGGTATTTATTCGAAAAAGGTTTCCAGATTATACAATTCACATGCTCTTTAACTTTCGTCCTTTTGTAACAACCCTTAACCTAGTGAGATAAACGGGGCCTAGGTGTGTTATGACATCGTATGTTACTTTTCAACAACCCTAGCGGCTTAGAATAGTCTTAACAGACTTTGTGTTATACGACCAGGCTCCCGTGGTACACCCCATTTAACAAAAACAAAACACAGGACCCCGTTGCACACCCCACTTAACAAAAACAAAACACAGGACCCCGTTGCACACCCCGCTTAACAAAAACAAAACACAGGACCCCGTTGTACACCCCACTTAACAAAAACAAACCACAGGCTCCCGTTGTACACCCCACTTAACAAAAACAAAACACAGGCTCCCGTTGTACACCCCACTTAACAAAAACAAACCACAGGCTCCCGTTGCACACCCCACTTAACAAAAACAAAACACAGGCTCCCGTTGTACACCCCACTTAACAAAAACAAACCACAGGACCCCGTTGCACACCCCACTTAACAAAAACAAACCACAGGACCCCGTTGCACACCCCACTTAACAAAAACAAAACACGACCCCCGTTGCACACCCCACTTAACAAAAACAAACCACAGGCTCCCGTTGTACACCCCACTTAACAAAAACAAACCACAGGCTCCCGTTGTACACCCCACTTAACAAAAACAAAACACAGGACCCCGTTGTACACCCCACTTAACAAAAACAAACCACAGGCTCCCGTTGCACACCCCACTTAACAAAAACAAAACACAGGCTCCCGTTGTACACCCCACTTAACAAAAACAAACCACAGGACCCCGTTGCACACCCCACTTAACAAAAACAAAACACAGGCTCCTGTTGTACACCCCACTTAACAAAAACAAAACACAGGACCCCGTTGCACACCCCGCTTAACAAACACAAAACACAGGACCCCGTTGCACACCCCACTTAACAAAAACAAAACACAGGCTCCTGTTGTACACCCCACTTAACAAACACAAAACACAGGACCCCGTTGCACACCCCGCTTAACAAACACAAAACACAGGACCCCGTTGCACACCCCACTTAACAAAAACAAACCACAGGCTCCTGTTGTACACCCCACTTAACAAACACAAAACACAGGACCCCGTTGCACACCCCGCTTAACAAAAACAAAATACAGGCTCCTGTTGTACACCCCACTTAACAAAAACAAAACACAGGACCCCGTTGCACACCCCACTTAACAAAAACAAAACACAGGCTCCTGTTGTACACCCCACTTAACAAACACAAAACACAGGACCCCGTTGCACACCCCGCTTAACAAACACAAAACACAGGCTCCTGTTGTACACCCCACTTAACAAACACAAAACACAGGACCCCGTTGCACACCCCACTTAACAAACACAAAACACAGGTTCCTGTTGTACACCCCACTTAACAAACACAAAACACAGGACCCCGTTGCACACCCCGCTTAACAAACACAAAACACAGGACCCCGTTGCACACCCCACTTAACAAAAACAAACCACAGGCTCCTGTTGTACACCCCACTTAACAAACACAAAACACAGGACCCCGTTGCACACCCCGCTTAACAAAAACAAAATACAGGCTCCTGTTGTACACCCCACTTAACAAACACAAAACACAGGCTCCCGTTGCACACCCCACTTAACAAACACAAAACACAGGACCCCGTTGCACACCCCACTTAACAAAAACAAACCACAGGCTCCTGTTGTACACCCCACTTAACAAACACAAAACACAGGACCCCGTTGCACACCCCGCTTAACATAAACAAAACACAGGCTCCTGTTGTACACCCCACTTAACAAAAACAAAACACAGGACCCCGTTGTACACCCCACTTAACAAACACAAAACACAGGACCCCCTTGCACACCCCACTTAACAAAAATAAACCACAGGCTCCCGTTGTACACCCCACTTAACAAAAACAAACCACAGGCTCCCGTTGTACACCCCACTTAACAAAAACAAACCACAGGCTCCCGTTGCACACCCCACTTAACAAAAACAAACCACAGGCTCCCGTTGTACACCCCACTTAACAAAAACAAAACACAGGACCCCGTTGCACACCCAACTTAACAAAAACAAAACACAGTCTTCCGTTGCACACCCCACTTAACAAAAACAAAACAAAGGACCCCGTTGCACACCCCACTTAACAAAAACAAAACACAGGCTCCCGTTGCACAAGACCTGAGAGAGGAGAGAGAGAGGGGGAGAGAAAACAAGATAGAGAGAGGAGAGAGAGAAAACAAGATAGAAAGAGAGGATGGAGTTTGGCTAGGATTATCGTTGCCCCTGGGCGACTGGTCCCTGCAGAACAACCACTGAGACGAGTTCTTCTGAGCGGCGGGAACTTTCATTTTGCTGAGGCATAAACAACATCTTTCTTAAGTTTGGTTTTGGAGTTAGCAGATCACGTATCGTATAGATCTCACTACCAATACTTTGTACTTGTAAGGGCTTATATATACCCCTAAGTATCCTCACTAATTGTAATATTGCTCACCCTTTCAGTAGGGTTTATTTAAGTACAGTGTGCCAAGATTAATCCCTCTCCCTCTTCTAATCATCAAAGACACCCTACTACAATGTATATAAGCTAGTGAACAAACGTTTTGGACGTAACTGGGCTTCTCATCTCATCTAGCTCTTATCTATCTCGGACACATGGTGGGCGAACATATCTAGGGCACTTGCTGTGTGTACGTGATGTGTCAAAGAATCCATTTTGTCTAAACCTTTGAGTGGGTGTTGTTTAAGTTGAAAAATATCTATATATAATGGCTTTTAGCCAATTCGAAGAGAATGTGTGACAATTGGCGCTTTGGATGATAATCTACTATCATTTTCTAAGTCAAGCACATGAAAATAGTTTCTGCAAACAAATTACACTTCGGAGAGTCAATACATGTAATTGAATGATACTTTTCGATTTTGTACTAAGTAATGAAGCACACTAAGCATTGAGAAACATCTCGATTGCCTGTAGCAATGACCAAATGTTTAATGCTATAAACAAAGAGCATCTGTGTGTCAGTAAACTGAACTGTTGTATTACTTAACTTACTTGCAAAGTGGTAGTGCAAACTTTGTGTCTCCATCTCGATCATCGACAACATCATCACCCAATATGGTCTGCACTTCAAATTGTTACATTCCTCATGTATAGTGGTATAGTCATTTAACCCAATAACTATCTTTCTTTGAGACGTCAATTTACCTGCTGTTTCCATCTGTGTGTCAGTAAACTAAACTGTTGAATTACCTTACTTACTTGCAAAGTGGTAGTGCAAACGTTTTGTCACAAGCTTTGGATATCTCGATCGACATCTAAACCATCACCCAATATGGTCTACACTACATGTAACTTCAAATGGTCAAATCCCTTATGTACAGGGGTATAGTCTGTTAACCCAATAACGATATCTTTCTGTGGGACGTCAGTTTACCTGTAGTTTCCACTGAGGGTTTTACTGTGCTCGTATGTTGTTGTTTTGTGCTCTTCAATACGGACGTCGAGATCCTCTCACTTGTTGTTGTCGTGACTGAAAAGAGCAGATAACGACCGTTTATATTCAAGATAAATTACGTTCATATAATTACACAAATTAATTATTCACTTGTTTCAGATATTTCAAATATGAAAACGAATTGAATGATATGATAATATATTCGAAAATCTATAGATATGTAAACATAGTTTGTAACTATGTAATCTTAGGGTCAAATAATAGTCCTAACCCTTCCTATTATTCAAACAATTGTTAGACACAATCTTCAGATATCATTAATTCTCATAGGACATTGTACCAATGATTCACAAAAAGGGACATAGGAAAAGAATGCCATCTTAGGCCTAGAAAAAAAAACCGCATCAAGCCAAGAAGTTGACACGAGGAAAATATGGAAATTCAGTCCCGTGGTCTAAAAAAAGATTGAAACGCAGGCTCTTAAAATGTTAGTTGTTTCTGTCCATGAATGCATTTAAAGACGCAGCGAAAATGTTATTCAAAGGTTATATTTCCTTCCTTTTTTTGTTCATGTTCAATAGTAATGAATTTTGGAAATAAAAAAATCCGCGTCAACGCACCATTTTTGTCTGAATATAAAGACAAGAAACCATTTTTATTTTTTTTGGGGGGGGGGGGGGGGGGGGGGGGGGGGGGGTGGCGGCCGTACCTGTAGCGTCTGTTGAGGACTTCAGTGTCGCTACAGTGCTTTTGGATTGTGAGCCTAAGGTTGATATGTGTGTTTTGTTAGTGCATGTTTACAGTATGTTGAGCGAGCGTTGTTGTATGCTATGATGTTTAAAGAGAACGACGGATTCAACTGTATAATTGATATGTGTTTTTTTATTATGGTATATATATTTATATCTTATTTATTCTGTATATTTTTATGTGTAAATAGTCTCTCGTAATCCTTTTAAGGATGGCTCATTTTGTATTTTTCTTAAAATGTTTATTTACCTGTATATGAGGTGAGATTTTTAATAAACATTCTGTCTGTCTGTCTGTATGTGGAGTTTCTAATGTATTCAAGCTGTGATAAACTGTTTTACCTACCGATTTGATAACCAGTTTTATTGACGCATTCCTGATCTTCACAGCAGATAAAACAACCCCTCTCATCCTTTTGTGGGGCGTAGCATTGGTTTTTGTCGTAGCAACTCTGTAAGTGCATGTAATACAATGATATATGTTATTAGTTTATGACGCATGACATCGGGCGCTAAGATATATCATATTTTCTTTCAAATACGGGAATATTCTCATAAGAAATATTTAGGCATATAGTTTGGTATTCACATTGGCAGTGTCAGTGTATTTATCTGAGATAGATAGATTATACAAATCCATTTTCAGTTTGTTTGTATAAGCCAGACAGGAATTTAAACTTCAAATTGTGTACAATGATTGTCAATGCATTAGTTACAAATAACTAATATGTGATATTTGTTAATTTTTGAATGGAGTGAAAGCAAAACATAACATACATTTTAATACGCTTCTTTATGTTAGAATATTTTCACCGAAATCAATCAATGTAAAATGTATTTTTCCATAATTGTATTATTATAGTGTCAAAGATGTATTTCAACAGTGCAACATAACCAACATTCAATATGAACACTTATATCAAAATGTTGTAACTGTGTGATATCTTAAATATGTAATACGGGAACAGCAAGTTTACGAATTATGAATTATAATGTTAAATGTATATATCTAATACCTTGTCTTTTGGATCCAAACATTTACCTGTCACCTCTCCATCCCCGTGATGACGATGAATAACCTTTATTTGGCAAAGCTGGAAACATATTTGAGATGTGTTTTCTACACGTGTTTTCTACACGTGTTTTCTACACAAGTCAAGAAGAAGTCTAGAATATCAAGTGATTAAAATACGTTCATACATGTAAGTGTCTTTATTTGATAAGTATGAGGTGAATTGAGTTCATTTTACAATGCAATTGTTATCCTTTAAAATATGAAAAAGAAACCTTCTTTTTAAACATATATGTTGAAAATACATAGATTTTTCTGTATAGATCAATCGACATAAGTTAAGAGTATATTCACAGTTGAATATTTAGGGGAAAGGCAAAAGGGAATGACAACAAATTAAAAAGAGATTCTTTTTTCAAATATTCAAATTGTAAATAGAATTTTTTTTTTGTAGACTAATAGGCCATTTAAACGGAAACATTTACTTACGTAAATATTTTTTGCTTTTACGAAAATTTTACTTATCTTGCTACCAGGTGTTCTCTAGTGATTGATGTGCCAAGTGAAACACACAAACTAAAGCAATGCGGTAACTTCCTGAATCTGCGAAGTCTTCTCAGTCTTATTACCTCCATGCATATTGATGAAATGGCAGATAATGTGTCTTTGCTACGGATATAAGCAGGGTTCACAAAACGACCCATAAACGCAATACAAATTTTCATATGCTCATATGAGTAGATTCACTCATTTGTGCAAATTTGTACATGAGCAAATGTTTGCCGTATAAGTTGGCTTAAAGGAAAAGGACCTTTATTTGAAAAATATTCACAGTTAAATATTAAGCGGAAAAGGAAAATGAAATGAAAAGAAAAACGTTTTTGGTTCTGATCCTTCGCTTATTAGCTTATTTAATACAAAAGCGGTAGGTAGGTGAATTTAAGGGCGACGTTGGGCCACAAATGACATACGAGCGGTATGCATATACATTGATTACCTCCCCTTGATTGCAGTCATTGTTATTCCAGCAGTTGTATTCATTTAGGCTGTTAAACGTACACTGAGGACAGTTGAAAGCGTTCACTGCAATCAAAGATCGTAAACTGGGGACAATTGAAAGCATTTAGTGCAATCACACATCGTACACTGAAAGAAACAATGCGTGTATTCTTTGAAACAATATGCTCTAAAAAGTTTACTTACAGAAAATTGGATAAAACGGAATTCGTGTGATGATTTCATTTAGCCCTAACATGACAAATGCAAGGCTTATACGTGACAAGTCATAGTGTACCCATGGCAAATTATATGTTTATCCATGAATAATACAAAATGAATCCATGGAATACTCAAAGTTTTTCCGTGGCACATCAATTCAATTTCATGTACAACATGTTGTCAAACGACTATTGAACTGTATCAATGAACTTACTCATTCATAAACAAGTATAGTAAAACATTACCAGTTTAATAAACATTTAGTGTGCACATGTGAATAACTCACTTTTGAACAGCATTCGTTGTTTTCGTACTATTCGTTGTTTTCAGTGAGGGTTACTTCACTGTAGCATTTGTATAGAATAACATGATAACATGATTTAGATTAAATAAAATGGGTTCTAAGAACATATCAAACCAAAAGTGTGTCTTATGTCACTGGCGAAAAAAAGACCTTTTTGTTAATCATTTACCCCTCGTTCTCACTCGTGTAATGAATGTCGGACATTCATACGTTTATAAAGATCAAGTATTATCTAAATAAAAACAAGTAAAAAATAAAATTAAGCGAATAATTAAAATTAGTTAAAGTACCAGGTTTCCTAGAACTGTTTATATATAATATATATTCAAGGATCAGCAAATAATCTTTGATCTATCAACAATATTCTATCAAATCAGAAAATCTTGAATTGTTTGTTGTGTAAATGATTAACATACAATGATCATATTGAAGGCATTTTGTCGCGGTTAACACAAATTCATGGCTCGACATTTTAAAATGTTCTTTTATCTGAGGCCGTGTGAATACTGAACTATAATACATAGATATCAAAGGAACATAAACTAAATAGAGATTCATTATTTGTCCCTGTAAAAACCATATGATTTCTTATTGATTAGCGTAAAATAACACATTTAATTTCAACGAACTTCATATAGTTTGTCATAAAAATATATCAACTTTTGAAAGTAAAACAATCACAAAATTATCGATTTAATCATAAAAATGGTGACTATTTTTAGAGTTTTTTTCATCATTTTTTCATCATTTATTTTGTCTGGCAAGTACATCAAACATTAAACGCTTTCAAGTTATCATAGTCATGTGATGTTCCAATAGCCTCTTAAGTTTTTTTAAACGGTATGGCATATGAAAACATATAAAACGCAATGACAGTATTAAAGAGTATGTATAAAGTTTGAAACGAACATAAAGACAAATATTGTTGGCATCGATTGAAAGTAATTTATGAATATGAAAAACTACCTACCTACACATGGAATGATTAAAATAAACAAGATATACATTGTCGGTGTTACAGACACTTACTTTCTGACTTATCTTTCGCAGTCAAAGTAGAACAAAAGATTACAGGGTCTATTACTACTTGTGTCATTGACACGTTTTATCACAATCCGATTTCATGCGTGAAAAGGTGAGGTGAAGTGATCTTGGGTTTAACACCGTTATAAAGAGTATTTCACTTATTTCAAGGCTGCTAGTAATATTGCAGGGGTGGGTGGCTCTGCATTGCGCTGAAATATGCGAGCATTGACTGTAACTTGGTATTCAGTATAGCATTGCACCAAAATTGCACAAGAAAAAGGTGCAGAGTCCCATTGCGGGATTCTTAACCCGGACCTCTTTATCCGGACCACTGTGTTACTCGCTCTAATAAAAGTTAACATTGCATAACTTCACAAAACATTATGCAGAGGTTTCTTATTAAGAACATTTATAATTGAGTTATATAATGGTGTAAGACAGTTTAATAAGTTAATAAAGTGACCATTAATTCAAAAGTAAAGTCATAAGTCATAAGTCATAAGTCAAATCATGTAGCATTTTACTCTCAGGACTGGTAAGCAAATAAAATACGTAGATATCATGTTGATCTACAGCGGATGATATAAGTTATACTATTCAGACGCGGGGATTATGGGGATAATGCAGCCTCTAGCTTGGTGTTCTCTAGCCGAAGGTAGGATAATCGTTATTGTTAGTTACAAAATTACCTTGAAAAGTGTACATCGATCACGGTATGGCAAAATTTCTTGTCTCGATAAAATTGAACACAAAACAAATACCATGAGTCTTATCTTTATTTCTCACACCGTACTCATCAAGTTTACAAGCCAGACATCGAAAGTCACCTGTTTAAACAATATATGTACTTAATGTAGATCTCTCTGTTCATATATACCGTCAAGCAAAAGAGAACACACCCGTTTGTTTTTATTCACTTAACATGTAATGTATTTAGTTTTTGCACGTTAACAATAACACATATTTGTAGTAGTTTGAATAAAATAATAAGAGACTTGTTGATGTTTTGTTAAAATATCTTTGTTTAATGTAGGCAGGGATAAGACATAGAATTTACACTATCAGGACCCCTGCCACGTTTAAAAGGTTGTCAATATGAGCAAAACAATTTTTTATCAATTTTCACTAGAATATGTCTTCCTTGTTTATAAATATTTGTGTTATATCAAAATTGATTTATGAACAATTTATTAACTTAAAATTTCAATTTATGAAAACAAAACACTTAAAAGTTTTCTTTGAAAGAAGATGTAACTCTTGTTCTTACGTGTTTGAGAGTACGACATCAACTCGAAATATTTGTTTTTGAAAATGTAACATATGATTAATTCAATTGAAGTGTAAACTTTCTTTAGACTGTCAGTTTTAATCCCAAAAATATAGGGTTTTTTTTAATTATAAACTTGACACTATGTTGGCAATTGCCTGAGATAAAGATGAAATGTGTAAACATGGGAAATGTAGAAATGGTAATGTTTTTCGTATATGCTAATATAAAATGAACATCAACTGAGAGTTGTAATTGGTGATAGGTAATGGTGAAACATGATTTAAGCACCGCATGCAGAATGATAAAACGTAAAGTTAGCAAACAAAAAATGACCTACGGATAAGTATGGACATTTGTATTCACAAATTTTATCATGGTTCATAGTGAAAATGAAAAGACACTTTCATGCAGTCAATAAGAAAAATTATATCTTTAAATATTTGGATTTGGTGACAAGCATTTGATAGTATTCAAAAGTTCAATTATGTAACCCTGTCCTTGTGGCCTAGTCATCTTTGTGTAGTGGGAGTAGAATCACGTCGCCATTGGACTTGTCCTCTAGTTTCCTTGTTTTCTTCTCAGTTGTTCCTGTCTGTAATATAACGATACGGTTACAAGTTATAATGTCAAGCATATAGCATGTAATTAAACAAGATTCTCGGTTTTGTATAGAAATATTGCCCAAAATTGAAGTTTATTCACATTTATGATAGTAAGATTTTTATGAGCGTTGCCAAATATATGGCGTCATATATCTTTTGTTATAATTTCTTATTTATAATAGTCGCCTTAATGTAAAAGATTCCGCCGTACTGTAAATAGATAAAAAAAACAGACTATAAGTAACATTAGGACGATGTTCAATCGACAGCATAGAATTATATCCATAAGTACATGAATGTGCACTCGGTCAATGTACATGTATCAGCCAATTTATACAATTTACATATGCAAGGCCCCGTTTGTGGTCATGTCTATGTACAAGAAATCTTGAATATTGTTAAAACATCATGTTACTTACCAAAGAATACTTTGTTTTGTCTTTCGAGAAGAGTCGGGTTATCTTGAAAACGATTGGATGAATCAAGTCCGAGTCAACATCCGACGTTATCCATATACCTGGAAATAATGGCAATAAAATGGTTGTAAGAAATATTGTGTTAATATTTGAAATTTGAAACGATGCGCCCTTTAAAGCAGTTTGCTGGAAGGAGTAAAGAGGTTTGAGTGGTGATGGACTGTGATTGGAACAATGATTTGTGCAATTAATTAACCCAAGGTATCAAACCCTAAGAAATGGTTTTGCAAAATATGTAAAATATATAAAATGAATAGATTTATATTATAAGGGTTGATTTGCCTGTCATTAGGGACAAAGAATTTGATATTCTACCTAATTCTAAATTAAAATAGGTCCATTTTTTTAAGATTATACATGTAGATCCCAAAAGTTGACTTTGATATTGAATATAGATCTAAATATAATAAGATTGGTCAAATTGGTTAAGAGTCGAAATTAATAACTTACCAATGGTAAGTAATAATTAACTGCTAAATGGTGGCCTTTCTTTCTATTTCTGATTACTAACCTGTGAATAGTGACGATGTATTAGTTATACGTGATGGTTTTATCATATGGACTACTGCCTTTCCGACTATTTGTATTTTGGACACGCGATATGTGCTGATTTACAAGTGACAGATAATGACGTACCTGTATGAAGTGATGATTCACTGCGATTAGTTTGAGTTAAATAAGAGCTCGAGGATATTTACCTGTGATATGTGACGACTCAAACGCTGTGAGTGATAATTCACCAGTCGTAAGACTTGATAAGAATGCTTTTAGCTGATGACATATCATGATTTTATGATTTCGTTAACAGGATGGACGATGACCAGACTGCTATAGTTGACGACTCACCTGTGATAAGACTTGATCAGAATGCTTTTAGGTGATGACATATCGTGATGTGTGATTAGGTAAAAATGATGAACAATGACTAGACTGCTATAGTTGACAACTCACCTGTGATAAGACTTGATCAGAATGCTTTTAGGTGATGACATATCGTGATGTGTGATTAGGTAAAAATGATGAATGAAGAATTAGATTGCTATAGTTGACGACTCACCTGTGATAAGACTTGATCAGAATACTTTTAGGTGATGACACATCGTGATGTGTGATTAGGTAAAAATGATGAATGAAGAATTAGATTGCTATAGTTGACGACTCACCTGTGATAAGACTTGATCAGAATGCTTTTAGGTGATGACATATCGTGATGTGTGATTAGGTAAAAATGATGAATGAAGAATTAGATTGCTATAGTTGACGACTCACCTGTGATAAGACTTGATCAGAATACTTTTAGGTGATGACATATCGTGATGTGTGATTAGGTAAAAATGATGAATGAAGAATTAGATTGCTATAGTTGACGACTCACCTGTGATAAGACTTGATCAGAATGCTTTTAGGTGATGACATATCGTGATGTGTGATTAGGTAAAAATGATGAATGAAGAATTAGATTGCTATAGTTGACGACTCACCTGTGATAAGACTTGATCAGAATGCTTTTAGTTGATGACAAATCGTGATGTGTGATTAGGTAAAAATGATGAATGAAGAATTAGATTGCTATAGTTGACGACTCACCTGTGATAAGACTTGATCAGAATGCTTTTAGTTGATGACAAATCGTGATGTGTGATTAGGTAAAAATGATGAATGAAGAATTAGATTGCTATAGTTGACGACTCACCTGTGATAAGACTTGATCAGAATGCTTTTAGTTGATGACAAATCGTGATGTGTGATTAGGTAAAAATGATGAATTTAGAATTAGATTGCTATAGTTGACGACTCACCTGTGATAAGACTTGATCAGAATGCTTTTAGTTGATGACAAATCGTGATGTGTGATTAGGTAAAAATGATGAATTTAGAATTAGATTGCTATAGTTGACGACTCACCTGTGATAAGACTTGATCAGAATGCTTTTAGTTGATGACATATCATGATTTTATGATTTCGTTAACAGGATGGTCGATGACCAGACTGCTATAGTTGATGACTCACCTGTGATAAGACTTGATACGACTGCCAGGATGACGGTAAGAAAGGTTCCAGACATGGCGTAATAAAGGTAGGATATGTTGTAAAATGCAAATGGTTGGGTGTCACTGAAATGAAAAATAAAATTTTAAAAAAAGTTGCTGTAAATGGACTACAGTGTTATTGAAATAAACATTGTTTATCTTTAAGCTAATCGATAATAGTTTTCAGGACTTTATTGGTTAATGGTTGAAATATTGCCAAAAGCGGCATAAAACAATAACTCACTCACTATAGTCCATGATAAGCAAGTTAAACGTATTTGATCTATTCCTTCAGGACTCTAGTATTTACAGTTGAGGTAAGAAATTACTGGA
Organism: Steromphala cineraria; assembly: GCA_916613615.1. Taxonomy (NCBI): domain Eukaryota; kingdom Metazoa; phylum Mollusca; class Gastropoda; order Trochida; family Trochidae; genus Steromphala; species Steromphala cineraria. The sequence goes on from OU744735.1 coordinate 12,120,834, forward strand.
ATTGCGCGCATCAGTAACTCTTTTCTTCTATATATGAACTTTGTTTTGTTTTCATTTGTGAGACCAACTTGAAATACTGTTTCGACGTTCCCTGACCAAAGCAATAGAATTGTTTTACAGAAAATGACGGCAGAATTATCATTAAAACAACCTGTCAATTTCCATTCAGGAAAGCTATGTGTTTCAAACCACACTCTGGCAAATAGGAATACTGATTTTTAGTTTAATGAGTCTAAACCCTTAATGAAATGATACAGACTTGCGAATTTCAAGTATTTCAAAGTCTGACGAACTCTTCAATGTCGTTGTCTTTTGTCAAAATGTCCTATCAAACACAATTTCGAAAATACATTAAAGGCATACCCCTCGCTTTCTACTTCAGCCGTATATCTTGAAAGCGTCGTATTGCTGAATTCTGTATACAAGACGGTTGATGTCGGCTCTGTTGTCGTGTTGTTCAGAGTGATGTTCCAGTTACACGACTCCACGCTTGTCTCTCTGCCCGGGGTAGAACTCCCGTAGTAGAAACTGGACAGACGGAGCCACAGCATCAGGCAGAAGGACAGGATGTAGCTGATTATCATGTCCTGGGTAGAGGGAAATTATTCTCAATTATAACTTCTTTGAGAGGCATTTTAGAAGTTGGAATGACCATAATGCAGAGGACTATATGGATGACAACTTCTTTGTTCAACGATGATGTTTGTTTGGGAGTGTAAGTGTCAATCACATTGTGCATTGTTGAGAACTTCTTGAATCAGAACTTTTTTGAAACTTATTGTTTATTCTGACGAGTACTGATTATAATGTCTGTGGCCAAAAAACGCTTTAGGGATACACATAAGAGGATAATTGGCCACAATGAAAGAACGAACGGACGAGTGTCTGCTTAGAGTTGAAGACTGACTGGCCGAATGAATGAATGAGTCACTGAATGAATGAATGAATGAATGAATGAATGAATGAAAACTTTAAATCCAACAATATAATTCGTTGTGACTTTAATTCTCAATAAAATCCATGTAGGACCTAAACTCAAAGAGACAAAATACAAACACTTCAACAGGAACCACATGTATCTTTGTAGGATATTCTGAAGAGAACTGTATTGGAAATGGCTTAAACCATCAAATGTTTCAAAACGTATCGCCTGTAATATATACTCTCTGCTATACACTTACTATTTGTTTGGCCCTGGGTATAAACATCCCGACAAGGAAACATCCAAAGATTGGTCCCTGTAGGAGGTTGCAGATACTGTAGCTAATCTGAAAGAGAGTTAATATTAGAATCATGAATTAATCTTTTAATTCTAAAAGGTCATCAAAATGATTTCTAATGTCAACAGTTTCAGCGAATGAAGGATTACAGCCAATTGATTTATTTTCTTTTAATAATTTAAACGGAACTTCCTTATGAATTGTAAAACTTTTAGATTATACAAAGTTAAAGTGATGGTGTCATTTGAAAATAGAAATTCAGTTTTTAGTTAAGGCCAAGGGAGCGGATGGTAACACTGACCTGTCAATGATTACCAAACATTTGTCAATAGATAATCTTTTTAGAAGATAAAATGACATTAAAGGGGCAGTAGCACGTTTTTTTTAAATGTTCACTGATCATTGTATGTTGATAATTGTTTTTGTTTGATAGTGTCAAAAATCTCAAAACACAAACCAATTATCCATAGTCAGAGGACAAAATATGAAGATTCACAAAAAAAATCCATTAGCGGCCATTTTATCATTCACTTTGTGTAAAAAAGGAAATCACATGGCTAAACTTTATATTATTTTTTTAATTATTAGTGCTCCAATTAATTTAAATGCAATGTCTGTCAATCAAACCATTAATTTTCGTTCTCCTGACATCACCTTATATTCCCTCTAAAAACGTGCAACTGCCCCTTTAAAGATTGACAAAATTGCAATTTCGTGACCAAAATATAGAATGCGTCTATTGCGTTATGTGAACGAAGTTTGCTATGGAACCGTAATTATATCCATTACAAGGTAGAATTACAATTTTGTTTCTTATTTCGAAGGTCACAGGTAGTATTATAATATGATTTTAGAAAATTAAGAAAAATAATATTTTTAACACCAACAATGGGTCACAAGCAACACGATAGAATTTAGGGGAGTACCCCGAGCATTAAGCTCACAGTGTACTGAAAGGGGATTATCTTCTTGATCTTGAACACCAGGGTTAGATTATCTTACCTGCATCTGGCTACCTGCTTTAGACGCCACGAACGCTAGTCCAATAGCTGTAGCTCCACAGAGAACCACTGAAACATATGCAATCATTGTCATAACACAAAATTTGACGACTAAAGGGACAGTCCTAACAGGGTATTTTTTGTGGAAACAAATTCAAGAATACTTCTCTGTTTGTACTATTATGATTATTACATGATGAGTTCACACATATTCTCATATATGTTAGCGAGGGTAGCAATTAAGTTGTTCTAGATTTAACAATTTGACAAAAATAGCAGTATCATCTCGTCCTCTTATATTTTGTTTACACTATAAATACCCTGATAGGACTGTCCCTTTAAAGAATATTTCGAAAAACGTTCAAATAACACAAATTTTGTATTCACTCTCAAGTATTCTCATTTTTATTTAACAATTTATGTGGTTCAAATATCAACAAGTTCTGAATCAAGTGATGATTGAGCCGAACATGGATCCACATAATAGCCTGTGTTGCCTTTAAACATGTAAATAGAGTAGCCTACATTTATTCAACTTTTAAAGGCCAATAGGTTATTTATGCAGAATTCAATGATTACATCTTTATAAGTTTACAAAACCATACGCTAAGACTCGATCACGTAGTGTATTTATAAATTAATAAAGTGGTTAACAGAAAATCTTGATTTCTTATGTACATTTATCCAATATTTCTTTGCCGTAGTACCTACCCGTTGCCTTAGAAATGAGGGTACCGACTCTGTTTGTGATGTGTTTGCCGCAGTTTGGTTTCACATAGTCTTCCAGAACTACAGCAGACATTCCGTTTAGTATGGAGGATATCGTACTGGGGACAGAGCAGACATTAAATTGAAAACATTAATGAAAAAAAATGATAACTGTTGTAAATATAAATTTTAGAAATCTAAACTATATAACCTAATCTATATCTGAAAATTAAAAAAGCTTGACTCGTATATTGGAGGCAAAATTACCTCTAACACACTGTATATAAGGTATTTCTAATTCATGATGGAGATATAGCAAATCGTACCTCAGACTTCCAGCACAGATGGCTGACAAGACGATGCCAGGTATTCCATAGGTCCCGTGTAGAATATCCATCACATATAGGGGCAGCAGCTGCAACAGGAGCAGGAGTAGATTCAATTGATGGCAACTTATCAATGGTATACATAACTATTGTGGGCAATCCTTGCCCATTTGGTCAAGGTAGGGTCATGGGACAATAGTTCACCGCATTTGGACACCCCAACTCGAAGGGTCAGATTAAGATCAGGAAACCCTTGCCCATTTGGTCAAGGTGGGGCCATGGGACAATAGTTACCACGACACTTGGACACCCCAACTTGAAGGGTCAGATTAAGATCCAATTGAAAGTAATGATCATCTATTGTACACTTTGATATATCTCATCTGGTTCAGGTTATAAGTAATTGCACCTTTTGTTAAGATACAAAACAACAGTTTTGATCTCACTTAACCTTATCTCACATCAGTAAACATATGAAAAGATTACCCTTGTCAATTCTCTTTATGGTTTGGTCAATAACACCAAAAAACGAGTTTTTGCCAATGCTCAATGCCAGAATTTTTCGTTGTCAAGTTGGTAAAACAATGGTCATGATACTGTAAAGGCCATCATTTGCAGATTTTTACCTTTTACATTACCCAGAGGGCATGACAAATAAACATTAGACGTCCAATTTATCATATTTTCTTTGGTGAAATTTTTATTTATCATTTAGATGAATAATTGGTCCATTCAGTGAAAAGTATTCTACTCAGTGTAACACACTATAAATTACGTCATGAAATTTATATATTTCATAAGATGACTAAATGAGGCCACCTGATTTTTCTATTCGTTAATGAAAGTCCCTCCATAAGATCAACATGTTTTTAAAAACAATACCACATTTGACATACGTTAAACGTAAAGGGATATAATCTCTGTAAGTGGACATCAGAAAGCATCAGATATGAATGTTTTCTTCAACCTATAGTCTTTCAGTAATTCAATATCTCACCTGGTCTGAGTTGGAGATGAGATCCTGGAACTTGAGCGGGTCACACTGAGAGTAGAAGGCGAACATGACGATCCCTATCAGGCAACACAGCGTGATGATCACCAACATCCCAACACCCGTCAGCCACATGGCACTGAAAGATAATACATGATAGTACACCAGCGACATGGCACTGGAAGAGAATACATGATAGTACACCAGTCACATGGCACTGGAAGAGAATACATGATGGTACACCAGCCACATGGCACTGGAAGAGAATACATGATGGTACACCAGTCACATGGCACTGGAAGAGAATACATGATGGTACATCAGTCACCTGGCACTGGAAGAGAATACATGATGGTACATCAGTCACATGGCACTGGAAGAGAATACATGATGGTACAACAGTCACATGGCACTGGAAGAGAATACATGATGGTACACCAGTCACCTGGCACTGGAAGAGAATACATGATGGTACACCAGCCACATGGCACTGGAAGAGAATACATGATGGTACATCAGTCACATGACACTGGAAGAGAATACATGATGTTACACCAGCCACATGGCACTGGAAGAGAATACATGATGGTACATCAGTCACATGGCACTGGAAGAGAATACATGACAGTACACCAGCCACATAGCACTGGAAGAGAATACATGACAGTACACCAGTCACATGGTACTGGAAGAGAATACATGATGGTACATCAGTCACCTGGCACTGGAAGAGAATACATGATGGTACACCAGCCACATGGCACTGGAAGAGAATACATGATGGTACACCGGTCACATGGTACTGGAAGAGAATACATGATGGTACATCAGTCACATGGCACTGGAAGAGAATACATGATGGTACATCAGTCACCTGGCACTGGAAGAGAATACATGATGGTACACCAGCCACATGGCACTGGAAGAGAATACATGATGGTACATCAGTCACATGACACTGGAAGAGAATACATGATGTTACACCAGCCACATAGCACTGGAAGAGAATACATGATGGTACATCAGTCACCTGGCACTGGAAGAGAATACATGATGGTACACCAGCCACATGGCACTGGAAGAGAATACATGATGGTACATCAGTCACATGGCACTGGAAGAGAATACATGACAGTACACCAGCCACATAGCACTGGAAGAGAATACATGACAGTACACCAGCCACATGGCACTGGAAGAGAATACATGATGGTACATCAGTCACCTGGCACTGGAAGAGAATACATGATGGTACACCAGTCACATGGCACTGGAAGAGAATACATGACAGTACACCAGTCACATGGCACTGGAAGAGAATACATGATGGTACATCAGTCACCTGGCACTGGAAGAGAATACATGATGGTACACCAGCCACATGGCACTGGAAGAGAATACATGATGGTACATCAGTCACATGACACTGGAAGAGAATACATGATGTTACACCAGCCACATGGCACTGGAAGAGAATACATGATGGTACATCAGTCACATGGCACTGGAAGAGAATACATGATGTTACACCAGCCACATAGCACTGGAAGAGAATACATGACAGTACACCAGTCACATGGCACTGGAAGAGAATACATGATGGTACACCAGCCACATGGCACTGGAAGAGAATACATGATGGTACATCAGTCACATGACACTGGAAGAGAATACATGATTGTACATCAGTCACATGACACTGGAAGAGAATACATGAGGTTACACCAGCCACATGGCACTGGAAGAGAATACATGATTGTACATCAGTCACATGACACTGGAAGAGAATACATGAGGTTACACCAGCCACATGGCACTGGAAGAGAATACATGACAGTACACCAGCCACATAGCACTGGAAGAGAATACATGACAGTACACCAGCCACATAGCACTGGAAGAGAATACATGATTGTACATCAGCCACATGGCACTGGAAGAGAATACATGACAGTACACCAGCCACATAGCACTGGAAGAGAATACATGATTGTACATCAGTCACATGACACTGGAAGAGAATACATGAGGTTACACCAGCCACATGGCACTGGAAGAGAATACATGATGTTACACCAGCCACATGGCACTGGAAGAGAATACATGATGGTACACCAGCCAAATAGCACTGGAAGAGAATACATGATGGTACACCAGTCACATGGCACTGGAAGAGAATACATGATAGTACACCAGTCACATGGCACTGGAAGAGAATACATGATGGTACATCAGTCACATGACACTGGAAGAGAATACATGAGGTTACACCAGCCACATGGCACTGGAAGAGAATACATGATGTTACACCAGCCACATGGCACTGGAAGAGAATACATGACAGTACACCAGCCACATAGCACTGGAAGAGAATACATGATGGTACACCAGTCACATGGCACTGGAAGAGAATACATGATAGTACACTAGTCACATGGCACTGGAAGAGAATACATGACAGTACACCAGTCACATGGCACTGGAAGAGAATACATGACAGTACACCAGTCACATAGCACTGTAAGAGAATACATGACAGAACACAAGTCACATGGTACTGAAAGAGAATACATGATGGTACACCAGTCACATGGTATTGGAAGAGAATACATGATGGTACACCAGTCACATGGCACTGGAAGAGAAAACATGATAGTACACCAGTCACATGGCACTGGAAGAGAATACATGATAGTACACCAGCGACATGGCACTGGAAGGGAATACATGACAGTACACCAGTCACATGGCACTGGAAGAGAATACATGATAGTACACCAGTCACATGGTACTGAAAGAGAATACATGATGGTACACCAGTCACATGGTATTGGAAGAGAATACATGATGGTACACCAGTCACATGGCACTGGAAGAGAATACATGACAGTACACCAGTCACATGGCACTGGAAGAGAATACATGATGATAAACCGGTCACATGGTACTGAAAGAGAATACATGATGGTACACCAGTCACATGGTACTGGAAGAGAATACATGATGGTACACCAGCCACATGGCACTGGAAGAGAATACATGCTGTTACACCAGTCACATGGTACTGGAAGAGAATACATGATGGTACACAAGTCACATGGCACTGGAAGAGAACACATGCTGTTACACCAGTCACATGGTCCTGGAAGAGAATACATTATAGTACACCAGTCACCTGGCACTGAAAGAGAATACATGATAGTACACCAGTCACATGGCACTGGAAGAGAATACATGACAGTACACAAGCCACATAGCACGGGAGGAGAATACATGACAGTACACAAGCCACATAGCACTGGAGGAGAATACATGAGGGTACATCAGTCACATAGCACTGTAAGAGAATACATGATTTTACACCAGTCACATGGTACTGGAAGAGAATACATGATAGTACACCAGCCACATTGCACTAGAAGAGAATACATGACAGTACACAAGCCACATAGCACTGGAGGAGAATACATGATGGAACACCAGTCACATAGCACTGTAAGAGAATACTTGATGTTACACCAGTCACATGGCAAGGTAGCGACTTGATTCACATTGGTCATATTCGAATATGGCTTAATAAAGTGCTACAACGAACACATATATCACTTACAGTCTGGCGTTGGTCTGATTGGAGCAGGATAACGCTCTCTGAACTTCTGTTTGGTTGACAGCGTAAGCAGAGAACCAGAAGAAGCCTCCGCCTATAAAGACAGACCAGAAGGAATGACGTACCGTGGGATCAGCTCTGAAACTGAGATGTGAAACCGATATGAGACTCTTGACGCCAAGGATTGTACATTTGTAGAAAGACAAGCAAGAAAAACAGTGCTTATCAAACAGTGTTATTTGCTTGAAGGTAAACGATGCTGGTTGAATATATTTATCAAATAAAACCCCAGAATCCAACCAAAGTAAGAACCCTTAACCGTTTGAGGAAAGGGATATGATGGCTGTTAAAAACTTACTCATCAAAGCGGATCCTGGAGTTGTTGGAGGTCACAGACTCATCAAATAAGAACCATAAGCAATAAGGTTAGACATATACAAATGTAGTTATGAACTTACTCATCAAAGCGGATCCTGGAGTTGTTGGCGGCTACAGACCATGCTGTCCCCAGACCGCCGACCACGAGAGACCCTTGGATGAGAACTGACAGCAGACCCACCAGGATAATCACGGCTTGAAAAGAGTCCGTCCAGATCACCGTCTTCATCCCTCCCTGGCAGATAGAAGCAAGAGTAAGCATTGGGAGTAATAGAGAAGATCACCGAGATGACAACAGCTTTCACCGTCTTCATCCCCCCTGAGAGATAGAAGCAAGAGTTAACATTGGGAGCAATAGAGAAGATCACCGAGATGACAACAGCTTTCACCGTCTTCATCCCCCCTTGAGAGATAGAAGCAAGAGTTAGCATTGGGAGCAATAGAGAAGATCACCGAGATGACAACAGCTTTCACCGGCTTTATCCCCCCTTGAGAGATAGAAGGAAGAGTTAGCATTGGGAGCAATAGAGAAGATCACCGAGATGATAAAAGCTTTAAGAAAGTCAATCAAGATAAGTGACTTGAAAATCGATAAGTAGAAAAGTTAAATAAACATTGTCTTGACAGTGATCCTCGTTCCACTCTGAGAGATAGAAGGAAGAGTTAACATTGGGAGTAATACAAAAGATCGCCAAGATGACAAAAGCTTTAAGAAAGTCACTGAATAAAGATAACTGACTTGAAAATCGATGAATAGAAAAGTTTAATAAAAACGATCTGGACATTGATCCTCGTTCCACTCTGGGAGATAGAAGGAAGATTTATCATTGGAATTAATACAAAAGATCGCCAAGATGACAAGATGAGTTTCAATCGAAAAAATACCATCTTTAAAATCAAATAAGTTTGATTAAAATAATCCCCTTTTTAAGAAAGAGAAATTGCAAAACAGGACTACTTATATAAAACAGTTTTAGAATTAGAATAATAGTTTTGATTAACAGACGGAATAATGTTAATAGCATTACCACAAAGCAAATATGAGGGAGGTTCCGTCGTAATGAAACAAGTATAATATTATACCGAACAGTTGACATATAAAATTAGAAAAATAATTGATATTAACAGACCTAATACTGTTGTCAATCACATTATAAAGCATAACTGAAGGAGGTTCCATCAAGATATTTTTTAGCTTCTTTATTTAAGTTTCTATGACAAATGACTTGAATAAGACGAACAATTCAAATGGAATATGATCATGCTTAATGTAAAACAGAAAGGTTAACCACAAACAAATGTAAGTTAAAATGAAGAAAAAAAAGGAAACCTATATTACTGATTCCGTATATGTGTTTTGGTGACATGCATGGGGTGTTTCAAAGGAGTTAGACACTATTATACTTATCAACTCCTTTGATCCTTAAGTTCCTTAACCTAAGTATCAATGTTGACTGCTACTCACAAAAACAAGGTTTGTATCAATGTCGATTGCTACTCACCAAAGCAGTGTAGAAGGTAGCCACACATCCTACACTCAGAATGGAGATCCACAGGTCCAGCCCAGTCACTGGTAGGAAGAGAACAAATAGTTTATAACTTCTCGATTCTGTTATCTGATCCACTTTATTTAAACCATGAGATGATATCGAAATGTGGAAATAATAGTCATAAAACATTTTATTTTGTCGTTCATAGAGTGCGATACGACGAATTGTTTTTAAAAACGAGACATTTCAAATATATCTTTCTATTTCAGCAACATATTCTCGAAATACAATCATAACGTTAAATCTTTTTTTTATTTCATGTTTAATCACATTAGTGCGGTGTCATCCCTCATTTGTAGATCATGTTAATGATGGCGTCATAATCAAAAGTGTTAAAGTATTCTACTTATCAGAATACCATTTTTCAGTAAAACAGATTGGTTTTGATTCTCTTAATGTCTTGAAAAATTAGCACATTTGATTATTATGACTATAGAACGATATACCTGCATTGATAGCCATCGCCGGACCACACAAGACAAAGGCCTGGTACAGCATCTAAAAAAAAAACCAAGAAATAGACGCCACATTTTGCTGTAACAAGTGAAAAAAATTTTTAAGACATGAATACATATTACAAGAAATGATGTTTAAAATACTTAAATTATCCTTGAAAACATAAAAATATTCTAAATGTAAAAAAGTTTGTTGCAATTTCAGTTATTACGCTCACGTACTACATTTTTGTCTGATGCTCTACAATGTTTGAGGTAAATGTTATCCTAAAGAATAATATCAATTTTGAAAATGAACAAAGTGAAGCCATTTGTTTTAAAGAATTAGTATTTCTCAATCAACCATTTTAGAAATATTTTTACCAAAATGCATAGAAAAAATTATTTGAAAATAATATGGAAATCAATCATTGTACATACCCCTTAATATTCAAATATATAGCATTAAATATGTTTTGGGTCATAATGAACCAAGTTGGAAACATTATTGAAACTTTTATGCAATAGATTTGTTATTCTATATTTTGTTAAGAGTATAGATTAAGGCGTGGTTTCCTTTACTGACTATTTTCCATATTCAAAGCCCTCACGTGACCTGTATGGCATGTGCTTTCGCATCGTGAAATACTCTTTTTTTACAAACGTATTTTGAATGCATAAATAGAACACAAAACAGTAAATTCGGTGTATGCTTTGTTTACTGACAACATCATCATTATCTTAAATTGATAAAAATGAGTAAGATAAAAGTTTTGTAGTTTAGATATGTTAGATTCTTACCTGGTACAGAAACCATGTACCTGAGCAGAAAACACGAATAACTCTTCCAAACCGCCGATTCAGATACTGTAACAAAACAGATGTCTGAATAATTCGATATTCAGCGTTTTGTAAGCATATCATTCAACTCATAGCACGTTAACTGCGTCAATGGAATGGGACAACTGAGCAAGGATTTCACCTTGATTGAATTCCAAAGTATCATTTCGATCATACATGCACACATTTGTTATTGTATATGCACCATAAAACAAATTTAAGGAAACACGTTTGTCTCTTAGATTTTATATCTCCCTCGATAACTTGCGATAACCTACGAACAGCATTTTGATATGCCAAAGAGCGGCCAAATTCTCTTCCGAAACAGAATGCATTCCTATGCTTGAAAAGGATTTTGAAATGTACATATGAAATACATAACGCTGCCAGGTTTTGAAAAGGGTTATGGACTGTAAGGCCCTTGTTAATATCACAATTTAATCGAATGTGCCTCAAGTACGAAGTCTAAGCAAGGTTCCAGCCCTGCAATCCCTTTCAAAATAAACCCTTTAAAATACATACTAACTGGTCTGAAACAAGCAGTGTGCCAGCAATTTTATTGGTGATGAAAGTTCTAATCCTGTACACCAAATACCTCAAAGACGCTGGTGATCTTCATCTCATAGAAGAAGACGTGGAAGATGTGAGACGCAGCTCCAACAACTGCAAAGATGGCGACTCCGAGCCACCAGAACATGGTGTCATGTGTGTAGACCTCCCCGGGGACCCCCAGCAGCGTTATGGGGGAGAGGAAGGTGACGATGAGGGAGAGCGCCACGGGGAAGGGGGACATCTTCCTTCCCCCGATCAGGAACTCCGCCGGGGACTCTGACTTCCGGTATCTGCGGGGGATAAATTCATAGCGACATTTTTTAGGAAAGGTTCCTTGTTCATTCAGTTTGAGGAAGGTGCATGATAGGGATAGTTAAACACAGTTAGCTCCTGCAGTAAACATTCAAATCATTAAGTTGATATTACTTTAGTCTGAAATTATGGCATTTAAAAGGACGCAATCAAATTGATGGTTTAAGGTATCCTTCAAACTGTAAATATAGTTAAACAATATTCGTATTTACGTTGAACCTTTCTTGGTGTAAGCCAGTAAGTTGTCGTTTCATTTGAACAACCAATACCGACAGCTCCCTACACTGACCTGATGGCATGATAGAGGCCTATCCCTGATGACAATGCTAGAGTGAAAGCGAACCAGACGTAATCGAGAGCTGTGAAAGACCTTCTCAGACCAGTGTTGATACTGTAGTCAGCTGACATCTTCACTGTACTTCACTCTAAATCCTGGAACAGTAACAAATATAACATACGGTTAATACAACAGTCAGCTGACATCTTCACTGTTCTTCACTCTGAATCTTGGAACAGTAACACATAAATGGAATAAGAATATTACAGTTTGACATTTTGACGACTTCGCACGTAGAGCGAAACTGTGCTGGCAAGATAACCGGCTTCATTTCCCTTCCTTTGATACGTTTGATACGTTTTGGTCTTTATTGCCACACAAACTCACCCCTCATGTCTATATCATAAAATATACTACCACATGTGTTACGCAATTATCATGTAAAAGAGTTTATCCATGTGTAATATCCATATGTATATATATTTAATCACAGTGTATAATGTAAATGTGTTTATCATATACCTATATATAATATGGAGCGCTTTGCACATACGATACTTGTCACAAACTTCCGTCCATATTGCCCACCCGGGCCGCAAATCCATATCAGCCCTAGGGCCAAAAATCCATATCAGCCGTATTGCCCGGCTAGTAAGCAGGTTATGCAATCAATTCACGTATATATCAAAATACAGAGTCCAGTTCATGTTTATAGCATTTTTATCGTTTTTTCTGTCGTTTGATAACAATTATCATTGGGATAAGGGTACCAGAGAAAATTGCTCGGAATGGTATTTGGAAGAGGTTTAGAAAATATGGGCACTAACAATTTAATATGTTAAGTACATGGCGGGACCGGAGAAATGAAACAAAGACAAAATCTTTTGTAGGCATTTTTCATCACTTTTAAACAGTTACAGATGTAGTTTATAATAAAAATGTTATGATATGACAGTTTTCCTTTCGCCGGTCACATCAACCCTTGACTGCCATATCAGCCCTCTGGCCTTCGGTCCTCGGGCTGATATGGCGGTCTCGGCTTGAAATGACCGACGAAAGGAAAACTGTCATGTAATAACCTCTTAATATATTATCATTATACAGTTTTTCATAGTGATATGTTAGCCACTAGTAAGTTATCCTATGTGTAGCATTAAACATAATTATTATGCTCATGAATTCAATTTGCTATGTAGAAATGGCAGGATTTGTCAATATTATTATGTCTAATCATATTGCACGTTCATTCTATATAAAAGTGATGCTTAAAGTAGCTTATTTACCCATAACATGTGATGTGATATATTTCACTTTTGACTGTAAACTTATCTTGTTATTTTGATGTGTTTTAGGCTGTCTCTATATTGCATTCATTTGTAAAAAAGGCCATGATTCACACCCAAGCGGCTTTGTGGTTCCTTGAATGTTCGACCCCATCTAACACTGCTACAATAGATACATAGTATAAACAAGGCCGGAAGCTTTAACCTACCCCAATCGCCTTTTCATTGACTCCTACGAGTATGTTACATATATCTGATTAAAACTTTGTGTCAACATATACCTGGATGGTTTACCTTACGATCGCCACTCACCAAACCAACCAATACTTTGTTGTTATATCTGAAGGTCGATCAACTTTAATATATCCATCTCGGCACAAATGGTTGCCAGACAGAGGGATATGACCTTATCAAGGGCTCTGATCACAACATTAACATTAGAATGTTAGGTTGGTAGTTAAATTTGAATTTGGATTAATTTAAATTAAATCATACTTATCTTCGTTAACGTTAGGCAAGTCAAAATGGGTTTTCAATAAATAAGCTCTCAAACGAGTTCACCAAAACATCAAGAACTAAGCAAATAAGAATAAACTTATTACACTTCTTTTAAATCAAACCGATGTCAGCTTTAAATGACACAAACAATAGATAAAACATTATGTTTTAAGCACTATTGAGGACGAATTCATTGTTCAATAATACAACAAATGGAAATCTCTTTTGATCTCAAAAACCTCGTCGAACACCTAAACTCTGAAATGAAATGAAATGAAATGCCCAATAAGACGAAATTTGTAAATAAAATTAAATAGAATGAAACGTACACTGAGTTTTCTTAATTTTCGCCTCAAGTCTTCTTATGGAATTGTTCAGGCTTTCATCTTATGGTACATTATTATAATCTGTAATGTATACAATGTACATGGGCCTGTGGCCTTTATACTGAATAAAGTTCTATAACTATTCTCTCCCCACAGAGGCAGCTCAGTCATGCTTGAGTTAGCCTCTGTTCTATTACGGCTAATACATGGAATAGAAAGGTAGAAATCTGATTGGAGGCAATCGAAGTTAGTTGTGCAATCAGCGACGCCGTTTCAAAAGTGGTCATTCGCATAAGCTTGGCTATTCCCGTGTGGTTCGGCATACCTTTGGTTGAAATTTGACATAATTCTTCCTTTCACAAAACGTCGCTTTTAACCTTCTTATTAGTTTTTATTTGGTAAATTATCAAAATAAAATTTATCATAAAACAAATAACAAATTGCACAATTATAAAACAGTATGTTTCTAATGAAAACCCTATCCATATCTGATTTTCAAACATTTTCCCTCTCACACTGTTAATGAAATATAAACCTAAAGGCATTCAGCTTTTGCAATCACTATACGACCGTTGAGAATTTCCCAAGTCTTTGATATCCTAAATGTGTTTTCATTGGTTGCAAATAAGGGAGATAACTCAACTTACAACTTTTTGCCGCTAGGGCAATCTGCCGGAACTCCAGGATCTTGGCGTAATAGAACAGAGGCTAACTTGGGTATGACTGAGCTATCTCTGGGGGGGAGTTAATGCTTATGGTAGGGTCTGACTGACAGACAATAAACAACCGTGTATTAGAAAGTATAACATTGAATAACGCCAAACAAACAGATACCGACGTACATTTTATTATGGTCCATGAGAAGACGCATCACGGCCTGGATTGGTACCAAAGGTACTCAAATGAGAAATTGATGAACAATACTTTTGTTACTGTTTCTGTACCATGTCAGTTCTGACTGACTGACGAAATATAATATTGTGTCTGTAATTTGAGAACATTCATACCTAGACTAACATAATCCCTGAAAAAATAGTTTATGACTAATCTTATTATCTAAAACAAAATAAAAGGAGTCCTGAACATTACTTAATTTCAGGCTTCTAGACTTGCCAATATTTTCTAGAATGCTCCTTTATTCTTGTTGCTTTAGGGTCTTCATAACAGACTAAATGATACCTTATACTTGGTCTTGTTTCGATTTTCCACACAAGTTTGACGATGAATTCCATTTATCGTGATTGTCATGATCAATGTCAGTATATTTAACTTAATTTAAATTATTGATGGAGTTTTTATTTTATGTCGGCTCAATATGAATGTGTTAAACTTTATTTTGCACAGTGGTTTACTTACCTGTGTGGCGTTTCACTAAACTCGCCTGAAGCTGATATTCTCAGAGGTAAAGTTCTTTCTTAACCGAACTAAACCAATCACACTATATATCAAATATAATCCAAGCGACACAATATACAGCGGCCAGTTGAGAGACTGCATGCCTTCCTCTGACCGCACTTGTTTATATACATGTATGTACGGGTCAATGACCGTTAACAAACCCCACACGCAAATGGTTGCAGGTGCCATGTCGTCCCTCATTCCGTCCTCCGATACACCCCCCCCCCCCCCCCACTTCAACACTCCCCCCCCCCCCCCTTCCCCCTTCCTATCAACGTTTTTACTGACAGGAAGGACGATGTTTTGTCAGTACTGGGGAAAAGGTCTACCTACGTCTTTGCTTGTGTTTTGTGACTGGAAATTAATATGCTCAAAATTGATAATTTTAACAAATAAAAGCTATTTAACTACAGATCTAGACTTACTCCAAGAGGATATATTATGTCAACATTTGAAAAATAAATATCTCAATTGCTTTTTTATATTTGTGTATGCTCTTAGAGCTTTTGCATGACACAATATTGGTTAATTGTACCTTTTCGGTAAAGTAATATCATGATGTTGTTTTTTAATAATATTAAACTATTATGAAGCAACAACAAACCTAATCTAACAAACATTTATCAAGAACATAATTCATAAGTGTTCAATCTATTTAAAGAAACAAATCAATATGGAAGTATGAATACCAAACAAGCAGTGCGCAGAAACAATACAATTTTCATGTCCGATTTTCTGCAACTTTTAACTAATACGTGGAAATAGGTGGAAAAGAAAAGAAATGAAAATGAAATATGATAAATAATCGATTTTAACGGTTTCACGTTTCTGTCACATGTCTCGCCAATTATTGTGTATTGAAGTTAAAGAATAACATATCAGGAAAGCTAACGAATTAAACACCTACCAAATTTGGAATACATATTTTGTGACGCCTTCACCAACCATCACTACTCCTAAGTTAATATGTATAAATAATCAATGGCATTCCTCGGAATAAATGAATTACTGACGACATTGGTATCATACGATGCCTCGTATTGTATTGCTCGGGCGAAAGCAGGTGCACAGAGTGACATTTGAAAAAATATGTAAACTTGTTTCAAAATCACAAAGGAAATACACAGCATGATACATTTACATGTGAAACACTGAAAATGACAAAAAGACCAACATTTATACCATTACTCTTTTGTACATTTCAGCAGCACGTTTTGCAATGTATAGCAATTTCAGACTTTAATATAAATGTTTGGAAGGTTGGCAGCCGTTTGGCATATGTTCAAATAACTTTTTGTCTTTCGGAGATCAAACTGATTGCATTTAAATGGTCTTTTTTTCTTTGTCAAAATAAATTACATATCTTAACCAACCTTTCAGTTGTGACCGCAATGGTAGTACAGACTCGCGGTCCAAGAATGCATGCGGTAGTCAATCCAACTTCTTACTGACACTGATAATTAGAGGCAGGAGGCTATACAGTATCCACTTGAGTACTCCTCCAGGGTTGTGTAACACTAATAACTGTCACGCCTCACAGCAGGGTATATTGTACAGTTTGAAGTATTCCATACATTCTTGAACAAAAGCACGTTTGGTTTTGTATGTGTAACATTTCCGAATTGAGTAATACGTTTTTGGTCTCATATTGTCATAAAGTAACAACATATATGTTTAATATTTATTTGACAATGTCCTAAGGTCGACAACGGAGGTTTGTTATTTATTTACGTTTTTATCTACGTATGTTTACATTTCCGTCGACATTTTAATAAACATAACTCTCTAAACCCGCGGCCGAGAGAGATGTACAAAATATCGGAACATCCGAAGTCCGAAAATGTGATAATGTGCTGAATGTTTTTTTCTTGCACATTATACATTTGTAGATCAGTATATCTTGTTTCAAGATTGGACTAAAATTTAGTCTAAGAATGTATAAAACATTTGCTATTTCTCCTTTTCTATTATTATCTAAGGCTTTTCATGTGAATCGAGTCAGGATTCTAGACTTGTAGAATTAGAAATAGTGTGTCATCTTTCATTTTTCTTATAATACATGAATTGTTCAAAAGTATTGTAAATTTTAAATGTTTAATTAAAGAAATGAATTAAAGGTTCCTATTTGATACAGTCATCAAGCAGATCTATTAAAGCATTAGCGCATTAAAACTGGTGTTAAACAAGGGTGTCTCCTATCTCCTTAACATTTCAACAATTGTTACATCTGATTTAGAAACTCAATACCTGACACAAGAGTGGGAGTATAGTGAATACGAAAACTATCTATGCATGTAAAATGCTGCTGATTTAAAACTTAAAAAAAAAAAATGCTCAAATTTGAATTCCCAATGAATGACCTAAGTCTTACATACAGAGCGTGAAGCCGATTCGTTTTAACTATTCCACTGCTGATATCAGCTTTTAGAACGTGATGTTTGTCAAACGTCGTTGTCGGAAAATGACGTGATATATTTTAGTGTTGGTAGGGGAGACCGGGGCCGGTACGTCCCCTTTTCACTAAAATAGAGATAATGAGTCGTTTTCTTGCAATATACTAGCGTACGTTTGTACATAATATATTGAACCATATCTTAACTTTATTCCAATATTTGTTGAAAGTGCCTAACGTAACTAGTTTGCCAATAACTTTGCTTTAAATGACAACGAGTTGAACAATAACGAACATGCCCCGCATCGGGGTAAGTTCGGTTTCCCTCAGGGGCAGGTTCGGCCATCCTTGGAAACAATCAGAACATGTTCAGCCTACAACAATTAAAGAGAGATAAGATGCTATTCATAGTATTCGATATTTGGGACAGAAAAATTACTACATTACTTTACAAAGATACATTTTATAATGATGTGGACTCAGTTAACCTTCTATTACGAAATGGATTCCTATTTCTTTCCAGTTAAAACAGCCTACTCTTCAAGGACCTTCAAGAGAGTCCTTTTGAGGAAAAGGATCTTTAACAGAATGGTTTCGAGGACGACCGTAACATTTTTGTGACTCGTCCTCACGGCCAAATGTGCCCCCCCTGTAATGACCGAACGTACCCCCACAAACCATGTTTTGCTTTTTTTAATGCTGTGAAAATACACAGCCCTCATACCAGAATAATTTGTTAGTAACATATTTGTCTGGGCATGTGGTTTATGTTCACTTAAGAACTTTTTTAACATTTGTTAAAATCAGAGTGAACTGAACTCGAATAAATTACTCAGCTACCATTCTCTCCCCACAGAGGCAGATCGATCAAGTCAGGAAATGTTGATACAGTCTCTGTTCTATTCCGCCGAGTTTTGGGATAGAATGGGAGACGCCTGATTGGAGGCGATCAAAGTTAGTTGTGCAATCAGCGAAGCTGTTCTTAAACCATCATTTTGGCTACCACCCTTTGCATGCGAGAGGCATTGTCATTTGCTTAAGAAATTCAAATGGATTGTGGATTTCATGATTTGATCTGCCTGTATGGGGAGAGAATGCACAGCTATATGAAAAACGATTTTTCTTCATCAGTTTGTAAAGAACATGTTGGATTGTCGCCATTTAAAAGTCAATGTGGGAATTAAGTCATGTTTTCTCTTACAAATTACCAATTTGAGTTAAAGTGGCCACAAAACAAAAATTACAGAGAAAAGACGAACATGCCCCGGGGCCGTGCCTGCCCCGGTCTCCCCTACTCTTTTACACTCTGTTTATCTAAACTTGGATTAACTCACAATATTTAATCTCAAAATACAGTTGGCATGAAAATTGGTAGAGAACTTGTAAATAAAGAAAAGAACAAAGTTTACATTACACCGTTAACAAAAACATTTAAAAGAATTGAAATTTGAAATGTAAAAACTACTGAAAATATTGTCTCGGAGTATATCGAGTTTTGTATTTTGGGACACCGTACATAACGTGCCTGTAGCACCCAAATAGACCAAATTTTAGTCTCAGAAATGAAAATTCATATTAAATGCAGCTATCTACTATCAAAATTGAAAGGAGCCCACTGAACCTGAAACTGCAGTGATCTAGACTTGCTACAATAACATAGACTTGCATGAAGCCATAAAGATATTTCATTTCCCTGGCTGTTGGACACACATTGAGTCTCCTCCGCGACCCTTCTAAACATCATCGCCATGGAAACATGATACCATCAACAGCTGGCAACCCGCGATCTTCACCCCAGCTAACTATATGCCTGACCAGTAACCTGTAATGCATTGGTGTTAGGCTGTCAGTCAGACTCTAATAGATAAGAACCTTAACAGGTTTAGATATATTCACCGTTTGTATGGTAGGCCTGAAGTCTATGACAGGTTTTGACAGTTTATAAAGCTCTGACAATGAAGAACCCTCAATGTCCTTTTAATTATATTTATCATTTTTTTTCAAAGTTTAGATTAATTGACCAAATGTTCATGCCCGAGTGTAACTGTTTGACATCCGTTGTGTCAGGAACTTGTATATTCGTTCTTGCGTTAGATATAAAACATTTGCCCAATACAACGGGCAGATTATTTGGTAAATTACTATAAAGGATTATTCTTGCATGTACAAAAGTACACATAAAGCAAACTTCGTTTGAACTTTTATATGATAATGATAAGCTTCAGTTATATGCACAGTTCATACCGAGAGGAAGTCTTTTTTGTCGTATGTATAATAAATGACAAGCTTGTTTAAGTAAAAACTACTGAAATTGTCATTCTTGCATTTTCAAAAACTAATCCAAACAATAAATTACACATTAATCAACATGTTTAAAAGGGGAAAGACATACTTTGAGTTAAATACACTTACATGCAAAACTAGATCCGAAAGTACCAATGAAGTATTCCTTGACCAAAGGCACCAACATCTGTATTGAGAATGAAGGAAGGAGATATGACCTCGGCCTTCTGACCTTTCGGACAGCTCAACTGACCATTCTATTTGTTTATAGAGAGCCGGTCTTCTGATGAGTTTACCACGCCACTGAACCTCATTAAACAGCAAATCAGCTTCCCTAGATTACCAAAGCATGTATAATGTCTTTTGAATAATGGTGGCAGACCAAATAAGTCATGCCACATTAAAGATGCTTGTACTTAAAGGGGCAGTAGCACGTTTTTGAATAATTTTATTTTTCAAATATTTCACTGATGATTGTAAGTTAATGCTAAATGTACTATTTTGACAGTGTCAAAAATCTCATTACACAAGCCAATCATCCACGATTTTTGTGAGCAGGATTCAGACCAAACGGCTAATGCTATCAAAGCCAAATTTCACAGGCTGGTAGACCTTGCTGAGGAATAGCGACAATAAGCTTTTTGGACAATTCGGCCCATACGTTAAAGGTCCAGTTCGATTCCAAAATCGAAAATTTAACATTGATGTGCGCAACCAAACATACTGCAAAAAAACAAATCATGGAAAATTCGTAGGTCACGTGGTTTGGCCGCCATCTTGGATTTAGTACATTTTTGACCATTGCCGACCCCACCAACCTTTGAGAAACTTCTTCTCTGAAGATACTTGCACTAGAGATCTGAAATTTATACTCAATGTAGCTGAAGCATCTGAAAGCTTAATTTGACTTCTACAGTGTCCTCACTGCAATACTTTTCTTGCTGTGAATTTTCAAAGTTGACCAAAATCTAAAAATCGCAAACTTCAAGGGCAGATAACTCAAAAACCAGACCATAGAATTTTATGATTTTTGCATGAGAGTTAGACATTGGCAAGGTCTTTAAGATAAAAGAATAAAATCGCTCGCGAACAGTCATTTCCGGTCAGGGTCAGAGGTCAAACTTTGCATTTTGGAAATGTGGTGTTTTGGTGGGTATGTTTAACGTATCGTAACGGTTCAACGACGTACGCTAACGGCTAGTTCTATACATCATATGAAAGCCAAAAGTCTATAGATTTTTTTTAAATTTGACAGTAAATTCCTATATTTGTTTTACATTGAGTTACGGCCCTATGAATATTGTCAATTCTGCTTTCGTTTTGAATGCAAACGATATAGGTATGTTTAAAAAATCGTTACTCATCAGTGACAGGAGACAAATCATTGTTCCATATATAATTAGAAAGCCAAAAGATCATACAATCTGCGATAAATCTCATCAAAATTAGATTAAACATTAACATTGAAATTCGGAGCATTTAAATGTGGTCAATCCTATTTGCGTTTTGAATGATTCTCATATAAGAATGATTGAAAAATTGTACTTCATTGGCAATAAAACACTAGGAAAACGTACAATACATCGATGGCTACGCTTGTTGAAGACAAAAACCTTTTGTGTAGTACTTCATTATAAAATTGTTCACAGTAAATGACTCATAAGCTAAATTATCTAATTTGTTTAGATATATAGCTTGATATTTGCGGCAGATGTCGCATCGCTCACCGTTTCTTTACTCTTCCAAGCTTATAAACAAATAATGTATGCAAATAAAGACAAATCTCTCCTCTATACACTGGTGAAAAAAATATGAAGATATCCATAATGGTTCGGGAGGTACATGCATAGAGGGCGCAAGGGGATTGCTAATTTGGATGGACAATGCGTTATTTGCGGCAGATGTCGCATCGCTCACCGTTTCTTTACTTTTTCATGCTCATAAACAAATAATACATGCAAATAAAGACAATTCTCTCCTCTACACACTGGAGAAAGAAATATGCCGATATCTTTATTGGTTCGGGAGGTACATGTAAAAAGGGCGGAATGGCATTGCTCATTCTGATGGAAAATGTGTTATTCGCGACAGATGTCGTATCGCTCACCATTTCTATACGTTTTCATGCTCATAACCAAACTATAAATGCAAATTTAGACAATTCTCTCCTCTACACACTGGGGGAAAGAATATGAACATATCTTAATTGGTTCGGGATATATCAATGCTGAAAGACAAGTACCCTCAGTCATCTCGAGATAAAACTTGATATTTGAGACAGATGTCGCATCGTTTACTGTTTCGTTACTTTTTCGTTCAAATGTACAAATGACACATTGGATTGAAGCTGGTTCTTCGCCCTTTGCAATGGTATAAATCATTTGAAATTTCGCCACCCCATTCAAGAAAAACAAGTGCGAAAGAAGGATGGGGGTTCACAACTTTGATAGTAAGAAATTTACATGGAGATCGGTTTTCACTACGCTATCGTAGTATCAACCCTTATAAGGTGTCTCCATATATGGCAGTTTTTTTGTATCATTACGCGTCTGAAAGAGCACCCCTCCTATTTTTCAATAACTGTGCGTCCACGCCCTGTTATGTCAGGATTTTGCCAGGAATCAAAATGTCACTGTATTTTACATGGAACAATGATGTTTGTACTTTCTGAATCTTGCCTATTAGCTTTGTTTACTTTTATAGTAAACGAAATTGTGAGGCTCCGCGCATCCCTTTTCTAATTTCCTTCAAACCAACAACCAAGTCATCGCGTCTCAGCAAACGTCTTTCGTTATTTTTTATGCATATCTCTTCCCACATCTCAACTGGTGTTTGGTGTTTCTATGCCAAGATTCCGCCATTTGAAGATAAAAAGGAAAACATTTTTACAACTCCCCCTGAAGTAGTCGTCAATGAGTTCATTCATGGATTAGAGAGACCGTAGGGCTACATTGCAAAGCAGGATGCATGCTTTTCTCGCAAAACACGGACATTTACACGCACCAGCACACATTGCTAGGCTTTGCTTTGCTTTGTGAAATTGAAAAAAGAATAATATTTAAATTGGTTTGCTTTGATAAATTTGATTCTGCATTTTTCAACAATAAACAGGAAAACCAGGATGAGTCAAGAAACTTGTGCAGATTGAAGGGAGGTGTTGGAGGGTCGGTGAGAAGATTGGGGGTCACCCGGGGATGAATCCTCCAGTCCTGTCCCTCGGGGAGGAGGGGGGTGTCCAAGTATTTTGTAGTCCGTTTGAAACGTTAGAATCCAATCTTTGTATTTGTCACCATATTTTATAAACACATACGTTCTTTAAAACACAAAACAAGGAAACCTTACTATCTGGTTCTGCGATGCGATTGTCAGACGTAGATACATCAAACATTAGTTACTTTATTCGACAAATATGTATTCGATTAAATAGAAATATCCGATATCGGAAGCCCGATACAAAATTGAAAGTTCATCGAAAGGTTTCATATTTTCATAATTACTATGCTTTTAATGAAATCGTATTTCTCAAGTAAGAAATGTTCGTTTTTATTGAACTGGTTTGCTATGATTAGTAACTGCACGTTTCAAAAGTTCCTTCTGTTATCTTGACCCGTGATATTTGCCCATAAGCGATGCATTACCCCTCAATAAATCTGCCGGAGCTTTGACCAACTTTCTTCGTTATTCTAACTTAAACAATCCTCTGTAATTACTTTGAATATTTATTCTGTCCTTGTGACAGTCGATATATCAGCTTTTAATTTTGAACAGCTGGGTTTAAATCTATTCGGTTAAAGTGTATTTCTATTAAATATTCCGCAATTGATATTAAAAGAATTTTGAAAAACCAAAGGATACACAATTAGAACCTAAAACGATGCTTCTGGTAATAATTTATCTGTCTTCAATACGATATTGTTTTACAGAATACTGCTTTAAGCCAATTTGTTGATAAATCAGATATAATATTGTTCACCTTTAGAGTATAATAACTGGGACAAACAGTTGTTAAAAACAATTCTTCATGGTAAAGTTACGTATATACTAAACTGACATTCGAGCTTGCAAATGAAATCTATCTTATAACAAATTGCGAAGTGATATTTATATTTTCTAAACAAAACAAAGTTTCAGTCAGGAAGTGCGAAAGAATGTGCCCTTGCATTTCAATAAATGTTGAACAACATAGCGTAAATTTATGTATTTTGGACCGTTAGTATATTGGCTAGTTCTTTTGAAATAAAACTACAAAAAATTAATAAATTGTTTAGATATAAAAGTATGCTTGATAAAACACCATATGATCGATATTAAAGGGAATTATTTACTTCTGTAAGTAAATGGCGCAACGATAAATATGAGTATGAAATGGGGCTTAATTTTAGCATATTTACGCCGAAATAGCCACAATAGTGTTGCGATCTTCCTCCATGCAACAAAACTACAATATTTATTTTTCAGTTATAATATTCATGTTTGAAATTATGTTCTGAAAAACGTGTTTGTGTGACAAAATTCATAATTCAATTATGGCATCGATAGATGTATCCCTCGATATGTAGAGAATATCTTTTGTTTTCAGTGTGAAGTCACTTTTCTCCGTAGGGTGACCGGGTAGATTCTGTATTTTCACAATATTACACTGAAAACAATAGATATCATGTTTATTGTATGACTCTGTTATCAAAATTGTTGTGATTTATAACATACGAATAACACTGATATAATACTAGTTTACATATTCATTTAGAGAAATCCGAAGCTGGTATATTTAAAACTACCATTTATTTCATAGCCGATATCAAACAAACTAAGAGAAGTTACGTAAAATGTTGTTTAGCCCACAATACAATAATTGAGCTTCATAGTTGTAAAGTCGTCTAGGTTCTAATTGAAAATTCAGGCGTTTCATACTTTTGTCCTCAAAACATTTACTATACCTTTACGTTTTGATTTCCATTCTAATGACTATCTTGAGAGGTGTTTGGAAGTTAGCAGGATAAAATAATAAATATTTTCTATGAATTTACAACTTATTTTATGCAAGGTTGCGATATTTCGGTTTAGATGTTATTGCCGTTATCTAGCAAGTGATAGATGGGTAATTCAACACAATGAAAACACTTTGATGTATTTTGGCAGCAGTTGAAGGGCACTGATAACTAGCCGCTCCCAGTCTAAGTAAACCTAGCCTCACTATTATCCGTTACACTGCTATACTGAGTCTAGAAAGGCTTGGTTGAGAGTCGCGTCAGCCCACGTGACCAAGTTGACCAATCAGAACTGATCTTACCAAGCCACAATAGTCTGCCTTCGCACGTATAACGTTGGAGGGTCATAGGTCGCAGAAAGGTCGGCTGACGCGACCCTAAACCAGACCTTTCTAGACTCAGTATAGCAGTGTAACGGATAATAGTGAGGCTAGGTTTACTTAGACTGAGCCGCTCCTGATTGCCGAGGCGGACAAAACAATAAGCCCAGTTCACACTACGTACGATCACAGTACGAAAGGTCGTGTTGTCATTGTGTAGTCATTGTGTTGTTATTGTAGTGTTAAAGGGTTGTCATCGTACAGTGATGGAACTGATCCTGTTCCATGCCCACGATTCGAACAAATATCAAACATGATCCTGATTTCAGAAAATTGTGTAAAGCCTTACTCACACTATGTACGACCATCGTGTTGTTTTTGTGTTGTTATTGTAGTGTTATCGGGTTGTTATCGTACAGTGATTTAACTGACCGTGTTCCATGCCCACGATTAGCTCAAATATCAAACATGATCCCGATTTCAGGAAATCGTGTATTAATTGTACACAGTGGTTGTAAAGTGTTTGTGTTGTGAGTGTCTTGACCGGGCCTCTGATCACGATAGTAGAACACGACAAACTTGTGTACAGCGTCACAAAGCATCTTGAAGATGGATTTTCGGCGCTATATAACTTAACTATTATTATTATAAACCATAAATAAAACAACATTGCACGGTATGGTACTGGCATAAAATACTTGATAAAACATAAATCAATGTTTCTGTTGCAGTTTTGTATTCGACTTCATATGTAAATCCTGCAAATTTGAATTAATGAGTTTTACCTTTTTTAAAGTATTGATAAGCCTTTTAAAAAGTAAATGTTCTAAAAAATGTGGATATTTATGTAGAAACATGCTATATAATTATTTCGTCACTATCAGCAATGGCTACACGTGACAAGTGCATTTGCACCTGCGTTGACAAGTGTTATACAGAAACATTTTAAAACAAGAATGTTGTATAAGATATCTGCATCTAAAAATCCATATTTGTCTCAAAGAAGCAAATATTTGACAAACAGCATGTTTGTGTGTTTGTAACAGTTTTTGTTAAATAATGCAACAGCGATTAAGAAATATACCAGCCATTTGTCGTTTTTGGTAAATGTATTACAAGAATAACTTAAATCGACATTTCATTCATGTATTCATAAGTTTTATCATATATTTTTGTGGTACATGCATAATAAATTTACACTGTCATTAAACGAGATAGAAATAACGTAATAAGCTTTTGACAGAAATTCAAACAACGATTTTATAAGATGACAGCTGTGTCCATACATGAACGAGTATACATGGACTATGTTACCCTCCCCTTATTCGTTGTAAATGAAAGCAAGTCTACCGAGTTTTCAGATGCAGTGGAATAAAGATGTTTCGTTGCAACACAAAATCAAAGATCCAAACAGAGAGAAAATGAGTGGTCGATCAGAATGTAAAATTGGAAATTATTAGAAGTAAAGTATGTGGGATTGATGCCTTGTTTAATGGCGCTACGGGTAGGATTTGATTCTTCTTTAAAAGGTTTGTAAACTTTGTATAATTCTACCTATAAAGATACCCAATATTTTGAACATTATTTATCATTAGATGAAAACTTGTACAAGCCTAAACTGCGTTTTAGAACATGCAACCATAATTTGCCAATTGAAAAAGGTTGATAGTATACTCTAATATACCACGTGGAGAAGAATATGTCCTCGATGTAACACTAACCCGATCGAAGATGAATTTCATCGTTTATCTAACTGTCCTGCTTTACCTAATTAATGAATATCATACCAATTGTCCATCTATGATACAATTTACGAAACTTATATGTAATAACAAAATCAAGGTAATAAAGAATCTATTACGCTTGATCAAAATAAATTTTGTCATCTTGCTGTTAATTTATTTGTGTTGTAAATTTATGTTCATAGACATGTCCTGCCGTTGGTTGTCGCTTTTAGTAATAAAGATTGATTTATAAGATGCTGCTGCTGAGTTCAGGCTTATTTTAAACACTTTGTATATCAAGTATATAACTCTGGTTCACATTTCATTAGTTTGTGTCAAATGCGGATAATCTAAAATTGTCTCTTTGTTTGCTCGGAGAAATATGAACATGTCTTTTTAATCTTGGAATGAGTCACAAGTTTGTAAGTATATTGAAGGAGTGTTTCTGTTCTTTCCAACGTCGTAGAGGCATCAGTTGCAAAGTGTGCAATGAGACGTTCCCTAATCCTTGTATTTTTCTATTCTTACGGTAGAGTTTTTTATGGCGTTGGCTTTAATCTATGAATTGAATGATTCAAATTATTCATAAAAATTAAATTTAGCAACGTTCAGGGCCTTGATCTTGACCCTTGTTGTTTAATTTACAATATATATATTAACATTCAACATGTAAGATCCTTTGTCGTTCCACATTATGGCAAGTTCATTGGTAAAATTTGATTTGGGCACAATTTCTTTAAACTGTGCATTATCCGTACACCGATCGTGATGCCTTAGTGTAAGGGTCGAAATTAGTTTGTGTTGGTTGTGTTCTGACCACGCACCGTAAACTTATTTCAAGTAAAACGTATTGGTATATTGAATCGTAAAACCCTGACTACGATAGCAGTACTACCAAAACGAAATGTAATCCTAGTTCAATCGTGTGTAGTGTGAGTTGGGCTCTAGTCATAAATTCCTTCGTTAAATCATTTGTGGATTTCAGGGACGAACTGGCCTGTGTAACGATAAGACAAAATGAAGATCATTCTATTTCTGTTCTTACATTTCGGTAAGTTTGCAAATGTTTTTATGTCACCATGAATTTTAAGACAAGATATTAAAAACTGCATTAATATTCATATATATCTTTCAAATACAGTTTTATATACTACGTTAAAGAGGATATTTATGAAAGCAAATATCAGCAACTGAATGAAGTAACCTAAAATGTACTGCTTCACATTTTTGGTGAAATTTTGGAAACGTTAAATCCATTCTTTCTGAACTAAAAGTCTTTTAATTAAATACTCACTTTAGACTAGTTATGCAATCTAACTTAATTGACTGGTTTTATAATATGTCATACTTGACATAAGATTGACCGATAAGGCGAACTCTGACACCAGCCGCTCGGACAATCAAAAAGGATGCCTTATCTCGCTGGAAGTTATAAATTTAACCGCACGCTTTTCTAAATGGATGCTGTATGGAGTTCTTTCATTCGTGAAATCCTCCGAGCGACCATTTCGATGAATAATCCGATTACTTGGATGTAATAATAGATAGACAGACAGAATTATTTTTTAGATTATACATTTTATATATTCAATTGGTTAACCGTAGATGCTAGTAGTCAATGACAAATAATCATTGCACATTGCACAGATGATGACGTGGCAAATAAAAAAGAAGGAGCATGATTAATGTCATATCAACGAAGAACTGCCTTCAAGAGGAGATAACTCTTTTATTTTAAACTCGTGTGTACTTATTTCTTTCATGTCCATTCAAATAGTTAAATAAAAGAGTATTCATTTTCAATAATTAAACCAAAACTATTTCATACAACCAAAATATAATCATTTTAATAATGTTCATATCAGTAACAAAATCGAGATTTTTTTTTTATATGCATCAGTCGACACACCATTCGTATCTTCCGTTAACACGTTGAAAGCACGATTTTGAAATTGAACAGAACAGAGTAACGCATCATTATATCAACTTAAATACTGCCCAAATAACTGTTTAATCACTATTGATGTGGATATCTTTTTACACCAAATGCGTAGTAGAGTTACATCGTCAAATGATTTCTGTAACTGAGTGGAAAACATTTCTGAAAGTTGTTAATTGTTGGGTTTTTGTCTGTGATAATGTTGAGATATATGTACATGTATAGATAACGAGGCTGATTCTGTTTATGACGTCACAAAAGGGGGCGTGACCAGTCATGCATTCACTGGTTTGTGGCCAGATAAGTCTAAGCGGCCCATCAAAAATGGGTTTCATTACCATACTGAACATATTTGAGTACCGACAATATTGTAAACGGACTTTCATATAAGAATAAAATAGCGAAATATGTTTGTGGTTATGTGAACTTTATTATTAGTGTCTTAGAAATATTGGGAAAGAAACTGGCGTTCAAGGGTATTTAATGCTGGAAAGTTTGATAAAAAGTGAAACGAAGTGTATGAATCACCCTGCAGTCACTAAATGATCGTTACTGTACGAAAATAGATATGCTGATATATGACCATCACAAAATATCGGGAACTAGAGGATCATGGTAGTAAATAGTTCAGGGAAAATGAGGATTTCGCCTAAATGATTATCAACAAATCATAAAGGTCGGATGGCTTTGCGTTTGGACTATGAAAACACTTTCGTGATCCCTAGTTTGAGCTTGAATTAGTGATCTGTCAGCTGACTATCGTACTCGTTGTTTTTGACATATGCGCGCTTTGTACACAGTGCTTTATCGTCAGGATATACCGAACCAAAGTCATCAAGAATTCTGATTAGTAATTTGAAATTGAAAATTGTTCTATGCATATAAAAATCCCTGTCAAATTTAGATTTGACCTTTCGCTTTTTTTGGGTAGAATATATCATGATGCGAATAGTGCTCTGATAAATTGATTATGTTCATATGATATGTTTTATATACACTATAGCCATTTGTAACATTTGTAATATCATTTTGTATATAACTTACAAGAGTAGGTCAACGTATGTCACACAACAAAAAACATTGATTAACAAAAATATGATCTGTAAGATAACTCACCTCTGATGAGTATACCTCACGGGGGTCCATGTAAACTATGCATAGATCTCATTAAACTCAGTTCAAAAATAACATTCTTGCCTCCCCTCTTTCCTGAGATGAGTACAGCTACATAGTGCGATTAGACTAGAATCCAAAAAGGCATCGGCATCATTTCAGTGTTTGAAATTTTTTAAGTAGAAATGTAAAAGGCATGGCCATCTGTCAAGGCACTCAGATCGAAGACACCAGTGATATGTTTTGATCAGATGCTATTGAGATTGAGGGTAACTCTATGTCACTGTATATAAGTACAAGGACCCCTTTCCTACTGGCTCTATCAGTTTATAGGGTTCGGAATTGAACCAACACACATGTTTATGGTAGGAATCAGTATATAGGATCATCACATATAAACCATTAGTCTACCACTTAAACTGTAACTCAATTGAGAATACTAAACGACGTTCGGTTTGATAACATTTGATAACGAGTCAGTGGATTATTTACGGGTGAAATTCAGTAAATATCATTCACGAATTACATTAACTGAACGCCAAAAGAAGTGTTACAACTCTTTGAATTTGAATATCATATAAAGTGACGTGTTCAGAGGAATTTGCTTTGATGTGTTGTAACACTCCATTAGTTTGAACTGACTTTGTTTTCTTTGATAATGACTGCACATTAACAAAAAAAGGAAATAAGTTATGTTTTTTGAAAAACATTTATTCGTTATTTTGTCTATAAATGACGGAATATTGAGATTTATTATTTTTCTATTCTAAACACAACCATAAGATTTTATGAAAACGTAATTTGTGTTTCGACTGTTTTAGGAAGCTATGGCAAATGTTTACTGACTAGATTTGTTTCTAAATCTTTCTAAATAGTGAACTTCTTTTACATTTTGGATTTCATCAGAAGGATTATGTCACCAAAACGTAGCCATATACTTTTTAACACACATAAAATGCAATTGCAATCAGTTAATAACGGGTACAAAAGGCCCCAGTATTCATTATTTCACACCATTATTTCATTACAATGTTGAGATTAACAACTGACGAGGGAGAAAGAGCGATTTGAATGCTGCAGACTGGGTCCACTGATGGAGAAGTCGCTGCCGCATTCGGATGTCATCGTCTCACCTTTCTTAGGTTGTGTGGACGTCTACAACAGACTTGATCGCCTCGAGACCGAACTAGAAGCGGTAGGCCGCCAGTGACAACCCCAAATGAAGACCGGTACCTGCTTCAACTGCATCTCAGGAGCCGCTTTCAAAAGCCGCCACAACGACAGCTTCAACTGCACTTGGAAACCTAATCAGTCCCAGACGTTGAGAAGAAGGCTCCAACAACATGGACTGAGGTCATACCGGCCAATGCGTGCAATGCTGTTGACGCGCCGACATAGAAAAAAACAGGGTTGCTTGGGCCAGAAATGTTTGACGTTGGCTGAACCAAAACTAGCAGAGAGTGTTATTTGCCGAAGAAAGTTGGTTCCAGATGCACGTAGCAGACGGGAGAAGGAGGGTTTAACGTCGCCGGGGTGAGAGGGAGGCACGCTGCTGCGTACAGGAAGTTATCCCTTCCGGTGAAGGCAGCGATATGGTCTGGGGTGGGATACGTGGCAACGCAACCAGCGACCTCATTGTCATTGACGGCAATCTACATTTACAGGGTCCTACAGCCAGAGGTCATCCCATTCTTACAACGCCATCCAAACACCCTTTTCCAACAGGACAATGCTCGTCCTCATATAGCCAGAGTGACTTTACCGTACCTCAACGTCAACAACGTCCACGTTTTGCCTTGGCCTGCCAGATTGCCCGATATGAATCCCATCGAGCACCTCTGGGATTACATCGATCGAAGGATCCGTCAACGTCGACACCAACCACACACGTCAATAACGTATTGCTGCATTGATGGCCGAATGGAGGCACAAACCACCTGCTTTCATCAGACGATTGACTTTTTCTGTGAGAAGTAGAGTTTAGCCATGTTTGAATGCCAACGGCGATCATACCAGATTTTGATCAAATACAATTTGTCATTAAACTAATGATTATTCTTTGATTTTGTTGTTTTCGTGCATGATCGAAATAGGACAATTGACCCATGAAAATCTGGAGATAACTTAATTACCACTAAAGTTACAGGTCTGCTATTTTAGCACAAAACACTAAACTGATGGAGTGTATATGTTAAAACACAACAAAGAAAAATCCTCTGAACACGTAACTTTTTATTATATTCAAATTCAAAGAGGTGTAAATTTTCTTTTGGCGTTCAGTTTTATTATCTATTGATGTTATGATGAACTATTTCCATATGACTACTTGAAGTTTTATTATCATTGTGGCAGATTACCAAATCTCTGACAATATTTACAGAACCATGCGCAATGCTTCCTGCCAGTTACATAATAAACTTCTGCTCTAGCATAAATGAGCACAAGCTCTGCAATTCACTGATAAAGATTCTAGCTCTTGATTACAGAGCGCAGACTTACTTGTAACATACCTAAAGTATTTCTTGGTCCAGTTCGGTAACGACCCGGCCTGTGTGAAGATTAGTCCAAAATGAAGATTATTCTTTTACTAGTTCTACCTTTCGGTAAGTATTGCATATGCCATTTTAGTGAAGCCATGTTATAAAAAAATGTGATACAATTTTTTTAATATTCTTCATTTATCATTTCAACAAATCAATTAAGAAATAC
Source organism: Steromphala cineraria (assembly GCA_916613615.1). Lineage (NCBI taxonomy): Eukaryota > Metazoa > Mollusca > Gastropoda > Trochida > Trochidae > Steromphala > Steromphala cineraria. Next base: position 12,154,003 of record OU744735.1, read on the forward strand.
GATTTCAAATAATATTATTGACAGAATGTATGTGTGTTGGCGACAAAAACGACAAGGTACCTTACGGCTAGATGTTAACAATATGATATAGGACAATTGACCCCACCCATGAAGAACTGGCTATGACTTAATTACCATATAAGATACAGGTCTGCTATTTTAGCACAAAACACTAAACTGATGGAGTGTTAAAACACAACAAAGCAAATTCCTCTGAACACGTAACTTTTACTATATTCAAATTCAAAGAGGTGTAACATTTCTTGTTATAAATGTTATGAAGCGGGACGGGAGTTTAGAAATTTGTTTATCAATCACTTATATTAACTATTAATAAATTAAAGAAATAAGTCGACTGTTGCGGCTGCCCCAATGACGTTGTCACGTCATGATTAACAGTTATGACGTCATGATATCACGTCAATCGGTCAGCGCATGATGCTATTACACAATGTGCCGTAATCTTGTAGATTTATCAAACAGCGAGCAATTGTTATCAATCTTTTGAAAGCAAGTATAGATCTATAAAGTGAACTAAAATATGACTTTTGACTTCTATTTAATAATACAATCGTCATTGAGAATGACTATCTTTCAAAGATTTAATATAACGAAATAAGGTCTCTCATAAGGAAACGTACATAAAATTGCCCAAAAAAAGAAACCTTTCAACAGATTGGAATAAGTTCAGAATTCTTCGGATTAATGTAATATCGCGTGTTAGAAAAGCAAAACGTGCTTTCGATGTCAAAGTTGACGAAGTCATAAATAATACTCATGGAACCAAAATGTGGTGGCGATTAGTTAAGAACTACATGTATATGAAAACTAATTCTGCTAAATCATCATTTCCATCGATGGTATCTGACAACAAAGTTTATGATGATCCGCAAGATATTACCAACCTATTAAACACGTTTTTCACAGAACAATCGACAGTTGCTGAACCTAACGCCGATATACCTGAAATTATATCTTTTGAAATCGACGATCCGTTGTCGTCTCTCTATAAATAGTGAAGATGTACGCGATATTCTCCTGAGCTTAGATACATCTAAAGCTACTGGACCTGATGGCATTGGAAATAAAATATCAAAATTAACTTCAGCTTCTTTTACCCCATTGTTAACAAAGTTGTTTAACCTCTCTCTCGGAAAACATATATTCCCTTATGCATGGAAACTTTCCGATTCATAAGAAGGGTGACGAACACGACTGTTCAAACTATCAAGTTCAAGTTGTGTATCTAAAGTCTTTGAAAAATGTGTCTTTAAATATGTCTTTAACTATTTAAGAGATAACAACATCTTGTCTAATTTACAATCTGGATTCATGCCTGGCGATTCCACAGCAAACCAATTGACTTATCTTTATAATTTCATTGCAAGTGCAGTAGACCAAGGACAGGAAATTAGAGCTGTATTCTGCGATATAAGCAAAGCTTTTGACAGAGTTTGGCATAAAGGAATCATTTATAAACTGCAGGCGTGTGGCATACAAGGTGATCTCTTACAATGGTTCGAAAGTTATCTGGAAGGTAGATTACAGAAAGTTGTAATAAATGGCTATAATTCGGATTTGAAAACTGTTAAAGCCGGTGTACCTCAGGGCTCTGTTTTCGAACCGTTTCTTTTTATTATTTATATAAACGACATTGTAGATGGCATAAATAGCACTATTCGTCTTTTCGTCGACGATACATCAATTTATGTTATAATTGATGACCATGCTACCGCGGCCGCCATTATAAAAAATGATTTATCCAAAATAACAGACTGAGCAAGAAAATGGCAAGTTAGCTTTAATCCTAGTAAGACCGAAAGTATAACTTTCACCCGAAAGGCACAAAACTATATCAAACCAACTCTGTTAATGAACGATCAGCCTGTTAAAGAAGTCGAAACACACAAACACCATGTTCATGTGGCCACTACAATGAAGACGGAGTTCACTTCCTGTTTACTTGTTGGAACTATCAACAACTAAGATCAAATATGTTATGGATAACACACGCATACGAGGGTGTTATAGCAAACAGAGGCCTTTGCCCTAGGGACGACCCGAGTGCGCGTCAGCGCACGAGGGTCGTCCCGTAGGCAAAGGCCTCTGTTTGCTATAACACCCGAGGATGTGTGTGTTATCTATCTTATATACCGAAATAATCACTTATTTAACTTAAAAGCGAAAAAAATCAACAAATTAATTTCATTAAATTTGAGGAGAGCAGAATAGACTTCAATAGTCAATAACCTTTTACTAACTAATCCCCTGTGGCCTAGTGGTACAGTCTTGGACTACGAAGTGAGTGTCTCTGTGTTCGAATCCCCCATTTTCTGCCACGAAATGTTTTATCTTGGACATTTTGCCAGAACGCTATAGCATAAGCATATTAAGGGCGTTATTAATTTTTGTTACAGAGATACACCACATCTCTGACGTATAAAGTGTACAGTAGAGCGCAATTTAATATCATCAAGTTCAAGGAGAGCAGCAAAGACCTCACAAAACAATTCCTTCATATTCACCAATCCTTTGTGGTCTAATGGTATAAGTCTTGGGCTACAGAGCGAAGGGTTGTGGGTTCGAATCCCGCGGTTTCGCTTCTGAAAATTTTTTAGATCGATTACCTTACCGGTCTTTGAAATTATAAGGTGCGAAATGGAGGGCCTCATAATAAATAATAACCTCCTTGGATGTTATTATTTCGTATAAGGCCCTCCCAGCAGGGTCTTATACAGTGCAAGGCCCTCCCGGCGGGGTGTTATACAGTCTAAGGCCCTCTCAATTCCATTCCGACGGATGTTCTCCCGAACAAAAACTCGCTTCAAATAGTGTTAAATGGGCCTTGAGGTATATAAGTACTTTTATACTCAAGGATATGACCTTAGGACTGTATTTTACGGTAGTGGTTCCTTGAGTAACTCGACTTACAACCGTATTAGCAATTCTTTGCATCAGTTTATCAGGAAAAGTAAACGATTCCCTGAAATAAAATAATTCAGTCGCTGTTCTCCACTCCACGATATAAATCCAAAATTTCAACTGAGCGCTGCAGCCCATAAATCGTGACCAGGCATACCTTACATACTGTATTATTCAAACATCTTTGTAGTAATATATCATTTAGTACACAGCCATGTTGCATTTCACCATATATGTTATATTCCAGCTATATGTAAATATCTTCAAAGAGAGGCGTTAAAATAAGCCTTCTGGCTTGTTCGCCAATCTGTATTTCTTTTGAAATAAAAATACGTTTAAACCAGATTGAATATAAATCTATAAACCAAGGTCAATGTGTTATGAGGACAGTTAGTACATGTATCCTGCAAGCAACGTGGGTGGAATGATTTCTATAACTGCTATGCTATATCTTGACGCAAGAGTTTCCAGTTTTGAACTTAGAGATTAAAAGATAACAATAACTAAATTTTTCACATTCCGCAGAAAATGTGTGTTCTTGTTGACCAGTACACTTACACCTAAATGTCTCAAATATTTTGTTCATCATCTTTGTTTTGAGTAAGCAATAACGTCGAGAAAATATGAACAGACACATCACGTGGTACACAACATTCTTACACGTCACATTCAATAAATTTAGGTTTGGGCGATTCTCTAAGACGACCGTTTAACTGTACGTAGATTCGTTTGATATCTATGAAAAAATTTGTTTTTGTTAAAATAGAAAAAGAAAATTGTGAAAATTCATATGTTCATGTTTCCAACTTCATGATTTAGATTAGTGATGGCCACTTCCTGGCTTAGCAAGCAAGACCCTATATGTTACTGAAGCTGTTCATAGTAAGTAGATGACATTTAACATGTTTACTGTTGATTTCTAATGTGATTCAGTGTCTATATGTGTCCTATATAATCGAGTCAACAATGCAGTGTTGAAATATTGTCGGTTCACTCTGCTCCATAGAACAGCAGTAAATTCCTAATCTAACCTCTGTCATTATACGAGCACTTTTGTTGCAGGTTCCACTGCTGTAAAACTTTGCAAAAACTAGCTGTAATAGTTCAGCAACACTTCTTGAGCAGAAAGCATGCATGTTGTCACCGAAGCCAAATTAGGTGACATTGTTCTGTCAAAACGACTCAAATTCCGCAGTACACAGTGGTAGCTTTAGCGAAGCATAGGAAATAATTTTATATAATTACTTTTGAAACTGCATCGCAACTTTGCAACTAACTTTTTATCAGAATCAGAATTCCCCCTTTTCAGCCCGAGAAGTGTTCTTATTATAAAAGAGGTGAGATCAAGATTTCATGTCAGAGCTACCTCCCTGTCTAGAGAATGTAAGGCTAGTGGGCAAGCAAAATTTTGATTTTTTTTTTAGCAACTATTAAAGGAAAACGTTATGCAAGCTAAGAACTATTTCGTCGTGTGCATAATAATACATCTTGTGGAGGGGCATTCTCTCCCCACAGAGGCAGCTCAGTCATACTTAGCTAACTCCGGTATGACTGAGCTGCCTCTGTGGGGAGAGAATGGGAGACTTTGACGTAAAATGCGGTTATCAAATCATAATGATTCAATTTACTACAGCTCAAGAGGTTCTCACCACGCCAGATTGCCAGGACCATCTTCTTGCCGGCAAGTGTCATACCATACCAGATGTATGTACAAATGACCTTGCTCATATAATATGCCCTCGCTCCTGTGGTCTCTGTGATTCAACTACGTCAGGTGAGAAAACTTCTTTAAATCATCGATCTGACATGTTAAGTTTTTGGCCTACTCAAGAGGGTGAACATTTCAAATACATTTTCTGATGAATGACACCAGATGAGGATGTTGAATCATCCAACTCTTAGAGACTTAGGATGTTAGGGGACATTTTATTAATATGGACTGACCGAATTTTTCAATTATTAATTATACCACTCGACAAAAGTCTAGACTCAATACCGGATATAGTGGCATTTCACAGCGCAAATAACGTTAGAACTGATAATTCTAATATATACGTTTGAGGATGAAGGCAGACACCCCAATGTAAGGAAATCTAAAACCCCATTTATGAAACATGGCCCCGATACAACAGGGTCCTAATGACGTAATAATCGTGCATTTTCAGAGATGTTCTCGGACTTTACATTAAACAGTTAAGTTTTATGATGCTCATGTTCAACAAGATCCAATAATGTCAAATACATGACACTTGGGTCTCAAGATAAGGCCTGAGCAAGCATGATAAAGTTTTTACAATATACACCATTGCTTTAACTTTTGTCGACTGGTATATTATATATATATATTTAAAAAATTGGTAAAGTTTACTAGAATACAGTTTTACATAATCAAAAGATAAAAAATGACACGAAGCCAATAAAAACTCATGTTTCAATGTTATCATTAGGGAGTCTAACAAAATACAGTTATTTTGTCACATTACACAACGTCATAACTGTATTTTGTTAGACTATATATCCATTGACAGACTGATAACATCAACCATGCGATGCAAATGTGCATAACTTATATTGTCCAGTATAAATTGTTGACTTGTATTGACAATGTGTATTTCTACGCAGTTCCACAACACAAGACCAAGTCGCCATGTCAGGACCATCTTCTAGAAGACATGTGTCACACACTACCTAATATATGCACGAATAATCTCGCTGCTGAATTCTGTCCCCTTCATTGTGGTATGTGCAACCATGCAAAGACAGGTAAAAGTGAAGGTTCTGTTTGTCCATATTTAAAGTTTTATTTTCTTAAAATCAACGCCCTAAAAATTAAAACGTTAAGTGGAAAATAACAAAACAAACCAATTATATGAATATTAATATGTTTATATGGTGAAACCAAGAGTTTTGAATCGCGTTTTTGCGTTTTCAATCTTTGGCGTTTGGACTGTTCCCATAGAAACGTAAGTATTTTGTTGCAAGACCGAAACGGAAAACTGACCTATGCAATTTCAACAGGGCAAGTTGTACTGTCATGGGTTTTCTGCTTTTTCTATGTTTTAAGATGTGTTGTTGATATGCAGCTCTGTTACCGATCAAAAAACAAACGGGCAAAATTGTTAGATTTACATGTTTATTTATTTCAATGAATCATTCATGGTTACTGGTTTAATAGAAATAGTGTTTAAAAATTAAAATCGTTTTGTGACTTCAAAATACAAATCGTCACATTTTCGTTTTGATTTGTCGTGACGCGTAGAAACTACAACTACTATCTCAACTGTAGCTACAACAACAGCTGCAACAACAACAACCACAGCAGCAACAACGACAACAATGACGACGAAGATAACGACAACGCTGACAACAACTCTGCAAACCACAGAACCAACAGAGCTACAAACAACCAAAGGTAGGTTTATGGCTTGTTTATCTGTTTGGCAGTCTCTTAAAAGGGCGTAAAATGATCTTACAAAAACAAAAATAAATGTTACAAAATGCAAGATTTCCATATCTCAGATAGTTACAAAATTATATTATTATATTAGTTGTTTGCTTTGTTTTTTGGATTGGGGGGGGGGGGGGGGGGTGTTGTTGAAGAAATACACTTTTACTAAAACGTGTTACTCGCTCTTTCGTATTCATTGATCGTTGTCATTGAGGTTTTTGCAAATGTGTCATATTTGTTTAAATTGCGAAACTCTGTAATCAGTGCGACTGATTAGACCGACTGATTTGAGAACTCCACTTGATTTTCTAAAAACATCAAAATTCCTATAAAAGGTTCATCGTAGAATTTACATTCTTGTTTAAGCAAGACTATATTGTTAAGTTTAAGTTGAAAGGTTGGGATAATAGTCTTTGTTGATCATGTTCCATGGCTTTTTTTTATTAAGAACGATTTATTCATGTTTAGACATTGACACAACCAATCTCATTAAAATGATATCTTAATTGCTTCACTCGTAGCGAAGTGTAGCAAATAGATCGTATTTTAATAAGATTGTGACACAACCGACGTTTTATTAACCACACGTAAGTAAATCAAGCACTGTATGAAGTATCTATAGTTCAGTATCTATATTCATCATAACATAACAAAATCCTCAGCTCTCAGAAACAATACGAACAGGAAAGCATTTTATTTAGAATATTATGAACAAATGCTTAATATCATTTTAGGTTGATTAATCTCTTTTCATTCAGGGTTAATTCATATCAAGGATCTGGTAAGAACAAATATATATACATGTATTTATAGGATATCTAACGAGCTTCCCCTTTCATATCAAGTTTATGTCCCTAGTGAAATAATTTTGCTTTGTCACGAGCCTTGGCGAGTGACAAAACAAAATTATTTCACGAGGGACATAAACTTGATATGAAAGGGGAACGAGTTATGTATCCTATTTATTACCAACTTGCATTTCAGACGATATATTGCTTTTTTAAACAACTTTTTATTACGCCTATAAAGGGACGAAACGGCGGATGAATATCAAACCACGTCACAGTCTCAATTATTATACTATTACGACGTTAAATATTCACATTTCTAAATTCTAACCTACGTAATTTAAAATGTGTCTGGTGAAATGTAAGTAATATAAGCACTTTTGTCGTGAACGAAGCGTACGTGAAAATAAAGTCTCACTGCGCGAAAACAGTCAGAGTTATCTTTCTTTGATCAACGGCATGTCATGGCGGCCGCCATTTGCCTGTATCTTTTCGTCAAAATGTGTAAACAACCGCCTTCAAAGTAAGTTTAAGATGCTTATCATTGTTCAAACGCGTTTTGTTTTGAAGAAATGTTGTCTCAAGAATATTCAGTTGTCTTTATATTCTATAGATAACAAGCAATAACTGTCTGTGTCATTTTGGAGCGACATGGATCAAATTAATGAAATTCGGTGAATAAATTGTGCTGAATTTAAACCCTTTTGTGTTTATACTAGCCTTGAGATATCAGTAAGATGATTTATTGTCCTCCGATTTATTCCTTAACAATTCGGTAAGGAAGATTAAAAAAATAAACTGAAAGTTTGAAAAATGACTTCGACTCACTCAGTTCCATTCGAATTTGTGAATGAAAACACGTTCGTTTTATGAATGAATAAAGTAGTCCGGACAATGTCAAAGTTCACCGCAAGCCAATAAAATCACTTTGAGGTGTTATGACCCATATGTGTCATAACAAATTGTTATGAAACCCCTTTACCACGTGGGTAATAAATAAATATATTGCACCGTTGTCAAAGGAATAACTGTGTATTACTGATCTTAAGTTAATATTGAGGGTGTGGAAAGATTGGCTTACCAAAGCTCCTTTCCAAAGAGACCATGGAAAGGTCCTTCTTTCGGTAATTCGAAAGAAAAAAAAGCGTCTTTGGAAGGATTGGAAAGATGCGTCTTGCCTTTTGAAGAGGACTACTTTTAACTTAAAGATTCCATGTTTTTAAGCTTTAGTTTTTTTATCGTTTTCAGACATTGCAAGTACAACAGCGGTTCCGACAACCACTCGTAAGTAAATATATTTATCATATAATGGAGGGTGTTATCGATGCAATAAAGCTATCGGATAAACTTGGTATCCGATTTGCTCAAAATCTGATAAAGATGCAAATTAGGTCAAAACCCGAACTATTTTCTCAAAACTCCATGCATTTCATGCGAGTCCTAAACCGGTCACTTACCATTGATAACGTCATCGGGAGTTTTCAGGTTTAGTGGTTTTTTTTAATCAAAATAAAATATCGTAAACAAAATCCGCCAGGGTAAACTTATCACGCATTCGTATTTTAGAAATTATAGCTTGGTTATCGAAGCATTCCAAGTTGTTTTCATCGTGCGTTTAAAAAATATAACGATTTGCAGCTAACAATATTGGCTATCGAAAAAATATGTGCTTAAATTTTCGTGAATGACATCGGCCTTGATCGCTTTGACCAACTTATCAGCAAAAACAAAACATATTCTAGTGTTGGTACAGAATATCTAGTAGCGTAGTAACAAACGCAACACCCTCACCTTCGCAAAAAGTCGACGTTTAGTCTAAGGATACTGTACCTGAACTGGCGTAACCAACCTCGTCCCAATACCATTGCTGATCGTCCATCTTGATAAAGGCTCGATACACTGAGAGACGTAACAGCACTGTGAGCGTAACAACAATGACAATGCAGCTTTTCAAAATGCAGCTAGAGTTACTTCCCCTGTATCGACGGTGACAAGTGGTTCTTACACATTTTGTGTTATAAAAAAAATACAATATTTACTCGTGCACTAAGAATCATACTGAAAATGTTGATAGATTGTAGAAGACGTTCTAACACTGTGAAAAAAATAATTTAATGAAGGAATATTTCTAGACTGTTCACAACTATACATCGCCGACAATATGACCTTCACCTTGGTTTATAGTGAAAGCAATTACTCCACGAAATCTAGGTCAAACATATTTTAAGTAGGAATCATATTTTGGTTTAAACACTTTTATTTCAACATGACATTATTTGATAAAGAAATTATTAACCTCGTGTGTATCCGTATCATTTATATCATAATAGGAATAAAAATATATGTATTATGCTCGCCAAAGGTTCGCATAATAAAATTTTTATTCCTATTATATGATATTAATGATACGGATACACACGAGGTTAATAATCTCTATATATTTTAGTATCTGTTTCCAGACAGCTTTCACCGTAGGATAAAACCAACACCTCTCATAAACATTAATAGATACAATCTAGCTTTGAATACCGTAATTCAAGTAGTCTGATTAAAATCGACCGTACTCCGAGGAATAAAATATCAAATATTTTAATCAGACTGGTAATTCAATGTCCATTGCATTTGGAATAATGCAATCATGTTTGCGAGAGAGTTTGTGTTTATGGTTTGTGTTATGATAGTTGACAATGAGATAACTTATAAATATTGATCTAATGTTTCCGGTTCCATGACTTGGTAATCTTATAAAAAGTTCTTTTAAGGGCTGCTTTGAGACACTTGAGAAAACTACAAACAAATAATTAGTAAGTTTATTCTTTTAATACGAAATTCAATATTTTTAGACTTTATGGTGACAACAACCAGTCCAGCTCCAACTCGTAAGTTAATCCACTTAATATATAGCATCTTCATTACATCAAACAATCATCATAATCATATGAGTGAAGTTTCTTCTCTTACAAAATAGTAATGAAATTGAAATCTTTACAATATCCAAAATGAAATGTTAATTTTAAATTGAAGGATTATTTCATCAGCAACTTGTGTTTGAGGTAAAGTGAAAATAGTTGATTGTTGACTGTAAGTTTTTTTATCGAAATTCGAAGCCATTTATTTTATTTTGTTTTATAAAAATGTGGTTTACTTTGGTAGCGACAACAACAACACTTATAGTAGGAAGTAATTATACTTTTGTTATCGTTATATTTTATACAAACTGAAATCTATGGTAAATATGTTCATATCGACTAACAGGCAAAATATTATCTGTTTTTACGGGAGTCGGATGTGCCACCAATGCGGGGATCTTGTCAATGATGTAAACAGTTACCTACAATTAATAATCTCAAAACAATGTATAGATTGTTATTTTGCAGAAAGTAGGATGTGCTACCAATGCGGAGATTTTGACAATGATGTTCCCTGTGACATGTTGACATTGATAACTGGCCAATCGAAAGCATGTGATAAAGGTTCCTACTGTATGACAGACCTGCATAACAGCCAGGATGGAACACAGACGGATACTTACAAAAGGTAGTGAGTCATCATCATAACACTTTGGGAAGTATTTGATCAGCAGGTACTAACTAAATGTAGTGAGTCATCATCTTAAAGTGACACAGAGTATCTTTCTTAAAATTTCATTTGGTTTTGATAAGCTACAAAATATCTAATATGCTGAATGAAGTTCATATCAAATCACTGGACTTGCAAATATATCCATTTATGCATAATATCTCTAGATTTTATGAAAAAAAATCAAGGAAACATCTCAAATACGTTTAATATTCGAAATTGTGCATCCAATTAATCTACCTATTAGTAACAATACCCAATTAACACTATCGAATCGAATATATCTTCCTAACAGCTTATGACAAGGTTTCAAAATTACGTTTGGCGAAGTTGCGCTCGCCACTCTAGCCACATTGTCCGGTTTTCGATCATAATCCCGACTTTAAATGGCCGTGTTTTCGCTCTAATGTACTGATTGACCTTTAACTTGTTATTTTCAGTAACAGTTAGAGGTTCCCGATGTAATAACATCGATTTCAAAATTTGACATATGTGATCCTATCAACATACATGTACTCTGTGTCTCTTTAACACTTTGGAAAGTATTTGATCAGCAGAAACTTACAAAAGGTAGTGAGTCATCATCATAACACTGTGGAAAGTATTTGATCAGCAGATACCTACAAAAGGTAGTGAGTCATCATCATAACACTGTGGAAAGTATTTGATCAGCAGATACTTACAAAAGGTAGTGAGTCATCATCATAACACTGTGGAAAGTATTTGATCAGCAGATACTTACAAAAGGTAGTGAGTCATCATCATAACACTGTGGAAAGTATTTGATCAGCAGATACTTACAAAAGGTAGTGAGTCATCGTCGTAACACTGTGGACAGTATTTGATCAGCAGATACTTACAAAAGGTAGTGAGTCATCGTCGTAACACTGTGGAAAGTATTTGATCAGCAGATACTTACAAAAGGTAGTGAGTCATCGTCGTAACACTGTGGAAAGTATTTGATCAGCAGATAATACAATGGTAGTGAATCATCATCAAAAGATTTTGGAAATTATTTGATAAAGCCTTTGGGTAATTATGACCACTGTCATATCAATTACTTAATTATCACACATATTATAGTTATATTCTCTTGGTAAAGAAGCATCTCATCCAAATCAGTCTCAACAGTGCTTTAATTAGGAAAGGGCTACTGCGTGAAATCCTTCATAACCTTTTTTTTTTAATATTTCATTATGGAGTGAAATATGTAGACATTTAGTCTCAGAACTATTTCTTTTCAATATTAACAATGTCTTAAAACAATTCATGTATTATAACAAAATGGAGCACAGAAGATGCTTTGCCTCCTAAAGCTGAACGTTCTAGACTTGCTATATTTCTCTAGACTAGGTTGATCATCTATTAAATACTTTTGCTTAAAGGGGCAGTAGCACGTTTTAGGGGGTATATAGGGTGATGTCATGAAAATTAAAATTAATGGTTCCAATAGAAAGACAATGCATTTAAACTAAGTGGAGAAGTAATTATTCAAACATATAACGTAAAGTTTAGCCATGCGATTCCTTTTTCACAAAATGAATTAAAGGTGTTCACAAAAATGGCCGCCAATGGAGTTTAGGTGAATCTTCATACTTTGTCCTCTGACTATGGATTATTGATTTGTGTAATGAGATTTTTGACACTTCCAAAATGATACATTTAACATTAACTAACAATTATCAGTGCCAAATTCAAAATATAAAATTATCAAAAGATCTTGGACAGTTGCTTTAATCAATGTATGTAGTTGCACTTTGTTCCAGCATTATTAACAGGGAACTCATCACTTATAATGGTAATGACCCGAACATTGCCTTCAACTAATTGTTGGACAACACTGTTACAAATAATACCAAACTGTCATTTGCATCTCTCGTATGTGCATCTTACCCCATGAAGCTTTGCTGAGTCTCTGAGATTGGTTCCACTTGAAAATTGGCGCAGGTTAGAATGATTCCATGGCTTTCGTCTTTTTGTGTTCTAGAGAATAAGTACTCATGTCCCGTTTTCATGATTTAAGGGTCGGCAGCTTAAGTATTACTACTTTAGCATTTCCATTTCTTTTGTAGTATGTACTTTTCTGCAATCTCAGTGTGCTTGTCTCTACCTCAAAGTCGACCATAATATAATATCATCAATAACATTAAAAATCTAAATGGTGAGGAAGCAAGGCTGCATACTTTGCCCATATCTTTTCTACAGATGTGTAACTCAAGAACAGTGCAGCAGGCAATGGTATGACGAGACTTCGGATAAGAGTTATTGTGTTAACTACGACGAGACGAATCTGCTTGCTGGCTTGACGTGTCATTTCTGCTGCACACAGGATGGATGCAACTCCGGAACAATTCCTGATAAATCAACCTTATTCAGACCTTGAGGCCTTGAGACCCACCGTTTTGTCAATAAATTCAAGTTATGGTTTTGTTATTTTCAGTTTTCGTAGTTTCAAACATCAAGCAAAAGAGATGAAAAAATGATAAAAACTTTTTGCAAATTGAAAGGAAATGAACATCCTTTTTTTCTACTATTCTATAACTATCTCTCATAGCAAATAGAAATCTCAAGACGTATTCGTATATATTAAGTTTAGGCGAAGGACTGTATTTGACAAAACTACTGTGCAAAAGAAAGTACCAAGTATGTGAGTGAAATGAAGCTGACAAGACTCAATAATTGAGACATTCACGATGAACAGAAAGTTGCACGGTAGTTTATATGACTGGGTAATGCATGTGCTGGCTCTTGATGATACACGCAGAATACACTAACACTTTTTAATAGGTTTTCATGTGACTCACGTTACAAGACTTTGTAGTGTTTTGGTGGACTTTTGATTACTCCTAAATTATTCACTTTAAAACTCGAATTGAAAGCTTGTGAAACTCTTGTGTTTTCATCTGATATAGAGATGATGATAACAAAATGGTGACTTGAGAATGCCTGTAAGATTTATTCAAATTATTACACGTCCTTGTAAGATTGTCCGGGTGATTAGTATAGATTAATATTAAAGTAGTTTAGTATTGATGCGCAAATGACGTCATCTTATCGGTTGATGTCACAATATGTAACGTTACAATCTGAGCACTGCAGTCCACATGCTGTGTTTAAGAACACTTTTGGACAAAAGCTTGATTTATGTAACGACTTAATAAACGAAATACAAAAAAAAGCTTTTGATTCAATGCTATTTTTATCAATCTTGTAAAAGATTTGGTTTCAATCTCTCTTGTGCTCGGTTTCTATTAAATCATATTACCCATACGGACGAGGATACACGAGTGGATATTTTTTTGATATCCGCACATTTGCATTTTAGTGATTCTCAACGTTGATTGGTCGGTTCCTAAGAGATTGAAAGACGATTGGTCGACGGAACTATTTTCAAGTTTCATTGATAAATTGAACGTGTCGAACGTATGTCGGTTAGGTTAAAAATAAAATTGTAAATCGTAGAACGATGAATATTACTGTACATCATATAACTTACAGGTTGATATTTAAACACAGTATTATTTGAAACTATTCATCTACGTGTTAAATTTCATTGTGATCTCAAGATTGTGCTTTTTCCAAAGGTACAACAAGCGCTGTCTGTTTGTAGACAAACATGGCTGCCATCGAAAATTCATGAAATCTATCCAAGCACAAGAATTTCACTGATCGATTAGTAATTATTAACACATGAAAACCATAGGGACTCATCAATACTCTCGTACATTCATGAAAGCAATAACGTTTACAAATCAACATACTCATAGTTGATCAGTCCTGGGAACAATCCTACCGTGATCACAGGCCGATTAGAGTTATCGTTCTTGACACTTGCTACGTGAATGACATCCTGGTCCCCGGGTTCAGTTGCGCTGCGGCAGTGAAGCGCAATGAGGAATGTTGCGCAGCGGCACTGAGCCAGGGTACCAGGTTGCGTGAATGAAAGTAATTATATAACGTCGAAAGAAACAAATGTTGTTCAAACTTCAGATTATTTGATTTTCCTGACATACAGACTTGTTTTGATGCATTCTTTGTAAGTTTCTTTTAAAGATATTGCCACTTTTATCAATTATAGTTTTAAAAAATTTACAGGTTTTTGACATTTTCGTTAGGCCTACATTGTGCCGTCAACAACACATCACAGTGGTAGGCCAAGTACGGCGTGACGATCGGCTGATTCAAATACTTATTATCTTTATCAAATAATGTTGTTTGTTAAGAGTTTTATGTGTGTTAATTTGTTCAAGTTTGAAAAGTGTATTATATCATTCAGGGACAATATTTTCGTATTGTTTTGAAACTGAACTAGATTCCGTTGCGTTGTTGACTAATTCACTCTGGAGATGTTCGGTTGGACACGCGTATGAATACCGATCAGCTGTTTGGTATCACTTACTACAGCATTACTACGATTTCTCAATCGCATTTTTTCAGTCGTTTTTTAATTATATTTCATTACAAATGGGTAATATATAGAATAACCAACTCGGTACAAGTGATTACGGGATATCTGCCCTCGTCAAAATAATGTTCAGCCAAGGCTCGCGACTGTGAACATTATTTCGACTCGGGCAGATATCCCGTAATCGCTCGTACCTCGTTGGTTATTCTCTAATTAACTCATTCAATAAAACTGGTATCTAACGATTAGTATTCCGTTTTTGACGTGCACAATAATTTATCAACCATATCAATAAAAAAGACTCACTGCAATTTCTGCGGTACAATGTTTTGTATTCTTCGTGTATTGCCGAATTATTTGAAGAATAAGACTTATTAAATCAATTTAACAATTGTGATGGTTAAGTCTTCCTGTCCTATCATTGGCTTGATTTAAAGAGACATGCCAATCGGATAGTTTGTATTACAATCAAAAGCTTCACAGCAGACTTTGAGTATTTAGAAATCTATAGCAAATGTATGTAAATATTCAACAATGCCTAAATCGTACATGAACTCTTTTTCAAAACCTGAAATTGCCAAAGAAGTCTTCCAAAACAAAAGTCATATGTCGAGATATTTACTTTTAAATGTAGTAAGTTTAATTTTATATAAATCATTCAATCATTTCAATTAAATCATGTCATTCTCATTGATTTGATTGCAAACATTCTAAAACTTCAAGAATTTTGTATGATTAATTGATTTATGAAGTACAGAAGTTTCACTAGGGTGAAAAACTTTCTCGAGTGTTGTTTTTTTCATTTAGATATGTATCTATGTTACCATTTTATATGATATCACTACCATAAATGCTAAAATGCATATAGACCTACTTATCGTATCACCTACCATTACGGTATCCTATTTTGTTTTATATGAGTGCACTCAATACAAAGCTTACGAACGTCATGTTTCAAGATAATGAATCTCCTAATGTGTATTTGGTACCGGTTTTGTAGGTTGCTGATAACAAATCTAGCCCTTGATTTGCGAGACTCAACAATCTAATTGCGGAGTTAAGGAACGTTTGAAGTGGACTAAAAATGAGAACTCTTTTATTTCTTTTTCTACCCTTTGGTAAGTATTGCGAGTATTCGGGAGTGCACTGGTGTCACGATGAAAAACAACCTTAACTATCACCTACGTAGAATAATACTATCTCCCAAATAGGAGTTACTAAGCCTACGTAGGAGATACTGTGCTGTTGGTATACAAGGCATAGAATGTGTAATGTTACGTTTGTATCACATTTGATTAATAAATCATCAAGTTTAAGAAAGGTTTAACAAATTACTATCTCATGGACGCAAGGAACGTCGCTGCTGCAATCGTAAACCTTTTTCCATGTCGTTTGCAATACTTGAGCTATTTTAATGAATATTAAAATCTACATCGTTTAAAGACACCTTCTTCGTCCCAGGGTATGCAACGTCTTTGCGTTATGAACCCTGTTGATTCCATCTACTCGATTATGGTGTAAGGACTTACCACGATCAGCTGTATCCGTTCCAAAACTGTTTGGTACCAATAGTCTATAATTTGATTGTCTTCATCTGAACAATTTCGAAAATTCTTGTGCAGATGAGTTCTGTGGTTCCTTTTTGCAAATTTTCATGTTTTATGTATGCTTATCCTCCATGTTTTGCTAGCTGTTGCAGGTATCTGTGAAGACAAAGATTCCACATGTGATGTTCACATTTCCTGTATCGATCCAAACATCGCTAGGTCCAAGTGTGCGAAAACCTGTAACTTGTGCTCGGGTGAGATTTTTTAGAATTTACTTCATTATGATACTTTGAAATATTTTCAGAGAGTGCAGACATACTGAGGAACGATCACTGAAAGTATAATGAGGAAGTAAAATGACCTCACATCGCGGGTTGTATTTAGATCTTGCGGCCTGGGATCATATATATAAAAAAAACCATGACGTAGCCATTTTGAATTTAAAATTCTTGGCAATGGATTTGTTGCGCAACAGATTTTGGGAGAAAACATATGTCATCAAATTTTATGTGAATGGAAACGATTCAACGTTTGAACAGTCCTCGGTCGAACGGTTGAGGATATATAGAAATACCAACTAGACCGTATGTACTTCCGTCCATCCTACCGTCCGAAAACATTTTTTGTCTGACCTATTACGGAAAAACTATTCATCCCATTGTTTTTAAATTTTGCTCATGTCTTCTTCATTACTAGTATGGATGCAGTGCCAAATAACAACCAATTTCTTTCATTTGTGATTTTTTAAAAGGATTTCCATGTTTTGAACTTATAGTCAATTTCCATCATCAGATTAGTCCGTTCTATAACGATTAAACTATTCATCCAACTGTTTTTAAATATTGTACATGTCGATTTCCCTATTTGGGTTGGTACAATGATAATTTACAGGCAATTTCGTTTTTAGGATTTTCGAAAATGTCTATGTTTTTAACTTAGTTGTTTAACAATATCCATATCTTTCAAATCATGCACATGTCTTGCACATGAAATGCTAAATTACAAGGCAAAGTGATAGTCATTTTATGGGAGAAGACTAAATTGGACCAACTGTAGAAAATACACTCATTCGTTCTTTTCAATTCTTTTTTAATTTTTTTTTTTAAGAGTGGGAGCAGGGTTGGTAAAACGCTGTGCAAGGAACATTTACCTATGGTCTGGGTGCCTATTCTCGAAAGTGTCCTAGCTAGGATATATCCTAGCTGTTTAGGACAGAAGTTAGGATATCCTTAGGTTAGGATAAGACCGATTCTCGAAACGATCCTAAACCTGTCCTAACTTGGGATACCAATCCTAGCTAGGATCTGAACTCTTCAGTCAGGGAGATAGGAAAATGTTTGATAAAAAGGGAATTCCCCTCGATATAAATTTTGATTTAATGCGTTTGACACACAATTATCACATCCTTGATGCATTTGATTGGGGAAAAAAGCAAGAAACTCAAAGAAAAGCTGTGTGGATATAAAATATGGATCTTCTCTATTTTTAGTTAATATAAAGAAATCATAATATTTTGTTCATGATTATTTTCTATTAAAAAAAATTAGTTCTTTTCATTATAGATGATAATTTTGATTTTTATAATACTATACTTTCCGAAGACAAAATACAATTTTTCCCCTCAAATAATATAATTTTGATAACTTTTTTCAAAATTCTTAATAATTTTATATAATTCATTGCAATGTAAAATGATCATTGATCACAAAAAGAAGTAATTCTGCCCAAAAAATGGTAAAAAATAAAAAAAACATGTTTTTTATTTAAAAATTATGAAGACTTGAACTCAACATAACCCTGCACTAAGCAATGTAAAAATACACCTTGGACTTGAAACAGGAGTTACCTCCTTTTACAAATTGGCCTTGACATTGACACTTCACTCAAAAGTGATAGAGGAGGGCAATTTTGTGTATAGAAAGGCCTATAATTGTTTAAAATGAGGTAAGGATTAAACAAATACTTTTTGAAGATCAAAAAAATATGTTTTTGCAATGTTGATTTCCACTAGGATTTAGCTGGGACAGGTTTAGACCTATCCTAGTATTTGTCCTAAGTTAGGATATCTTAGCACGTAGACGATCATGCTCGCCTCGGTACTAGCTCCCCTACGCTCCGCAGTTACCGAACGGAGGTTTACCGGAGATAGTCACGGCGAGCATACATCGTCTACTTAGCACTGGGATAGTTTTTGAGAATAGGGTAGGATTTTATCCTAACCCTTAGGATCAAAGTTAGGACATCCTCGGGCTAGGATACTTTCGAGAATAGGCACCCTGGATAATAGTATGTCTAAGTTATGGGTTGTAAACAGTAATTTAGGAGCAGGAATGCATGATTTATGTTGTTCCGATTTATAATATGTTTTATAATTCTTGCAACAACGTTTGCCAAGTTGATAAAATAAACTTCTCTTTCCCACTACCATTATATCCCTCAATCTTATTTTTTCCCCACCTCACGCAGTTCTATAATATTGAGTTTCTAGTAAATCCAAATCCATCGTTACCTTATCGTGAACTTTTGTGACGTATTTTGACGTATCACGATAGAATAAAATCTGCGTTCCTGTCCATTTTTCAGGATGTTACGATTCCCACAGCTTTCCATGTGACAGTAATCCCGTGTTTTGCATGGATGCAGACATTTCATCTCTGCTTTGTCGAAAGACTTGTGGTCATTGCAGTATGTTGATTATTTCTTTTCTTCATTTCATAAACTTGGCTGAGATCTATTTTCAGTCCATTACATATCTCACAAACATAATTAAACACAATGTGAATTCGACTTACTTTTTCGGTTTCCAAACAAATATTATTCTATAAAATGTGGTTTGATAGAAACAGGCTGAAGTCGACTAGGTCACTTTTCAGTTTCCCAACCAAACATTCCGATCCCTTAGAATAAGAAGTCCATTAAATAAACACGGATAAAAATCAACTAGATCGTTTTTTCGACAAGGTCGTAACCCCATAGTTGTTTAAAGTCACTAATGAATATCCTTTTATCCTCCTGGCATATAATGTAGTTGTGCCTTTTGGGTTTTTTCAACTTTCTGTATTTTTGTATTTTTCCGGCATTTTATAAGAACGCAATTTAGAAATGCGCCTGAGCAGAATTTGAAAACCATTAGGGTTAGCTCGTTGAAACTGTTTACATATGTGCATTTTTCTGTTTTCAAATTGAAGGGAGTTTAAACTCAATGACATTCTTCATTCCAGCATTACCAATTATGTCTAAGCTGTGTCTCATGTTATGAGTCAGATAGGCGAGTTAAATGGGTATAACCCCAATCTGGCACATAACAAGTATTTATAAAGATATCACACAACAATTTGAAAACTTAAAGTGGATTTAATACAAAATAGGATAAGATTCTGATACAAATGCTAACTGCAAGAGATTACAATGTATAAATTCACAAGGATAAACTGGCAGGCTAACAAAAGATTTAGGGCTTAACAATATAAAAATATACTCATCACCGACATGGATTAACCGACCTGGTACATGCACAAACCAACAACTGACTCACAATATTGCAATGCCCCTTTTAAACCTGTCAGTGAATTCTACAAGCTTCTAATTAACAACAATTACCCAAGCGTTTTAACATTAGACAAAGGGTAGTGAGAAGACATAAGCAAACCAGTCAATTAAAAGAACAATAGCCCCATAAGCTAACCTATACTTGAAGATTTTCACTTGTGAAAGGATTTAACATGTACATACATATAACACTCCCCCCTTTGAAAAAGAAGTTTTCCATAAAATGAAATATAATGGACAACTTCTACAATAAGTATAGAATTTTTAATCATATAAAAAGTACAATGCATCATGAACAAATATGTTAATCAACATTGTTATATGGAAATCAGTAGCAAATATAATATAGGATATTTCATATAGTTGCACATACACAATGCAAAAATAATGCAAATCATAAAGGTACATTTTCACACATAAGATATTCAACACCTTGTTATTGAATAAACACATTGTCATATTTTTTTTGTTAATGTATAAAATCACAGGTATGAGAGTCACATCACGTCACATAAAACACAAAATATCAGAGTCACGTGTCATACACTCCACGTGAGAGTGCATCGGCTAGAACATTATCCTTGCCTTTAATGTGCTGGATTTGCAGGTTGTACGTGTCCAGTGATATGCTCCATCGCATTAGTCTTTGGTTTCTGTTCTTCATTTTCGAAACGAAGACAAGCGGATTATGATCCGTGAAAACTTGTATTGGGTGCACGGTGGTGCACAGATACACATCAAAGTGTTGGAGAGCAAGGACGAGAGCAAGTGTCTTTCTCCACTGTAGAATAGTTCCTTTTATGTTCGTCGAACTTCTTGCTGAAGAAGCAAATAGGATGGTCGACTCCAGCAGCATCTTCCTGTTGTAGCACAGCTCCAGCTCCAAGATCACATGCATCCACGTGCAACTTAAAGGGCCTGTCGAACTCTGGCGTTACAAGAACAGGTGAATTACTTAACACTGCTTTCAGCTGGAGGAAAGCCTGTACCTGAGTATTGTCCCAATGGAACTGCTCATTCTTCTTCAGTAAGGATGTCAAAGGTGCAGCCACTTGAGCGAAGTTTCTGCAAAACTTTCTGTAGTATCCAGCTACTCCAAGGAAACTCATCAGTTCTTTCTTGTTCTTGGGCGCTGGAAACTTGGTGATTGCCTCGACCTTGGCTTGTAAGGGCTGAACTTGACCTTGGCCGACGACATGTCCAAGGTATGTCACAGTGGCTCTTCCGAATTCAGTCTTATTCAGGTTGATGGTCAACTGTGCATGAGATAGCTTCTCAAACAACTCTCGGATCACATGAATGTGTTCTTCCCACGTCTCTGTGGCTACGATGACGTCATCAATGTAGGCATCGCAATGGTTGATGGCAGCAGTGACGTTGTTGATAAGACGTTGAAAAGTTGCTGGTGCATTTTTTAAACCGAAAGGCATGACTTTATATTGGTATAAACCATGTGGTGTCACAAAAGCAGTAACTTTTTTAGCCCTCTGACTTAATGGGATCTGCCAGTATCCCTTAAGAAGATCAAACTTGCTAACAAACTTAGCATTCCCTATCCTGTCTATGCAGTCGTCTATTCTAGGCAATGGATAGCTATCTGACCTTGACAAAGAATTGACCTTTTTAAAATTATTACATAAACGTACACCTCCTCCAGATTTTGGAACGAGAATACATGGTGAACTCCATGGGCTACTGCTTGGCTCTATGATGTCATTATCCAACATGTACTGAATCTCAGAGTTAAGTTGTCCAAGCTTGATAGGATTCATGCGATAAGCATGCTGCTTAACAGGGGTAGCATCTCCTATATCTACATCATGCTCAACTAAACCTGACCTTGAAGGCACATCAGGGAACAAATTAGTATACTGCTGAATCAACTGCACAAGCTGTGACCTGTGGTCATCTTCTAGATGGGTAAGCTTAGCGTCTAAGTTTGGCCAACACTGCAGAATTATTCAGCTTGGTTTCAGGTATATCTTTGCCTGCAACCAACTCTTCACTAGCCACATAAGCACTATCATTATCTACAGACTGAACTTTGGAAATGCAAACAGGTTTGACAACTGTTTCACCTCTCTGAAGGTAAGGCTTTATCATATTAACATGACACCAACGTTTAGACTTTCTCCGATCTGGAGTTTCAATGATGTAATCTGTATCACTAGTCTTCTTGTGTACAGTGTAAGGACCGTAATACCTAGCCTTCAAAGGATGTCCAGGTATTGGAAGCAAAACAAGAACTTTGTCCCCTGCATGAAACTCTCTGGTAACTGCCTTCTGATCATACCATGATTTCATCTTGCCTGGCTCTCTCTAAGCTTCTCTTTAGCCATATCACAAGCACTAACAAACTTTTCCTTGAAGTTTGAAACATAATCCAAAAGATTAGTGTCTGATTCCTCTGCTTACCATTTCTCTTTTAGCAACTTCAAAGGACCTCTCATTGTCCTTCCAAATACCAACTCAAATGGACTAAATCCTAACGATTCTTGAACAGTCTCTCGAGCAGCAAACACCACAAAAGGAACTCCTTCATCCCAATCTTTACCATGATCTAAGCAATATGTTCTAAGCATATTCTTCAGTGTTTGATGGAAACGCTCTAGAGCCCCTTGTGACTCAGGATGATATGGACTTGATCTATACTGTTTGATACCCAATTCACTCATTACCTGCTGAAATATCCCTGACATGAAATTGGTACCCTGGTCTGACTGAATGGACTTAGGCAAGCCAACAAACGTAAAGAACTTCACTAAAGCTTTACACACTGTCCTTGCTTTGATATCCCTTAATGGTATCACCTCCGGAAATCGTGTAGAAGAACACATGATTGTCAGCAAATAGTTATTTCCTGACTTAGTACGAGGAAAAGGACCAACACAATCAACCAGAACCCGACTGAATGGCTCATCAAAAGCTGGTATAGGATGTTAAGGAAACTTTGGAATAATCTGATTAGGTTTGCCAACCATTTGACATGTGTGACATGTCCTACAGAACTTCTTGACGTCACTCTGTAACCCTGACCAGTAGAAATGACTCAACACCTTTTTATAAGTCTTACTGACTCCAAGATGACCAGCTAGAAGAGTATCATGAGCTAAACTGAGAACTTCCTGGCGGTAACAAGGTGGAACTACAATCTGGTGCTGAACCTGCCAATCCTCATCCACTGAGCTCTCTGGAGGCCTCCACTTCCGCATAAGAACAACTGACTTCAAATAGTACCCAATAGCTACAGACTGAATCTCAACTTCAGACAAAGCCTTATCCCGAAGTTGTCTCAACTCTGGATCAACCTTCTGAGCCTTAACAAGATTATCCTTGGACAAAACTCCACTAGATACACTCTCAACAGTCTCAGAAACAGAACTACCTTTTGTAGAACAAACACCATCCAGGTTACCCATAAATGTGTCAGACAAATCGACTACCTCAGGTGAATCCATAGATTTGACCTTAGCCATAGCTCTCGTAACAGCACATGAAGGATACATCTCTACATCATCCACTGTTTCCTGACTATCATCCTCAACTAGCGGGACCTCACACACCACTGGATTAACAGCTCTAACTTCACCTCCAGCCAAATCATTACCCAACAAAAGCTGAACTCCTGGCACCGGAAGCTGTGGCCTAACACCTACAACAACCTTGCCAGTAACAAGCTCTGACTTGAGGTGAATAGTATGAAGAGGAACCTTGACCATTCCACATTCAATGCCTTGCATGAGAACACTAGTCCCTGTGTAAGTTTTCTCTGACAATGGTAAAGTACCCTCCAGTAACAGTGTCTGCAAACCTCCAGTATCTCTAAGAATAGTAATTGTCTCCGACTCAACTTCACCCAGAGAGACTTGACCTTGCGACAAGAAAGGGTCATACGATCCACCAGTAACAACAGGTGCAACCTTGGAATCTCATCACAAGATAGTGTATCTGGAGTCCTATCAAAAACTGCGAAACAAGCGTGACCTTGAGGATCTCTGTAATTGGAACCTTGACCTCTATTCTTAAGCTTGGCACATTCACTGATCAAGTGACCCTTAGTTTTGCAATAAGCACATGATGGACCTGTTGACTCTAAGACTTGCTGATTAGACTGACCTGTAAACCCTGGAGGACCACTCTGGTGATAACCAAACTTGTTATCCGAAAACTGTTTACCTCTGTAACCAACTTGCATCGAATTACTAACAACAGAACTCTCAGGAAAACCACTTTTCTGACCAAAATTAGCCTTCTGTAAACTGGGTGACTGATAGTTGCCGCTGTGAGAAAAACCTTGGAAATGAGACCTGTCACGACCCTGGTCCTTCCTATCCTGATTGCTATGATTAACAACACCTCTCCCAAATGAACTCTTATGAGTGAGCACATAATGATCTGCCATTGAAGCAGCTGCCTCTATCGAACAAACCTTCTGCTCATCCAAGTAAACTTTAACCTCTTTGGGAATACACCTCTTAAGCTCTTCAACCAGCATTAACTGTCTCAACTTATCATAATCTTTCTGAACCTCCTCAGAAGAACACCATCTGTCAAACGTGGTAATCTTGCCTCTTGCAAACTCTACATATGTCTGATTGTCGAACTTCCTGTAATTCCGAAACTTCTGCCGGTAAGCCTCAGGGACTAACTCATAAGCCTTCAAAAAAGCAGCTTTCACACACCCATAATCAGCACTCTGTTCCAGAGACAGCGACGCATAAGTCTCTTGAGCTCTACCTATCAGGACACTTTGCAATAAAGTACTCCACAACCGAACAGGCCACTTCAAACTGTTAGCTATCTTCTCAAAATGTAGAAAATAAGTGTCAACTTCACTCTCTCTAAACCGAGGCACTAACCTGACATACCTTGTGATATCAACATCACTGTGAGAATTGCCCTGTATTTTCAACTTCTCCATCTGAAATTCATGTTCTAACTCTATCTTTCTCAAGTTCTCACGCTCCCTATGTTCCAACTCCAACTTTCTCAACTCAAACTGACGCGCCTCACGTCTCTCTATTCTACTAGTCTCAACATCCTGAAGACCTTCATCATCAACTCCTTCCACAATCTTCTGGCTAACCAAATAATCCAGGAGAACATTCTGAATTGTAGGTTTACGAGCTGACTTATCTACACTTATCCCATAATGGCTTATTACTTCAAGCAACTCAGAAACCTTAAGCTGGAGAATACTAGCCTCAGTAATGTTCTTCACAAAGATAGCTACATCAAAACTCATAATGAGCTAAAGAAATTGTTGTGATCATCTGAATAAATTTAAAATAGCAAACAAAATGGCAAATAGAACGAGAACAAAGCTGCTTTCCCTATAACCCATTACAAGTTACAAATTAGAAGATTCAAAATTGGACGAGCCCGCAATTGTTATGAGTCAGATAGGCGAGTTAAATGGGTATAACCCCAATCTGGCACATAACAAGTATTTATAAAGATATCACACAACAATTTGAAAACTTAAAGTGGATTTAATACAAAATAGGATAAGATTCTGATACAAATGCTAACTGCAAGAGATTACAATGTATAAATTCACAAGGATAAACTGGCAGGCTAACAAAAGATTTAGGGCTTAACAATATAAAAATATACTCATCACCGACATGGATTAACCGACCTGGTACATGCACAAACCAACAACTGACTCACAATATTGCAATGCCCCTTTTAAACCAGTCAGTGAATTCTACAAGCTTCTAATTAACAACAATTCTCAAGCGTTTTAACATTAGACAAAGGGTAGTGAGAAGACATAAGCAAACCAGTCAATTAAAAGAACAATAGCCCCATAAGCTAACCTATACTTGAAGATTTTCACTTGTGAAAGGATTTAACATGTACATACATATAACACTCATCAAGGAATGAAGATGTTTTAGTCGAACAGCATATTCAATCAAACAGGATGATTGTTTTCCTCTCTCTTCACATTAACATGAGGAACTTGATGATGGTATAACATAAGCATTTACTAATCTAAAAAACCTAGATGTGGTTTATAAGAGTCTTATGGTGGTTATAAAAAGTCAAACAAAATTAGCTGCATGTATGCATACAACATTATTCACACGATCAGTATATGAAAATAAATGCTGAAACTCTTTATTCGACTTCATTGGGGCTGGGGGGATAAGCTATCTCTTCTGATGGCTCTTGTTTAAAACGCCAATTAGCCCGATGAAAGCAGCCGTTGTAATTTAAAAAAAACAGAGTAGTACAAACATTACCTAAATTGAATAAGATAGCAACGTTTCTTTATACAGTATATTGTCTAGTATATCTACATTGTTTTTCAATCTTTTTTTTTTTTTTATATGAATATTTATATAGCGCACATATCCATCCACTAGTGGTTGCTCAAGGCGCTTACATTGTTTCCCCTGGTCAATGGCATTCTTTCACCGTCCAATCATTTTTTTTCCCCAATTCAACTCCCTTTGAAAAAAGACCTGCGGTCATTGTCGTCCGTTGATTATTTTTTGGGGTCATTTTATCAACTTGGTTTAGATCTGTTACCATTCCATTACATGTCTCAAAAAGATAATGAAGTCGACATAACCATGTTTTTGGTTTTCCTTCGCTAAAATGTAGATTAATTAAACACTGACTAAAGTCAATGAGATCTCTTTTTGGTTTACAGCTGGGTTCCCAATTCAACTCCCTGGGGAGTATTCAACCGGCATCCATATGTGGCGCTCAGGTTAGGGACCATTCCAGGATGTTACGATTCCCAAAGCATGCCATGTGACAGTAATCCAGTGTTTTGCAAACATCCAGACATTTCATCTCAGCTTTGAAAAAAGACCTGCAGTCATTGTCGTCCGTTGATTATTTCTTTGGGATCATTTTATCAACTTGGTTTAGATCTGTTACCATTCCATTACATGTCTCGAAAAGATAATGAAATCGACATAACCATGTTTTTGGTTTTCAAACAAATATCCTTCGCTAAAATGTAGATTAATTAAACACTGACTAAAGTCAATGAGATCCCTTTTTGGTTTCCAAACAAACATTCTCATCCATCAGAGTATGAATTGAGCTAAATAAACACGAATAAAAGTCAACAAGTCAACTAGATCTTTTTTTCCTTTTCGATAAGGCGAAAACTCTTTCATTGTTTAAAGCCACCAATCAACAACGACATTTTTAAACGCTCAATGAGTGCGATGAAAACAGCTGAAGCAATGTTATGTTATACACAAAGTTGTGGATCATAACTGCCTTCTCATAGTATCATAAAATATCATATAATATTGTGCCTCAAGAAAGTATATAGTTTTGCTACTCATTGACATACAACTGTCTACATAAAAAGCTGTTGGTGTATAGAATGTATAGAATGTTACTGCCTCCTTAATAATATAATATAATTGATATGCAACTGGTACAATAAAAATTACCAATAACAAAATACTAAGTGTCAATTAAAGTTTTGGTTTTAAGCTTATTCTTCAAAACGCAAATAATATTCATACTTGTAGCGAAGTTCTAAAGTGAACAAATTTATTTAATACAGTAGTTGATATGCAAGGTCGTTATTTAATCAACGTGTTTAAAAATGTCAAGTGAGAAGGTCTACTTGATATCAACTTCATGTGCTGTAATTCTGATATCAATCTTGCAATTTGCAGCTACAACGTTTACAACAACAACTACAACAACTGGTATGTATGCCATAAGAAATAGCATTAAACCATCCCTAATATTTACCTCGTGTGATGTCTAAAGGATCTCTTTGGAACATAGAATGTCGAACTCAAAGGTATTCAATGTGTAATTTTATATCACGCCACAGTTGTATATGTTTATTGATTAGTGTAAACATTTCAATAATGAGTGGTATATACTCTGAAAGAGAACAGTTGAATTGTTTTTATTTGCAGGTCCATGTACTGATACCCACGGATTCCCCTGTGTCAAAAGTTTTTGCGCAGATCCAGACTTTTCAGTGACCGTTTGTAGAAAGACTTGTGGTCATTGTGGTACGTTAAAATTTAGTTTGGAACGTTTTCTCATTTTGTTTTTATTTTGTAATTATTTCTTTCAACATTTGACAAATCATTTTAAAGATAAGTCTTTTTAGCAAAATTAGACAACAATAACATCCGATCCCTTACAATAAGAAGTCCATTAAATAAACACGGATAAAAATCAACTAGATCGGTTTTTTTGACAAGGTCGTAACCCCATAGTTGTTTAAAGTCACTAATGAATAACCTTTTATCCCCCTGGCATATAATGTAGTTGTGCCTTTTGGGTTTTTTCAACTTTCTGTATTTTTGTATTTTTCCGGGTTTTCATAAAAACGCAATGTGGAAATGCGTTTCCGGAGCAGAATTTGATAACCATGAGGGTTAGCTCGTTGAAACTGTTTACATATGTGCATTTTTCTGTTTTCAAATTGAAGGGAGTTTAAACTCAATGACATTCTTCATTCCAGCATTACCAATTATGTCTAAGCTGTGTCTCATCAAGGAATGAATATGTTTTAGTCGAACAGCATATTCAATCAAACAGGATGATTGTTTTCCTCTCTCTTCACATTAACATGAGGAACTTGATGATGGTATAATATAAGCATTTACTTATCTAAAAAACCTAGATGTGGTTGATAAGAGTCTTATTGTGGTTATAAAAAGTCAAACAAAATTAGCTGCATGTATGCATACAACATTATTCACACGATCAGTATATGAAAATAAATACTGAAACTGATTATTCGACTTCAGTGGGGCCAGGGGGATAAGCTATCTTTTTTGATGGCTCTTGTTTAAAACGCCAATGAGCCCGATGAAAGCAGCCGTTGTAATAAAAAAAACCCAGAATAGTACAAACATTACCTAAATTGAATAAGACAACAACGTTTTTTTATACAGTATATTGTCTAGTATATCTACATTGTTTTTCAATCATTTTATTTTTATGTTTTTTTTATATGAATATTTATATAGCGCACATATCCATCCACTAGTGGTTGCTCAAGGCGCTTACATTGTTTCCCCTGGTCAATGGCATTCTTTCACCGTCCAATCATTATTTTTCCCAATTCAACTCCCTGGGGAGTATTCAACCGGCATCCATATGTGGCGCTCAGGTTAGGGACCATTCTAGGATGTTACGATTCCCACAGCATGCCATGTGACAGTAATCCAGTGTTTTGCAAACATCCAGACATTTCATCTCAGCTTTGAAAAAAGACCTGCGGTCATTGTCGTCCGTTGTTAATTTCTTTGGGATCATTTTATCAACTTGGCTTAGATCTGTTACCATTTCATAACATGTCTCGAATAGATAATGAAGTCGACATAACCATGTTTTTGTTTTCAAACAAATATCCTTCGCTAAAATGTAGATTAATTAAACACCGACTAAAGTCAATGAGATCTCTTTTTGGTTTACAGCTGGGTTCCCAATTCAACTCCCTGGGGAGTATTCAACCGGCATCCATATGTGGCGCTCAGGTTAGGGACCATTCTAGGATGTTACGATTCCCACAGCATGCCATGTGGCAGTAATCCAGTGTTTTGCAAACATCCAGACATTTCATCTCAGCTTTGAAAAAAGACCTGCGGTCATTGTCGTCCGTTGATTATTTCTTTGGGATCATTTTATCAACTTGGTTTAGATCTGTTACCATTTCATTACATGTCTCGTAAAGATAAAGAAGTCGACATACCCATGTTTTTGGTTTTCAAACAAATATCCTTGCTAAAAGGTAGATTGCTTAAACACTGACTAAAGTCAATAAGATCTCATTTGGGTTTCTAAACATGCATTCTCATCCTTCATTGCATGAAGTAAGCTAAATAAACACGAACAAAAGTCAACAAGTCAACTAGATCGTTTTTTCTTTTTCGATAAGGCGATAACCCTTTCATTGTTTAAAGCCACCAATAAACAACGACATTTAAAAACGCTCAATGAGTGTGATGAAAACAGCTGAAGCAATGTTATGTTATACACAAAGTTGTGGATCATAACTGCCTTCTCGTAGTATCATAAAATATCATATAATATTGTGCCTCAAGAAAGTATATAGTTTTGCTACTCATAGACATAAAAAGCTGTTGGTGTATAGAATGTATAGAATGTTACTGCCTCCTTAATAATATAATATAATTGATATGCAATTGGTACAATAAAAATGACCAATAACAAAATACTAAGTGTCAATTAAAGTTTTGGTTTAAAGCTTATTCTTCAAAACGCAAAGTAATATTCATACTTGTAGCGAAGTTTTAAAGTGAACAAATTTATTTAATACAGTAGTTGATATGCAAGGTCGTTATTTAATCAACGTGTTTAAAAATGTCAAGTGAAAAGGTCTACTTGATATCAACTTCATGTGCTGTAATTCTGATATCAATCTTGAAATTTGCAGCTACAACGTTTACAACAACAACTACAACAACTGGTATGTATGCCATAAGAAATAGCATTAAACCATCCCTAATATTTACCTCGTGTGATGTCTAAAGGATCTCTTTGGAACATAGAATGTCGAACTCAAAGGTATTCAATGTGTAATTTTATATCACGCCACAGTTGTATATGTTTATTGATTAGTGTAAACATTTCAATAATGAGTGGTATATACTCTGAAAGGGAACAGTTGAATTGTTTTTATTTGCAGGTCCATGTACTGATACCCACGGATTCCCCTGTGTCAAAAGTTTTTGCGCAGATCCAGACTTTTCAGTGACCGTTTGTAGAAAGACTTGTGGTCATTGTGGTACGTTAAAATTTAGTTTGGAACGTTTTCTCATTTTGTTTTTATTTTGTAATTCTTTCTTTCAACATTTGACAAATCATTTTAAAGATAAGTCTTTTTAGCAAAATTAGACAACAATAACATCCGATCCCTTACAATAAGAAGTCCATTAAATAAACACGGATAAAAATCAACTAGATCGTTTTTTTTTACAAGGTCGTAACCCAATAGTTGTTTAAAGTCACTAATGAATAACCTTTTATCCCCCTGGCATATAATGTAGTTGTGCCTTTAGGGTTTTTTCAACTTTCTGTATTTTTGTATTTTTCCGGGTTTTCATAAAAACGCAATGTGGAAATGCGTGTCCGGAGCAGAATTTGATAACCATTAGGGTTAGCTCGTTGAAACTGTTTACATATGTGCATTTTTCTGTTTTCAAATTGAAGGGAGTTTAAACTCAATGACATTCTTCATTCCAGCATTACCAATTATGTCTAAGTTGTGTCTCATCAAGGAATGAATATGTTTTAGTCGAACAGCATATTCAATCAAACAGGATGATAGTTTTCCTCTCTCTTCACATTAACATGAGGAACTTGATGATGGTATAACATAAGCATTTACTTATCTAAAAAAACCTAGATGTGGTTGATAAGAGTCTTATTGTGGTTATAAAAAGTCAAACAAAATTAGCTGCATGTATGCATACAACATTATTCACACGATCAGTATATGAAAATAAATACTGAAACTGATTATTCGACTTCAGTGGGGCCAGGGGGATAAGCTATCTTTTCTGATGGCTCTTGTTTACAACGCCAATGAGCCCGATGAAAGCAGCCGTTGTAATAAAAAAAAAACCAGAATAGTACAAACATTACCTAAATTGAATAAGACAACAACGTTTTTTTATACAGTATATTGTCTAGTATATCTACATTGTTTATCAATCTTTTTATTTTTATGGTTTTTTTATATGAATATTTATATAGCGCACATATCCATCCACTAGTGGTTGCTCAAGGCGCTTACATTGTTTCCCCTGGTCAATGGCATTCTTTCACCGTCCAATCATTATTTTTCCCAATTCAACTCCCTGGGGAGTATTCAACCGGCATCCATATGTGGCGCTCAGGTTTGGGACCATTCTAGGATGTTACGATTCCCACAGCATGCCATGTGACAGTAATCCAGCGTTTTGCAAACATCCAGACATTTCATCTCAGCTTTGAAAAAAGACCTGCGGTCATTGTCGTCCGTTGATTATTTCTTTGGGATCATTTTATCAACTTGGCTTAGATCTGTTACCATTTCATTACATGTCTCGTATAGATAATGAAGTCGACATAACCATGTTTTTGTTTTCAAACAAATATCCTTCGCTAAAATGTAGATTAATTAAACACCGACTAAAGTCAATGACATCTCTTTTTGGTTTACAGCTGGGTTCCCAATTCAACTCCCTGGGGAGTATTCAACCGGCATCCATATGTGGCGCTCAGGTTAGGGACCATTCTAGGATGTTACGATTCCCACAGCATGCCATGTGACAGTAATCCAGTGTTTTGCAAACATCCAGACATTTCATCTCAGCTTTGAAAAAAGACATGCGGTCATTGTCGTCCGTTGATTATTTCTTTGGGATCATTTTATCAACTTGGTTTAGATCTGTTACCATTTCATTACATGTCTCGTAAAGATAAAGAAGTCGACATACCCATGTTTTTGGTTTTCAAACAAATATCCTTGCTAAAAGGTAGATTGCTTAAGCACTGACTAAAGTCAATTAGATCTCATTTGGGTTTCAAAACATGCATTCTCATCCTTCATTGCATGAAGTAAGCTAAATAAACACGAACAAACGTCAACAAGTCAACTAGATCGTTTTTTCTTTTTCGATAAGGCGATAACCCTGTCATTGTTTAAAGCCACCAATAAACAACGACATTTAAAAACGCTCAATGAGTGTGATGAAAACAGCTGAAGCAATGTTATGTTATACACAAAGTTGTGGATCATAACTGCCTTCTCGTAGTATCATAAAATATCATATAATATTGTGCCTCAAGAAAGTATATAGTTTTGCTACTCATTGACATACAACTGTCTACATAAAAAGCTGTTGGTGTATAGAATGTATAGAATGTTACTGCCTCCTTAATAATATAATATAATTGATATGCAATTGATACAATAAAAATGACCAATAACAAAATACTAAGTGTCAATTAAAGTTTTGGTTTAAAGCTTATTCTTCAAAACGCAAAGTAATATTCATACTTGTAGCGAAGTTTTAAAGTGAACAAATTTATTTAATACAGTAGTTGATATGCAAGGTCGTTATTTAATCAACGTGTTTAAAAATGTCAAGTGAGAAGGTCTACTTGATATCAACTTCATGTGCTGTAATTCTGATATCAATCTTGAAATTTGCAGCTACAACGTTTACAACAACAACTACAACAACTGGTATGTATGCCATAAGAAATAGCATTAAACCATCCCTAATATTTACCTCGTGTGATGTCTAAAGGATCTCTTTGGAACATAGAATGTCGAACTCAAAGGTATTCAATGTGTAATTTTATATCACGCCACAGTTGTATATGTTTATTGATTAGTGTAAACATTTCAATAATGAGTGGTATATACTCTGAAAGGAAACAGTTGAATTGTTTTTATTTGCAGGTCCATGTACTGATACCCACGGATTCCCCTGTGACAAAAGTTTTTGCGCAGATCCAGACTTTTCAGTGACCGTTTGTAGAAAGACTTGTGGTCATTGTGGTACGTTAAAATTTAGTTTGGAACGTTTTCTCATTTTGTTTTTATTTTGTAATTCTTTCTTTCAACATTTGACAAATCATTTTAAAGATAAGTCTTTTCAACAAAATTAGACAACAATAACATTTGTTTCTAATATATTTTGTTCGTCCTTTTCTTGATGCCCGCATGTATATTCATATTTTACTTGAACAATCGTACCTATTTCCTTTTCTTTTAGTTTTTAAATCAATTGGAATTATAAACTATCCCGTTTGAATAAATGAAATAACCTTATGGCATGTCATGTTCGACTTGTGTTCAAAAGCAGATATTTACACTGTGTTTCATAACACTGACTTCCATCTAACACCTGTAGGACCAGCCTCGACAGCAACAGTAACAACAACAACGTCAAAGACTACAACACCAGGTACATTGCCTTAATGAGACAGTTGTTTCAAGTCTTTAAGGTTTCATATTCTATCGACTTCATTCTGATTCATATATTTCATATCCAAGCCATGACTAAGACCACAAGCCAGTACACCTGAATATTTTAAGTATTACTTTTTTCGCCAGCATTAAGTTGTTCAGATGCCAACCCCTTCTGCTGTTCAGTGCCAAACATCTGTATCAGCAACCCCCTAGCAGTCAGTGCATGTCCAAACACATGTAGAGGTGAGGCTTTATTTTATATTGATATACGTGATGAGGATAAATTTTTTATCATCCAAAACTGTGTTCCACAGGAGATATCCCTTGTCGAAGATCAATATTGATTAAATTCTACAAAAAATCTTTGACTTCATTACTCTATGATGCAAAACTTTTCACATGTACTTGCTGATTGCAGGGCATTGTTCACAACTAATATAAATATGATGTCCCCTGTGATCAATTCCTGTCGAACAGTTTTGTATGGTAAAGTAGTTTACTTCTAAACGTCAATTATCTTAAACTCTGTCGACGTCATACATTTGTTCCAGGGGAATATTCAAGAAAACAATCTACGGAATCAATCCTTTTGCATTAGTGTATCCATGATAAACCTACAAATGTATTTATGAATATAATGTACATAATTGTACTAAAGTTTCATTTAAAGCATAATCTTTAGCATTTGTTTATGACAGTAGAAAAATAGAACGTTTCAAGTTGCAGGAGGATGTACTGACACCCCAGACATCCAATGTAACCAGAGTATTTGCGCAGATCCAAACGTTTCTAACTTCTTTTGTCGCCGGACTTGTGGCCATTGTCGTTAGCCATTGTCGTTAGGTTGTTTCATTGTGTATGTATTCCAACGTGTTTTTCATCAACTGGAGTTATTTGTACCCTGAAAGTAAAGCTCAGACTCTATACTTGATACTTCTCCCTATTACAAGTTAAGTTGGCGGAGCAGGATGAGAGAAACAGCAATATAGAAGGCATCAATTTTCTCAGCTTATCGATCCCGTTTTTACCTGATCCGTCTACTCTGACTTGTTGAATAGATGAAATACTAATCTAAACACGTTAAGCCCTACTCACTCATCCACTCAACAATTTATTCAACCACTCAACAACTCACTCATTGATGTACCATACACCCATTCACTCACCCACTAGTTCACTCACCCACTCATCCGCTCACCCACTCAACCTCTCATCCACTTACCCACTTACTCACCCACCCACTCACCCACTCACCCACACACCCACTAACCCACTCACCCACTCATTTTCTCACCCACTCGACCGCTCATTCACTCACCCACTCTTTCATTCACCTCCTCATTCGCCCCCAATTCACAAACTCACATACTCACAACATCACTTACCAATTCAACCATTCATGCTTTCACCATTTCATCCACTCACCAACTCAACAAGACACCAACTCACCCACTCACCCACCTACTCACCCACTCACCCACTCATTCACTTACCCACTCACCCACTCACCCACTCATTCACTCACCCACCCATTCATTCACCCACTCATTCGCTCCCCAATTCACCAACTCACAAATTCACTCACCACCCCCTCACCCGTACACCCGTTCAACTTTTCACCCTTTCACCCTTTCACACACTCACCCTTTCACCCTTTCACACACTCACCCTTTGACCCACTTCCCATATCACCAACTCATTTACGCAACCACTCACCCACTCACCCACTCACCCTCTCACCCTCTCACCCTCTCACCCTCTCACCCACTCACCCACTCACCCACTCACGAACTCCCCAACTCCCCCACTCACCCACTCATCCACTCACCCACTCACCCACTCATCCACTCACCCACTCACCCACTCACCCACTCACCCACTCACCCACTCACCCACTCACCCACTCACCCATTCACCCACTCTCCCACTCACCCACTCACCCACTCTCCCACTCACCCACTCTCCCACTCACCCACTCTCCCACTCACCCACTCACCCACTCACCCACTCTCCCACTCACCCACTCACCCACTCACCCACTCTCCCACTCACCCACTCACCCACTCTCCCACTCACCCACTCTCCCACTCACCAACTCACCCACTCACCCACTCACCCACTCACCCACTCTCCCACTCACCAACTCACCCACTCACCCACTCTCCCACTCACCCACTCACCCATTCACCCACTCACCCACTCTCCCACTCACCCACTCACCCACTCTCCCACTCTCCCACTCACCCACTCACCCACTCTCCCACTCACCCACTCTCCCACTCACCCACTCTCCCACTCACCCACTCACCCACTCACCCACTCACCCACTCACCCACTCACCCACTCTCCCACTCACCCACTCACCCACTCTCCCACTCACCCACTCTCCCACTCACCCACTCACCCACTCACCCACTCACCCACTCACCCACTCACCCACTCACCCACTCACCCACTCACCCACTCACCCACTCACCCACTCTCCCACTCTCCCACTCATCCACTCATCCACTCTCCCACTCACCCACTCATCCACTCACACACTCTCCCACTCATCCACTCATCCACTCATCCACTCACCCACTCTCCCACTCTCCCACTCTCCCACTCTCCCACTCATCCACTCACCCACTCATCCACTCATCAACTCATCCGCTCTCCCACTCTCCCACTCTCCCACTCTCCCACTCATCCACTCATCCACTCATCCACTCTCCCACTCTCCCACTCTCCCACTCACCCACTCATCCACTCATCCACTCTCCCACTCTCCCACTCTCCCACTCACCCACTCACCCACTCTCCCACTCTCCCACTCACCCACTCACCCACTCTCCCACTCTCCCACTCATCCACTCATCCACTCATCCACTCATCCACTCACCCACTCACCCACTCTCCCACTCTCCCACTCATCCACTCTCCCACTCATCCACCCTTCCACTCATCCACTCTCCCACTCTCCCACTCATCCACTCATCCACTCATCCACTCTCTAACTCTCCCACTCATCCACTCACCCACTCTCCCACTCTCCCACTCTCCCACTCTCCCACTCTCCCACTCATCCACTCATCCACTCACCCACTCTCCCACTCACCAACTCACCCACTCATCCACTCATCCACTCTCCAACTCATCCACTCACCCACTCTCCCACTCATCCACTCATCCACTCATCCACTCACCCACTCTCCCACTCATCCACTCATCCACTCTCCCACTCACCCACTCTCCCACTCATCCACTCTCCCACTCATCCACTCATCCACTCTCCCACTCATCCACTCATCCACTCATCCACTCTCCCACTCTCCCACTCATCCACTCTCCCACTCATCCACTCATCCACTCTCCCACTCATCCACTCATCCACTCATCCACTCATCCACTCTCCCACTCATCCACTCATCCACTCTCCCACTCATCCACTCATCCACTCATCCACTCATCCACTCATCCACTCATCCACTCATCCACTCATCCACTCTCCCACTCATTCACTCATCCACTCACCCACTCTCCCACTCATCCACTCATCCACTCTCCCACTCACCCACTCTCCCACTCATCCACTCTCCCACTCATCCACTCACCCACTCTCCCACTCTCCCACTCATCCACTCATCCACTCATCCACTCTCCCACTCACCCACTCTCCCACTCATCCACTCATCCACTCTCCCATTTATCCACTCACCCACTCTCCCACTCTCCCACTCATCCACTCATCCACTCTCCCACTTTCCCACATATCCACTCATCCACTCACCCACTCTCCCACTCATCCACTCATCCACTCATCCACTCTCCCACTCATCAACTCATTCACTCTCCCACTCATCCACTCATCCACTCATCCACTCACCCACTCTCCCACTCTCCCACTCATCCACTCACCCACTCTCCCACTCTCCCACTCACCCACTCTCCCACTCATCCACTCTCCCACTCACCCACTCATCCACTCTCCCACTCACCCACTCACCCACTCTCCCACTCATCCACTCATCCACTCACCCACTCTCCCACTCATCCACTCATCCACTCTCCCACTCACCCACTCACCCACTCTCCCACTCTCCCACTCATCCACTCATCCACTCATCCACTCACCCACTCATCCACTCACCCACTCTCCCACTCTCCCACTCATCCACTCTCCCACTCATCCACTCATCCACTCATCCACTCTCCCACTCATCCACTCATCCACTCATCCACTCTCTAACTCTCCCACTCATCCACTCACCCACTCATCCACTCTCCCACTCATCCACTCTCCCACTCATCCACTCATCCACTCATCAACTCATCCACTCATCCACTCATCCACTCTCCCACTCACCCACTCACCCACTCTCCCACTCTCCCACTCATCCACTCATCCACTCATCCACTCACCCACTCATCCACTCACCCACTCTCCCACTCTCCCACTCATCCACTCTCCCACTCATCCACTCATCCACTCATCCACTCTCCCACTCATCCACTCATCCACTCATCCACTCTCTAACTCTCCCACTCATCCATTCACCCACTCATCCACTCTCCCACTCATCCACTCTCCCACTCATCCACTCATCCACTCATCAACTCACCCACTCATCCACTCACCCACTCTCCCACTCTCCCACTCATCCACTCTCCCACTCATCCACTCATCCACTCATCAACTCATCCACTCATCCACTCATCCACTCTCCCACTCTCCCACTCTCCCACTCATCCACTCATCCACTCACCCACTCTCCCACTCATCCACTCATCCACTCATCCACTCATCCACTCTCCCACTCATCAACTCATTCACTCTCCCACTCATCCACTCATCCACTCATCCACTCACCCACTCTCCCACTCTCCCACTCATCCACTCACCCACTCTCCCACTCTCCCACTCTCCCACTCACCCACTCTCCCACTCATCCACTCTCCCACTCACCCACTCATCCACTCTCCCACTCACCCACTCACCCACTCTCCCACTCATCCACTCATCCACTCACCCACTCTCCCACTCATCCACTCATCCACTCTCCCACTCACCCACTCACCCACTCTCCCACTCTCCCACTCATCCACTCATCCACTCATCCACTCACCCACTCATCCACTCACCCACTCTCCCACTCTCCCACTCATCCACTCTCCCACTCATCCACTCATCCACTCATCCACTCTCCCACTCATCCACTCATCCACTCATCCACTCTCTAACTCTCCCACTCATCCACTCACCCACTCATCCACTCTCCCACTCATCCACTCTCCCACTCATCCACTCATCCACTCATCAACTCATCCACTCATCCACTCATCCACTCTCCCACTCACCCACTCACCCACTCTCCCACTCTCCCACTCATCCACTCATCCACTCATCCACTCACCCACTCATCCACTCACCCACTCTCCCACTCTCCCACTCATCCACTCTCCCACTCATCCACTCATCCACTCATCCACTCTCCCACTCTCCCACTCATCCACTCTCCCACTCATCCACTCATCCACTCATCAACTCATCCACTCATCCACTCATCCACTCTCCCACTCTCCCACTCTCCCACTCATCCACTCATCCACTCACCCACTCTCCCACTCACCAACTCACCCACTCATCCACTCATCCACTCTCCCACTCATCCACTCACCCACTCTCCCACTCATCCACTCATCCACTCATCCACTCACCCACTCTCCCACTCATCAACTCATCCACTCTCCCACTCACCCACTCTCCCACTCATCCACTCTCCCACTCATCCACTCATCCGCTCTCCCACTCATCCACTCATCCACTCATCCACTCTCCCGCTCTCCCACTCATCCACTCTCCCACTCATCCACTCATCCACTCTCCCACTCATCCACTCATCCACTCATCCACTCATCCACTCTCCCACTCATCCACTCATCCACTCTCCCACTCATCCACTCATCCACTCATCCACTCATCCACTCAACCACTCATCCACTCATCCACTCACCCACTCTCCCACTCATTCACTCATCCACTCACCCACTCTCCCACTCATTCACTCATCCACTCACCCACTCTCCCACTCATCCACTCATCCACTCATCCACTCACCCACTCTCCCACTCATCCACTCTCCCACTCATCCACTCACCCACTCTCCCACTCTCCCACTCATCCACTCATCCACTCATCCACTCATCCACTCTCCCACTCACCCACTCTCCCACTCATCCACTTATCCACTCTCCCATTTATCCACTCACCCACTCTCCCACTCTCCCACTCATCCACTCATCCACTCTCCCACTCTCCCACTCATCCACTCATCCACTCACCCACTCTCCCTCTCATCCACTCATCCACTCATCCACTCTCCCACTCATCCACTCATCCACTCTCCCACTCATCCACTCATCCACTCATCCACTCACCCACTCTCCCACTCATCCACTCATCCACTCACCCACTCTCCCACTCTCCCACTCATCCACTCATCCACTCTCCCACTCACCCACTCTCCCACTCATCCACTCTCCCACTCACCCACTCACCCACTCTCCCACTCATCCACTCATCCACTCACCCACTCTCCCACTCATCCACTCATCCACTCTCCCACTCATCCACTCATCCACTCTCCCACTCATCCACTCAT
Organism: Steromphala cineraria; assembly: GCA_916613615.1. NCBI lineage: Eukaryota > Metazoa > Mollusca > Gastropoda > Trochida > Trochidae > Steromphala > Steromphala cineraria. Next base: position 12,194,824 of record OU744735.1, read on the forward strand.
CCACTCATCCACTCTCCCACTCATCCACTCATCCACTCTCCAACTCATCCACTCATCCACGCATCCACTCACCCACTCTCCCACTCATCCACTCATCCACTCACCCACTCTCCCACTCTCCCACTCATCCACTCATCCACTCTCCCACTCACCCACTCTCCCACTCATCCACTCTCCCACTCATCCACTCACCCACTCTCCCACTCTCCCACTCATCCACTCATCCACTCTCCCACTCACCCACTCTCCCACTCATCCACTCATCCACTCATCCACTCTCCCACTCATCCACTCACCCACTCTCCCACTCTCCCACTCATCCACTCATCCACTCATCCACTCTCCCACTCTCCCACTCTCCCACTCATCCACTCATCCACTCTCCCACTCTCCCACTCATCCACTCATCCACTCACCCACTCTCCCACTCTCCCACTCGACCACTCATCCACTCACCCACTCTCCCACTCTCCCACTCATCCACTCATCCACTCTCCCACTCTCCCACTCATCCACTCATCCACTCACCCACTCTCCCACTCTCCCACTCGACCACTCATCCACTCATCCACTCACCCACAAACCATGACATTGAGATCAAACACTCAACATTTATTCTCTCTTTCAGCCCATAACCTGGTGGGAAGGAACATACGACAGACTCCCCTGTATACTCCCCTGTATCGGGACCAATCCAAGTACCCCAGCAACACAAAATACTTGCTGTGAGGTGTGACATTGTACTATTGTGAAATGAATGTAATGATGACCCTGTTAAAGCATTGTTGATGAATGTTGATATAGTTCTTGTAACGGTATCACTGATGTAAGCATTTACTTAAAAGAAAATAAATATCACAGCATCAATTTCACTGGAACAATGTCGAATGCTTTATTTGTTATGACATCAATGAAGATAAGAAACATTGTTTGCTAAAGCAATCGTGGACGAAATATCATTATTACTTACTATATTTTCAACAATCAACAAATAAGTTTTTATAAAACATCTGTTTAATAACTAACCCTAAATCCGTATGTCTCTGATGCAACTTTCTGAACAAAGCGCACGTAAAATATTAACTTTCGTTCCACCAGACTCATTTAAAGGGGCAGTAGCACGTTTTTAGGGGGAATATAGGGTGATGGAAGGAAAATGAAAATTAATGGTCTCAATTGAAAGACAATGTATTTAAACTAAATGGAGCAGTAATAATTCCAGTATATAACGGTAAGTTTAGCCATGCGATTCCTTTTTCTTACAAAAATGAATTAAAGGTGTTCACAAAAAAATGGCCGCCAATGGATTTGATGTGAATCTTCATTCTTTGTCCTTTGACAATGGATGATTGGCTTGTGTAATGAGATTTTTGACACTGTCAAAATAATACATTTAGCATTCACTTACAATTATCAGTGAGAAATTCAAATTATAAAATTATCAAAAAACGTGCTACTGCCCCTTTAAAGTATGGTGCTTATCATGCATCTATGCATTTGAGAGCCTATTCTTTCGAGTTCCGATGCGTGATCATACTATTCAAGAAATGTCATAAACACTGTATTCATGTCGAGTTAAAGTTTTAACGAAATAAGCTATATGAAACGATAGAGTATCAACACATTTACAATTATGCGCTCTTCTATGTCAAGTTGTCAAAATTTTAAAAAACAAAACTGTTCCCCAAGGTCACATGTTTGAACAGGGTTGAAAGCTAAGGCAATATTTATTCTGTGTTTAAAACCATGCACTAATAACATTATTTGCCTTTAACTGGAAGGTCCCTTTTAATTTCGTTTACATAAAAAAATATTTGATATGACAGTCTGAAAAAAACCCCGACATTGGCAAATCTTAAAAGTGTACACATAGCCGCGAAACCGAAAAAACAGGAGCGGTTTATTCTTAAAAGGATGTTACATATATTCGCTATGAGTTTAGTAATTAGATTGTAAATGCATTTCTAATTTAACGTTTTCAACACTCTATCTTTCCATTCTGTACAACCGATTCTAGCGATTTCATCTTAGTGGTTACGTAAATCTAAGTAGATTTAGATCAACAGGTTTGTTCATTGTATCAACAGAAAGTGATAAACACAATTCATTCTACAATTCAGACAGAATATTTTTCGCCCCATTTTAAATTCTCTTCCCACAGAGGCAGCTCAGTCATACCCAAGTTAGTCTCTGTTCTATTACGGCTAATACATGGGAGAGAAAGGCAGAAATCTGATTGGAGGCAATCGAAGTCAGTTGTGCCATCAGCGACGCCGTTTCAAAGTGGTCATTTACAAAACCTCGGCCATATCTGCGTGGTTCGGCAATAAGGCTGTCGTTGAAATCCAGGGGAGATAACTCTTCCTTTTTCAGAACATCGCTTTTTACCTTCTCATTAGTTTTTATTTGGTTGATTAAAAAAATAAAAACTATCATAAAACAAATAATAGTCAACACAATTATAAAACAGTATTTAACTTATGCAAAACCCTATCAACACCTGTTTTTTCAAATATTTTCCCTCTCCTTCTGTTAATGAAAAATAAACATAAAGGCATGATATTTTCCATGTCACAATACAACCGTTAAGAATTCCTCAAGTCATTGATATGTAAAAGGAGTTTTCATTGGCTGCAAATACCCTTAGTTTATGTTGAGTTGTAACTTTTTGCCGCTAGGGCAATCTGCCGGAACCCCAGGATCTTGACGTAATAGAACAGAGGCTAACTCGGATGTGACTGAGCTGCCTCTGTGGGGAGAGAAAGCGTAGAAATCAAAATCAATGTTCAATGCAAAGCGCACATAAAATATTCATTTTCAGACCATTAAGACCATAACGGTTAGATGTTGATCATGCAACGAATGTACAAATGTACCAAAATGGTACAACTTATGTTTTATGACCATTTTACTTCGTTCAAGAACACCTTAAAAGGAGACAATTATTCTCAGCAAGTATTTATGGTTCAAAAGTTTATGTGTGTCTTCAGGGTATCAATATATACAGAAAATGCGATGCAAACGCTTATTCTTCCAGAGTTTTTGCCCTTGTTCTGTTTTTCTTAACCCTCTTTAAACATTTAGGAAAGTTGCAGATTTTTATGAGAACTTATTTGGCCAGGGATGTTGGTGACTTTGTCTTCTTCTTTTTAATGAGTCCTTATTACTCCCCCTTTAAAGGGGCAGTAGCACGTTTATGGGGGGAATATAAGGTGATGTCAGGAAAATGAAATAAACGGTCCAATTGAAAGACAATGTATTTAAACTAAATGAAGAAGTAGTAATTCAAATATATAACGTAAAGTTTAGTCATGCGATTCCTTTTTCTCACACTAAATGAATTAAAGGTGTTCACAAAAAATGGCCGCCAATGGATTTGATAGGAATCCTCATACTTTGTCCTCTGACTATGGATGATTGGCTAGTGTAATGAGATTGTTGACATTGTCAATATAATACATTTAGCATTAACTTACAAATTTAAGTGAAATATTTGAAATATAAAATTATCAAAAAACGTGCTACTGCCCCTTTAAAGGGGGAGTTATAAGGACTCATTAAAAAGAAGAAGACAAAGTCACCAACATCCCTGGTCAAATAAGTTCTCATAAAAATCTCCAACTTTCCTAAATGTTTAAAGAGGGTTAAGAAAAACAGAACAAGGGCAAAAACTCTGGAAGAATAAGCGTTTGCATCGCATTTTCTGTATAATTATATTGATACCCTGAAGACACACATAAACTTTTGTACCATCAATACTTTCTGAGAATAATTGTCTCCTTTTAAGATGTTCTTGAACGAAGTCAAATGGTAATAAAACATAAGTTGTACAATTTTCGAACTCCGTCAATGTATTGACATCCTAATGAGACACTTCAAACACATATCCTACACAGGGGGTACTCGACTGTACAGGTAAAGCGGAAGTTGCACCTCTGCAACGTCCAATTCCTCACTGTACAGTGAAAACAAAACAACCCCGACTCCACGTTCACGGTTAGTTCTAGTTAATACGTTGTTTATAACAAATTTAAACTGTCTTGGTTGACCGATGAAGCTTTACTGCTTTGTAAACTACCGCATTTATAATGTAACATAACTTCGGTCTCTGCATAATGATGATTTTCAGCTGTCCTTGAGATCGCGTTCGAAAGCCTAACGAAAATATGTCTAAATTTGCCAATCACAGCAATTTAGATGAACGGAGTCATTCAAATTAACCTTTCATATGTTGATAGAATGTGGATATCGTTATATAAATGCCCAATCAAGTATTTCTGACTGTTTCGGCCAAATATTTCGAATAAAATTAAACTGTACGCTGAAGGGACGTTGCGACTGTCTCGGATGCTGACTGTACGGGAAGTTGCGCATTTACAGAGTAACCGAGAACTGTCATATGTTTATAAAATAAGGATTGCATTCAATTCCACACGCCCCTTATGGCTGTAATATTGCTCAAGCGGAACTAAACACCAACGCAATCAATCAATCACTGTTCAGAACTTACATGCATAATAGTTTCGGGTGATGTATGTTTTGTTTTGATAACTTAAATAGTAATGGAGTAATGAACTTTGGAACTTTGTTGAAACACTGAAATTTGATTAGTTTTAGACCCCTACTTCATGTTGATCCCTCTAGCTCCTTAATTATCAACATTTTCATGATAAAGTGCAACATAGCAAAGGTTGTGCTTGAAATAGCGCATGTAAAAATGCAATCAATTTAAAGATATCTTACTTAATAAAGAAACTGTGGAATTTTGAAATGTTCCAAAATTAGGATTTTCCAAAAATCGCAATATTCAAGGACCGGTCATGGACAGAAAAAAATTATCCTGACTTGTTGATATTTTTTTCTGTCTACTCATTACATCTGCTTCACAAAACATTAACGATAAAATTTCTATCTGTAAAAGTTTTCAAACTTAAATTCTCAAAGTAAAATTTTGCAAGCGCCTTAATGTATTGGGGACATGTATCATAACGTACCAACTCCCCGTACAGTATAACTGTTATTATATGTAACTCCCCGTACAGTGCCGGTGCAACGTCCATCAGGGCGTACAGTCTATATTTTGTCTTGTTTCTCTTTAAATGTAATGAAATAAGCATTGATACACCACATGGGCCTTTGAATACGCATTATTTTACTGTATAAGTTACAACAATCATCAAATGACCTCTACATAGTCCGCAACATGAGTTAAACAGTCAATTTCGCGATCGCTACATTAGCTTCGAACGGGCAGTCACTTGAAATGGGCAAGTATGACAAGAATTGAAACATTATCGTAATTATGCCTTTATAAATATGTAGAGAAATACTTAAAAGTTTCATATTTTACACGTTTCAACTCTCAGAAGGTGAATATTACTAGAACTAACCGTGAACGTGGAGTCGGGGTTGTTTTGTTTTCACTGTACAGTGAGGAATTGGACGTTGCAGAGGTGCAACTTCCGCTTTACCTGTACAGTCGAGTACCCCCTGTGTCCTATCTCAAATATTTTCTGAGAGAAAAAAATCCCCTTTCAATATGCATTCGGACAGAGTCCAAAAAGGGGGATAAGGGAAATAACTTTATAAAACAGTTGCACGTTTTATTCTGCTACAAGCCTTGATATCTTTCTTTGAAATATATTGTCTTCAACCCAACTTTTCTTGACACCTATAGAACTCTCTTTCTTGAATGGATTCGAGTACACAAAACCTTTCAGAAGTAATACCGATAACAAAGTTGTAAATTTCAGAAAGAAATTATGAAAATCTAAATTCAAAGCTCCCACATTTAAGTAATGTTTCCCTACTAAAACCTCTATCTTGATTTTAGTTGTAGATGTCTTTAGTTGTGATTTCGTCTACCTCTGTAAGAGGCGGTCAATTTTCAGATTTTCCGGAATCTGCATTCGAATCTAAACGCGGTAAGCATCAAAGGATATGATCTCATACCTCTGTAAGGGGAGGGGGGTAGAAAGTTAATTAAACATTAATGAAAAGTCGCATAAACGATGTCCATCACTGATAATAATAATAATAATAATAATAATATACATTTTTAAGCCTAATATCCAGTGCAAGCACTGCTAATTGGCTGTACATTATTTCCCTGAAGGAATTGCACTTTCAAAGCCGCTACTAAGCGCTTCGCGCGACCACATAGGTCCGTACTTCCCGTATACAGGTACCCAATTGTACAGCTGGGTAGACTGAGTGCAATGTGGATGAAGTGCCTTGCCCAAGGACACAACACGGTGTAAGGCCCAGGTCACATATCTTTGGTGTCTCCACCTGGATTCGAACCCGGGTCTTTGGCGTGATAGGCCAGCACGCTAACCACTACACCACCGCGCTCCACTGATGTCGAGATTTGGCCATGAAGTCCCACGAGGACCCTGTATGAAGACTCTGCTGTGTATACCAGGGTCAACTATGTTATTGCTAGTCTATCTTCTGCCTGCTGACTCCTGATCTTCCGCTTTAACTTTTCTTCAAATGTTGTGTATCGAACCTTCTCAAAGCTGAATATATCACAGATATAGCCAATAATTTGCTCCTCAAGTTTCAGTTTTCAAAATATTCCCCTTTTCTTAGTAAATTAAAATTAAAAAGATTATTTAATTAAAAAGATTTAGATATGCATTGCACATTAACTCAATAATTAGACAAAAAAGAGATAAGTTTGATCTTTATATATACTGACGGGCGAAAGAAAGTTCACTCTTCAGTTAAAGGGACCATTCGGCGCGGGGTATTTTTTGTGGAAACGGAATTCAGGAGGTCTTTACTGTTTACAATTATATATTTGTACATGATAATTTCACACTTAATTTCAAATATGTTTGTGAGGTTAACATTTCAGTTGTTCAAGATTTAACATTTTGACAAAAGAAAACATTGTATCGCTCAAAACATAAAAACATCGTGAGATGAAGGCAATCATCGAAGCTACGATCGTGGAATGCATCACTACGACAAAATGCTGTCAGAACTGGCAACTTTTATTATGAATTATTTGTAAACATGCTCCTCTTGTATCAATCAAGTAGTTATTTCTTAATTTTGTTAATGAATAAGCATTATTCAGTACATTTGTTTTCTCGCGATGCTAAAATTTCAAAATGGCGGATGAAACCCGATCGAGTGGTGCCTTTATAGACTATTAAAAAATCGAGTTTTTGATGTCATATTCTAAAATTGATAAGAACAAGAGTTTAATCTTCATTTAGAGAAAATGAAATTTTATAAATTTATCAAAATTTATTTTGATGTAACTCAAATGTTTTCAACAAAGAAAACACATTCTACACATGTATGTAACAATCGATAAACGTGCCCTTTCGTAACATATTGACAACATTTAGGTAGGGGTTATGATAGTGTAAATTCTATTTCTTACTTCTGCCTACTTTAAATAAAGATAATGTAACAAACATTAACGAGACACCAATTTCCTTTCAAACTAATGGTGAAAAAAAATATATATAATGTGACACGTAACACATAAGTTATATAAGTAAAACAATTTGTTGTCATTTCTGCTTTGGAAACAAAACCATTAAAAAAAGCAAAAGGAGTTACAAAACAAATCTTCTACTCTCTGAAAAATGTACGAAAGATTGGCAACGAATACCCTAGGTGAAAAAATCGTCAAAGTATTATGATTTCTGGATTAAGCGACTGGTACATTTTCAAAACAGAAGATGCTTGCTTCATGCTGCATTTATCATTTCGTGATTTTCAATAATTTGGTTTTGATAAAAACCATAATGCCAAACGTGGTGATATAGATTTAAAACGTCTCGATGTTTCATCCCAAATACAAATTATGATACGTATGGGGCCTATGATGATTTTTCACCATAATCTAAAATATGCTCAGAAACGGAGAACATGCGTCAAGATAACATTGATCCGCGTTATATACCCCATGAAGCACTTTACTTTCCAAAATTACGTATGCTCGTTGACGCACGCCACTGTCCTGTTTTCGATCATGATCGAGACAATATTCACTATACCTTCATGATTTTTCTGTTTGAAACCGATAAGCTGTAAAATTGTCGGAACTTTCCGATGGAATGAAGCAATTCAAAATGTTTGACCACAAGGAAATTGAGGAATTGAGAATAATGAAACATAATGTTAAAACAATCAATAATCAAGTGCACATAAGTTGTAGAGAAAAAAGATCCTTCCCAAATACAATAGGCTAAAGGAGAGCCAGGCGACACCTTCGCATAATTCTAAAAATATCGCCACCTCGCACCACTCGTGGGCTGCTATCTCAAATTCTACACATTGGCATCTACTATAACTTACCACCGTTTCTTGATTAGGTTTCCGACAAAATCTTTCAATAATGTTCTGACTTTCCCCAAAAAAACACGTCGATTCGCGAATCCCCCCTGAATATTACGAAACACAACTTTCACCAGACATAAACCCTAGACGGCAGTGACGTCACAACACGGGCATGAATGTTCCAGACTTTGACATGCTTAGATCAAGGTCAAAACTTGCTGTGTCGCTGTTTTTTATTCTAAATTCTTGTCAACGCAATTTGTTTCTGGACAATATCATTGTCTTGTACCCGATAGGGAGTGTGTATACAAAGATGGCGAAAAAGGAAAAGAAAATCAAAGAACTCTTTTCTCGTGATCGCCGTTGTATTTATGGTTGCCTTTAAGTGTGATAATCAGGGATTGACTCCTGAATATATTTCTGGTTTTTTTCTGAGTTTTGGTGCACAAACTTTGCGTATGTACGATTTCAAGTTTACGTTAATCTCAATTTCATTTTGTAAGCTCAGAGGAGACTTTCAAATGCCCTAGTTCATGTCCTCAATTAGTTTGAATGTTATAAAAAAATTAGCGCATATTCGTGTTTGGCTGTTTTAAAGATTTCTGTAGAACTCAAACTGATTTGGTTCAGGAACTTCGAAGTTATCGACAAAATAACAAATCAACATGGCAGGGGACTGTTGACTCGCCGATAAATCGACGTAGTGGATCCGAGAATTAGGGTAGGGAGGGGACACTTGTGGATAGGGAGTGGACATAATAGGCTGGAGAGGAGCTGTCATAAGTATCAATAGGTATAAAATCTTTATTTACATTCAGGTTATCGGCTGAAAACGCGCCCTTTCAAGAACAGAGCTTATTCAGTTTCAGGTCTTAACCATCCGACAACAATCACTGCATGAGAATTATATATAGAATCTTTTTAATCCACGCACAATCAAAGCATTTCTATGAACTAAATAGACGAATAATCGAGAACTATTTTGTTTCATGATTTTTTACCATTTTACATTTTTTTTAATGTTTTATTCACTTCCGATGGATACAATAAATAGTCAAATACGACATGGAAAGTTACATATACACATGAGTTGACATAAAAAGGTATAAATATTACAATGTAATGTTGAATGACAACAGTTCAACCTTCATAAAGAAACAAGATTGGCAGTAGTTTTACAAGTTCACGAAAACTATGTGTTTGGCGACGGATACTTTCAAGTAACCTTTTTTCCTAAAAGTCAAAATACATTTTCAACATGGATTTCTTCTTACATATTTTTAAAAACGAAATGGTGACATCTGAATCATGTCCCAATCTCGTGTGGGTGATAACCACAGATGATCCAAACACATCGACAAATACCGTGTAAACGAGAATTAAGAGAACGTCTTAATCCGAAATAATGACAGGATTTGAAACAATATTCAGAGAAAATCCAATTATAAACAGATTAACTTATTCATCCAAAGATAAACAACATGTTATCGTCAAGAGCTTAGCCATTTTAACACGCAAAGGTGAAGGTCGGTTCCAAGGGAGGTAATTCAAGTGTTCAAAATACCGCCGATTTTAAAGATTGATGACGACTTAGCGGGTCTGTTTAAAACTGATCCAATTGAATTAAGTTTGATTCCTTGTTTGATTGTTATTAATGTTTTTAACACCAAACACAAAAAAACATGAATGTAATGAGTACTCCAAATTATATTAAAGGTAATTAAATGTTCTTTTGATAATACGGCATAAACGTTAAACTATACAGTGTTTATATAATTAATTGTGATGCGTTTACGCTGAGATATTTTATTCCAATATTCAAGAACAACTTGGATATTCTAAACGAGGTCACTTACAAATTCATCTCATGTTTGAAATAAGAATATTTTAAAACAAAATAATGGGTAACTTGGATCGTCAAAATATAAAACCAAAAATGAAATTGATAGAACTCGCAAAACATTTTAGGAAAATTGGAACACTCAATAAAGTTCAAAAGAAAGATATTTGTCACATTCAACATTAACATCACTTTAAAAAGCACAAAACATTGAAAACCAAAATATCAACCAAAACACATCATTCCAATCAAGCGAGATCAAACGCGATCAAAATACATTTATCAAATAAACGAAATAAATTATTTAAAAAGTCCAAAGTCGCCGTGGGAATCTGTTACAAAACATTTACATCAACATAGCTCACATCAAATGTAGTTCAAACAACTTGGAAACTTTCAGATATTTTAACAAGAAAATTCAATCGATACGAAACTAAAAAAATATCCTCGAGCGGAGACAACAGCCACTGTTTCGTACACCAAACCATGCCAATTATTTTCGCTAAAGCTAACGATTTTATAAACATGATGTAATCAATAACAGAACAGAGATAAATGTTATCTGTGTAAACTTTCCACAATATAAGCCGATTTATCGTCATTATTGTCGGCTTGAAATTCAATATTACCACGAATAATACATGGTTGTATAACATTTTCCCGGATTATTTAAATCCAATTAACGGTTCCCATTGTGTCTGCAAGAACCTTGCTGCCTAAGTGTTGTCTTTTATGATTTCTGCTTCAGTCACACGTGTTGCTGCTACATGGACTTCAATTCAATGTTTTGTTGGCTTATTCCTTAAAGGGGCAGTAGCACGTTTGTGAAAAAATATCTTCAAATTTCTCCAATCAGTTTATGCCACATGAATTATTTGCAAAGGGTCAAACATCTCATTTCTCACCCCGATAGTCAGTAGTCGAAGAACAATCTTTAAAAAGAAGAAGAAGAAGAAGAAGAACGATATTGACGTTCATGGACGGTGTTGAAGTTGAGATTTGCTTCTTCAATTCTTAAGAACCACCAATTAACCAGATATTTGTCTGCTGTATATTGCATCCAACAGAATCACACTGTTTCAACCGAGTCTGTTCACTTGTTGAATAAACTAAGGGTTACTATTCCCTTTTCCGACGGTAAAGAATCATAAGACACATTATTGTAGTCCTGGGCTTCCTTTAACAAAACAACCTTAGCTAAGGTTGGCCTTAACTCCAATTCTTTAACTTTGCACTAAGGCTACCTTAAGGACTTACGATCACCTTAGTGCTTTGTGAAACAGACCCCTGTTCACAGTGACCTAAACTCTATTAAATTGTCTTAGGTTCAAGATCTTGATTTTACGTAATTCATACGTTTGTGTTCTTTAATGCCACCAAAACCAGTTTATAAATGAAGTTTTCTTAAAAAATCGTCTATAATTATTGCTTCTAAAAAAACCAGAAGGTTTGAAAGAGTTATACACGATTTGAAGCAAATGGCTTTATCCTTGCTTAGCCAGTGGTTAAGTTCATGAAATGTCATATTCTAGTAATGATGATTATAAGTTGTGGTCAGGCTTTCACCTGTGTTATATGGAACACCACTATTTAACAATAATTCAAATTTACATACTATAGTGTCATTTCACTAATTTATATGTATGAGAACTGAGAAAGCGATTTGACAAGACAGTGTAACTTTACACAAAAACATTTTTCGTCTACCTTATCTAGCCTTCCGTAATTTCCACTTTACAACAGTGTCTGTTTACAGGTAAAATAAGAAGAGAAAGAAAGAAGAAGAAGAAGAAAAAATTTTTATTTCGGTATAAGAAAAATAATTAGAAAAAAATACAGAGGTGTGACATATAATACTATACAAAAAAAGAAACGCATAGGTGAATGTTTTCCGGATAAATGAGTTTTCAAAACGAAATATGTCCATAAAACATGTGAAACACATTTGGTTGTAGAAACATTTTGATTGTGACAATTTTGAATGTTTGAAACTGTCACTGATTTCAAAATTGTGAATTTGAAAGCGGTTTTGACCAAAATGAAAAAAGCATGGCCAAAACGGAAGCAAAAGCACTTGGAAAGTTGAAATTATTGGAAACATGCGTGTATTCACATTCTCCACAAAGGGCTTTCACCGATCACGAATTGTAATAGGAGTTTTACAATATGAAGAGTAAATGCAAATTCCACGTTTTGGCACTGCAACTCGAATCACCGCCATTGGCAGAATTCAGACTGGAGAGTCGCAAACATTCCTTGCCAGGGGTCATAACGTCTAAAAGAGCACAAACACTTATCTTTTAGAACGCTTCCAAAAATTTGGTTCCACCGATGATTGTCCACGTTCTGGAACACCTTGGGTCATCACAGAGGGTCAAGAATCGCTAAATTTGGTTCCTTCACCCATGTTACCGTATTGTCAATGCTGTGTACACAGCTGCCAGGGTGCCAATACTACACAGAATTTCGCCACAAACAGTACGGAATCGTTTGCAACAGATCAGATTGAGAGTCAGGAGACGCTTCTTTGGCAATATGTTATGACGTCATAATCGCGCGCAACGTGTTCTGTGCTGTAACAACGTTCAGGTCTGGAACCTAAGACATGGGAAATGTGTAAGTCTTAGCGATGCATCAGGATTTCTTTTGCAAAGAGGAGATGAAAAAGAATGGGGTATACAGACGTGTACAAATGAAACTTATGCTCTAAACTGCCAAAGTCAAGTCGTTAGATTTTGGAAAAGGTAACCTGATGATGTGGGCGGCCGTAGGCTACACATTTCTTTCTGGTTTCATTCATTTTCAAGGTAGTCTAATGGGCTTTATGTTCATAACACACTATCATCAAACGACACGTGCTTCCAGTAAATGACGTAGCGTCGTAACGTTGTCCACTACATCGCAAGAGCACATACTGTTGGTGTCACAAGATCATTTCTGACATGTTACAACATCAATGGGATCCCCTATCACTTACGTAATCAAGATCTTAACCTGAACACTTTTGATTTGAACTGGATTGACCGTTTACGTCAAATGCTTCCAAACCTGGCTCAGTTTTTGCAGGACAAGTTGGAGACCATAATCCAAGCATCAACATAGCGACTTATACAGTCTATGCCAAGGCGTTTGAAAATTGTTAGGCGTTCACGTGGTGGTAAAAACAGACAATGACATTCAAGTGACCTCTGATTAGCTAAAGGAAGTTAAAGTCTTATGGCGTGTATGATATCATAAAGTGCAATGATCCTGTTATCTCCATGAGAAATTTCAGTTTCATATACGCATTTACTAAAAGACAGCGTCAATTCAAATTTGACTATAACCACACCTAGAAATATCCAGCTATGCGTTTCTTTTTTTGTATAGTATATATTCTGAACCAGGTAATATCTTCTCTGATTAAACAATCATGTCTATTTCTTTTTTAACAACATTTAAATTAGTAATAATTGCTTCGACATTTCCAAAAAAAGAGAAACTTAAACAAGTTTATATCTGTCCACTTGTTATGGCGTAGTGATCGCACGCGCTTCAGGAGTGTAGGGGTCATCTAAAAAAATATACATGTATTTCCATTTATCTATTTAAAATGTTTTTGTTCAAAACAAAGCTTTTTAAATTTGAGATAACAATAGAAATGAAGCTCATTTTACATGTTTTTGAATTTTCAAAGAATTATCCGAATGTTTTGAATTTGTCACCAAATTCGATTTTGGGTTGACACTCTCAACGTTTCTGAACAGATTGTCATTTTAGTAGATATGTCCACAAAGTATCGTTCGATTTTCAATCAAAAAGCATTTTCAAGCATTTCCGGCAGTACTTTTATTACAAAGCATTTCTTGTTAACCAAACCAGATTTATTTTTGATTAAAATATGTTTACGCCATAACAAAGGAAATGGAAAAGATGTTAACGTTTTTAATGTCCTCTTTTATTTGAAAATGTCAGAGAAATTCCTAATTCAAATGTTGTAAAGTTTTTACTCTGTTAAAAAATACATAGTTTATCACTATTAATCCAAGATTTTCCGTACTTACCATCGTAATCAAAGTTACACATCAATCAAACAAGAAATATCGATATTGAAACTGACAAGTTATACAACCTTAATCCGTTTTTGACAACATATATCGCAGTAACAAAAAAACATATTCCCCGGGAACCGAATCTTCCAATAACATCGTCGTATCCCTTGGTAAATAACAACTAATAAAACCTGTTAAAACACTCTCTGTCGATATGATACTTGAAACGGTAGAAAAGTCCTTAAACCGCTGCTCAATGCCAAAATTCATATGCCCCTGTCACAAAATCTTAGGATGTCAAACCCCTATAAGTAAACGACAACAAAATCTGTCAATCAAGACTAGGTCAACACGGAAATTGACACGGTACAAAACTCCTTAATCCACTATTGACAATAAAATTCTATATATCAGTGGCAAAAACGATATTCCCTTAGCTCCAGATACTTCAATGACAACGTCAAACCCCTATAAGTAACTGACATCGTACAAAACAAAAACATGCCCGCATGAAGTGCTATTCGCTTTGGCGTCCTCCTGAAATTCGAGATTTCTTTTTTTCTTCAATTTGTTCCGTATTTGCGGAAATAACTGATCGCCCCCTTCCGATGGTAGTCTCTAAGCGCACTTTTGCCCCTCACTCTCAGACAGTTGTGGCGAAGTTGTATTCTTGAGCGTCGAAGTTGACGCGGGGCTCAGGTGGTAAACCGGGCATCTAATTAGTTCAACCCTTGTTCCACCGTATTGCCAGTTGTCAGTAGCGCCGGTGAAAGACGCAACGCCAAGTGAATGAATAGGAATCTTGTGTATGAACTTTTCACACATTTCGATCGAGAAATCTGGTACGCGATATCAACTTTTATTACGTGTGAGTGTTTAATTGGGCATGCGCGACTTATGACAATATCAGCACGTGCGTCTTCTTGTCGGTGTGTTTGATCGTGAAATGGACATCATTTGGAACATATGGCTCGTTGTCGGTTGTCAATTTCAGCGACATCTTTGCCACATGGGGAAAGACATTTCCGTGTTTGTTTTATTCTGGTTCCGATTATTTTGTTGGAATCTGATTCCGTTTTATTTTGTCGGAATCACATTCCGACTTCTGAGTTCCGGATTCAAAGTGCCGCAAAATTGATTTGATAATTACAATATTAGAGACAAGTCAATTCGATTCATTTACGATTTTTGTAATTGCGGTGTTGAGAATTTGTGATAATAATGCTATAAATTATCTCCTCCATACAATAAGAAGATAATATTCGTAAGAAGATTATAGAAATTATTACTTAAATGTTTTTGCTACGATTTTGATAGGGCATTTTATCATTGTTGGCACAAGTTTGAATAAACATGAGGACAATGATATAGTAAGCTAAAATGACTAGTTCAGCTTCTGCTTGTATCAATTTTATTATAAAAAATACTCGTATTTATAACTATACTTGGCATATGTCTAGATGATTGAAATGTTTTGGTAACCATACTGATCTTAAGAAAATCAAGATAAATATGACCAATTGCAGACAATATCTAAATAAAAAAGCAGTACTAAAACCAACCATTTTCTCACTTCAAATGGACATTACAAGATACTTGTTAACTTCTTTAACATTTGTCATCAAATATATATTGGGGGAAAATTTGATAAAATAAAATTTCATAAAAACGTGTTGGAGTCCCTTTAATATACTGAAAGTACGTTCAAGACAGATCATCGATTTACTTTTCCAATAAGTGTATGTATTATGTTGTTCTTGAATGAAGATATGGAAAAGGTTGATAATTCACATCATGTTTGTCAATTTTTAAAATAAGGAAGAGTTCTCTATAGATTTTCAACTTCTTTATGATGAACAAAATGTTTGTTTGATAATGGTCTTAGAATAAACACTGAAACGTCGCATTTCATGCAATAAAGAATCCATGGAATTCTCCCTTATTCATCTAACTACTTCTGCCTCTGAAAGAAGTCAATTTTCAAATATTTCCAAACGAAAATGTGGAGATAGGAATTTACTACATAATAGTTTACCACATAATAAAGAAATGCAAAAAGCATAAATCAAACATTCGTTAATTCCATGCATGAAAACACTCAATCTTATGGAAATAACGTTATAAAAAGATTATAAGCTTAAATATTCAACGAGCTTAGAACACACATAATAAATAAATGTGAAATGCATATATCAATTTCATGCATGAAACACATGCGTATTGAAATCTAGTGTGATTCCTAAAATCGTCTTAAATTCAGAATTCTTTACAAAATTAAAATCTTGTATCAAATTTCAATTTCAAACACAATATGTTAGTGTAAAGTAAACGTTAATATTTATTCGTTCTGTGACGGGTACAATTGCACGGTTAAATCTGTTCAAGCGTTTTCTGATGGGGGAGTCCCTATTGGCGAGTGTTAAACGGTGTAATTTCGTAATAAAAAGTGCAGTTCGAAACATATTGGCGACACGTCTAGCAAATAGAGGGGGCACTTTCTAACAGTTGGGGTCGAAATTACAGGGTGTCTTAAGCCTTGTCAAGCAAAACCGTTGAAACTTGGAATTGATTTCGGTGACAAACACAAACGTCAGTCATGCGCGGAGCAAATGGGTATTCTTCGTCAGTCTGTCTCAAGTAAAATCGTACGGGTCCTTTAATAACAGGCATTACACAGTTTGATTGATAGCAATCGACACAAAATTGCACTACTTGATAAGACGGAGGCGCTGGGCCGTGAAAGGTCCCGTATCAAAATGGCGATTACTCCGCGATGAGAAAGCGGAAAGACATACGGTGCGACATACGGCGAGAAAGTCGGCGAAAAACCGCGATCTGTCAAGACATTCGCCCAAAAGGCACCCCGATATCAATTTTATTATCAAATTATATTTGTCACTTCAGGCCCTGGCTGTCTGCATATGGTTGCACCGGCGCCGAAAGCGAGTTAATTCCGGGTTCGAATCCCAAGTGATTACTATGGTCTCTGGTGGTCAGCCCTATTTGTAGCAGATACGGGTGAGGTGATGAAAAGGGTTTAATTTCGGTGTTTTGAGATGTTTTTCCGCATGGATTTATTAATATAGTTTGTTTCTGGGTCACTGCGTTTTGAGATTGAAGCCAATACGGCAGCTAATGTCGCACTTTGTGACTTCAATGCGGGGTCTCAGGTGCAGTGGGGAAGGGGATTTGGTATAATGTTATTTTACGAAAATTCGAGGTAGATTTATGATCTATGGATTTTGTTGTAAGAAAGTTCGGATCTCAAATACTGTAATTATCCTTCCTTGTGTGACATTTTATATTATGTCTAACAAAAGAAAAAAGTAAGAATGTCTTTATATGACCAGAAGGAAAAAAATCTAAGGTAATATTCATTTACAAGTCTCCAGCTGTGATTGATAAGGGGCTATATTAAATCATTGTTTGGGGGAATTAAGTAATACTGTTTGAATGAATATAGGGGAATATGAAGATTTATTTGTACCTTTAATTTCTTTTTTCATGATTTTATTAAACAAAGCACAATGACACACATCGATCTTTTTCGAAGAAATTATTATCCCTTTCAAGAAAAATACACATATATATTAAATTGGTAGTAAAAAATCAAACTTTTAATATTATTGTTACAAGATGTTCAAAATTAAGATAAAAAAGAATTCTAATTCAAATACCATAATTAACGCCTTTAATTTGAGCAAGAGCAAAAGGTTTTTCAATCTCGTGGTTCCTCATTAATTCACGTGGTCGGTGAGATCTTTTGCAAGTACCTGTTTCAACACTAAATGTCTCACAAACAAGTCTCACCTAAATTCTAATCTTTAATCTCACACCGAAGATAAGACACTCTGAATCTTTTTCCCATTTTCCAATTTGCAGAAGCACTTTTATCAATCTTGATCATACTCATGGATGATATGCCAAGAATCTTTGAACGTAAATATATTTCTTTATTGTCCTTCTTGAATCACGATCAGTGAAATTGATCATCAATGCTTGATATGCGGAATTGGATCTTTTCGGTTTAGATTTTGTAGAGGCTCTTTTACGCATTTCGTCTTTTTCTCATTCCGTCTTTTTGAATCACAGAATGCACTGTGCAATCCCCTTTGGTTCTGCTAATTGAGGGTCTTTTGTTGGGGTGAATGAGAATGAGATGAGTACACAAGGTTTGTTTTATTTATCGATTAGTACAGCCTTGGAACGAATGATAATCGATAACACCTCAAATGAAAAAGAAGGTTTATGTAAAAAGAGTGCTAGGATATTCAAACGGAATGACAAGTCATCGAAGTTTGCGAAATTTTAACGAGCTCAATTAGAAGACAAGTTTGTATCGTTTCCTGACTCTTTAAGAAGGAATCGATGAATCAGATAAAAACTGTGACGTGTTGACTCCTGCCTTAACGCTGGTAATCGTGATGTGTTGATTTCTCTTGTCGATTGAGGAATCAGCTACAGAAACTGTTAAGAGTTTTCACGAACCTCAAATTTCAGACAAATGTCATGTTAACCGATGAAACCCCAGTTAAGGTTGTAACTGGTATACAATACAATACTAAAGATAAAATATATATATAAGTATGATATAATGCAGTCTGTGTTTGACTGAATATACCTTGAAATAAGATAATAAGTTAATAAGATAATAAGTTAATAAGATTATAAGATATTTTTCAGCTCAAATCTTCTAAACCTCACTGAAGTTACAATTGGTCATCTCTTCACTTTTTTGCACTTTTCATCCTAATTTTTACATCTCAGTCTTTCATGAGACATGTGCGCTACGCGCAAGAGAAGGAAATCTAGTCCTGTTGAAAGTTGTGAAAACAACGTTCCTATACGGAGTCGTTTAGATATTAACTGTATTTTTGGATATGTTACTACCGACTGACCTATATTTTACTCATTAAAGCACAAATGATTCATATGAAAAACTTATGTTCATTAATAATAATGATTTTAGGAAACACTATCGGTTCTCTGGCATATTAGTTTATTTCAACATTTAGATATTGTCACCATTAATAAAAAGAAATTAAAAAATCTAGATTTTGATTTATATGGATTTTAAAGTGGACAGTTATTACATAGATACTGAAAATATTGTTCTTTACGTCTTTGGATTGAAAAGCATACATATATAGTTACACTTGATTTATAATTATAATAATAAGATTGCATTTATACAGCGTCTTTACGTCTTTGGATTGAAAAGCATACATATATAGTTATACTTGATTTATAATTATAATAACAAGATTGCATTTATACAGCGATGTTTATAAATATCATTTTAGATGAAATCTGGTACCCTTGGTCACGATGCGTTTACAAAATACTTATTAAACGGTCTCTCATTAAAAAATTATGGATTCATAAATATGAGTTTAATGGTGACACAATAAAATAATGGATTCAAGTTTCAGATTATGATTTTGCTTTTCCAATAAATATCGTTTGTCCTTTAAACAATAAGTGTTCTTATGAATATGCTAATAACTAGTATTCTAATACATTTCTTTTCTTTTTGCTTGATCCTTTATAAGATTTCCTGACGAACATATTCACGCTTCGTTGAATGTCCGACTGATATCCTAATGCGTTCAAGGGTTATCTAAATGCATTCATTTGAATGAAATATTCACAGACACACAAACTTGTCGTGCTTTTCGTTCGAAGATCTAGCGAATGTTGTATTACATTGAATAGATTTGAACATATTCGTGAGGATTTATGTTCTTTCCCTATTTTCTGAAAGTATCATAGTTTAGGTGATAGTTATCATAAATGATTATTCATGCAGAACCTTTCAATATCGGTTTAAATTAATGTTATTCAAAACTCAGTTATTAATTTCGTTTTATGTGATGTGAGTGTTTTAAGAAATTTTATTTTTCGAAAGGTTAAAAGCTTGATGTCAAACTCTTTGTCTTTGTTTTTACTTTCTTAATACAATAGTCGGCAAAGATGACATATTACACCGGTCCCAAATATCAGAATTTCTACCTGAACATTATTTTGAATATATATAGAGAGAGGACAAAGTCACTTGTCGAATTTTTTTCCACGGAAACCACCAGAAAAAGTTAATAATCTCACAGCCACACATGCTAACTACTCCATATACTCATCCTTTCAAGAACCTAGGCATTATTGTTTTTAGTTATGTTCCTGATATTTTTAGTTCTGTTTCCATGAAAACCGCTAAAAATAAAAATCCGAAGACATTCCTAAAGGCACATCTACACTTGCTTATTGGCCCACGTACTAAGTTTCAATAATCTTGGCTTAGTTTTGGAGGCTCAAGAAACGAGATGATAACGGACGGTCGGACGGACAGGGCAATATTAGCCATAGGTTTAAAAAATACCGGTGGGAAAAAACTCCTATAGGTCACTTTTTTTAAAATAAAACATTTTCTCTAAAATTCAGAAAAAGCGAATTTTATACATGTAAGAGATATTTAAACTAAAGTGATAAATATCATATTACACACATTTGCCTTTTTAATGAAACATTGTGATTGAAGAGGTTATCAAGTAAATTATTATTTGTTATAAATGGTTGGTGTATTCAAATGTTGTGTACAGAATTTTCAACACTGATGAATCATATTTATAAATTCTTCAAATTTAATCAAAAGGTCATATAAAGAATTGTCTCGTTCTCACACAAAGAAAACCAATTCATGTAACCATTAAATTATTCGTTGCATTTTTATCCTTAAAAAGTTTTCATAAAACAGCCCAACTTCTATAAAGAACGTTAACATGGATACTACCTTTTAAAAAATCTATGCTTCTGCTGCTTTCTAAATCTTGTCAGTAACGCAAGCTATGGCATTATATCAGATAACTTCATCTCTTTAAAAACAGACGAAATATAACTTCGGAAACCCTGTCTTCAACTCCTTTAAATATCAAGCGTCGCTCAACATCTGATGAAGGCAAGGTGATATTTCAACGAGGACGTTAATTAAAATCGATATCTTTTTACAAATTTTGATGAGTGGTACTTGATATTTCACACCAAAATGAAGCATCTCATTTGTTAGATATCCGATGTCATCCATGTTTGGCTTTTTGGAATAAAAAAGTCTCGATTTGCCACATAGAGGATACTAAACGACCTTCCATGTAATACTATTTTTATTAAACGAGTTGATTCTTAAGTATAAAACGAGCCGAAGCTTTCGTGGGATTAATATTAATCATTGCTAATTGATTTTTGTTACTCACCTGTACAAGATGTGATGTGATGTGATATGGGGTTTATCGCCGCTTTCAAGAGTATTTCACTTATATCGCGGCTGCTAGTATTATTGCAGGGAGAAAGCCCGCAACACAATTGTGACTATGTATTGCTGTGAAACCTGTGAGCATCGGCTGGAACTAGCGAACCATGGGTGGTACTACGCTGAAATTCAGTGTACCATTGCACCCAAACCCGACCTGCGTGTAGAACAGTTCTCTACTGCAGACAAAGTTGCCGAGCCACTGGCGGGATTCGAACCACGGACCTCCTGATCCGAAGCCGAACGCGCTAACCACTGCGCTACCCCGCCCCCCACCTTTACAAGATACTTCATTTAAATATCTATAAAGCAAAATTACACTCGTGTATTATCGCTCTATAAATGTCGTCATATTAGTATGTCGTAATGACGTCACAATGTAAGCAGCGCCGCCACAATAGCGGCTCTCAGGTGAATCTTATTTTCAGGATACTGTCGACATAGCGCCTGGTTTATGTTGGCTCATTAAACAGAATACTGAACGTCCTTCCACACATGTCATTGTATTTAATTAGTAAATGATTAAATGTCAAACTCGCTTTCGCTCCTTTAATGCATAATCGCTAACTCGTTTGATAAGAATAATATCAAAAAGAGGTCGTTTATTATCCTCTTTGTTTCTTTGTTATCATTTTAAAGTGGTAAACTTAATAGTTCAAGGTTCGAGTCCATGTCATACTGTAAACTACAGAAACTCTACAGATTAAATGAAGTGAAACTCAAGGCAATATCGCATAATTGTATAACGTCAAATTGTTTTAATAAAATGGTAGTAATGCTAAAAAGAACCTTTGCTAAATATTAGATTGTGAACATGAAAATATAAATATTGATGTCTCAAATATTGGGATTTTTTCTATATTGATTAAGAGTTTGTTGTATTCTGCGTTACATTCAGTCACACAGTTTCATTTAAGTCATCACCATTATACTTAAAATGTACTGTGATTTCATACATTAAGATATATGTTAATGATAAGTTACATCAAATTACAAATAATTGAAATGAATAGTCGTATGGAAGAAGATTGATGCCAAGTCCGAACAAGCGATGTTTACTCTTTCTTATATGCAACCTTTCTTCGCGTGAAAATGCAATTTTCCTTTTTCATATGAATAGGACTGAAATCACTCAAAGGCAACTTTTTCAAATTGTTTCGCTATTTTGATTTCAGGAATTTATCAACTGAGGCTTTATTAATAGCAAAAAGTTTGGATAAAAGGAAATGTACATGTGTAAAGATGTTCGGTCATCTATCTTGTTATGACTAAATACATCCGATCTTTGTCATTGATGGGCCTTTATACACCATTTCTGATGATCTTTCATTGTTCCAATTAAATCCGACCTTTTCTAATGATGGTCATCTTGTGCCTTTAAACACATTGTATATATCAAATAATTGTGAAAGTTTTAAAAACATGCATGTCAAACAATACATCATTGAAGGACAAGGATAAAATATAACCAGCTTAAAAATATGTCAACCTTGCTTGATGCATCTATTTCTAAAAAGGGTAAACACAAAATCATTATATATATTGATATGTATAAATAAAATATAGATATATAAACATGTTGTTAGCACCACAGAGTCAACATTCTTACAGGAAAACAACACATAAACGTACTAATTGTTAACATAAACAACATAAACACGACGTCAAAGACGAACAGGAAGAATGAAAATCATCAATTATACCCTTCCTTCCTGAAAAAGATTTTATGCATCCTTAACAAGACAACGATGTAATTGATGTCCTTATGAAAACTTGTCTTCGGGTTTGCTCATACGTTGAGTCGGCGCTGTAACTGGAGCCACGTTCAGTAATTATCGACCACTGAGTTTAAGAGATATGAAAAGCTTTAAAGGAAGACGGCGGACAGCGCTCTAAAAGCCGGTAACGTAACACAAGTCGTCCAGCGTTGTACGCGCGCATCTTTCTTCCGCTAATGAGGCCCAAACGAGGCTGCGACGCGCGTATAGTCGACGTGGAGCGTATAATTGGAGAGTAATGAAGCTACTTAGAAAACGGCGGTCGCGACAACTCAGGACGAAATGGTGACTTCAGGAGTAATTGTCCAGGTTTCTCTTCTCTATCAATTCAGCCCTTTAAGGAAAAAGCTAGTCACAGGATATGAAATCAATTGATTAATGAGGGGCTATGTTTTGTCGCGCAATGGTATACCCACCTAGGAGACGTTTCACTACAGGCCATCTTATTAGTACACGTTTTCCTCTCAAAGAGAAGGGAACGACACGAGTTTGTACGTCGTTTGTCTTGTGACGATCTTACAATTTTGAAATAAATACGTTTGAATTGTCAATACCTAAACGGATTTCCTTTAAATAATTTTTCGTTTACAACGTAGAGTTCTTGAATGCTTGCAAAAGACGAACATTAACAAATAAAGATGCTCATTACAGATAAACTGGTATCGTTTATGGTAGATTAACATTTAGTCTCAGAAGTATTTTTTTCAATATTGACAATATGTTTAAACAAATCATATATTATAACAAAATAGAAGATGCTTTAACTTGAGCGATCTAGACTTGCTATACTTTTCTAGACTGGGTTTGTCATCAATTAAACATTTTTGCTTTAGGGTCTGGATGACAGTCTACGTTTATGGCTAAAAGCTGACCAAACATCATTTTGTTATTTTCTATAATTAGGGTTTAGTTTTTTTCAAATTCATGAATCAAAATGCTGTAATTACTCATCAACTCAACTAAAATATACCTCTGTTAGGCTACTAATGAAACAAGTAACAGCAAGTCAATCGATATTTTAAGATAGTCTTAGTTGCGTTTGATGTTTCCAGCAGAAAATTAAGGTTCAAAGCTGACTTTCACAAGCTCTTTGCTTCATTCTTTGTAACTAGTTGTTTCCATTATGGTTAGATGTTCAGGTTGCCTGTGTGAAAGCATAAGCAAGTCTATAAGAAGACCTGAGGACTCAATGAAGAAAAAAACTCCTTTTAGATTTATTAATCATCTCCTTTCAAAGTGGTAGACTTGCTTTAAAGATGCATTGTACATATCATGCATAGACTAGATCATCCAAGATTAAAATAAATAGTCAGGAAAAGTATGGACTCTATGATGACTCATACTGTCTCCTTTGCATAATATCAAGTCAGTAAAAATCAGTTACATGTATATTGTTCTCAAAAAATATATCCTGTATCAGCCTCACGGTTTATATTTCTATATAGGTAACTCTGTCGAAAATTCTTTCTTAGTTCATGTATTCGATGAATCAACGTTTCAATATCTTATATAGCAATGTATTCCATATTCCCTATGATCCTTACATTTAGACAGATATGCATACTTACCCGATTATAACTCTTTCAGAGTTTATTTTCAAACTGACACAATGATCAAAATACAAAATGCAACCTTTTAAAGTGATCAGTCTCAAAGTTACTATGAAAGCTGCTTTTTCGTTCAATGAAATATGAAACAATATTATTTGGATGTATTACATACATGTTGTCCCTTTTGATGACATCAGATACCTTACGTAGCACAAAGGCCTTTGAATTACATCCTTGGTTACCGTACGTATTCTCCCAGGCATTTGCAAATCTCATCAAATATTACAAAATATTTGCAGCAGTTCCGTGATGAAGAAAACACGCCTTTGTTCTTTAAGAGTCCATCTTTTTTGTCCAATTATATATGAAATATGTTATTTGAGACCGCCAAAGTTCGATCGTTCCCAAAGGCTTTATACAAGTCGAAGATTTGATTTCCTAATCCTTTAAACAAATCGTCAGATGACGTTCGCGTCTCAGTTTAGCTCGAGTTCTTTGCTAACGAATCAATAAAATTGAAGACGTAGTGAAAATACTTATGATGCACATTAAGACATTATAGGAAAATGGTCCGCATTTAGTACAGAAATGCCTAACAATTAGATAAAGGGATATAATGAAACAAACACATTTCGAAACATTACTCCTTTATACTGAGAGGAAATATTTCTGTTGTATTCTATTAAAAGAAGAGAAACAATTTTAACGATTGAAGAGAAATATCGTTAGATGTATACTGGACCAAACAAAATAGGGATCTTGTGATTTACATGAGTATCATTTCATCAGGTAATCAGTGTTGAAAAACATTATATAATTATTTTCATATATACCTATGTCCAGTATATTGAATATATGGTGCAAACTTTGATGAAGTTGGAACAAACAGTATTTTCCGCATAATTTTAATCTATCAACTCATTGATTATTCAACACATATTATGTGCTTTAAAGGGGCACGTTTAAGGGGGAAAAGTAATGGTTCCAATTGAAAGACAATGTATCAAAACTATAAGGAGAAGTAATAATTAAAATATATAACGTAAAGTTTAGCCATGCGATTCCTCTTTCTTAGTAATGAAATTTTTGACACTGTCAAAATAATACATTTAGCATTAACTTACAATTATCAGTGGAAATTTTTAAATATATAAAATTATCAAAAAACGTGCTACTGCCCCTTTAAGGGAAGGATATTATATCGTTTCTCAAGCTCAGGAGGCTTTTTCAGAGTGTTAAAGTTATTTACACTTTTACAAAGTTATATAGATGAAAACATCAATGACAAACAATAGCAAACAAACAAACAAGACAACAATAGCATTGATTTTTTTTCTACACTACATACCGCTTTGTCTCATTAATAAAACCCTACACGGGATAGACAACTTATAAATAGTTTGTTTCGTTCTTTTAATCAATCTTTGTTATAGAATACTCAATATGGGTGAACAGCCCTTTAAGACATATCAATATGTGCGAACATACTGAATACAAAGTACATATGCGTAGAAATAGAAGTTACGGGTAATGTATTTAGTGGTACATAAAAGGTCTGTATATATAGTCTATGAAACGTGTGGGGGTGTTAAATTTAGTTATTGGGTAGTCAAACATGTTCCAAACTTACACCAATATTTGATTAATGGCTGAAATAACTATATTTAAAATTCGTTAATTAACCAATCTTACCTGCAGGCTTCGTGGATAGATTTACCTTATTAAAGTGTAATTAGAGAATGTAGATTAATTAGGATGCCACCTCTATATTCATATCCTCTATGGTCAATACTTCAATCTGTATATACAGACGTAGGCATTCAATAAATAAATTTAACAGAAAACAGAAAACACTAATTTACTTACATCGACATCTATAGAAAAATTATATTTACTCTAAAATGCGTATTACACCTCTAATTTTGTTTCTAACAGAAATTAATTTTAGAGAAAGTTTTAAAATTAATTAATTCAAAGCTTTATAAAACTTACGTAAATTGAGTACACAAAACAGGGAGTTAACTCTTTTCGAAATCGACCCGGTCGATCAAACTATCATACGGAGAATGGAAATTCATTCATATTTGATACAAATCATAACGGATATCTTAAAATTTCGAAATTTCCGTTCGACCTCTTGAAGCACGGATACTCCAACAGCGGATTTCCTAATCCAATAACGGTACTCGTGTCTGCACGATTTGTCGAGTTCGAACCCTCGACGGTTTCCGAGTGGATTACCCTGGTGTCCCCATATCCGGGTTAAGAATGATTACGGCAAGTTTATGGATATACAACTTCTTTGAAGGTGACGTTGCCACATGTGTTGATGCTAATGGCGTTTTAAAGCAAGTACCTATTGGTAGGTATGTCGAAACGTCGCCTTCGCGGATTAAAGACGTTGTATGTCCATAAATTTGCCTTTATCATTCTTCGTCAAGTCAACTAGAATGCTAATCAGTATATATGAAGTATATATGCGTAGGTTAAAGAAGAAGAAGATCATGAAGAAGGGGGAGAAGAGGAAATGTTTGATAAAGTGTGACATAATGAATATAAAAGCACAAGCTAAAATTGCATACATTAACATAAGATATGATTATGTATTCCTGCCAGCAATAACCTATAAGACACTAATTCAAGTGTTTTAAGACACTATATTATAAAGCATATAGTAAAAATTAGTACTTAAATATTAACCGGCGTTTCGAATCCGAAGATAATAGACGCCTTATAGACAAAGCTAATTATATATTAACAATTATGAAAATCAATTTAATATCATAGAGTATTAGTAAAATGATCTGTCACTCTTAATTCATTTAGAAATTGAACATATTTCTTAAATGTTATAAACGGTTGATTAATATTTAAAGGACTGCGCTTTTTGCTTATTTCACATTTTCTACAAACTGCAAGTTCGGTTTGAAGAACAAGATTTAGTATGGCATCAACATTAGCTACATATGGGAACAAATAAAACATATTTTCAAATAGTTTTAAAAACTTTAACTAAACATGTTTGGAAAGTAAAAATGCCTTTCTTACAGCTCATTTAAAAATAAAGTAAACGAAAACAGAAAAGGAGGGCTTGTTTTGTTTTTTTCATACATTAATTGAATGATGACATGAAGACTCTATTTCGTCATAAATAGATTATCTATACACAGCACGTTTAAATAATAAACTTACTTTGAGCTACCTAAAAGTATGACCAAATTCATTTTCATAGAATAATACTTTGAATTTATAAATACATGAGTTATATAATGTCATATTATTCTGACGAGTGTCCACTCTTTGTGGCATTATGGGATAACTGCCGCCGAATCACGCAGTCATAAGGAGTTATACTAAAGTTTCAGTAAATCACTAATGAAGAGTAGACGACTCTGGTCAAAGCCTTCTCCGTCTAATAGTATTGAAGATTCGGAAAAGTCTTTTCAAAATCATCAATGAGCATTAATGCATGTGTATAATACAGCAGATTGAATGTAAACTGCCATGTAAATCGGTTACATGTGTTCAACGTAGATATGATATATGTTAAATGATAAACATTTGACTCGTTTTGATGAAATACAAGATGCATAGTACACATATAATTATCAAAGTTGTAAAGTGTTAAATTAAGAGAAGAAATACTATACTTATGTGTAAATATAATGACCATTACGATATATTTACATATATCATTGCACATGACAATGTGCAAAAGTCTGTTGCGCATAACATCTTATGTAAATAAATCGCTCTCCATTTTCTTACAATAGAAATTACTCACGTAACCTTTCTTACAATTGGGAAACATTTCCCATTTCTGGAATAATCCGCTAACGAATACCATTTGAAAGACATATTAAGGGCATATCATTATTGATAAGGAACGAATTACATTTTCGACTCACCTTACTCCATACAACCCTAACATTTCTACATGCCAAAACGTCTACAAAAATAAAAGCAGAATTTTGAGCGTATCTCGCATTTGAAAAGCTCGACGCAAACTGTCGGGTAATATAGAGAGGAATTTGTTTTAATAATAATAATAATAATAGAATAGTTTATTAATGTGTCTTGAGTTTTTACAACCCCAGGCCTATTAGGCCGACAAGACACCGTTACATTGTACGGTGATAAAAAATCATAAAATAAAAAATGTCCATGGCATTCTATGTTTACGACACGAGTGCATAGATATAAGTATTCCCGAGCAAGATCGAGGGTTATACTGATATTTAGGCACGAGTGTCATATAGATGATATGTCATGGGCACGAATGTATTCTGATTATTGTCGTAGTCGTTGATTAATGAAGATATACACCCTGTATTGCATATTGTGTCAAGTCGTGTCCAGCTGTTCCTTATTTCATATTGTGAAATATAAATATGTTGACAACATGTCGAGTGAATGAAATGGTGCTTCATGTTATATAGTATAACAAGTGAAAAACATAAACAATTGTTGTATCTTAATTATCTTTTTCTGTCTTTTGGGAATGCTGTCCTCTTTTATCTGGGCTGTTCAATTATTTTAAAGGGTGAAGGCCATGTTACACATCATTTGTCAACCATGAAAAGTGTTGTTTGAAGTGTTCTGTCTTTTGAGACGATACCATAGGTGGGTGTGAAAGCTAAGATTATAACATAATGTATTGTTTAGAAGAAACAAATTATAAATTGATGTACTTTTTTTATTGTACATGTTTGTATTTAAGTTAATATCTAATATTTGAAATGGGTTATAATGTTTTGCGAATGCAAGAGTACAACATTAAGTGATAACACTTATATTTTGTCAATAAGATACGAAACGACATTGTGTTTATTGAGAAACAGCGAATGTCTATTATTTTGAAAAATGTTTCAACCAATTTGTTTAAATAAACGGCCATTGAGCTATAAAGTTAATTTATTTTGTTTTTGAAACATAATCGACAGATTAATCGACAGTGCCAAATAAATGAAAAATGTTTATCTTCCATGGAGCATTGCTCATGACTGTGCGAAATCGTTACAAAACATCGTCTTTTTTCTACAGTACTGCCCAAACGATTTACGAAAATAACTGTTTTATTTAAAAAGATAAAGCGCTCTTTAGGTGTGGGGTTATTTCAGCTATGATCCCTTTGAAACAGGTAGAGAAAATTAAGGAGTATGGACAAATGCAAGCACTTCTAATAATGGCATAATTTCCTGTAATTTTGATAAATATTATCATTTCCATCCCATATTGTTGACGCCATGTGTTCTACTGTAAGATGAGGGTTGGAAACCCTCTGGCAGTCTATTTTTCTCAAGAGCCGAGCTGGAACTAATGCAACGTTTGCTTCACGGCGGGTTCCGATCCGAGCTTGGTCTGTGCCAGGGAGAGCCACTACCGCCTATCTTATTCATGTTCTCAGCACATCTTTTCAGTCCTAGGCTCCTTCCAGGCACTTTGAAACGACTTCCTCCAGACCATAAAATCTGACCTCTTGCATTGTCCACCTGCATTTCCGACAAATGCCTCCGTCGAGGGAGGGACTACCCCCAAAGGAGCCTCTCCAATCCCCCATCTACCCCGGGCGTAGTTTTCCTACGACAAAAATCTGGCGTCGACTGGGTTTGTGTGGCGTGTCATGAATTGCATTGAACGATTTCTCGGCTTTTAATAAAAATCAATACCGTCTTAACATGCCTGAGGACTTCACGGACGTAACTTGAACGCTCTCGTTCTATATTTTATTCCCAGTCAAGTCCGCTTTTCATCACTAATTACTGGAAATTTTAATTAGAGAAGGGACGGACTGACTGAATGACTGCGCATCAGCTCCGGGCACTGCGTGTGGGTAACTTAGACGATGGAGGAGGAACCGCATTGTCGTTGCCTGGAGTTTCAATATTATTTATGGTTTGTTCTGTCAACACAGCTATCAGATGTATTATCCATTTAGTTTCCATAACTTTCATTAACTTATAAAACGAAGACTATGAATACTAATAAATAGTATGGTTTTCCTGCGTTGATTTGGAGTTTCCCAGAAATTTTTTTTTATAATTCGAATTTTCATTTTACAAATTGTTTTTTTTTTTTCAAATCAATAGAACATTTTTAAAATCATCTCCTGCGGATTACATCGCAAAAACTTCAACCATATTACATTTTTATTGACAATTTTTTTCTAAAATGTACTTTTAAAATTTACCTGAGAAGTATCACTGTCCCCATGAAAGGCTTTTAGATGTTGGTAGGAGCTATCATCTTTACTCTTATAATGTACCCTTTAGTTTAGACAGGAATTGATGAGAGGGTTTCAAGGAATCTTGTAAGTTTTGAAAACGAAGAAGTGATAACGGTAAATTGAGAACAGCCGTAAAGGTCAAATCATCATGGCAGATTATTTATCTTCAATATGACATTTTAATTGTCCAAAATATAGACCATTTGTCTCAGGCATTTCTTTCGGGATCACACAGTTATTTTCGTATGATAACTTTTACATAACGAAACAATGACAAGATTGGAAAATCAACAAATTTTAATGAACTTGACATATATTTATATAACAAATTATAGATTTAGAAATGTTCAACACTTTTAGATTGGTTAATGCTAGTTGTAAATGTACATGCAATTGTAAATGTTCATCATTTCCAATATCAATAATTATGAAATTATATATATTTTTTAAAACAGGTAATAACATAAAAATACTATATCAAATACACCTTTAATGCTTTAAGCCAATGTCCAAATCCAATTACAAACTCATATGATCATATGGTGATTTACTATAATATCATATTGAATTTCATGTTCATATATTCATTTTCAATTTTTGTAATTTATCATTGATTAAATTTATTATGAAATAAATGGTTCATTCTTCATATTCCGAAAAGTTATCAAATGCAAAGATTTATCATGATATAGGAGAAATATTTTAAAAGCTATGGAAGGGCACACTGTAACCTTCAAACAATTCATTATTCTATTGCTCTTATGACAATGCACCGAACTTTTTTGAAATTCAAGACGAAAGATTTCTCTTGAGAAAACCGAACCTTTCAAAAGTTAGAAACTCAAAATCAGGATGGAGAGAACACACGTGCGCCAATGCTTCATAATTGATAGCCACATTTCGCAGCGAAGTCTTCGGAGTAGTTTGCGAATCATCCGAAACAAGATCAATCTGATCGGAGCAGCCCGAGCACGTGCATGCACGCACTACACGTGCACTCAAACACACGTGCTTTTTCGGCACCTGCGCTTGACGTGCGCATGCGGTTACAAAATTTGGTGTCTTGAATCCAAGACAGGAGAACGCTCTTGGAACTGACAGCCTATAATTTGATAAGTCACTATTGTCCAAAAATAATATTTTTGATTTTTGATACCTTTTAAAACGCCTTCTGTCCAAAAATATCATTCATAATTCACATGAAATGTATTTATCTTTACCTGTCGGTAATGGCATCATTTGAAAGCTTTTATGGATTTAATACTCATCCTGATGGGCTTCCACGTGTTTATAATACGTGCACATTTCTCACCCCTTCACCACACACGTGCTAATTACATCGGGGCAAAATATTGAATTCAAGTTTGTCTCAGGTTAATGTATAACGCAGCATAACGTGTAGTTTACGCTTGATTAAACATTTTACAAATCCTGCTTTAATTATATTTTGAATATAAACAAATCAAAGTCGATATTCTGTTTGCGGTGTTTGCGTTTAAATTTGAATTTGTTATGAAATCATCTATACTTTTGAAGCATTGATATATGAGCTGTTTGAGTTGGTTGCATAGAAAGGCACGAGTAATTCTATGGATGAACAACTTCTTTATTTGACAGTAGCGACCGTTCGGTAAAGATCCTTATGCGGTATCCTTGAAAACGGTATAGGAATCTATATGGGTCGCTACTGTCAAATAAAGAAGTTGTTCATCCATAGAATTACTCTTGTCTTCATTGATGTGAGACACCAAAAAGAAATCAGCATCTATATATATATGATGAATTATGTTAAATAAGATGAAAAAAACATAGTCTATTCAACATTTCATTTCATTTCAACAACAAAAATATTTCCTAGTCAATTGTTATTTATATAACTCCGGTATCTTTTTATCCAATAAAATGATATCTGATAAGGTAAGGTTATTTTAATGGTTGATGAGTTATTGATAATAGATTTTTTCTGTGACCATTTCAATTCCATTATTATTTTCAACCACTTGATATTCTTTGTTGTATTACCTATTCGTATATATCATTTTTGACGTCACCTGATTTTTCCCTTTTCGTATGTTTATGATTTAGTCACTGATGTTGCAGTTGGTCTTTGTCTTCAAATGTGTTACTAGCTAACAAGTTACACTTCCCAACATTTCCTTAACCAATTCAGCCTTTCTTAATTGCTAACGAAAACATAACCTTCGAAATAAACATGAACAGGTTTACGACATGTCGTAAAACCGAGAGAGACACAGATTTTCCATAGACAGTGTGAAAGAGACATCACATGATTGAAACTAAATATTGTGCTGTCCTGATTTATTTGTTTATCCTCAGTATGCCATAAACATGCTTTTGTTTCCCTATTGCGCATGCACATGCGCAGCCCGACGTCTTCATTTACACAGATGGTCACACACTGGGCAATAACACGTCTTTGCGCATGCGCGTAACTCTGCACGTTCGTAAGTTACGTAAGACGTAAACGATCTCGTATTTCTCCTATCTCTATGGGAAATCACAGTAACAGAGGACTGTACGCGGTGGGTTTCAGGGACAAATTTCGACGAATACAAATTGATTTAAAATTGTTTGGAAAATTAATATCGTTTGAAAATTATATACATGTAAATTATATATATTTATTCCTATATGTATATAACGCATGCTTACACACTACTGTCTGTCTATCACGAGAGTATGTTTGGGGGTTTATATCATATATGATATTATAAACTTCTTTTACTGTGAAATCACAATGGAATGTACAAAAACTGTTTTATCTCGGAATGGTATTCACATACGATTTTGTTTGTTAACCACTCCGATTCCTTTTGGAAAAAATATGTTTAAACCTAATGTAGCACATAATTAATGTTTGAGAGATATCAACCACAAATCACTACCAAAAGACGCCTCTTAATAAATATACAACTCATTCTGTCAATCACATGTAAAGTGACATGCTTTGATGAGAATTCAAGGGTCCTTTAAAATACCCGGAGCATGAAATAGCTATTTGGCGAAATATTAGTTGAGAAAACGGGTATTGTCGCCATCATAAAAGATAAACGACGCTTTGAATGACAATGAGAAATTGGCATCCACGAATATCCTTGAAATCTATTCGTGTGTATTACTACATGATGTATATTACAAGCAATGTGTCAATTATCTCCGATATTGACTCGCCTCTCTTCATCTCCACGTGGCGCACGAGATTTTCGTAGCAAATCCACGTGCAAAGCATGCCAAATTAGGAAATGTAATACAACGGCCACCAGCCGCGTCTTTTTCCGTGGCATTGATTGAGTGTGTTCGGCCAAGATGAAAAATCATATACAAATGCTTTCAAAATTATATTGTCATTTGATGGTTAATTATAACGTAGCGTTTTTTAACATTTATTGAACGAGTAGATAATTGTTAACCAGTTGATCGTTAGAAGTAGCAAATACACTGTTATTTTGTAATGATATTCACAATAAGAAAGGTGAAAGTGTAGAAACGGTAATAATATTAATAGCAAATAATACACACAAAAGTACCTCACTTAGACCTTATCCTTGTTCAATTACCAACGTATATACAGAGTATTTAATAACTCTAGTTCCTCATTTTTTTTCGAATCAGGAACTTATTAACATAAAAAAAATTAAAACGATTTTTTTTATTATTTCATGAAATTAATTTCAGTAAAGCTGATTCGGTTTCTGTTAGTAAACTGACAAAATCTATAGTTTGAGAACTATTTTGATACAAAGACATGTTTGTTCTATCTATGACATAAAGTTTCTTATCCTTTTCTAAGCATGTATTGTCAGAAAATCTTTAAATAGGTAATTGGTAAACAAATTGGGTATATATCTTTTAGAACAAAGATGTATTTAATACCAGTTTGAAAAACATGCACATGAAACGTTTACTTAATGCTCTTACCAATAGGGCAAAATTAACTCAATGGTGTTTAATCATATGACTTTATAAGAAGTGGCAAGATTTTTCATTTTGCATATTGTCATCACAATATATTGTCATCACAAGTATAAATCATA
Source organism: Steromphala cineraria (assembly GCA_916613615.1). NCBI lineage: Eukaryota > Metazoa > Mollusca > Gastropoda > Trochida > Trochidae > Steromphala > Steromphala cineraria. The sequence goes on from OU744735.1 coordinate 12,229,908, forward strand.
TCAGGCCGTATTTGTAAATAAGTTGTGTTTGAATTATGAAAACGTAAAGAGAGTTCAGATAAACCTCCCAATAACTTCAATATTTTTTTTTATCTTTTTAACCTTTTTAAAAAAAAATCTTCTCAATTTAGGTTTTAAAAGTAGGAGACTCTATAATCGCACCATGAATAATCACCGTTATGTTTATATCTTTCAATTTTGATATACATAGGAAGCCTCCCTTTCATTCTGTGTGTACTCATTTATTTTTTTGGTATCAATGCATATTTCTGTACAATTTGACCAAATCAATTAAATGCCACGGGTTGGAAATTCATGATGGAAATTTGCCTATCTTATATCATTTATCTTAGACTAATATTTAGTCCATGAATTATTTAGAATAATTACTAGTACTGTACTTTCATTAATAATATTGTTTTCTTGAGGCTTTTCATTTCCTTTCAGACTTGCAGAAATAGGACCTAGGCTGTATTAAAGGCTCCTATTCAATTCATAGACATGAAGCAGGACTATGGATATCTTTCATGCAAATTTACATCAATCAATCTGTGGTACCCCTTCGTTTAAGGAAAACTTCCTGAATTTAAAGTTAAAGGAAGGAGGTGAACAATAGTGCGTTTTTGTTTGGAATTAAAGTGATATACAAGGAGGCGATTTGAAGTGGTACATCTAACCTTAAGCTTTTACATGACGCTATTTAAGGGAAACGAACAGCTTGTTGCTGAAAACTATATTATTATTGCTATTCTGTTCTGAATATTGAACAAATAAAGGAAAAGTTGAGATCTTGATCGAAAACCGGACAATCTGCCTCTCTCAAATGTCGTTTTGACAGCTTTTCTCAAGCATACAAAATAAACTATCGTTTCATTGTGGTTGTAGGTAATATAATTGACAAAGTTGATGTAACTGGGGCGTTTAATTTTAGATTTTTTTACATCAAATAAGACATTTAATCTTGTTTCAAAGTATTTTTTGTTCACATTTTGGGATGATGCAGGTGGAGAGAGCTGATATAATGAAACCGGTACATAATATATAAGAGAAAGTTTCAAAACAAATTGAAATTTCATGAAAGATATTTTTTTCTAAAATAAAGTGATATAAGAGTGCAGGGGCACCCAAGGCACTACATAGACAAAATATATATCATCCACTAAACAGGTACTCGAGAGCACGTTGACACGCTTAATCGAACAAATCTCGAACGTCTATTTGCAACAGTAAATGTTTCCTGTGATATGTACTATGGTATTGTTTATCATAGGCCTGTAATCAATAGCAATATTATTGTCAATTTCACTGCTGTTGAGTGTGTAACAGATTGTCCACATCACTGAAAACGAAACCGGATGCAATCAATCATAACACACTCCTTTAATACGAGTTATTGAGATATCATAAACCTTACAGAGAAAGTGGTAAGTCTTGTAACTCATTCTTAACGAATATAAATAATTAATTTGATTTTTGTTCTCGAAATATACATTTTTGTTACATGTTTGATACCCATGACATGTTTTATTGATAGAAATGAAAGTTAGGATAATATGAGATGGCGACAGGTTGACATGTGTTATTTGATATTCATGAGAATGCTAATGTACATATCATCATATTATATGTCATTTGATTCTCGTTAACAAATCATGTTTCGTCATTGATAACAAGTCAGCAGTTACTTATACAATCATGGTATGTAGGTAAATATTCATGAGAAATGTTTATGTATATTAAGATTCACAATTTATAATCTTTGCACGTATTTAAGAGCCATTTCATTTGACGATTATTATTTGCAATGTTAAGAGGTAAGGTTCATAATTTCTTTATCAAAAAACCATTTGCATATGATTTTTAATTATAATGTTAATGTGTTGTCTTTGGTGCATAGAACTATAAAAACGTACCCTGTAAATGAGGTGTCATTTTAATTTGATGCATTGAAAGAAACGTCAAAAACCCTCAGAAATACGACAATCTATATAGAATTGAAGCCAGTCGTGACGTCTCCTTTCGAGGCTTCAACTGATTGGCATTGCCTTGAGATTTATATATATGAAGAGATTTATCTTTCTTCATCTTGCTTCAACGCAGAACATTCCTTATTGTTTGTTGAATAGCGAGCATTTTTTATTCATAATATTATTAAAAATCAAGCCGCTGTATGCTCAAGAATAAAGACAAAAGCAAGTGTATTATAGTAAATCCAGACTTGAATGTTTCATGCACGAGGTGTACTCTATAATATATTTATAGGAGTGTGTAAAATTTCAAGACGCCATAAAAAATCAACACCTTTCATTCGTTTCCATTGAATATGTGATGGAACAAAAATATCACCAACAATAAATAAGGTTCAACACACATGTTTTAACAATGCATGATAAAGTAAATGAACAGGAACTTTTCAAATTGCCAAGTGTCATTTTAAACATTTAACGTACTGAAAGGCAAAGTTACAAAAAGTATTGTTTTAAATGTTTGATCTCAAAATTTTGAATGACATTTTCTAGACAAAGATACAAGAATCTGCATCAAAACGTCGCAATGAACAGGAACTTTTCAAATTGCCAAATGAAGTGTCATTTTAAACATTTAACTTACTGAAAGGCAAAGTTACAAAAAGTATTGTTTTAAATGTTTGATCTCAAAATTTTGAATGACATTTTCTAGACAAAGATACAAGAATCTGCATCAAAACGTCGCAAGTTAGAATTAAGAAGTTTTAATCCATAGAATTTGTACTTAGTTGTTTGATCTACAGAGAAGGATTTCTCAACAATAAGCTTCATCTCATCTTTGTGTGATACATGAAACTTCATTTCGCAGCCCAAAGCAATCAAGAACAGTTTTTGTTAGCTATCTGTATAATTTCCTTCGAGTGTGACTTGGTTTTAAGCTCTCGTCCAAAATCTCGCGAACCACTTCCGGAAAATTGCTACTCCGCAGCAATAGAAGTTCCGCATTGAAAAATTGCGCCATCTTTCACAACCGAAATAAGGACTCTCGTGCTAGATCTCGCGAGCCACTTCCGGAAACATTTTCTTCATATCTAAAAGCACTTCCGCTGAAACATAATGGAGGTTAGAGCGCTTGCAGATATTTTGTACAGTTCTGATATTGCATACTCCCGCAATTTGCCTTACGATCTAGTGTGACGAAGAATGAGAAGTTGTCCCATAACTATCTGCATTGTAACCGTTTTCAATTTTTTAGACGGTCTTACACATGACCTACGTTTTGTTTTAAGTTCATAAGTAACTGAAAATTCTACATTACTCAGGGATATGATATTAGTCGGTTTTTCGTCTTTAAGCCATATACGTTTTCGCACATGTGAGAGTCTTGTACATTCAGAATCCATTCGAATGATTGATTAATTTCCATGTGTAAGATCCAAAAGAAATAAAACACAAAATGTTTTAAGTTTAGCTCACAGAAGATAAACGCTTCAGTGTTTCATAAAACTTATATGTATATCGTCTTACATGAAACGGTTGTTCGGTTTCTCTGAAACTTCAATCGCCTTTTTTCACGCTGAACAAAACCGTTGGCAACGCTTGAAAATAGTTTTCGTGAATACATTTATTAAGAATTAACTTCACCTTATAAAATTCAAACCATTCAGCATGAATCATCATTTTAATAGTCCGGAGGGTAAGAAATCATAACATGGAAGTCACAGCCCTCTTCCTTTAAAGCAAAACATTCTCATTTCTCCATATCAACGGAAAAAGTTGATATAAGACAATATTCACATATTGTGATTTATTTTTTGGTTTCAAACTCATTCACATTCTGGAAACATATCAGGTTTCAATATGTTCTTCGTCACTCTTTTATTATCTCTGTCTTCAAAACTAATAACAGATACGGCTTCGATTATTTCCAAACTGGTTCAACATTCACAGAATCAACACAAGTTACAACTTCTGCTGATATTGTGGACAGTCTCCAAAGTTCCCGAACGTTCCCAAACGTCCGTCACGTCGCCCTTTCATGCATTCTACAAACATCTCCAAGGGACCCCCACAAAACAGCACAGAGCACGGAACTCTTTGTTCCAGAAACCCTTTTGTTTCTCCTCGGCTGTCCCCCTCTCAAGACTCGGGGGTTGTCGGGGGGTTGTCGGGGGTTAAAGGTTAACCTCCACGACGTGTTACACCTTTACACCCCGGCGTCCGTCAATCCCTCCCCCCTCGCCCTCTTCACACTCTCCACCTATAGGCGACACGTTGAAAACAAAAAGTAAATTTTGGGGCCAACATCTCGGTGTTGGGTTTCATTTCAGTTGTAATGACGGCAGTTGTGTCACTGCAAATCAAACACAAGTCGAGATCTGAAGAAAGAGAAAAAGAGTTTGAGAACACTAACGATCTCGAACTATTGTTAACGATTCCATTTGTTCAGTTTTACTGTTTGGTGAATGTTTGTGAAAAAAAATCTTTTCAAGTCTGTTTTCTTTGATTGATGTCGTGAGAAGTGAGAGATAATCAACTGCGTGTGGTGATGATAGTGGTATAGCTCTAAAGACAATGTGCCTGGTAATATCTCAAAGTTCACGATAGTTTTATATTGACTGATTTTGATTCATGTGTAATATGGTAAATGAAGAATGAAGCAATATTTATTATTACCATTAATTCTTAATCTGAATTATCGCCACCCAAAATTTACAATTCATGCATTTTGGGAAAGCCCAAAAACATTCGATTGCATCGATTTGAATGATTGTGCTAAGGGGTGTTTTCAAACTTGTCACTAAGATGTTTCAATAACTATCAATATATAATAATATCTTAATTCAATGAATAAATGATAACCATTGTTCTGTTGTCAGCGCTGTAGGTAACTGAGTGTGGTATATGTATGTTGATACTATAGATGCTTTCATTTCTATTAAGACACAATAAATTGTTGCAAATCAAGGGTTTCGGGGAAAGTAAGTTGTTTTATTGAAACATTCGTTGATAGTGAGTAATTGCCGCTTTGGTGATATTTATGCCGGGGATTCATTAATATCAATGTGCTTCGTTTGAATGTTTAATTTGATCCAATTTTTGTAGCAAGCTTTTGTTTAATATATGTTCGAAGAAAAACATCGATAAACTCATCTTGATCCGCTGCCGTAGACCAAGGTATCACGTATCAAGCGAAAACTGCGTGTGACCATTGTAGTGTGAACACCTTAAAATATTCAAGTTAGGGAGAGCAACTCGCTTAGCTTATGTAATTTTATACGTTCATAACATTGTCTTGCAATTTGATACATTTGTTGTTTTTCTTCGTTTTCACGCGATCTCTTTATTTCCTCAAGAAAACGTGTTTAAGTGTCTACCATACAGAAATAAGACATTGAAATACATAGTATACGTGTGTTTCCCTTCTTGAATGAGAAGATAGGGTTGACTGAAGTATATGTCATATATCTAGATCTGGCATTGTGGATAAATATACAAAGTGAAATAATTTGATATCGTATTATAGGTATAGGGATATACACGTATCAAAACTTAACTTGACTTTATGAATTTTAATCTCTTTTAAACTTAGATATTAATAGACATTAATATAATTAACTCGTTTTTCAAATCCTTCAAAAAAGGTTCTTGTCGCTCTGTTGTCATTTGATTTTTTTGGTAACGAACTCACTGAATATAATTTGACAATGCTATTTTTATAACTACAGTCATGGTTTGTCGATCTCATCCATTGCCATGTGTGGAAACAGAAGGGTACAATTTTAAACCAAAGGTGTTATATTTGCAAAAGGAAATAACAAGATTCGTTGAAAACTGTCAGTCGATTAATTTTGAAATCTACCAGAAACAATTCCAACGAAGAACGGTCTGTCTTTAACGTGTACCACGTGTCATCTATTTCAAGCCTTTTGACTCTGGCCGTCATTTCCCCTAAGCCTGTTCCACATAAAAGCCCATGAGACAAGAACCGGAAGTCCTTTCCGCCATATTTCTCACTCCCGCCAGCCTCGTTCCGGTTCTAAGGAGAGAGGCGTGAGGCCCGAAAGGAGAAAGAAGACTCAAAACCGATCGATACTTTGCGGAAGCATTTCCCAGACGTACAGTCACGTACGCCGCACGCATCGCCCCAGGAAAGTATTGAAACCCCCAAAAGTCACCACAAGCACGGACGCTTAGCAAAAACGTTAGGATAAGAGGGTGTTTGAGGAAAATATAAACGCTTGACGAGATCTCGATTTGCACGTGATGAGCCGTCTGATGATGAGGCTGATAAACCCCTTCTAACTAATCTGGACGTTTATATTGTATCGGGTTTCATATCTCATCTTAATAGCTTCTTTGTCGACGGGATTCGTGTATTATTTGTATGCCGTCTGTATGTGCGTGAGACAGATGAAGGTGTTTCATTTTTGGGATTTGTTTGACAAGCCATTCTTATAGCTTCGCGGGATTATTGGGTATAACAATAGGAATCATATTCGGTATTGTCTTGCATATAAGATTTTTAGTATGAACATATCAGTAATGAAACAATGCAATTGCATGATTCATAGAGAAATGTAAATGACAATTATAACATTGCAAAATGTCAAAAGTCAATCTAAGCAGGTACAATCTTATTACGATTTGAATTAATTATTTTTACTTTCAAGAACCAAATGCGTCAAAACGGTTCTTTTTTTAGAATAGCTTAGGATTGCGCTCTAAACCCTTTGACTGAATAAACTATGTGATTATTCCCTTTTAGTTTTGGTCGTCTTTTACATCGTTAGTATAAAAGTTTTGATTTAAGAAAAGAAACATTTAAAACACTCTCCGCCTTTATACAGAAATGAGTGAAATGACCCGATATCATTGAATCCTTTACAATTCATAAACAATTCCTTCGTGAATCTATTCGTTGATATCACTCAATATAATGATACAAGTAAGGCACAAGAAACAACAAGAATCATTTCAAATCAATTAAAAGAGAATTAAAAATATCCAAAGTACTGTTTTTATCATTTCAAATAAAAACAAAATTAAAGCATTGAACTAAGGTTTTTTAAATTTAAAATTTCAGGAAAATTACATCAATACTGGCACCATCACAATCAATAAATCATGTCAATATCCCGTGACAGGTGCTGAAATCAACAAGATGAGGAGCGAAATGTATCACTCTTCTTGAAACGAGTCACAGACCCTTTGTGTCTAGAGTTGGTGTACATTGCGTAATGTACAAATCCGGCGAGATATGACGTCACAGTGCGTTGATCCGTTCACACTTAACACATGTTGATTCCGTACGCGTGGTTGATTCGTACAGATAAAAGGTGTATTTACCGACACCGTTTTGTTGTTTTGTAATCACGACAATGGTGTTAACGATTATCCTTCAAATTATTTGCCGACTGTTGTCATCGTATTCAACAGATAAGGTATAATTGATACTGTGAAAATGAGCTTCCGTTTTGAAGAGTTTGTTGTTGTCCATGCATGAAATTCATCTAAATCTTGTTAGTATATTTGAATTTTGAACTTTAATCAACATGAAGATGGCTATACGTATACATGCTATCAACAACATATAAGGAAACTGATAAATTCATAGTGAATGAACAACTTCTTCAAATGTAAACAAAATCAATTTAGGACACATTGTGATTGAACCTTTTCGTTTTTAGTGATGCAAAACACCCTTTTGTGTCAGCAAGCGCTGGTTTGAACCTATGGCATAGGGTACTTGTTGGTTGTGTACGGTGTTGTTGATTTTGGTCAACGACTGTGTTTCATTGTAAACCAACTAAGCCCCAGTTTGTCTATTTAAAGCTTTCGATTTAGCCATTATTTGGACAACTTGTCACACTGATGTTCTTCCCTCTGTCGTACCCACAATTCTTTCATTTTTCTACAAATTGAGATACGGTCTCAGAGGTACGCTATCATTTAGTCTCAGAGGTATGTTCTTTTTTAAAAAGACGACATTTTTTAACAATTCACGTAATGTAACAAAATGGAGCCCAGAAGATGCTTTAACTTGGGTGATCTAGACTTGCCTACTTTTGTAGACTTGGTTGGTCGTCAACTGAATATTTTGCTCTATATAGACTATTACAGAGGCGTTTGCTGCGTTTGTTCATCTCATTTGTATAAGGGATTTTGATGCTTCCAATAAAGTGTAAAATTCTAATCGTAAGTGTTCATGTGAATCACATACTGTTTACGTGGTATACTTCTTGATTAACAAAGTGTTAGCGCAACGTTACGCATATGTCCACTTCAATTTTAGCTAGATTCAAGTTCACAGTTCCTTTGTATTCTGTCGGTAGTATATAGTTTTCTTGTTATTTGCTAAAGTTCATGTCTTTCCTAAAACAATTAAGTATGATAGCATGAAGATTTTGGTACAGCTACATTTTTGTTGTTAGGATAATAACTTAAATTGAATACGTAAATTCGTTAGCAATTGAACATTTATTAGAATTAAGCTGCTGTTATAAGAACATATTGTTATAAAAATGAAATATGATTACAATTAATCATCAGACTATAACGTTATGTGCACAAAATACAATAATACGTAAATATTAACTTTTATAACAATTAAACCTATCTTGCAATAATAGATAAAATATACAGGTTACTTTATTATAAAAAATAATCATGAAAGACCAGGCACTTTGGAGCAGAAGCAATAGAAAAGAACAAGGTACATGGTGTGATTTAAAAGGGATTTTTAGATTCGGGGAACATTGATTAAAGTCTGATTTGGAGCCAGTGAAACGGAAGAAGAAGTTACTGGTGAAGAAATTTAGAGGAGAAAAAACCTTAGAATTGTTGAAGTGTGAAAAGTAACTTTGGGAAAAAAATACCGAGAATGACACTGAATAAAATGAATAGCAGGAGAAAATAGGTACTGGGAAAATTTTAAGAGAAGAAAAGAAAGTTGAGCGAATCGATCGATAAGAACAGTATCAGCAAGAAGTGGGAAGCTTTGTTAAAGGTACAGTCCTATTGGGGTATTTTTGTGGAAAAATCAAGTGGGTATACCAGTTTTTACATATATTTATATATTATTTATACATATATGTTTTAGTATATGATCAAAACACTATCCAAAAAGTGAAAACACGTTAATGGGGATAGCATTTTCCTTGAGTTATTTTGACAACTTGCATTGACTAGGAAGTCTATGAACGGTCACAAGAAAAAATAGCAAAGATAGGTGAAGCCGATCATCTGCGCTATGGGTGAGTAAAGTTTTTCTACAGCATAACAAAGCATTGTCGCTAAGTTTTATGATTAACCATTCCCTAGTTTGTAGATATATTATCAGAGCATGGACTATATTTTCAATAAAGGAAAACTTTACCAAATAATAGCGTTTACTATGACGTTTCCCAGATAAACTCGATAGGGTCCCGACAGGCTCTTTAATGGGTGAGTATGCTTTTCAAAGATTGAGAACGATTTAGTGTTCCGTAATTAGAATTGTCTCACCTAAGTGCCTACTGATATCAAATATATGATAAAGTATCAAATATCCCAGGCGTGCCATAGATGGTTTTACTTTCATCGTTGAGTGTAGATATCTTTGATATCAGAAGACACGAGTTTATATTTATCATCATTAAATCATTTTCATTATTTTATTTATCAATCACCCAAAACCATTATTATGTTTCAATGTAATTTGATGATGGGAATAGTGATTTCATGTTTTTTCAAGGTATTGAATAAAATCGTCTGTCGAAATTACATATCTCCTAGAAGACAAGCGACCTCTCCTATGGAAAACAGTTTTGGATGATAAAGTATTAACACCATGCAGAGGAAGTGTCACAAAAAACGAAGAGAAAGAAAGCTGGGAGGGAAAACAGTAAGAGAGAAAAGACGGATTAAAAGTGGGAAAGACATAAAAAGAGGCGTAGAGAGATGGGGAAAAACAGAAAGAGAAAGTCAAACACGTATAGTGAAAGAGACGAAAGAAAAGAGAGACAAGTTCAGAGAATGTTTAAAGAGAGACAAGGAAATATAAAACATAATGCGAAGATTTAAAAGAGATTATAGAAAAGTATAAAGAGCTCGTCACCGGGAAGGATACAGAGAAAAGTCTGAAATCATGGAGGGATAGTGAAAAAAAGAGAGAGACAAGGAGAGAAAAAGAATAGAAAAGAGAGAGTTGAAGAGACACGCATAAAGTGACGGGTTTTTAAAGGGAAAATTTGAAGGTTGGTTTAGTTAGTTAGTTAGTTTTATGATTTATGATAAAGTGAATAAGGGGGGAAGAATATTTAGATGTGACTGCATCTAGAAAAAAGAATGCATAAAATAACAATATTGATATATTATCCTCAAAAGGATTATTTCATTGAATATAAGAAATAGCGTAATCCCAAATCTAGACTTTATCAAATGATTATGTGAGTTTAGGTAAGCTTCTTGAACACTATACGTCATTTTAAACTGTAAGTAAAACACAGGAATGGGACACAAACATAATTGTGTTTGAAGAGGAGGACAGACACGGCTTGAGGGGAATGTGAAAGCTTGAGGGGAATGTGAAAGGAAAACAAGAGTAAATCTATGGAAGAACAACTTCTTTATTTGACAGTAGCTATTTGGCAAAAGACAGGACTGTGAAAGACTGAAGACACAGACTGACGTTTGTGTAACACAAGGAATGGATTAGACATAGACTAGTGTAACATAAATATGTTTTAAGCCGAAGAAGATGCAGAAGAAGAAGAAGAAGAAGAAGAAGAAGAAGAAGAAGAAGAGAAAGAATAAATGGTAGGAGGATAAGCAGAAGAAGAAGACGAAGACAAAGAAGGAGAAGAAATAGACGATGAACCTGAAGAAGAAGTAAAGAAGAAGAAGGCGAAGCGGAAGAAGAATATGAATAAGAAGAAGAGGAAAGGGGAGGAAAAAAAGGAGACGACGACGAAGAAGAAGAAGCAGAAGAGAAGACGAAAAAGAAGAAGAAGAAGCAATTACACATTAGACTGATAGATAGGAGAAGATACTGAAAATGTTTTGGAAATGTATCGACAGATATTATTTGACATTTGATGTGACGTTGAAAAGTATTGATGTAGTGTAAGGACCTAACGCCTATAACGGTCCGAATATAAGATCAATGCTTATATCGGGTAAAAAGAACCAGGTATATCGACAACAAGATACAATCTGCAGAAATTCAATCTTTCACTCTTTCAAATCATGCTCGAGGTATTTGTCTTTTTGTACAAGACAAAGGATCATCAATATGATTTTATTTGTCTTCAAGAATCAGACAATGAAATGTGAACATCATTATATTTGTCTATTGTATGAGACAATAACATGTCAATATCCATTGTGTTTGTCTCTGATATTGACATCTTACTGTTCTTGCGTTGAGCATGTGTCCCTGAGTGTTGTAACCCTACCCTGATTTGTGTACATTTCATCACGTATTGACGTATTTGTCGTAGCTGTCACGTCAACTGTTGAAACGGACATGGTTTGAGAAACATACACTAGTGGGGAAATCCACGGTTGCTTTCTTTATGTGAGTTCTGTTTGTTGATAAGATCAATTTGAACGTTGGACATGATAAAGATCTGGAAAAAGAGTTTGGAATGTTATTTATGATAATTCTTTTTTAACAATGTCGGCTTAAAACACTACAGTGACCATATGGTGTTTTACGTTTAATTAAGTATTTCATTATCCAAATTATCTTTTTTACACGTGAAACAATATTAAAACTTTGTGGCTCTCGTAGTGGTAGAGAAACAAGTATGTAAGGAGACATTAATCTTGAAACTAGCGTTTTTATTTCATTATTTATATAACTTACATTTGTTTCTTTTATTTATTAGTGTACAAAAGTAAGAAAAATGTCTCTTTCACGGGATAAGTCTATCGTAGGTTCGAAACCGGTGTATTCACATCGCATCTTATACTCGCACTGAATATCCCGACAGCCTAACTTCTTTGCTTCCAAGACTTTACAATTTGATTTTTAAATATAGCTAAAACACAATTTACATTTTTTGATTGACATAAATTTTCCAATGAAGGAAACATAACGAAGAGACTTTAACAGTCTTGAAACTTTTGAGAAATATATAATTTCCAGATTGAAGATAAACCTAATTGATTTTAAACTGTAAATGATGATAAATGTGATCAGGGCATCTGTTAACAAACGAAATATAGGTATAAGGTTACAATGTGTGTATATATTAGCCCAATAAAATGATAAAGCAAACCTTCAACATGATTTAACTTCAAATTTCTTTGGCAAATTTTAAGCGTTTAATTGTCAATTTCATTGAAGTGCAAAGATTTGCTTGATGTTATTAATCGTCAGAAGTTTGACTAAGTATATATATACAAATACGTTAGACTTAAACAAAGTTTGAAACTTTTAAGAAGTATACAATTTCCTGATTAAAATAATTATCATTGATTTAAAACTGAAAATGATGATAAATGTGTCAGGGCATTTATTAAACGACAGATAGATATAAAGCTTCAATATTTAAATGTAAAATACGCCCAATAAAAAGATAAAGCAAACACTCCATTGACTCCACACGATTTTAACGAAAATTTCTTTGGCAAATGTAATTTTATTCAGGTGTAAAGGACATTAGATTATTTGCATGCGCTTATCAATCATTAGAATTATATAAACAAACTCGTAAAAAAGATTTTCTTAAATATTGAAGTATTCTGATATCTAGAACCTTAAGCAAAAACAATAAGGATGCTTCTAAACTATAGGAAATGTTGGCAAGTCTATTTGCCTCAGCTGAGATAAAGTATTGTTCAGGACTCCTTTTTATTATATTTCAGATAAATACAAATTATAATAATATAGTAATGAACTTTTTCAGGGACTATATGTTAGTCTAAGAGTGATATAACATTTGTTAATTTCATTAGATTCGATTTTATAAGTCTCTATTTCAGGCCATCCCAAACCATCATCAAATTTTATTTCAACTCTCAGGGATGTTAAAGTATAAAAGTGACTGGGCGTTTACATCGACAGAACCGTTACACTAACAATCTGCTGCCACAAAAAGCTCACGTTAGTTAATGCATATGATGTGTCGGCTTATCGGGACCTCTAATTAACGACAATAGACTAATTGGGATGCATCGTAGCCGCGAAGAAACGATTACATGATAAAATCAGAACTTTCTCTGTGACCTTTGTCACCAAGTTAGAAATAACCCCCACACGCGACGCTCGCTGTAATAGTCCAGCCAGGTGTTGTTGACCACTCTCCCTGACCATTAGGGAAATCCTTGACCACTGCCTTGACCATTGCAGCCGTTCAGGCGCATGCGCGGTACTAGCAAAACGCATTAAATGGGCGTTTTCGTGACTGCTTGATACGTTATGTTATGAACCAAATATTTATCTTTTGTTGATGCGGATTAAAATGTCATTTCATATTTTCATTCTCAGCTTGCTAATTGGTGTTTAAAAATCGTTTTTATTTGGTTTGCATTGTTAAGAGTTGGTGGTTAGATATACCAGTCAGAATAATAATAGTATTTGTCATAGTTTAGATTGTTAGGTGTTCATATCATTTCTCCGACACAATACAATTCTGGTACTGTTTCAACAGCTTTATTCCATTTGGTTAAGTACGTGATCATAAAATTAAAATTTGGAAAACAATGTTTGTATTTTACATTTATTGTGAATGGACATACACTATATTGCACGTTTAAGTAGGTGTATTTTGTAGAATGTGTATTTTCTTTTTAAGTTACAGTAGAAGTAGAAGTGGAACTGAAGTTGATATTCTGAGTTTGAAGCAATCAAAAAGTTCAGTTTATGCAGGCGTTTGTTTATATGCTTCAAGTTGTTACTCTGTCCTTGAAACAATCAGTTCAGTATATTGTTGGTGTTTCATTTTATCTTTTTTTATGACTTAATCATTTTCTATTATTTTTTTATTGCACATCATCTTTACTAATAAACTTAACCAGTCACAAAATTATGTGATAGATCTTGTTATGGTAAATATATATCTAAAATGTTATTGTAGAAAGTTTTTTCAAGAAACGTGGTATGAAGCAAATTAATTTAAGATAAGGAAAAACTGTAAAGGAATACTAGGGACTGGTAAAACCAATGTTATGACATCATTGGATAATGGTCTGCTTTCACAAAACTCTTATGACGTCATATTGTTACTACGGCTCCAAACGTTTTCCAAACGACGACGATATAGTCTAAAACTCAAACTGTATATTATATTTTGAACTTAACGAAACCTCTAAAAATGTCAAGATTTGAAATATTACCTGAAATAATTATTTGTCTGTGGTTTGTTTTTAAAATTCATAAGATAATCGTTTCTAATAATTATTTTTAAGAGACGGAATAGTAGTCAATCAAAGATCGTTACAAGGGTAGTCATATCAGGGTTCATATTTTTCATACCATGCCCTAGGGTAAAATATCACTGTAACATCACTTGAAAAACATTGATTTGACGTCTCGGATCGCCAATGACGTTACGTTCTATGTGAGACCGTCTTGTTTGGAAGCAATTTTTTATGTTTACTTTCGTTAGACGACTACAGAAATAAACAGAATAATATATATGTGTCCATGACATACTTTGTTTACGATATTCGTGACTCGATATCAATAACTCCCTCGGGCTCACTCGGGAGACATTGTATGTAACGGATGCTCATTTGATATCCTGTAAGTAACATGGATAATAAGTCCCTCCTAGTCTGTTATACAGACTTTAAAGCAAAAAAAATTTAAAGGAGCCTACTTAGTCAATAAACTATTGGCAAGCCTAGTTGTCTTAGCTTTAGGCCTGAAATTAGTCTTGTTCAGGGGTCCTTTTCTATTTTTTCGAAACAAGAAATTGACATGAAACGATTAGTCATCAACTCTTTTATCAGGGGCTATATGTCTAAAGGCCCTCCTTGTCAAAATTTCATGGCTGTTGCAATGGAAACGTTACAAGCAGGCAATAATTGAGCATTTCAATTTATTGAATTTGAATTTATTTTGATAGAATTAAGTAAAAATGAGTCTGGTAATGGTCTAGACAGATAAATCTGGCAATAGCAATTCTTTTTTACGACTTGATTCACTTAAACAATCTCAACAGCAATAAGTTGAGTTTATCAATGTTTATATTTGAACCACATTTGTTGGTTATCAGGACAATATTAAATCAATTTACATCAATCTTAGTTATAGTTCAGTGAAGAGACAGGATTGGTAATTTAAACATTAAAAGAGTTGCTGGGGCATTCGTTCATTTAATATTTATTATCTTAACGTAAAAAGCAAGCACTTTAACTATCAACTTTTAACTGTTCTACGTTATGGTAATAATTAGTATACCACGACACGATTTATACCAATATACAATACACTAGCCCTTCATGACATCAATTATTTTCGTATTTAACAAATCGTAACGAAAGGATATACATTTTTCATAAGCACCGAAAATCGTCTATAATCAATCTCAATGACGATTCACTGATGCGTGTTTCAATTGACTGCACGAGAACTTCGTGCATCGACGTCATCGATCCTTGTCATGTATATTTCAAGCACGATTTCCAAGATCCGTTTTAACTATCGCTCAGCCGTTTCTTCCATCCGTAAAAAAATGTTCATAGAAACCACTTTATTACATACTGAACTCTGCACAGTTGTTCGTTAGAGTTATATTCAGTTTCCGAAAAATAATCATTGACATAAACAATTTATTTATTTATATCACAATGAAGCCTACGAGTTCACTAAAGATCCAGACCTTGCATTTCAAGAGTTTTGGTTCATATCAAAATGTTGTTAACTACATTCAATGTTGTTTGTCAACAGCTGATATACCTATATACTAAAATAAAGAAATGGTGTTAGATACATAAGATAAGATAAGATAAGATAATACTTTATTATCCCGGAGGAAATTCTTTTTTACATCCAAACGGCCTCATACATACATGGCTCACATTGTACAACTATATAGACAAAACATCACGTAAAGAATATGACACATCAATAAAAGCAACATTTAGCTTGCAGTAGCATACATATAGATATTCAAAGGATAACAAACTGAATGGTGTTAATATTTACAACTAGAAATTTCTAAACATTTATTAATTTCACGAATACTTGCTGGTATGAAGGATTGTCGGGCTCTGTTCGTTTTTAAAGAAGGTAGCCGAAAGAGGTGTCCAGAAGGAAGAAGTTCGAAATAATCGTATATGGGAGCTTTCAGTTCTAATTTTCGTACTTTACTGTTACTTTGAAATAAAATGATGTAAAGTTTACAAAATTAATATAATGCAATATATTTGATTGTATTTCAATGTTTGTCTTATTGAAGGGGAGAGCTAGATTATTCTATGTCGGTCACTGCATTCTGACATAATAATAATTTGATCCTGGAATAAACCAACAACAATCAACAGGTAATCAATTGCAAAGAAACATTGTTTTAGGTTATAATAAAATAATGCCGTAACTGTTTATAACTTTGTGAAGAATTGTAGTTTTTGTTAAAGAAAATGTATTTAAAAACGAAATATTTTATATAAAAAATATGACATTCCTTTTAAAATCTAATGGAACCATCACTTTTCACAAGTAAAAACATTATATCTTTGTTGGAAAACTCAAAATAAGAAATTGAATTGCACCGTATTTATTCAAATTACGTATAATTTTGGATATTCATGTGAATCTTTTATATGTTGCATATGTCTTGCAAGTTGTTACATTGGGTGTTCTAGAAAAAAAGATGATGATGATGATGATGATGATGATGATGATGATGATGGGTATTATAATGATTATGATGATGATTTTTTATGTGACATAATTCCTCTATATATAAGAGTTTGTATCGTTTTTGTTGGTGTTTTGAAAACTTTTTGTGACATACGTGTTGTACACCTCTACATTTACTCCTTGTTTTCATGATTGAGCAAACTGACGTACACACATGATTATAGCATTTGTTAGTTATATGCGCTGTGTAAATACCAATATGTCCACAGCTGGTTTCCGTAATAAACATTCTTATTTGCATTCATGATTGATATTCATGTTAATGCATAAATAGAAATAGTATGGCACATGAATTTTACGAAACGGGTATAAGACTTTTGTTTTTCCCGGAGCGAGACCGAGAGTTATACATAAATTTAAATGAAAATCATTTGAAACACTTCCGAGGGAAATTATTTCTTTATCGCACCTCATATTCAAATTTTTCTCTTAAAGATACACTTTGTAGCATTTTTCTCAAACGTGTTTATATGGAAGATAAAACTAAAATTAATTGATATAAAACTACTTTTTTCATGTTTATGAATATGCAACTAATTATTTCTAACTTGGATTTATAGCTGTGTTAGTTGTGTAAGTATAACTTTGTATATTGATCAATTGAAAATGAAGATTTATATTTGTGAAAGATATTCGCCATAAGGCTGCATACTCCGAAAGGAGTTGAGAATGTAATTGACTTACATTTCTTCTAACAACAATGTTATATTGGAAAACGTACTTTAAGCTTTCGTTTTCTGATTCGCACTTCATATCATTATTCATATCACCATCTCTTATTGACACAAATATGACATTCTATTACCTACATGTACAACGGCAATGATCATATTCTTCATACAATGACCTTGGGCAAAAAGTCACTTCTACATGAGGCAACGCGTACCTATGATGTTCGTTCTCTATGTAACGGCAGTCTTTTTTCGAAAGAGGTTTTTTGAGTGTTAATCTGGATTTAAGGACTTATAAAGAATACAACCAATTCAACCAGTTACGACAATTAATGGAAGTGACACAAACATTAAGTATACAACGCTTGTTGGTATATCACTGTCCCAATTTAGCATTATAATAGAAGTGTCTGATCTTACAATAGTTGAAACTATGTATTTGCCCCCTCGAAATTGGGATAGGTATTAAAATGAATGTTTGCTGTTTTTTTAGAAGAAAGTTTTCTTTATCGCTTGCAAAATTTAGAAAATGAAGCCGCATCCTATTTCTTTAAAAACTCAAAAGAAAAATTAATCATATGATTGTTTATTTTTGCTTGGAAGAGCATTAAACCATATTTTACCACAAAGAAATTACCATGTGCACGTGTAAGTTAGGCTAGGTAAATTTCGATTACATGCACAGAAAAGTATCCTATCAAATCCATGAAGAGGTCACAGTCCATATTAGTGATATATTTTAGCGTATCAATACTTTTTTCTAAAAGTTAAATTATACTATGAATGTTAACATTAATAAAAAAAATCAAAATGTAAACGCAGTATTTGACAGAAGGGATAATCATTATCTCTACACTTTTTATTTTTCACAAGGCATGGACAAATCAACTGGTATTGAAATTCGTTACAAAGAATTTAAGTCAGATTTGGTATTTCTTCAAAATTCGTTATTGTAAGAGCATGGAATAGAACCGTTTGAATGAAAATACATCTGCCGATATCTTATAATATTCTCATGAATAGCAAACGTCTTCAATTTTCATTGAAATTTGTACAGAATGGAAACGGATAAAAAATATTTAAATAAAAATCATGTTAATTTTTTAACAAATTCGGTTCAAAGGGTTGAATTGTATGGTATTGTGTAAAATTCACAGGAATTCATAATGCGAAACGCCCGCTTAACTAACAATTAGAAATAAATTGGTATTGTTCAAGGTATTATTCGACTTGTAATAATGTTTGCTAAACAAACGCTGCCTCGCAACTATACGGATCGTAGTTTCTTTATACCAGTTTAAAACAGCAGACCAAATGAAGCCCTCACGTGGGCTAGGTGTTGAAAAACACACAACCCGCTACAAAACTGGTCTGACTCTGCTTGAAGCGAAATAAGAGAGAAAGACGTGAAAAGCATGCAAGCAAGGCGAAGATTGACAGGTGGGAGCGATTTCATGCAATTATCCAATCAGCGCGCCACTGGTTTTATCGACCAATGAGCGCGCTGGCAGCGCACGAGGCGCGACAACGGTAGCAAAGGCAAAGCAACATCTCCGAAACCCCGCCCCTTTTATTATGGTGGCAAGTGCGTGCATTGAAGGCGCTCTTGACAAAAAGTAGTGCTAGTTCATTCCAAACAATCGGTATTCACACAAGCAGTCGGGACACCCTTGCGTCTTTGCAAAACAAACAGCAGTGTGAAATCGACATTGTCCAAGTGATATGTACATCGTGCCCTGGCTCTGTGAATCACTGCGGCAGAGAGGGTAGACACAGATTTAAACTCGCATCAGGACCGTAAAGAGGAGCTCACAGCTTCGAACTGGGGCCTGTTTCCAACTCGTTCGTCCCGGGGGATACCTGGATACCCCTTCGTGGACACTCAGAATACGGAATGGTGGAGAAGACGATTCTCCCCTCGGAGGGGCATGGGGACTTTCATAACAGGACCGTATCGCCTGAGAGTATGGCACTCGACTGTCATGTCACTACACGGGTAAGGGTGTGTTCATACTGTCATGTCATGATGTGTTGATGTCATGTCATGATGTGTTCTTACTATTATGACCAGGTGATGTCATGTTCATGTTCATTTGGTGTTCAAGTCATGTCATAAGGCGTCATCAGTGTTATCTTGGTGTGATTATGTCATGACATTAGGTGTTTAGAGTATCATGTCATCATGTATCCATAGTGTCATGACATGATATATTCTTATTCTAGTGTGATGATATGTCCATAATTGTCATGCAAGTGACAGCTATGTCATGTCATGCCGATATCGACATGTGCGGATGCTGTCAAATATACATAACACAGACTTCGTTATATTACCATAGTGAAGCCATACAACTTGAGAACTTTAACCTGTATGCCTAATGTTATTGATTAGAATACCTATAAATATCATGCGATAAAGTTTGATAAGGAATAAAGATTGAAAAAATATTACAAATGAGTATATCGGGGAATGTAAAACTATAAAAAAAAATCAGCTAAAAGGAATTCAAATCACTGACATTTTTGCATTTAGTATATTTTCATAAACGCGATCTATGATATTGAACATGTTGTATATGTTATAATATCGTTTCAGATGAATGTCATACCATGACATACGAAATTAACGATATGACATACGATTGACTGCAGTCTTTCAGAATTAAAATGGCATGACTGGCAGGGGACTAATATCACAATCGGGTTATGTTCTCCAAAATTCCTCAAAAGACATATGCTGTCAAAAATGTAGGGTAAGCACAGGCTTTTATTCACCGCATCAAATTTCATAAGAACAATTTCTTCTCTTCTTCGCGACCTATGACATGCGATGCACGTGTATTCGCACCTGTGTAAGGGCAAGGGGTTTTTGGTGCAGAAATAAGGTATAAATGTGACCACACACTACACGTGTGCATCTGTTTATTTTCGAATCACCCCTCTCTTTCGATGGAGCCACCGCTTTTAGCATTCGTGCCATCTGTCAAAGTGGCGTGTCTTGAGTAACAGACATTTGTGCTAAACCGACTTGCCAAACTGTATTACATACCAAGACGAGTCTTCTAGGCGAGGTCTTTATCCCCCGTTCCTGTCCGTCTCTCCAAGACTTGGAAACCATTCCATCTGGAAAATGTCGCCGTGATTGATAGCTCCTTGCTAAATGTTTCCGTTCCGAAACCGAAGGGGATTCTCTTCCCGTCCCTATCCGATTCAAAATATTGGAAACTCTGTCGAAAGGCGATTTGGGAAAAATTCGGATTTTGTGTTCCTCATTCACTTTATTATGTCCTAAAATGTGTTTCGTTTCATTTTAAAGATTTTATCTTTTAATTGCGCGATACTACATAAATGGTTTATATAGAGGCATTGGTTTTTCAATTTGATAATTCTGCAAATGTCCCATCTCTCTGAAGGAATGTATTTTACTATTTCGGTTGTGTGAAACGTTTTGCGATCTTATTTTACTTTGAAAATATATGTTCTTTGTTTATTGTGAACAGGTTCAATATAGATATAAAACAATTGAATAAAAAACAATATCATAATTAGATGATATACCAAATGTGAAGTTCATATATGTTGAATTATATACTATTAATAAAATGCTCGTGCATTTAAACAGTTGTAACCCGTAAAAGAATTTCGGATAACTTGCTCATTTCGGATTTCACTGAAGGAAAGATTGTTGTCGAAAGGGTGTATATTTACGAAATACTCTTCTCAAAACATGATCAACATAGAAATAAAATACGCAGCTTTGCTTTCATCGAAAAACATTTTACACTTCATATCAAATTCGAATAACAAAATCTGCTCGAAGTGACATGTTATAATAACACACGTGTACTTTCGTGTTCTTGAATTCATATCGTATATTTTCAAATGTCCATAGCTTATACTTTTAAGATTTCAAATATCATTCAAGTTTAAGGGTGGCGTATGAAATTTAAACAAAACTATAAAAAATATTAAGCGAAATGACAAAAAATTAAAAACGGTAGTTAATTCAAAATCTATTTTGTTATTGAAAATAAGAGCTTAATATTAAATATATGTTTGTTTTATTGTTTACCTTTAAAATATATGTCATATGTATCAATTGCAATTTTTAAGTTTCACTATCGTGTAAATACTGTAATATTGTAAAATATATCGTAAATCGCCATTATTTTTAATTCATACCCATCAAACTTCAACGGAGATTAAAGTGCACTTATTGGAAATGGCTCTTAAAATAAGTTCAAATATTTCAGTGTTTGACATACAGTTATTCAGAATGGTTTATTTCATATCTTATTTTTATACTTTATATATTTTAACAAAATTATTCTTTCCTTATTAAATTGCATATATAAAGCAAGCTGTATGTTATACCTTTTTTTTAAAATAATTTCACAAATCTGTTTGTAATTGATAAATAATTACTTATAAAACTTATCATTTATCGACATATTATTTTTAAATAATAGCCGAGAACCGATTTTCACAATACATGTATAATCATAAATATATTTAAATTTTTTTTAACATGTATTTAATTTACCGTCCATTATAATCACACGCAAACCATTTAATGTCAAACCGATCATGTACATATCATTCGCCTCATAAGATAACCATTACCATTTTTTCATTACAGCTTAACAAAAACACTCTGCAAAGTCAACTCTAATCATAATCACTCTCATCGTTATGACAGCTTCATATTATTATCGTTTACAACTTGACATTAACACGATTCAAAACAATAGGTTAGAATCAATTGCTAATCACATCGTGGTATTGTCAATATCCTGAAATTAACATGCAATTCATTCCCTGTAATTCCTTCCCTCCTTCGTAAATCACGTTGGTCATGAGACCGAGACGGTGTTTGATTGAAATCCGCGCTACCTTTCATCAATACTTAACACCTGCCGTGTTCATTTCATATACTGATTTTTTTTATCTTTGATGATAGAAGGACGAAATCAGTGTGTTCAATTGACATTTCCCGTTTATGCGCTTTGACGTATAATATATTATAGTTATAAACTATTGTTTGTATTTTGCATTCGCTTACTATAATTTTAAACTGAATACTTTTTTTCTGAATTAGTTTAAAAGCTTAAATTATCATTGACTTTTGAAATGTATGTAAGTATGATTTGTTTATAAAATAATAGTGAAAATGTCAAAATATATTTATGTGTGTCTTATTTGATAAAATAAATATTGTATTGTTAAAATTCATTTAGTATTTATGAAAGTCAAAGAGAACAACTTATAGTTTGATAGTTCAAAGCGTACATTCAACTTCAGGAAATTTATTTCCTTTCAGGAAAAGCGAAACTTTGCAAATTGTAGGTTTCAAGAATTTCTAACAAAAACATGAAAAGGGTGTGAAAGCTACACGGCGTTGTAGATGTATTTTCTCCCTCGGCCGAGTTAGTACAATACATGTATGAGTTATAGCGAGTCGTAAACGTGTAATTTTCTTCGAAACTGACAGTTATGCACGCGACTAGTCGGCAGCACATGTGTCACGTGCTGAAACATACATGCACGGGGATGTTCATTTCAGTCGAGAAACAAACACGCATGTTTATGACACCCATTGTGAAACGTGTGTGCTTCGATGAAAGATCGTCCAAAAGGGCTCCGCAGGATATGACAAATAAAGAGAAAAATTATTGAATATGATGTTAAAGAATTTTGCCCCTGAGCCAGTCAAAACATTCTATTTGCCCGAATCATGTCTCACCTTTAAAGAATTCGCTGCTAATTTTCTTTCAGTTGTTAAACTTTTTGGTTCGCCGACTACCATAAACACTCTCCGAGTATCGGGGCTTCGACTTTACAATTTCATAACCTAGAGTGAATACCTCTTTTCAACAGTTATGTACAATTATCTATGCAATTGACAAGCTTGTCATTTTCTCTGCGTGTCTATATCAGTTGAGTGAATGTACAAGGGTAGCGGACCCGATGGGCTGTCGGCGCTTAGCGGGGTACCACAGCGTCTGTCGGGGATGGAAGGGGATCGAGATGGGGGGAACGGGGGTGAGCGTTAAAAAGAGGAGAATTGTTGGGGGTATCAGGTGGGAACGGCAGTGTGTACTTTTATGAATAACATAGAGGATAGACAGTATTACTCGGTCTGTGAACCATATTCTTTAAAAACGATTAGATGATGAAAAAAGTTGCATTTTGTTAAATTCAAATATAGGATAATTAAAAAGTTAAATATCAAGTTGTATAGTATGTGGGTTAGGATAGAAGCGGACTTCCAAAAGGTATTGATTTTTACGGGATATTTACAAGAAGAACATAAATTATATTTTTCAATCTGAGCGTTATTTCTTTGAGGGTTCGACATTTAGGTAGGAATTCTGAAAGAAATTAGGTGTGACATTGGACTGGAGGGTATATTGTGAGATCAACTCTAAGGTTCGCATGATCAAGAACTGAATAACTTTTAGCTATCGACAGGAACATGGAAATGTGAAATGGGGGAGGGAGTGGAGAAGTGGAAGGGGGAGATTTGGCAGGGGGTCATATAACCCAACAGGACGCCGATAAAGGGGATATCCGATGCTCGGTAATTTATATCACTCGATCTACTCAGCTAAAGGATTGTCCTATCCTCCCCACGCTCACTTACCATGTCTATAACATGTCAATTTCCTTTTCCTTAGCATGTATATCTGAATGGAGATTTTTCAGTTAAATTGTTTTGAAATTAGATTTAATGTGAGAAAATGATTTGTTAATAATGTAAATTAAAAAGTTTATAGATTTTGTTAAATAATAATGCTCAAACTCAACTGTATTATGTATGCTTTTAAGAATTAATTCTGTTGTGATAAACGACAAATTCATATTTACATAGATGCTTCTATTCATGTAATTGTTATTGTGTTCTCTGTTATTTCATTTTTCAAATTTGATGGTTAGTTTATTCATTCGTGTATGAAATATGTAACTTCTGTTATTTCATTTGAAGGTGTAGTAATTTCTAATAAATTTACAACATTCTGCAATGTAACAAATGTATCAATCTCTAAAATTAATTTCACTAATAATACTTCATTATATCGATTTCATTATATAGATTTTATCATAAAATATTCCTTTATTTATAAACGAATTTCGCATTTAAATCAACTTTTTAACATCTTTTTTCTTTGAGGGAAAAGGTAAAAAAATTCAAAAAGTTTAAAATGATATCATAAATGAAATATTCGACGTTAATGAAAATTTATTTAAAAATCAATTGCAGTGAACAACATGAAGTTTTGTTTAAATGTAATATTTTCACATAATACCATATTCATGATTATCCCGTTGTAAAATTCCCATAGTTCCCATAGGTGTGCTGCAGATTCGGCTTATTGTAATTTGAAATATGACTAACAGTTATATTCTCCTTATCAAATAATCATCTCTTAATCCTAGGTTATCAATGCCTAATCAAGGTTAAGAGGTATTTAACCATCATAACCTCTCACCCCAAAACCATATCAATTCATATTATACCAATAATCTCTTCATTTATGTATTTGTTTACTTTATGCACGATCGAATTTTCCAAACGATAGTTTGTGTACATTACACAATGTTATGTTTATCAATTCAGCTAAATTCTTTTTCGACAAGTACATTTATAAACATATGTTTCAGATTTACAATCAGACAATTATATACTTGAAGAGTTTGATTTTTCAAATAAAGAACAATTGTGATTTATTTTCATAAGTCTTTTCGCAATTTTACATGTATCTGATAAATATTGAGTTTGTGAGTTAAACATTAATTGTGGTAAAGTTACCAAAATTTCGTTTTTTATTGATGCAACTTTAATTATATTTTATATAAATAAAATATTTGATTTGAAAACCCATTAGAAAGAGATTCTCTGAGTTAAACAAACCGTGGAAATAGATAAATTATAGTCTTATCAATTAAAGTAATAAGTAGAAAAATACTTGAAACATTATATATTTTATCATTTATAAAATTCAACAGTATTTAAGACGTCTGTTTGCACCAAAAGCCAGTGAACATCTACGCCATGGGCAACATGAGGGCGATAGTTTACCCTCTTGTAGTAGACAAACCGTGGCAATTCTTTTTCTTAATGAATATATGGTACCGAATATATTTGCCTCATTATAATCCTTTAATGTGAAATGTTGTTAAACTGACAGCACCAGATACCAATGAACAGCAGTGGATATGCACCCAGGGTATATCAACAGTATGGGATATGGACGTCTAGAGTATCAATACTTCTATCAGTAGACAAAGAGTGGCAGGTCTCCTGCATAAAATATCCTAATATCTTCACAACAATGTGGCGGATCCAGGGGGGAGGGGGTGTTTAGGGGGTCCTGACCCCCTCCCCCCCCCCTCTTTTTTTAAATCAGTTATAGATTCAAGTCAATAAAGATAATGAAATAATGTTATATAACAATACACACCCCCTTTCAAAATCAGATCCGCCACTGCCGGGGAGCATTACCTGGATGTGAAATGTTTCTACTTCACAGCACCAGTGTGTGCTGGCGAGTAGTACAATTTCATCTTCTATCTATAGATAAACCATGACAATCCTTTTCTCTACTCACAGCACCAGATGCCAGTGAACAGCAGTGAAGATCTACCCGGGGTATGTGCGGGGTGTGGAGGACGGATAGTAGACCGGTACTACCTACTGGCAGTAGACAAACAGTGGCACGTCTCATGTCTCAAGTGCAGCGACTGCAAGTACAGACTAGACTCGGAGCTCACCTGTTTCGCCAGGGACGGGCTCATCTACTGCAAGGAGGACTACTACAGGTGCGTTCAACTCTATGACTGATCCCTAAAGGGACAATTCTATCGGGGTATTTTTGTTGACACGAAATTCAAGAGGACGCAGTGATGCTTTATAGTTTTTTGTCAAATCTAGAGCAGCTCAATGCTACCTTCACTAACATATATGATTATAAGTATGAAATAGATATGTAAAAATCATATATGAGGATAAACAAGGAAGAACTCTTGAAATTTGTTTTCACGAAATATACCCCGATAGGACTGTCCTTTTAAAGGGACAGTAGCACGGGGGATTTTGATTTTGTTTGTGTATTGTCCCCAATTATTGTTATTTTTTACCACATATATTCTCTTCGAAGGATCAAACATCCCATTAAGCCTATTATCTGTAGTTAAAGAATGAAGTGTCAAGTATCAAGCATAAACAAATTGTATCAATTTGTGTTTAAAACCTCTTAATCATAAATTGGGGTTCAAGTAGCCTTACCCTACTGTGTATGGTTGTTGAAGGGCTACTTGACAATTGTTACCTTTTCTGAGACACCCATTTCCCCCTGAAAATTTGCTACACTCCAATCCCAACACATCAAGAATGCTTCATTTGGAGATAATCTGTTCAAAAGTATATGTGAGTGTATGCATCAGACATTTTCAACGGGAGCTTTTGGTTTATATGGTTTATATGCACTGTGGGTTTATGCGGTTGATAATGCACTGTGGATTTATGCGGTTGATAATGCACTGCGAGTGTGTATGGTTGATAATGCACTGTGGGTTTATGCGGTTGATAATGCACTGTGGGTTTATGCGGTTGATAATGCACTGTTGGTTTATGTGGTTGATAATGCACTGTGGGTTTATATGGTTGAAAATGCACTGAGGATTAAAGTGATTGGTAATGCAGTGTGGATTACTGTAGCTAATGTTCAAACTGCTAGTTCAAACCTTACCGTAAAGTTCTTCCTATAAAACACATCATATTCCAGCACATATCACGGATAAATGCAATGTGGGTTTATATTGTTGCTAATGCAGTGTGGGTTTATGTGATTGGTCATTGCACTGGTAGTTTTTGTGGTTGATAAATGCAGTAAGATCTTATAAGGTTGGTAACTGCATTCGAGCTACATATTGTTGATAAATTACTATGATTAATATAATTTTCACGAAAACAAACACTCTAGTCTATACATGAACACATGATAAAAATATGATCAATTGCTACATAAAGTGTTAAGATTGGGTAAATCAATTGGTTCATAGGGGGGATATGATTATTCACTTTGTAAAGGAAATTAAATGAACATCGCGAACCACAACTAACCTTATAACTGCTCATTTGACACAATATCATCTGATAATAAACCTCATCTCCCTGTTGGCAATCTAATAAGCGCTCTCTCTCTCGTCCCATCATTCGACCATAGAGCAAATCGATAGAGACAGAATGGAAAAATCAGCAGATTAAACACAGTAGCATTAGGCTTTAATTATGTTGCCCTTTAATCGGAAACAAATTCCATTCATCGCCTTTTGTCATGGCAATTGGCCTGCAAACCAAATCATAAAAGATTGATATTATTAACACGGAGCATCATATTGTTTGAGGCTTATTAATCGGCTCAAAGTGATATCGGATATTCGTAGCATGCTGAACGAATTCGTCGATGACTTGAAAAGTGCTGTTAACAACCTTACAACTCGCTAAGTCTTGTAATCTGACAATCAAAACAAATTAATTTTCCGGTTAGAGCTTAATGGCTTTATAATTACACGTAACATTCGCCGAGCGTTAGAGATCTCGTTTTCAGTGTAAGGGAGAAAGGACGCCTTGGAAATGATACCAATTCTGGCTGAAATTTGCTTTAGGAAACAAGGGGGTTAGGCAATTCATCTTCAAGGGGAGGAGATACTGATCTATGCTAATCCCCTTCTTTGGGGGAGGGGATTTCTGTTAGCTGACTTGGGGACTATTTTGTAACAGAGCTTGTATACTTTGCCAAGACAGTTTAAATCCATTGTGGTTTGGGTGATTTATTGAGTGTGGTTTTACATTGAAGATTTTGTTCGTTATCTTTTGTTATCTTTATACCACGTTTTTGCATTTTTGCTGATGTAATGCTTGGCTTATTTACATTTTATCTAAGCGAATTTACTAATCTGCTTTTTGCCGAAAATTATTGTATTCAGTCATAGCGCTAGAGTGATTAACTTTTGGTTATTGTGGATATTGGAATATTTTGATGTAAAGTTGGTATTTTTTCAATTTATTGTTTTAAACAACTGTTCTGTTCGGTTTTGATTGTATAAATATTATAATATGAACTTACCAGAAACTTTTATAACACAATAGACACACTGTAAATTATTGATTTCGATTCCGTTGATCTGTTACCTGCAATAAAGTGATCCAAAATCATCAAAACGAATAACTAACAATGCAAAACTACTTTACATAGCAATGTTTGAAATTATTTTGTAGAGAACAACTACTGCAATGGTTTCATATCATAGTTAGTGAAATCTATGACACTATTGCATATGTATTCAAATGTTAGTTTCTTTAATGATTCAGGCAGGAATGCGATTTCTATAAAAACTATATATTATTAATAGATAATAGAAAGTTGTTGATAATTAGACATGTATTTAAAAAACATAAATGAATTTAGAAATTTGTTCTCTTTAAATCACGGAAAATGTCATTTCTCAAGTTCGTAATGTTCAAAATATGTTTTTGACAATTATGAATTATGATAAGTTATTAATTTCGTGTGAAAATGGAAAAAGAATGTTAGCCTCCTAAAATACAAAATAAAAAGATAACAAGATTAATTAACTTGTTGACAATGTTGCTTTATTCCTGGTATATTCGTAAATGATAACCTACAAACACAAAACAAAAACACAATTATCACGGATCTCCTAAGATACCAAATAGAAATCTGCATGTTAATATAATGTTCACAATTTTGCTTTATTCCTAGTTAATTCGTTAATAATAACCTACTAACAAAAACAAAAAAACAATTATCATGGATCTCCTTAGATACCAAATACACAAAATTATTTCATTATCATGTTCACAGTGTTGATTTATTCCTAGTATATTCGTAAATAATAACCTACAAACACAAAACAAAAACACAATTATCATGGATCTACTAAGTACAATCGAGGTTTATTTTGACATGTTTGGACCGTTTTACTTCGTATCAATCAACGCGGTGGCAATACAGTAACTGAGGAACATCAGTAAAGATATTTTTACATTTCTCAAAATCCAGCAATACTTCTACATACCGTGCTCCGCCCTTGCCTAAGCGTCACTGTTAAATAAATAAAGTTTTTATTTCCATTCCCCTCAACTGATGAAAATATCTTTCGACATTTTTCTGTCTTTGCTTACCCTGTCTAAACGTCGACTTTTCCACGTGCGTCTTAATACGTTTTCAAGAGGCGCCTGACACTAAACGGTTTGCCATAACCCTCCTTTTAGAGGGACTATTTTTGTGGAAATAGGTTTTGTCGGGGAACTACGATTATCATAGCGTAGTAGTCCCATATGTGTTCATATTATTGATAATTTCGGAATTTTATATTTGCGGATTCATTGTAACCATGGCAACGACACAGATCGTATTAATTAAGAGAGCCGATGAGACCTCTTGAAATATTCTTCTTTTCAATCAATTGCGAAGAATTCTTCCAGATTTTCTTGTCAATGAAACTTTCAATCAACCGAATTCACATCATGAAAACCGTAATAAAATATTGTTCTGTTTTAATCCATGTATTAAATATAAACTCCGGTTATATCAATAAGAAAATGTGTTCATATTCATGGTTGGCGTTTTCACTCAAAATATCTTTGAACTATTATTGGAATCTCGATAGAATGCAACCTTTTCCCTTTTGTTAGGCGAAGAAAAGTTTGAATCATAATCGATTTTAAAATTCATATCTGTAAAAGACGTTTTGTATATTTTCGTACATTTGAGAATCTAAAGTATAGACATAATGCAAAAATCCACTCGATTTTCTAGAAACATTAATGATTAATGTTGGACCAAAACGACCACCCTGAACCAACAGTTCTGTCCTAAGGACCGAGATCCTGTGTCATTTTACACCAAAAAGGCACCGATTTTGACAAGCACTCGGTTTCAAACACAAATATAGCCCGGGATCATTTCAACACAAAAGAACAATTTTAATAACCTGCTTTCTAAAAGAAGAAAGACCCTGTATAATTTTATACCCCAAAAGACGACTTTTGACAAACAACCAGTTTCCAACGAGAGGGACCCTGTATCATTTCACAGAAATAGACGATTCTTGACAATCAGTTTCAACCTAGAAGAAAGAACCCTGAATCTTTTAGACCCAAAAAGACAATTCTTGACAAACAATCAGTTTCCACCAAGAAGATAAAACTGTATTATTGTAAACCAAAAAAGACAATTCTTGACAAGCAGTTTCAAACAAGGAACTAGAACCCTCTACCATTTACACCCTAAAAGACGTTTCTTGAGAAAGAATAAGTTTCCACCAAAAAATAAAACCTTGTATCATTTAGACCACAAAAGACGATTCTTGACAAACAATTTGTCTCCAAGCAGATAGAACCCTGTAACAATTCGGCTCAATCCGGGTCCCTATCCCAACAACTCGAGTAGTTCAGCTCCTCGCGTTGTTTAATCATAGCATTGATTACACCAATCGATTACAAAAATCGAATCGCGCAAAGCCAGCACAGGGCATCAAAACGTTGATTTTCGATTGTACTGTTTGTATTCGCTTTTCTTGAGCCGGATAGGAACCCACTCGTCATCTGTTTGATCAAGTTGTGAACAGGGGGAATTATTTATAACCCTGAAGAATGGTTGAATTGATGAATTGTGTTGTATCAAGTCACTGGGCAAAACTGTGGAATAAAGAAGTATATGTACATAATGATTTTCCTTTAATTACATCAAAGGTGGCGATTATTTCGTTACAACACTATCCGCTGTGTATAGAAATAAAGCCAGCTTTCTTTAAGATTTTAATTATGCATGGACAATGCGGGTTTATCGGTTGTTTTACCTTATCAATAATTCCTTCAATGAATGGTTGATAGGAATACAAGTCAAGGTGTTTAACTTTCTAAACAATTTATTTGTATGCGGGTTTGGATGCTGTAACGCTTTGTTTTTACTTCTTTTAAATCGTTTTGTTATTGAACTGTGAATAATTGCTGGTTAGGGTAAATCTATAAGGATAAATAAATGAAGAATCTTCTTTATTAAACTTCTTTTAAGTTTCTGTTATGTCATGATAAATCGTTTGGTAACTGAAGTGGGCATTTCGGATAAACCTAACACGATCGATTATTAATATTCAAAGAAGAAATAAAAACCAACGGTCCTGCGAATATTAAATGATAGTTGAAATAAAGTTGGGCGTTTTGCATGGATAAATTTAAAGAAGCTATTCATGGAATTAACACACTTTACAGAGAATATTAGAATACTAAATTCCTTTGTTCAGATATGACTCAAATTTAACATTAATTACTCATTAAATCGCTACTTGGGTCTGTTTTAATAAAACGCTCTTTAAATTCTTCTTGATAACTAAACGTCGCAGTGTTCATTTAGACCAACAATGATTTTATTATTCTTATAACGGTTTCTTCTCTCGTTTGACAATAACGAAAACAATATTTCAAAAATCTTTTCAAATGCTTATTTATTTAAGTTTTACCGATTTTAAGGCGTGTCTACTTCAAAATTTGAAGTTCTGTTTCCCGAACTCTTAGCAAACATTGTATTGCCCCACGTGCCCAAAATCGCACGTGCAGTATGTGCGTTTCTTTCACGTGTCGGGGCTAACAACAGTAAAGCGGCACCGCATTGCACAGTCAAATCACCCCATGCAGAGTTTGGAAGACGCTTTTTATTAAACCAACGGTGATAACCGTTTTTGCGATGGGCTTAGTAATAAACAGTTTACACTTAAACAAAGTTGGCAAATTGGTCTTCCACGTTGAAAGGAAATGGGATTTTAAGTGTCTGGTATTAAAGTTTACATCATTTTCCAAACATGTATCCTTAAAACATCAAAACAACCAACCTTTGTCAGCAGAAATAACGATTTTATTTTAACATTCGTTTCTAGTTTCATTTACTTATTTATTACATAGACTATGATTTGAAAGGGTTATTTGATTGTTAATGCTAGAATTCATAATGAAATCTTTAGGTTTTCTATGTTCTAATTTTCTATATAAGTCTAGAATGAAAAAGCAATGAACAACGTCTCTTTAATTTCACGTAATGTGCAATGAGATTGTCAGTTTTTTCTTCGTTGGATGAACTGTCTATTTAAGTTTTCATGTATTTCATAACATCGAAAAAGACGTAATTTAATGGAGGTTAGGTGAAGTTTTCAAATATTGTCATAATTCTCCGACATATTGCGAAACATATTTCTTGCATGTGTACTCTAACCGACACATCTGCAGAATCCTTGATAAATACAAGATGGCGGAAGCTGACGTCTGCTGCTATTAGAAAGGTTGAAAACAGGTCCGAGACACATATTCCAAGTGATGCTATTTGACAGACAGCTAATAACTTGGACGGATCTAGAACCCACAGACTTTCACTGGCATCCTTTACGAGAAAGTAGAATTAGACGAATATTTTGGTTTTACGGGAACCATTTTCTCGTGTTACCATTCCGTACATCCCTGACACATAAAAGAGTCATTTTGGTTATAAAATGTCACATTCACAGAAATACCAATCCTAAAATTATCTTGATGATATTGAAAGGTTTAACATAAAGTAAGTCTTTTCGAAATACAAGAAATATTTACAAAATAAATATTTCAGACTCTAACTTACTGGTGTAATTGTGGTATATAGAAATGTTTCATGGTGAATTTGCCAAATTCCAGATAAACCATCGAAATCCAACAATTTAGTCATCAGTATAAGACACATGTTCACACAATGAAACACGATACCGACAAATGTCAACAGTCACTCAAATTCACGTGCAACCCATATCCATCTGTTTGTCTCTTCGATCCACATGTTTAATCACGTGCGTGTACATTTCACTTCATGTGCGTGTCAATTTCATCCATGCGAGCACGCTTTGTCACATTTTCAGTATTTGGATGTGCATCCTTTTTGTTGAAATTGTGTTATAAAACGAATAAGATTTACCTTAATCAAAAAAGAAGATATTTTTGTCTATGGTTAAGTGTTTAAGTCATGCTGAAAAATCTTCCAAGAAAACGAAAGACGTATTGAAAAATTGCTCCGAAATACAAAATGAAAATATTATTTTTAAATCTTTTTATACAAATTCTTTCTGAATTAAAAAACTCTTTCTTTTTTATTATGATATGTAAACACGCATTTGTTATTTTCAATTTCATTCTATTTGTTTTAGAAGATGAAATAAAATATTATTTTTTCGTTTTAGGAGATTCGGGATTAAGAGATGTTCAAGGTGCCATCTTGGAATCGCCGCCAACGAACTTGTGATGAGGGCGCGTGACCTAGTTTACCATCTCTCGTGTTTCACGTGCAGCTCGTGCAATCGGGCTTTGACACCTGGCGAACAATTCGGTATGAAAGACCATCTAGTGTACTGCAGAACGGACTATGAAATTATTTTTCAAGGCGAATATCTTCAAAGTCTATCGCCAGAACTTGGGGGCCAGGGTATTCCATATTATAACGGAGTTGGAGCCGTCCAAAAGGGCAGACCGAGAAAAAGGAAAAGTCCCTGTCCGGATCTGGATGGATGTCAAGGAATGGGTGAGTTATCTTAATTATTGAACTATGACGTCATTGCATTGTCCGTTGTCGTCACTGGAATCATTCATGACGTCATAATGTTGGTGTTATACAATTTTATGCGCACATTCACAAACCTTATAGGTGTATGCACGTGATTTTTTTCATTTTTTAAAATAAGCTTTCTTTACCCAAAATTTCGCCAGTCAACATGCATTTTCAGTTTTTGAGTGACTGAGTTGGAAATTTCCACATTAATAAGTCCATATTTATAGATGGTAAAAACATTATTATTGATACACAGAAAAATAATTTTATTTTACAATATGTGCAAACGAAATCCAAAAAAGTGACATTTTCTTTTAGACTGTATAACATATTTCACGCTACAAACAGGTTTGATTGTTCAAATTCAGCAGCGTTCCGAAACGACACCTGTTTCGAGCCAACTGATAATGGATTGTCCCAAAGTTGCATTCAAAATCTTCTCCCCTTCACTTCAATTACTCGTATAGAGATGTCACTTGATAAAGGCATCATCCACAGTTTGCGGCTCTATGAAACAAGTTGTCCAAATATCATGGGGAACCGCTTTGAAGTTTTAATCCGATCTTAAAAGCCTTTTATCAGTCCTAACATCGGAACAAGGTGAAAGAACACGCACAATGTGCAAAGGGACTTCGATGCCTCTAAACTCTATTAGCTGTATCGCAATGCACGGGCTATTTAGATTCACTGGCCACAAATAACCATATCTTATCACTCTCTACATCTTTTGTTCATCTTTCAAAGCGGCTTCTTACTGCCCCATCTAAAACTCTCCTTCACTCTTCATCCCAAAAGAAGAATAATCGGTCCTCATTTCTTGCGCGGCGGGATATTTCAATTGTCCAGCGGTGCTTCGCCGCGGTGGCCAAAACTGCGATAGGAGAGGCTCGTTTGAGAAGCTTAGTTCTAACTGTTTAACCTGCCAAGTTTATCTTTCACGGTTGGACTGCATCTCAAGACTATTTGTCAGACGCTTGAAGAGCCTTCTTGAGATGCCTGTTTGTTATTACATAAGCCCCTACTTAAACGTCGATCATATTGAGATATTCACTAGAGGTCAGCCGTAGAAGCATGTCATCAGAGTTACCGCCCTTTAGATAACCTCGCTTTGAAGATTTGGGAATAGTTGTGAAATTAGAGGATACGTTTTGAGGATAAGGGTGTAATAGTTACCTGCCTGTCAGTTTAAAAAGGCAAATGCTTTAGGTGTTTAGATTACGTTATGTTATTACATGGATGATAGCCTTCCACTGATGAAGTGTGATGATAACGTCAAATTTTCCCAGCTTGTGGAAATTTGTTGTTGGCACAAATATGAAATATGATACACGTTTTTATATGTGATATGGGTTTTTTAAATCTGACACCATCGTGAAGGGAAGGCTGGGTTTTAGAAAATAATTACAATATGTGGATTGTTATCACCATACTTGACATTTGATTTTGAATGGAATTTTTCGAATATGCCATTTTATACATAATACCTTTAGATAACTTAAAAATGTAAACTTTATTCATAATAAGCCTGTAAGATGTGTTAATTCACAAACAACTTATCATACAACATTTATGGCTATTCATGTGAACAAATATGACTGGCATATATTATGTAGTCATCTGATGGAGTATTAAACCACTACATTTTAATTTTGGTTTCACTTGATATAACATGACATTTTTCATGACATCTGATAAAAAAAATTATTTCCCCCTCTTTTCTATATTTTTATGAATCCTTTATGTCTTAGTTCTCTAAAAAAACAGTTCATTGAGAAAGAAATTCTAGAAACGGAGATTTTTAAACTATTATCTATGTCTGTGAAATCGTAGAATTCCAAGCCTTTAACTTCCATATGACCAATTGTTAACGATTTCCATATTGTTTCACAATCACTCGCTAAGAGGCATGGCTCCTTCTGGGTACGTGTGGAAATTTCACCAAATGTTTCAATTTACCCAGCATCATTGATTGGCCTATAAGATCAACATGGTGATATTTATGAAGTGAATTATTGATATACATTACAGCGCTCTATGTTCTCTGTTCCCCGATTATGCACACAGTGTTATTTGCTCTTGCCCTTGGAGTGCAAATTCCACGGGGATCTTTTTATCGATACACCGGTGGCAACAAAGGGTAGGGGCAATGAATATCGAAGGGTCAGATTTTTACGGGAAACTTGGGTAAATACGGGCTTAGATTGTTGTTTTTCTATTCTTATGAAATAATTGATAATTTCGTTGTTAAAATTTCCTTTGTGGAAACGTAGAGCAATTGGGGTTTGGGAAGGTTTTTTTATAAGGTCGTTATTAACAAAATACAATCATGGCTTTGGACTTTAAAAAAGCTTTATGATATTGTCTCAAATTTCTTTTATTTAACAGTTGTACACGTCTTCCGAATATTTTAATGTTTATCGCATCATCAAGACGTTTCGTTTCGCTTCCTGTCTAGATTGTTAAGTTGGCCTTAACCATCAATAAAACATGACTTATTGCTTTATCATAGTTGATCTTTAAATCTTAAGTTAAATGCAAAAAGAACATGGGCATATTTTGACCAAGGAAACGACGATGTACAAAATCTCCAAGGATTTCGAATCATTATAGCATCAATGTTGGGGTACAGCAAGGTTGTTATTATTGCCCATTTCTTTGTATGTAAACTGCATAGGATAGCTCCAAAGCTTTGGCCTCACATTACATTGAACATTACACAGATACTATCTACCATGTCGTGTTGTCCTTTGTGTGTTTCACCTGTCTCTTATTAACGTATAGACACATGGATATTTCAGATCATATTTCCATTATAATAATCACAAACTGTACTCTCCCTGTGCCCTTACAATAATGCGTAGGGTGCAAGCATTAAATCACCCTAACAATGTAGCTCAGACTGTGATGTCCACCCTACCACCAAATCATCCTGGGATAATCCTGCAGAGGATAACCCACGGGCCACGCGTTGTGTCAATTTTTCAAAAAGGTCATTTTACAATTTTCTATAACGTCCAGTATCCCCCAAATCCCCCTTTGTATCTTGAAGAGGGTCCACTCCTGGTCAAATCTCTCTGACCAGCCCCTTCCCTTAATTTACTCCTCAATGTTGAGTTTGTCAACGGGTGACTTAATTCGGACATTGGTCAAGGTTGGCCGGGGGGTGCGGTGTTTACCCGCTAGAGACCCACGTGGGGACAAGGGCTATTGACCACACCTGCTTTGACGGTCAGATGTTTGGGGGTTTGAATCAACTTTAATGTGTCATTTAAACTCCATCAATTTGAACTTGTGGTTATACCTCTGGCGATCATTGAACACAAAAGTACCAACACTTCAACCCTTTAGCTTTGACCATGTTTCCAGTCTTGCGTAACTATCCACACTGTGCTGATAGCTGGGTGTTACTTATTGCGTGCGCTCTTTAAACCGACCTCCCCTTTATCCGACATTCAGTGGAAACAATTTTCTTTCTATATTGAGATGATGTTGACTGAAAATTCCCCCTTAAGTCGATATTTCAATGAACCGATAATTAATATTATCTCGGTGAAAATCAGTTTTGAGCATTGCTCAGAAAATCTTAATTTGATTGAACCACACATTGATTATCTTTCCGTATTTTGTACAACAGAATTATGACATTACAATGACATTTAATGAGGTCGATTGGTCTCAAATTCTAAATTACATATTATAAACTTTGAATACAACTCATATGGTAGTTGTATACCTTTCTTTATTAGGCATATTCCAGACCTCCCAAATATTAACGATGTAGCAACAGACGCTCATAGCATTCAGTGATCACTTTTCGTCCAAGGTTGACAAACACACCTATTCACAAATTAAAAAAATTAACAAAGTCCATTATCTCTTATAAAACTGTTAGTCTAATTTATAGGGAAATAGATGAATCCCATAGGATAAAAAACCAAATTGGAACCATTCATCAGGTACCATTAAAGAGCAGCACTAAAACCATGCCAGGCATGCATTTGAACGAGGTGGATGAAGACATTGACGAGCCTCCCGTCAATCAAAAACTCATCTAGTGTGTCTTCCTGTGTACACGGGGGACCCCTCACAAACAAACACCTCCCTTCTAGAGGGGGGAGGGGGGTTGGGGCAGAGGAAGTGGGATTCACTCAAGTGGAACGGGAGGGGACAGGGGTCGAGGTAAAGGAAATTAATGTTTTAGCGCTAAGGTAAACTGAAATTAAGTTTATGAACTATTTAAGGTAATTTCTGTACCTTTATTTATATTTTATTTTCTGAGGCATTTCATGTGTATTAGGTCAATCTAGGCTTGTAGAATTGAGTCCTAGCCTTATTAAAAAACCTTTAGGAGACGTTATATTGGGTATTGAATCAATTCCAAATAGGAGTTTTCTTTCGATAATGCAAACATTTTCTTAACTTTCAAATATTCTTTAGTTTGATATTTATGTGTATTTTCTGGATAGCTATAGCCTTGCTTAAAAGGAATATAGATGGAATCTGACCGATTGCAGTAAAGTACATAATGCATACGTAAGTGATGTGAATCGTGACAGGTCTTTTGGGCATGAATGGGTACATTTTGAGTAGTAATGATTGCTAAACTGTTGGTTTGTGGTCTGTTGATATAAATCAGAATCATAGCATAGTAACTCTGTCTGAGTCCTACATTGAAACATATGGGGACATATTGCAATTATCAAGTATGATAGAGAGGGAAACCATTCCTCCCTTCACGATGGTTGAGAAATTGCAAAATTTGTATCATTAAAAGAGAACATAAGAGGGTAGAAAATGTGTAACAAGGCTGTGGTGTATTCAGCAAGTGTAATATCGATACCATTTTCTAGAAAGTCTGAGGTGATGATCGAGTGTAAAGCAAGAATTATATGAAGGATTTGGTCCTCTGTTTCTTAACCACAAAGGTAGACAAGACTATGTGAAGGAGCCTCACGGAACAAATTATCTGAACATGGAACTAGAGCAGGATTTGTATGAAGGATTTAGTCCTCTCGTTTTGGATCAAAATATAGACAAGAGTATAGACTATGTGAAGGGGTCTGTGAGAACAAATGGTCTGAACCAGGTTCTCTTGTTCCTGGTCAGACTACAACGAGGACTATGAGTACTGTACTAGCACTGTGAGAAAACTCTGTATCCAGCCAGTAGGAGACAGAGATAGATCAAGTCTCACACGAGGCCTGGGGGTCAGGGGATCCCCTCGGGAGGGATCAGGGAGGGTCTCGTCTTCCTCTTCTTTGATGTGTTTGTAGAAGCCCCGCTCTCGTCTCCACAGTCTCTGATTCTGAATGTCTTCATTGATCAAGCCCCCTATGAGGTCCAGGTTTTCTATCGAGGTTTTCCTCCCCGTCTCTCCATCAGTAGATACCTTCAACTCCTCAGCAGGGCGTCTGCTTCCTAGCGCTGGCGGGAACTGTATGTCGTCTGCGAGGTGTAGGTAAACTCCACGCATCGATATAGGAAACGTGTTGTTTTGAAGGTGGTCTTTTTTCTCCTTCTGAAGTTACTGGAGAATTTTAAAGGAAGAGTTGTTCTCTGAATATCTGTTTTGTATATAGGACTTGATTATCAAACAATAGATGACTTATGATAAACTAAACTATGCGAACTTAGTTTAAGATCATTCCTAAATTTGAATAATTTAAGAAGAATTTTTAGTAACAAGCAATGTTTCAGCGATATAGGAAACGGTTTCCTTATTTCCTCTTCGTAAAAGTGGCTGCCTTCCAAAAGTGAACTCAAATCACCAAGAATGTTCATTTAAAAGATCTTGTGATTTAAAATGGAACACGAATTATCTACGAAAATGCCTTTATTTTAAATTGCTGTCTCCACGCATCGACAAAAACGACACATAGCCTCACCAAAGAATACGTTGACAGCGTGTGGAGTTTCTGGAACAATGGCAACCGGAAGCGGTTC
Source organism: Steromphala cineraria (assembly GCA_916613615.1). Classification (NCBI taxonomy): domain Eukaryota; kingdom Metazoa; phylum Mollusca; class Gastropoda; order Trochida; family Trochidae; genus Steromphala; species Steromphala cineraria. The sequence goes on from OU744735.1 coordinate 12,269,992, forward strand.
AATATTCCTGCAAACTCGAGAGCTTCTTGAATCTCAGACGAGGCGTAGTCTCGAACCAAGAGGAGATTAGCGGTTCGTCTTCAGGCATATTTATATTTCTGCTTCGATCCATATTGAAAAATCTCCGCAAAAACAGATAATCCCGTCTCGAGCTACAGCCATTTTCAGCAAAAGACGTTGTTTTTCTTTGCTCGCGAAATCGAGACTGGTTCAGTCAATATCTGTTTGGATGAGGTCTACATTTATGATTTGTCATTTTGAAGTCTAGATTTCGTTTTCCTTATTTTTAATAGTAATAAGACTTTTTATGCATTTCATATTGTAATTATATGGATTTCTAACCTTGCGCTTGTCCGGGTTTCAAGAATGTGGTCATTGACGATACATTCATTTTATCTTTTTATTCCAATTTTTCGAAAAGTGTATGCACCCGTCTTCTATTACCCATCGTTTCACATCATTCAATTCATTTTTTAGAAAAAAATTGACTGCAAAATTTTAAAACTTTATTTTGTCTGAATAACCAATCTTCAAACTTTATAAATGATTATAATGAAAAAAACACTAAGGTTCTTTTGAACTAAACAATCAAGTATATTCAAGTTGCTTGAATGTCATCATCTTCAGCATCATTATTTATCGTCGTCATCCTTATCCCCTTTTCGAGCAGATGTTTTAGGTCATTGCTTCCTCCTTTAAATGTAAGGTGTATTTATACTTTAAATCCTAAAAAATATAGATACAAATATGACCATGGATATGTGTTCGTGTTCAACACTATTCAAACCATGTTTACAACACGTCCAAAGACCGAAGTACAAACTTGACACATCAGACAAGCATGGAGCTGTCACATACGGCGTCGTGTTACAAACCCTCTCTCTCCATTGTTCTTTTCTCATCACTTCTATACCCTCTCTATACCTTCTCTATACCTTCTCTATACCTTTCCCTCACTTCCTCGCAGCTATACAAGTTCGTCTCCTTGACGGTTAGTGTTACTCCATAGTTTATTCCTACGTGTGACGTCATGCCGCGATCAGAAGTGCTTACTCGCTTAGACATGTTGTAATGTCGTCTGCTTGCTCCAAAATGCAGACGTGTAACTTTCGCAGACGGCCACTTGGAGATTTGGGCAATTGTCGTCTGGTAAAGTTGGCGATGCTGTAACGGCTCCAAATTTCAAGAAAGTGTGTTTATGTTGAAATTGTCTGTGAAACTAAACGTCTTTAAGTTTAATTCATGAAGCTCTACATGGTGTCGTCTGCTAAGATTTAAAATAGGGAGTATCCCTGCTTAGAAGCCGGCGGTAACCATTTTTTCAACTTCCTTCTTTTCTGAAAACCCCTTGGCGTGCATTGGGGCGAGGAGCGATATACCATGCTAACTACACGCAGAGTGATGGCGCTTTACTGGGGAACCGTTCATACTTAAATTTACGAGCTATTTATTGATGGTTCACGCATGCGTAAATCCTACAATAAACAGACATGCGTATTTGTTATGTAAGCACGTTGTCTAAAAAATAAACGCTTTTTTGCATGTAGGCCTGCACACTTAAACAATATATAAATTAGGGGGTTCGTGTTTCCTTCTACCTCTTATGTTAAACAAACTATAAAGGAACAATAATGTTAACTTTGAAGACTTGAGGAGCGATAAATATATGTTCTTGTTTCATGAGAGAATCGGTTCTTCAGATGTCCAATATCTACTTTTTATTTCCTGATTCGTTTCCTTTCTCTATCGATTTCTACTTTTCCTTTTCTTATTTCTTGTTCTCGATTTCCCTTTTTTAAACCCAACCTTCTTTCCCTCTTAAATCATCCCTCATTTTTCGTTTCCCTTTTTTATGCCTTCGTCCTTCTTTGAAGGCCCGTTCACACTGAAGGATTTGTTGTATTCGAATACTGTTTGCCTTGGGAACTCAAAGATCATATCAAAGTCTCAACTATTTCGATAACGATTCTAAAGGTTGCGAGTCTACGTCTTAACGAACTATCACTTAATCTGTAAGGTGACGTCTTTACAATAATTGACACGATATTGCATTTTCATTTACATTCAGTTTCGATTTGTTGTATTCGAATAATGTTTGGCTGTGAAACAAAAAAGTATTATCAGTGTATAAACTATATCCTTAAACCTAATTTTAAAACTGATAACGGTGCCTTTAATTCTCACATTTTAACACTATTTCCACGCTAGAATTTAGAATTTAGGTTTACTAGTTACGATTCACCTTATGAACGGATATCCTCAAAGAAGAGTCAAGTCTAAAAGATGACCTTAACCTTTAACCTCACATTTACATATAAAACAAACTTCTCACCTGTAATCAGACGAGAAGGCTCCAGGTAGATAAAGGTATGAAAATTGATGTTTAAGTAGTCTAAATTTCAGTTTCCTCAAACAAAAAAGTGTAGATAATGTTAGAAACTTCGCTGATATTTTCTTTGAAATATAACCTCGTGACAGATTATTATCAGTGCTGGGGGCAGATTCGTTACAATAAGATTTGTTAGTGTTGCGAGCAATCCCCGTTCTAGAATGCCCGACCCCCGGGCTGAAACCGAGGGGGGTGGGGACAAAGTTTATCTCGTCCCACCAGCCGAAAAGGCGGGGGTCGCTCTTTTCTATTCACGTGGAAGAGTTCTAAGCTCGTATCTACATTGCATATTGATATAGCCCAGTAGGAAGCCGAAATCACTTCATCTAGGATATGGGTCTATCCTTACACGAGTAAATCGAGCCGACAAGCCTCGAATAGAGGCTACGGGGCTAAATAGGGATACGCTACCCGCTGAGCAGTTTCAAAGCGAAAAGAGATGGATTTTACTCGTATGTGGGTCTTCAATGGTAGCTGGTTCAAGAGGCACTGCCTAGAAAGGAACAGATTAACGCGGACTATTTTTTGTGGAATAACACCTGTCAAAATGTGTGACTTCCGCCAGAAACGTAGACAGGACCATTTCATAGAGGGATAGTTGAATAACGAACCACAGCGTAATGTTACATGTATATACTTTTTCCCTCTCAAGGATCACCCTATAAGACGCGGATCACCCCGTTAGAAGGGTAACGCGGTGATTATACGGATTTGCTTAAACTTAATGCGAGACCTCATTTAAGTATTAACACAACAATAACCACCCCAGAAATGAATTACCTGTAGGGTTCGGATTTCGTTGCACGCATTGTGCGGAGCTTTACCGGGAAATGGCCCGTTGTTAAAAGTTTACTTAAGATTAGGAGGCCGATTTAGAATTGCCAGTAAGAAATGGTTATTCCTACGGAGTGATGAATGTATTATTGCATATGATTACAGGTCAGGTGAAACAATGACAAAATTGCATGTTTACTGAGCTCAGATTTTCATGGGAGGAACCTTTCACAATAGAAATTCGAGAATCTTAGCTTAGACTCGATCAAAATTAAGGCAAAGGGGAGGGGCGGGGAACCTTGTCGCACAGACAGTCGGACATGGGTTTTATAGAATTAACATGAGAGACGGTTTGGTGACATGCTCCTTGTAATGTAACACTACACCCAACACATGCACTGGGCATTGTGCCTTTTGTGTGCTGTGTGCTAAGCTTGCAAGAGAGTTTAAAGTATTTTGTAACTTTTACCCTTTTGTCCATGGAGTACGGAATGGACTGAATCTTTTGTATTTAGAATATATCCATTTATTTGACAATTACAATGTTATATTTTCCTTACTATTCATATATAAAGATTGTGTGATTAACAGTTTTATTAGTGAGTGGAATCATGCATTGAAAAATATCAAATTATGATATGATCATCTGAAAATTTCCAATCGTGTTTCCCTTTTGTTTTACACATTTCCTACCTGCTATCTAAAGGGAACACATCATCGTTAGTTGAGTGGCAAAGGTTTTAGAAATATCACGTATGCCCACATTCCTCGATTCCAGTTTCTCTCTCTAATTCTCGACCGAGGTCAGTTATGAATTGAATAAAAAACTTCGTGTTCATATTTGTAATTAATTTGTAGTTCATTTCAATAACTACAGTCAAGTATTATTTAATAATTGACTTTTATTCCTGTTAAGGGTCCTTTTTTTAAAATCGGGAATCAAATTATATCTCGTTTTCTTTTAGTTTTCCTGACCTTAGTTTGTTTAGTTGTGTTTATCCCAATCATTAAGGTTATTGGCATTCTGACATTTACATTTCACTTCTTACCTTAATCTTAGATAACATTCGAAATCAACGCTTGTAACTTCACTGATTACAAATCTCTGCAAAAGCGTAAATGCCATTCACAAATGCATATTGACTGACATGTTGTCCTTATCATATCATTCAATCAAAACTTACAATGGATATTAGACATACTATTAGTAACAATCCAAATGACATTTAAGAAATCACTACAATCAATTAAATGAGTCATTCAACAACGACATCGTTAAGGATAATTTCCTAACATCGTTATTTTAACGATAAGATATCACACAATATCAACATCAATCAGAATTTTGAAGAACATTCAAATGACAATTAAGCAAGGTTATAATGCAAACAAATCATGACATCTTGTTAACCATTTGTCCTAAATTGCAATAAATATACAAAATCCCCGCCAACAAACCCCAACTTGAAGACATTTCTGGCACCGAGGGATAACTAAAGCGCTTACAAGGGCCAAGTGTCACCAATTCTTGTACTTAACCGCGGAGAAGAAATATTATGCTTCCTCCCAATCTTAAACCCTCGTTTCCTTTCATTTAATCCGATAAACAACGAAAGCTGGAGGATTAAGACAGATTAAGAACCGATAAGAACCGTAGCATACAATAATCGCGCACAGTATGCCTTACAATTCAACCAATCAGCAGCGGCCTTGGGCAATATGGCGGCTGGTTTTCTGTCGAGGGCGAAGAAGGCCGTCGTGTCGAGATGTCTAGTTGGCCTAATTAAAGGCATTTGGAACCCCATTGCTGTTCAAGGATTATTTAATTGCTCGGAATTTTCTCGACAGTACTGATAACAGATTGTCATAGATTTCTTGAGGAGGTTTTGTTTCATATGCACTTGTAATGGTACATAGATGTTTATATGTCAAATTATTTCTATAATGTTATCGAATGTTTAAGATTTTTTAGGTGTTTTTGTTTTGATAAAAATTGATCATATGAGACTTATTAACATATAATTTCGTAAAAACAAATGGTTCACAGAATTCTGTTTGTAAAAAGTCTTTAGGCCTAAGACATTATTAAATGATTATGGTGTTTTGTAGTTCGGATATTTGCTCTCCACGTTCCTTCTTATGATTTATGGTGTATCATAATTAACAGTTTGAAGTCCACATGTCTTTTTTTTAAAAGAATGCTTGAATTGGTAAACCATGTAACTAAAAATCAAGAAACAATGCTTTAATTATTTACCATGGACTTCCAGAAAGCTAAACAATTTCGTCAAACAGAAGTATACTTCGGACAGTGTTTCATGGAAACATACAGAAAGGTATATCAAGTTAGTGTCTGATTATTTTGCAGTCTGTCCAGACTAATTTACAACCTGCAGTATTAATGGTGTTCCTACACTTGACCACTACAATGACATGCAACCCTCAGAAACAGTGACCAATCCCCGCCTTGTATTTACACGGCATACTCCCCGTGGTTCAAACGAGTTTTAGATAGAGCTTTAACATGTGGGCCACCAGCACAATTATGACACGGGTATTTTCATAGTCAATATTATTTACCCCATGACGTCGACTCTTAAACGTTCTATCAGAGCCCGCCAGTCACGGTTCGTATTTCTGCCGTTCGGAAAAGAAGGGATGCAGGTTTTAGGTTTAACCGTGTTTGTTTAAAAAATCGGACCAGTTGTTACACGAAACCGGCGACAGTTTCTTGAAGCTTATTATCCACGCTGGGTTGTTTCCAGGTTTTGTTGGTAGCTCGACTTGTACAAGAAGAGAGATTGGTTTAGGACGGATGAAACAGAGCTTGGTTTAAGAAGGGTGAACAGAGCTTGGTTTAAAGGGGTTTGTTAGTGCGTCTCTTGCTAAACACATCAGGGTCTGACATTGGCATTTTGATCGCTTTTTGACGTGATATGTTCTCAGATGGACATTCCGCTCATTTCCCGTTCCATGTTTTTGATAAACCCCCGAACAAGAGCCGTTGTATCAAACACTGTTTAATCACTCACGTAGTAAGTGGATCCGAGATTTGGAATATTTGTCATTTATGAGATAATTTGTGATCGTGATGATGTAATTATATGGACAGATGGATATGTGAAGCAAAACAAAACATATTCTGGAAATATTTTAAAGGGATTTCTTAAGTTTAAAGCACACTTGTTGACCTCGATGTCGTTGCCTGACTTCAAAACTCAACTCTCTGTCATCAAAACATAAGGAAAATCACATTTTAATTACTTGAGAAATACATCAGAAACTCAGAATTATGAAAAAAATATTTCCGAAACATTTTTTTAATACCAGACCACATTTAAATATTGTTCAAAGTTATATTTCAATAATCAAAGCAAAATATGTAACATAAAAACACAACACAGAAGATCCTTCGGGTCATTCGAGTTAGTGAGGGGTGCCACCGGTTGCGTAGAACATGGTACTATGTTAACACCGGGCTTTACTGATTACTGATAGTTAGGTGTTATTGATGGAGACAGCTTTTTAAAAAAATTTGGTTATGGTTTCGATGAAGTTTAGATCATCAAAATCAGCATTCTCATTGTTCTGTATAGAGTAGAAAATAAAAACAAATTTTGTCCGTCTCTATCTTCACAAAAACTCGCCAGAAACTTACGAATTCGCCACAACTTCTATACACGCATATCACAAATTTCACGTTTTATCTTCTAGTTACTCGCCACAAACAAAACGTACTCGCCACAAACTCCACATATCTCCTGACCCTTTTGTTGTAACAGAGACCACAGGCTCGGGTTAAGGCGCTACAAGTTTTATCTACAGAAATAGAAATTGTTCGCAGTTGTACATGATTCCACCGGTACAGCCTTCCACTATCAGAACACTTAGCTGATTTATTCAACAGTGCTTGGAAATAAAGATACCATCCTTGATAGCTCGAACAGCTTTCTTCGGCAGATGCGAACTTTCGTCACGTGACCTTTGAAATTCTGCGAATCTTACTAACCTAGAAGATAACCTCGAACCATAACAAATTTACACATCTATTGTCAAGCAGAGAGGGCGCTATTGTGTGAGCATGCGCAATAAAGCTGTCGCTGCGCCCTTCACGTTCGAGTACCTTCACACGTAACGTTGATTGCAAAGGCTATTGTTGTAGTAGGTGCGTGTAGCGTTGGTGTGATTGATGATGATGATGATGATAATGGCAGTGATGGTGATAATATTGATTATGACGATGGTGATGGTGTTGATGTAGATGTTGATGATGATGGCTAACTGTACGTCAAATAAAGGTTACATGTTTCTGTTTCGTGTAGTCTAATGGGTCAAGTTCCAACCATTTATAATATGAAATTATTATCATATTATCGCCCTCTACATGAATGACTATGTAATGTTGCCGACCTGAGTTACACGCGTACGTCTGGTGAAAAAACCCAAAAGGGAAAAGGTCACGTCTGAAGACGATCTAACAACAGAAGTTGGCGAGAGTTGAACAACTGAAAACTGTTTTTCACCAGAGAAGCAAGTCTATTCGTCTCTATTGCAGTAATTGCGTGTTTTACATTCATGATTCAAACTTGTTTTATACACAACACTAATTTGAACTTGCAAATTTTCATTATGTTTGTAAAAAATATTAACATTTACAAGTCTTTTTTGATAACTGCTATTTAGAAAAAATACAGGGATAATATATATCCTTTTAAAATCCTCATTGGTGCAAATCACACCATCCTGTCCCAGAGCTCAAATAATTGTTAAAAGGTATGTTTAAAATGACATCATTTTCCTTTTACACCCAAACAAAAATATATTTCCTTAAAAGGAACAGTGTAACAAGAATTTATGCACGTAGACGTACAAAACATACTTCTGCGCATGACAAATATATGTATGCCTTCTGAAACGGAGGATACATTGTACATGAACTTCCTGACTCCCTCTCTGAAGAGTACTTCTCGACTTCGGGTTACCGGAAGTAGTATTGTTTGACAGAAGTAGAACCTCCGGTTCTTATAGAACAGCAGGTGTGTCGAGTCGAGATCAGGAATAAAGAATTATGATTGATGCCTGTATGTTGTATTGATTGATATATAATATTTCCTTCATATATATAAAGGACAATGAGTTGTACAGTGTCCGTACTACAGTGTCTGAATGTCAGGTTGAAGGCAATGATAGAAGTCTTGGACAAATGAATGCAACTAGTGCAACAAATAAGAACGTAGTTGCAGATTTCTATTTCACGGTCTTTGAACTCTCTTATATGTATTGTTAGCAATAAAGGGGCAGTTTTGAATATGTGTAGGTTTTGAAGGTTATTAAGGGGCTTATCAAAACATTCGTTAAAGTTTTCAGAGGTCATAACATTACTACAGAGTTAATATATTGTTTTTGTCTAGCATTGTTTGTTGTGATCATATAAACGAGTTTAAATAGCAATTAAAATGTAAATCTCGAGAAATTATATCGTATATGTACATTAAAATATTTTTTATTTTAGCTAATATAATTATCCAATTTTAATACACGTATTTAACTCTTACTGTAACTTGTCCGATAATGTATCACTTACTTTCTTGACAGAAAGTATGGTTTTCAGAGACTCAAAGCTTTCTATAGCTATTGTCAAATTTAGCAGAAATCCCTCTCAACCAAAACCGCCTTACACCATATGAGTCATGTTTCCAATTATGAAATATCTCGTCAAACCGTTGTACATGATGCAACGCTTGAAAACAATAACAGTCTACTACAGCCATGATGGAACCTGTATTTTCACAATAGCAGTACCCTTGTTATTGTTAGGGCCCTATAGGGCTGACCACCGATTTGGGGGTATTATGACAAGGAGGAGAATTACCTCCTTGACCCCCCGAGCGTTAGCACCAGGGGTGGCGACCCCCTTCTTTGATGACCCAGGAGCTAGGATTGTATAAGAGGTATATCCGTTTTCAATCACCATATTATACCATATTTGTTATGACACCACTCCCCGTTGTAAACAGCCCTGTCAATGGTGTTTAGGTGAGGATGTGTTTGTTTCAGCTGTGACTGTGACGTCACAATTAGGTTTGATTGGAGGTGGAAGGGAATTTATATATCAACTTTGATTTTACCACCCATGGTGAATATCGTTACATTTCAGTTATTGAACAGAACCTGTTGTAGCAATATTCGCGTATGACATATCTGAATCTTCATTACTGTTTATTAAGTTAAAATAGATAGATATAGAACATAAACTTGTACGAATTGTCGTTTTTCGTCGACTTCCTTTGTAACTAAGCTGCAAATGCAATTTGATTTCTTCATTATCAATATTTACAAAATGATATTTCATCTCATTATGTAAATCTAATGTGATTTGAAATCCCCGTGTTGACAAAGAAGATATTTCATTTTTTAAATACATCTGACCATTTACAGTACCACGCATTTGCGTAAACCAACCACAATATCGACACAGAAAAAAACTTTTAAAAATAAGCTCAGATTTAAATTCAAAGGAGGGGTATTATCAATTTTTGAAATAGTGCCGATTATACAAATTTGAGGGAAGAAACAGTAAAGGGTTCTCTTTGAAACAAAACGTCGATTTTCTTTCAAGTGTATCACTTTTCACTGAAGCTTTCTGAAGTTCCTTTGATTTCAGCTTCAAGAATAAACAACCATACTCCTTGTCAGTTTATCCATCAGCTTCAAAATCATGTTCAAAGTTCTGAGTGTGAAATAAAGCTCAATACTGTATATGTCAACATGAATTTCAAAATTAAATTTTAAGAAATATGTTCAGTGTTTAACCAGCGACTTTGCAAATAAATTCAAATGCAATATCAATTCTGCAGAAATCTTTATCAGTATCAATTCAACTCTTAAATTTCTACGCAATATCATTTTGTTGTTTTTTACATAGAATTATACTACTTGTTAACCTGATACTTTAAATGTTAAATTCATCTTTTTAAATTTTCCGTAATCGTATTTCTATTAAGAAGATTATTTTCATCCAATCTCCTGTATCATTTTTATTCTAATTCGTATATTTTAAATCGAATTTTTCTTTTTCAATTGTTCTTTTTTAATTCTTCTCGATCTTCATATTCTCCTTGGCAGTAACTTGAATTCATTTCGATTTCAAGTATTATATTTGTCCTTTTCTTTATTTTTTCTTCATATTCTTCACATTTCTTTTTTCCGTCTATAAACTCATTTTTATCGCTCTGTCAAGTTCTTATCAATATCATTCTCACTCAATACTTCCTCCTTTCTTCTATCAGGTTTCATATCTAATAATCATATCTCAAGAAGCATATATTGTTCTCGCTGCAAACTACTATCAAGTGTATTCATCATGTGGTCACATTCACCAGCCAGAACGTCTGTACATGGACATTAATGATATTTCTGTGATTAACAGCATTCGTTCTGCCAATTGCCTCCCCCATGCATCATTCTGTCTTGAGGAGACGAGAAAACGCTGGCACAAACTTTCAGGAACCGAGTCAAAGACTTCAAGACTGCCATTCTGGAGACAAATAGCTAATACTGCAACCCTTGGGGAGCAGGAATAAAGAGTTGAAGAATTTAATTGAACAGTCGTATGTAAAGTTGGTTGACTTTTGTTTTTAATGTAAGGTGGTTTAGGTGCTCAAGCGTTTCTTCGAGTTGGAATCAGACTTTTCGTGAAACTTGTCCCGGTTATTTTTTTAATCAAGGGGGATTAATATTACTGTTTACCGGGGATGTGTAGTTAAGGGCTTTGGTAATGAATGACCTTGTATCTACATTTCAAGTGAGTTTATGCCTTTATATTGAATGCGATGTTCAAATTGAATCGATACTAGACTTCGGGGACATTTCAGACCATTTACAACATCATATTTTCATTTATGGGCCTATTTCATTTGGCAATTTTCACAGTTGTAAAACTTAACGATGCTTTAAATATGAATGAATGAATAAAATTATTATCCTCCTATCACCATCTCTATAATATTTTGATATTTCTCTGTACACTCCATTTTCATTTTAAAACAATTTTACGGAAGCTTTTCTTCGCGTAATCGTCTTCCCTGTATTTCCCTTACATCCATTTTTCATTTTCTCTTTGTTTGGTTTTTCTCATATAATCCAGTATTCTTCCCATCCTCACGTATCTTCACCTACCCCACCCCATCTCCCCTGCGTCCACCCCTTGTGAGGGGGATAGAAGACAGGTGTGTGTCGACCCCCCGGAGATTTGGACAGGTGGAAATTGAAGTCGCTACAGGAGAAAATCACCGTCTTAGTTGAGCGTTAAACGTCGGCCCCTCCCCGCCCCTTAAGGTGAAGAATGGGGTAGTGTCCCTTTAAATGGAGCGGAGACCTCTACAACGAGCCTCTGACAAAGAGGGGCCAAGTCTATTACACGCTAAATTGTTATTCTTTGCTTTTAAAGATATTTTTCATTCCATTTGTTAATTTATCGATAAAGGTTGTTATATGAGATTGCTAAGGAAACGTATCTGCTCGTAATGTTTGGCAGTATTTGTAAAGAGAACGTTTGCTTTTTTTTTTGGAGTAAAAAAATGTTTCTCGGCGTTTTCAAAAGGCTTTAACAGATCAATTTACAAAACAAATGTTTGCACGATTTGAGACTGTCCCAAAAGCTTTTGAAGGCCCAAATGAAAAATGTGTAACCCCTTTGTTATCAAAAATGCTTAGATTTACAAAAAAATGTCTTGGTAATAGTCATAGATTCGCTTTGTGAACCACGTGGCTGTTTGAGAGAACAATAGCATCTCTTGCTGGTACGGGGGACCCGTCGTTGGGACACGAGGGGTAAAGGAGGGGGTGGGGATTAAAGCAAGGGGTGGGGATACATGGACCCCTCACAATCACGACCCCTGGGTTTCTATGCAGGTGCCCCTTTTAACTCCAATCCCTCTAAGGCGATGGTGGAAGGGTTTAAAGCGCCGGGTCTCGATTAAACGTCGTCGCCATCATTGAAAGACTAGCTCTTTACCGGCGAGATATAACGCTGTTATCTGAGACAGGCGTCTGAAGGGTCTGTCCATTGGTTCTACTTCACTCTGTAAAGAATTAGATTATAGTTTTGCATGGAACTGTCGTCCCATGCGCATGGCCTATTGGCACACACGTGCCTGCGACATTTTCTAAGTGGATTTACTTCATTTTGAAAATTATCACCCTTGTGGAAGGCTCACAGCGAGTAACCGTAGCGTGATGCCGATAGTTTATCATCTTTTACACAGTGCTGGAAGAGGCTCTATCACGAATGATTTTAGACGGGGATTTACACTTTTTAAAACTTTTATTGTCAAGTTTTTTATTTTATTGTTATTTTTAGTCACTGTTCAGAGATAGACACATTGAAATAGTATTGTTAATAGATATAGAAGACATTGACTATATATTTTATCTACCGGTATTAATAATAAGATTTAAATTTGACTTTTCAAAACACTTTAAATATTATCTATATGTACAGTTACCAATGTTATTCCAAGGGTTTCCCATTCTTTATATGTATTTTCTACGTAATCGGATTCTTTAATGTTTGCGTCGTTAAAGAGACAATTTTAATAGATTACATATCATAATGGAATGATGATACAGACAAGTTAATGGATGGTCAACTTCTTTATTTCGCCGTTGTTTTACACGGATGCAGCTTCTTCATACATACTTTTGCTATCAGGAATGTGGAAGTAGAGGTTGGTCATCCAAAATATTTCTAGATTTATTTTCTGTCAACTTACAGAAAGCTTCTCAAACGGTTCAACCTCTCAAGACAAATTTCTCTAATTACGATTTCAAAAGCATCGTATGATAACCACAAATCGTGTTTTATCACAAATCAGGTCTGAGATACACAATTGAAAACCATCAATATTGTCAAGAAATATCCCATGCGTTGAAAACCAGTGATATTTACAAATGACGTTTTTAATAATTTAGTACGTGCCCAATTACCGGTAAAATATATTATTTCATCAACATTTAATAAGATAGGATCTCCGCTTGTTGTAAACAGTTATCCAACATAAAGAGAACTATTTTCAAAGGAAATCAATTATTTCTTACAAAATCGTTATTTGAGACCAAAACCGATCAAGGCGCATACGCGAATCTATTGTGATTTAGCGACTCGTGGAAGAATCGAATTCACCGGTTGTAGGATGCACAATGGTGAAAATGTAATTAAATTTAATTGATGACCTATCAATAGACGAAACAAATCTGCTGGAACCTCTCGGAATATCGTTATGAATTAATTATTGCTAAAAGTCATAAGTTTGTTTGTGTCAAATATTATGCCTCGTGGGAAAATAAACACTTTTGTGTGACTGTAAAACAAAGAGAAGAGATATTCCACTAAGATTAAGACAAATGCTGGAAACAAAGTAATCAATTATTGCGAACCAATTACCCTAAGATAAATATTTTCAGTCATGTTTAATTTTATTATTGTAGAACACTGTATTGTAGATTATTCGTTTGTTTCTTCGTTCTCTCATTCCAAAACACCAAATAGTATATTGTATCATTCATTCGTTTGAACCTTCATGTCGATACGACCGCATCAATTTCATTTCATTAAACATTTGTATAGTCCGCATTGTCAAATTTTATGTCTTTGTCTGGCGTCATTTTTTCATTCTTTCATTATATTATTTAATTTCACAATTCCATGAACACTCTCTACATCTTTGATCTCGATTTTAATTCTTTGGTTTTAATTTTGCCGTTTTCATGTTTACACCATTCTTATCAATTAGAACATTTATATTCATTTCAATTGTCAATACTGGCGCTTATGTAGTCATAAAAAAATCTCAACTGTATTAAAATCCCTCCTTCCTCAGACATTCGTTCCAAATTCATCGTTCATGTATTCATTCATTCATTCATTCATGCAATTGCATTTTATTATTTACTCATTTCAAACACACTGTCCAACCCCAATCGTTCACACGATTTTATCAACAAATATTCAAATCATAAATTTGTCAATATTTTAAGTCACATTTCCAAGAGTCGTCAATATCCTCGTATGAATCTAGTCACAAGTTGATCCAAATATTCGTATGACTGACAACGTTTTTTCTTCTCACGATTTTTATCAATAGCTATATTCCCATCATAGGAATTGTCAATATTTTCACTAAGAACATAGTCACAAGTCGCCCAAACCATGGCCGCGTCTTTCAACACTGTAGTTCTCAGGGGTGTTATGTACACGGTACAAGAAGACATCCATATGTTACCTATCATCTCTATCTACTATCTCCTCTGCAGACACGTGTAAACAAACATGATATAGACAACATGGACTCGACATCCACAAGACTGCTTATCTCGTATCAATAGCTGGAGACTCCAGTCACTCTTGTACACTGTATTGTAAGGTGATGATGGAATTATTATGTGATGATGATGATAATGATGATGAACATAATGATGATGATGATGATGATGATGGTGATGATGGTGATGATGATGATGGTTGATGATGATGATGATGATTGTGACGTCTGAATATTTGTAGTAATACTAGTGTGACAATACAATGATAATGATGGTGATGATGGTGATGATGCTGGTGGTGGTTGTGGTGGCGGTGATGATGATGATGATGCTACGTGTTGATGATTGTGATGGTGGATGCCATATTGATGATAAAGACGATCATGAGCATGGCGACATCGACGAAGATGATTATGATGTTTACGACGTTGATGATGATGATGATGATGATGATTATAATTTTGTTGATGATGATGATGATAGTTATACACTGGTCCATAATTTATCCAATTATTATTTGTCCATAATCATTTATTGGTATATGTATCAATAGCTCGAGTTACCAAAATTAGCCTTTGAAGTTGTATGTTATTGGATGATTATGATGGTAATATTGAAAAAAGTCTGTGGTGGTCAATTTGAAAAAAAAAATTTCTTTGTTCAATCTGTGAGAAATTGGTTCATACAGTAGTCCAGTACTCTGCAGTAACAGGTTATTAAAACTCTGCTCTGGGTTTGATACTTAGTCAACTTCCGGACTTTAAGATTGGCCCAGTTTTCTCAAGAGCAACTGTGCTACCGAAACTGGGCCTTTGATATGGATATGAAATACTCACGGGAAATATGAACCACAATTCTGCTTAGGTCGTTAGTATGTCAGTCTTGTTACATTGTACAAAGCATAATCGTCAGCGTTTACACTTTAGTGACTTATGTTCTAAAGTTGTTTCATGGGATTTAGAACATTTTAAGCGTCATTTTGTTTACCACTGATCGTTTGAATATTTAAGTTTTCGTTGACTCTGGTGTGAAGTAATTGCTTTAACGCTTATATTTTCAAATATAATCCGAGGATTGTAAAGTGGCAACCTTTTCAAGAAAACTGTGAATGAATAATAAGCAAGTGACATGATAAACATGTCTTTACCTTCCTTTGGCACGCGTCATTCACACATGTTTTTAGAAATATATGTAGGTCAAGTATGTAAATAAGACATTTTACTATATGCATGTAGTCTTGCATTTATGGATGTATAATGTTTTAATTTTGTCCTTGTCCGTTTCTGATATTTCCTTGATTTGTGCTTGGTATAGTGAAGACATGCTTACACAATATTTCTGCTATTTTGCAATAATTCGTGATCTATTTATCTAGGTGAAATGGTAGATATTTGACATGTAATGTGTTTCACTCGTTCACTTTAAAGCTTGTCGCTTGAATGATAAAGAATTTGTCAACTACGAAACCAAATATTGTGAATTTATGGAATTCAAGCAAAAACACCTTTATTTTTAGCGGTATGCAATGATAATCATTGGGTCGTCAAGCGGAAACGATTTGACAGTTGACAGACCTTTGCCGACAGGTGGCGCAAACTTCCAACTCGCCATGTTTATCAAAAACAAATCAGTAGAGACGTAAATAATGCTTGTTCGGGGTGTCAGGACGCGGGGGGAATGGGAGGGGGCATCCCCCCAAACTAGATCTAAATCGAGCAAATCCAAGCGAAGGCTAGAAAATCTTACCGAGGCGTCGAGTCATGTCGTCGCAAAACGGAGTTTGATTTACGACAATCCGTCTATGGGTCCCTAGGGATCGCTCAAGGCTGGTGTGCGGAGTTTGTAGCCTTTACATCACGGCACTGGCGAAGATTAGGGCGGCAGTAAACTTTGCTTTGAGACATGGGCGTCATCCTTGAGATTTAGTCGGATATGAGTGATTGCCAAATGAGCATCTATGTCTTTCCATAAGGAATATGATGCAGGCAGTGGAATTGTAGAAAAATCCATCTGTTGAAATTTGCTTTAATTTTCGCCTGAGGGTAAGAAGTCGCCCAATGACTGTCAAATTTCCCTGTCATAATTGAAATGAACAACACGATTATAACCATGATTATGATTTATATTCTTAATAAAAGATGTTCTGTAATGATAATTGCTCAAGCATTAACAATTCTGTATTCATCCATTTCATCGTCAGATGCAACCTTGTTAACCAAAAAGCTTACGTATTGTATTTCAAACTGAATATTCAAATGATAAGGTTGTTAGCATATTCAGTAAGACCTGTAACAAGGTGCAGGCAGTGAATATCTTTAAGGTTAATGCGAGCTCATAAAAGTAAAAAGTTTACCAAGAGCACAGAATACGAAAAGGAGGAATTGATATATACAATTAGATTAACATATCTTCACTTAATGAAGTTGTCAAATAGGGTTGATGTTTTCATCAGAGAAGAGCGGTGTTCGTTAAGTGAAATAACTTCTCTATTCAATCAACCGTTTTATAGCCATGTTGTCACCCCTCGGAGCTCTGAGCCTTCAGACAGTTAACTGTTCACGCGATACTGGGTATTGTAAGGGCTATTCTAGATACAAACCCTCATCAAAAGGACGATGATTCGACAATCCGTTTACATTATCGGCAAAAGTGTTTGTGTGAACAAGAGGGCCTTGCCACATAAATTATTTCAGGAGTCGCGCGAGTATTCTGGAATTTACGACCTCTCGGTTTACACGAAAATGGAGATCGTAAATCCGTCTGTTTTCTTTTCCGAAACGATGTAAATGAGGATGGGAGATTGTTATCACCGTGTAGTTATCTACTTTTGATAACAGTCGTAAACGATGCCGTGTTCTCAGCGATAACACTTTTACGGCTTTATTTTCCTTCTTGATTAGCGAAAATTCGAGCGGCCATTGTGAAAATTGTATGATTCAACGTTCAAGAGAATTAGCAAATCATATTTACCCTTTCGTAATGTGAAATACAAAACATGCAACCCATAGCAATGAAAGTGGAAAAAAATACACGACTTTGAAAGAATTTGCCAAAAAACAACATATTTCCAAACAACTTCTTTTAAATGAAATAAAATGATGAAAAGAACTTATCAAAATCCGAATCTGTATATCGAAATACTTCAAATACTTAAGAAGCTTTTTGATAAATCAATTGCCTTTTATTGTGTTATATCAAAGGTATATTTTTCACTGAAAATATTTAAACTTTTTTCAATTTGAGTCGAAACGGATTTAGAAGATTTACCACCATCTTATCTTCCCCATTCATTTACGTGAAGGAGGTTTTCTAAACAAAACGTCGCTATCTGCCTTTAAGATAAATATCGCCACTTGAAATAGACCCTCCCGTTGTCAGTGTAGTAAAAAATGATCTAGGAGTCGACGACACAATCCGTTTGCTTGAAATGCAATCGTCGTATGTAAACACCCTGATAGAATCGGTCATAAAAACATATCAAGCCATTGTAATCGAATTAAAGAGGGTTTTTACTGGCATATCATTGTCTTTACGTCAATTCGAGGCTGTTCTATTCTGTTTCGTCTCAGTCTGTCTGAGATCTCGTGTTTTGACACATTGATAACGAGATCTCGTCGATTTACCGGAGGTGTTTACTGCGATTGCGCAACGGGCGATAACTCTAGGGTGGAATGAATTGGTTGGCTGAGTGATTGGAAACAAACGATGTGGTTGGTTCTTGACATGTGACAGATTTATGAGGAGAATTTTCGCTGGTGGTATGAAGATATGAGCCACGTGGTTGTCTGCCCCTGAGAAGCAATGGGTTACCTCCCTTGGGATAATTGTGCACCCCTTGTTGACGTACATGCAGGTGGAATGATGATACAGACCATTTGCTTCGTTGACAGTTGGATTTTAGCTGATAACTATATTGAATTCATAATTGATAGCCATATATATATATATTACTTACAATTGAATTAGCAAGATCACAATTCTGACTTATTTAATTAAAGTCATGTTTTTTAGATCATAAATGTTTACAATGTCTTTTTAAGAATAATCACATTTATATTTCACTTTTTATTTCTATAAAGATTTTATTCATAAACTCGCTGTGCCAAAACTTATGATCTAACGCTGTGATTTGATTTCTTTAGTTGTCAACCAAGATTGCTAAAAGTCATTTGCTAAGGTTACAACAACCATTATTCTTCTACTGACTGTTGAAATGGTTGCAATACAAAATAGGTCAGAAGCGGTTCATAAAACCCCTCTGCCTAGCGGAACCCGAGAAAGTGTTTGTTTTCGTTTAATTTTCACGGCTGAAATGTTTTGATGGCGGACTAAATACTTCCTAAGTCTTCGCATAAGCTCCTCACTGAGCTCGGCTTACCGTCGCAGCATGGAGTTTACATTCTGACAGTGCCAGGAGCTTCTAGATTATACATACTGCCGGTACACCCAATGTTCGTAATGTAGGTTTTTACTTATGAATATTTAATGCAGAACGGGATTTAGGGGAATTACGGTTGTCAGTATGCGTGAAAATAGGAAGAATGAATTTAGTGTGATTCTGTAATGGGAACGGTGTTCGGCACTTCCTGTTTTTGTCTTTGGAAGAACCTAGAAAATATTTTTTTGCGAACAGCACTTTTAGATTGTTGGTTTGCTATAATACAACTTAGGCCTACAACTCTCAATTAATAAACTACCATAAATTAAAATTTAAGCATTATATAAAGAAACTCAAAATAATCAACATTTTAATTAACATTTTATCTTATGTTAGTTTAGAATAAAGGAGTAATATAGTGTGTTTAAACAAGTATTATAATAATATCATATTATAGATCTATAACATAAGCTCAACTGTTTTATCAAAAACTCTACACATCGTATGATCTGTTTTTACTCACTGTTTTGTAAGGGAATATAGACAATGTATATCAAACCTGCGCGAATCTATCAACAATCGGCGTTTATCTCAGCCTCGCCATCAGTTCACCAGGATCATAGAAACAAACATAGACAGCGGGCTTGTTTCATGTTGCTTTATAGAAATATACAATTGGGGCCGGTAACACAATTTCAAAGGAGTTTGTTGCGCCTGTTAAACGGCCAGAGAATATGAAAGCATATTTGCTCACATTTTGGTAACACTTGCGAATAGATTATCATGGGAGAATACAATGCGTTTGATGGTACATCTGAAGTCGATCAAGCATAAGCTTGACAGATGGGCAGCTTATATCTTTCGCCAGGTGAATGTGGCAATGTTGCAGAGTTACTTCCCTTTGTATGAAGGTTGATTAGAGTTATTTCCCTTTCCTGTTTTCCTATCGTCCAAGTGATACGTTTCTGAGGTTACTGGATGTGTGGCTGCTTCGCTCAGAGATCAAAGATTGAAATATATGTTGTTGGGTGTTTATATTATTATGAAATGTTCATAATGATATAATAAGGATATCTATTTCTATATCATAACGATGACAAATTAGGGCGGTGGTGACGGCGGTGGTCACTATCGTGATGACAGCAGAGTTGTCAATGGTGATGTTTCTGGGGGGAAAAGGGCGGTTTTTAATGGAAATTGACCAATGCAATACTATATTTACGTAATCTTTATGGAATGTTCATATTATTCATCACTTCAAGGTTCCTAGGAACTGAAAACAAGTCATACGATTTTATCATTTCAAATCTTACCATCGATTATCTCCCCTGACTTCCCATGGTAACAGTGGTGGTCACGTCCCGCCATCTTGCACATCACAGATATCATTCATAATCTCGTTTCTATCAACGCTAAACGAGATTTAATGACAAGCAGGGGCTGTCTGTAGTTACAAGTTCCATATTGATTTAAACCTCCCCTTGTGTTGGTTACAAACGAGCCCGCTGTTCTCGATCAAAAACTGTCGCCATCATTTGTTATTAATAGTTGAAAGATTCACCAATGTCTTGCATCTTACAGCGTTTCTGGGTCAATCTGAAAATCTAATTGACAAGGTATTGTGATGATAGCGATGGGGGTTCGTGTATTAACAGCCAGAGCATCTTGGGTGAATTTTACAAAGAAAATTGGAATTTATATGAAAATGTCTTGAGACAACATACAATAGTTTTAAATTTGCAATATTTGATAAGTGTAACTAAGTGAAGGATGGCTGTTTGAACAAACAGATCCGCATAGACATATTATTATTATGTTATAAATCTTGTATTTGTGTTTTGATGTATGGAATTCAATGTTTTTGGACGTTGAATTTAATGGAAAATAGCATCGAACGTGCGTTTGGGGAAAAAAATTATACACTAAGAATACCCATATATGTTGGAACTCTAGACTGATCGAACGCTAGAAACCTCCAATGAATAATCCCATCGAAATCTCTTTATGATAATCTTAATGCACTATAGATTAAATCATATAATTCAATGAAAAGCCTTTCAAATATGTCTTGAAAGGTGGTAAAATTTAAACGTGACTAAGAAATGCATTTCCAAAACTATTTTTTTATAAAAATGTTCTGGAATAACGTGTACGATTATAGCCGACAGCATGTTTGTAAACTGCAGAGAATGAATCTTGTTCGGTAATCTCTTAATCTCCTTTAATACCAGCTCCACCCATCCTGCGACTGCCCAACCAAGATTGCTGGTAGAATCCCGTGGGACAGGGACTCTGTCCCTACCCCCCACTGCTGGGGTGACAGGTTGAAACAAGAGCGTGATAGAGGGAGAAAGGAGTGAACGTGATAGAGAGAAACTGTAGAAAGAGAGACACAGACAGAAGCTATTGACGTTTACTCCATTCCTTACCATTGAAGCATGTTATTGTTCATGGAGAGTAAAAGGGAGAGAGGAGAATATAGAGAGACAGATAGACATATGTATTAATATATAGAAAATGAGTGAGGAAGTGAGAGAGACTGATAGAGACATAAAGAGAGAGAAGGAGACACACACGCAAACCGATAGAAAGATTAATACAGAGAGAGAAAGGGAGATGTTACGTCATGGTAGTATTATTTTTTAGATAAAAGGAATGAATAACTCAGTGAATAACGAGACTGGGGTTAATACATGAAGTAGTGAGAGAAGAGAGGGTTGCTACATATCACAGAGGAGAGAAATAAAGAGAATGTGGAATAGAAAGACAGTAGTAGATTTTGCGAAGTAGAGACATACGATATCCAATATGAAATAGGGGTGGTAAAAAAAGAGTGAACGAAAAATAGAGATCTAAAAAAAGCAGAGAGCGAAAGAAAAAGATGGTAGGTATCGTGAGGGACAGAGTGGGAAGCGATAAATACCGTGAGAGATGGAGAAACGGAGCGAGAGAAGAGATAAATACCGTGAGAAGAGAAGAGATCTTAAATACCTGATACGGTTTTTATTGGCAAATGACTCTCGATGTCTTCACGGTATACGGATGTCCAAAATAAACATTTTCATTCCGCGTGAGATCAGGTAGCATTTGCTGACTATTATAGTTACAACTGATCCCCCACCGAACCATGTGGCCACCAGATTATGGAGGTGCTTCTCGGTGCAGGCGCTAGGAGGGGGAGGGGCGAGAGGGTTACATTTTGTATGGTGAGGGCAGTGGCAGTTTATAAATGATCTCACGAAAACCATAATATATGTTACCAATTGCAATGTTTCAATCAAAGACTGTAGTTCTTTAAACTGTGTACAGTTGAGATGCGCGAATCATTTCCCTACCTCAAATGAATAAACGTTGTTCACATAAAAATGGTCGCGTGTAGTTTTGGCTTAATTTATCCATGCATTATCTGGTTTGGCAGTGAAATGTTTTGCCATTTGAAGATAATATAAGCTTTAATTGAATGTAAACAATTCGAAAGGTGAAAATTCTACCTATGATGCTTTTAGAATGGGTTGTTTTTGTGTTGTTGTTGTTGTGTATTGTTGAGTGTATGATTTAGTTGCTTTATAATGCTTTCATCTCATAGATCTATCATCCAAGAAATGTGTGAGTTATGTCTTATGTCTTTTGTATACCCCTTGTTAATCCTCTTCAAAATCTCGGGGTATAAAACGTTTGTATTATTTTTGAAGGTCCAAATTTACAAGTCATTGGTTACATTAATTCCTGAAAAAAATGAGCCGAGGATTTTTCGATTTCCAAAAATTACTATGTAGTAGGACTTTGTTGAAATGTGAAAGTTACTAGCTAAAAGAAAGAGTCAAAATAGGTTTTATATGATGAAAGTCATAACTTAGAAGTTATTGATATGGTTAAATATGTTAATGTTAGTTACAGAATGGGCTTCACACAAAAGGAGGGAGATCATCTATATTTTTTCAAATAGAAGCTATCTTTGTAAAAAATAAATTCATTGATTCACAAAGGTTATTTAAAATAGTTGTTCGTTACTTGCATATCAAGCATATCTTTATCAACAATTACGTGTCAAAGATAACCGTAAGAATATCTGAAGCAGTCTCGACTAGGTTCTAATTAAGAGTCTGAAGTACTTCTTTCAAGTGTTGTGAAACTTGAGGGGAACAGTTATAAACAAATCTATTTTGCTGAATTCACAATGTTCTTCATTTGGGTTAAATGAAGACAGTGTTTGAGGTTGAGATACCTGATTAGAAATTTAATGAAAATACTAATCATATTTTGTTGACTACATTGACACATACAATTATAAGCAAAAAACTGTTGTATAAAGGTGTGTAATAACTTATTTCATCTTAAATGTTTTCTTGTTTGGGTGAAAAAAATTGATAAAAACACATATTCACTGCAACATGGAATGGAATTATAACATCATAAATTTTGAATAAATATAAGGACCTCCCGAATATATATATTATGTACATTATTGTGATCATTGATCTTTGGAATTTATATTTTGCAACTGCTTTTGGTCAATTTGTATGTAATCTTGTACACGTACATGTCTACGTTACTGGTGTATCTAAGTTAAAACGCAAATTATTGTATGTTGCACATTAAAGAACAAATTTTATGTTTGAACACAGAAGTGTTTTTGTACAGTAACATCGGTGAAATATTTGTATATTCCCTTCTTACGAAAACAAGCATTACAAAATAAATATTGTTTCATTGGGGGAATCGTTTCCTCGTTTGCGCGGCAAAGCCAAATACAAAACACAATCTTTTGACAGTTTTGTCAGAAAATAGCAACCATCTTCAAACTTTGTTGATAAATTTTGTTGTTTTTAGTTCACAACATCTCTACGATGTCTTTGGTGATTATTTTCGTTGTTTTTGGAAAGACACGAAAACCAGGGCGTGTCTATTTCACCACTAATCACGTGACTTTTGTTGTCAATATCAAATGGATTTTTGTGATCATCTTTGTTTACATGTTTTGCTCCGTCAAGCGTGCAGACTGGGTATTTATACAAAACGACAATTTGTCATTCGATAATGAAAAAACACTTTTGAAAACAATCATATCTATTTCAAAGGAAATCTAAGTCTGGTTGCGCAACTCTAGAAAAAGTGAATTATTTTTCATGTAACTCATACCCGAAGCAGTAATATTGTTTATCAATTTAAACATATTTCGAGAAATTCCTATTTAAAATTCCTTCGAAGAGAAACATTTGTCTTTTCCGTTCATATAACGTTTCAAATAGTAACCGTTTTATCAACAAAATGTTTTTTATCATGGAATAAAAAGCGCCAAGCGCAGATAAGACCCCCTGTCTTATTTGAAAGATAAAGGTTGCACGTGCAAAGCTGCTAGCCAACTGTGCTTCGCACGTGCAAAGCATGTGAGGTAACATCGCTCGTAAATGTCATCCCTTGAAAAATAGAATGTTTACAGGCGGTGTCAACTGTGCTTTTAAAACAATGGTCTATTTCTATCTGTGCTTATATAAACACTACTTAATAACGTCCGCATTTATATACATTTAAGGAGAAAATGTGATATATTTCTTACCTTCTGTATATTCCATAGTAACAAAAGGGAAGTAATAGACACTTTGGCATTTTTAGTTTACAAATATTTTGTTCACCTTTGTTTATTAATTTGTTTCTAGAGGGAAAATAAGAAACATTTTCCAATTTGTTAATTAACAAGTTGGTTTTTTTATGTACGAGATTGCTAGAAATGTATTCTAAGTAAATTCGCAAATGAACAAACAACGTTAGGTTTTAG
The DNA here is from genome assembly GCA_916613615.1 of Steromphala cineraria. Classification (NCBI taxonomy): domain Eukaryota; kingdom Metazoa; phylum Mollusca; class Gastropoda; order Trochida; family Trochidae; genus Steromphala; species Steromphala cineraria. Next base: position 12,294,631 of record OU744735.1, read on the forward strand.
ATAATATCATGAAAACATTAAGACTTTTCCTTTATAGTAAAGCATAAGTTGTTTGTTTGTTCGTAATGTAGAATTATGTTTTATCAAAGGAAATTTATTTAATTACATACTTATTGATTCGTCCCTTCAAAACATTAAACCTTATAATCAATAACAGATATATATATTTGTTAAAAACATTATCAATTTGGATTTCTTAGAATTAAATATGATCTTATAAATTAACATTGTAAATGATGAAAACTTGATTTTTTTTCCAGATGAATTGTAATATATGCTTTTTATCATGTACTTAACATTTGATCGTGAGAAACAAAATGAATTGACATTCAATTCAGATAATATTATAACTATAAAAAAAATTATTAAATTAAAATATGGCATTATTCCATTTTCTTACAAAGATTATAAGACGATGATTGTATTTAATAGTTTGTGGGACTCGTTATCTTTGCTCCATAAACTAACAACTGAACATGATTCGTATGGTGTTATTAACTAATCTAGCAACATGCTGTTTACGTTGTTTACTTGTTGTTTATTCGCAAATATCTATCAATGTCCTCTAGTTTTATCGTTAACATAACACGAAAGACCTGTGATCTTAATTATAATTTTAAAAGGTATTCCATATAATGGAAAGCATTGTTTCTTAAGAGTTTTAATTTCATGTTCATGTCTATTTCATTATTATCTGCATTTGGTAGTTTTGATATGAAATAATTTTAGAACATTGAATTCGTTTTAAAATGGGATGATTTGATCAAATTCATCGGAATATTTAGACTAAATAATATCTGAACTGGTTTATGTTCAATATATTTTATTTAACGTTGAACAATGATTATAGTTAGTTAATTAGTTCTGAAGTGTATTATTAAATAGGTAAAACTCATATATTAGATAATATGACTAGGAAGTATACATTTTATGAAATCGATCACATTACAAAACATCCAATTATATGTCTAGAAAAATTCATTTTGTTCACGAAAAAACGCAAGTTGCTTATAATAAATATTGTTCAAACGTTGGCTCAAAATAAAGATATGTTTATTTAATGTTTATCAGTGCCGTTAAAATAACGGTTTCCCGTTTTCGATTTTACTTTGTTTTATGTTTTATGTTAAATAATTTTGTAGATCAACTTTTGCACACAAAAAAGGTTTTGGAATAATATCTGAATTTGATACAGTATAGAATTATTTTATTGGAAGATATTGTATTTTTTTAGAGCTTTCAAATGGAATACAATTTTAATGAGAAGTATTTAACATGAATATGCGATACTTATCAAAATTGACAATCTGCTTAAACTTTGTGAATTTGTTTCGAATTCTTTACATGCTATAACTTTTTTTTTATTGTTTTGTTCTTGGTTCCATGATCAAATGCTTAATATCTATTTTGAAATACTGAACACTGCCGTTTTATTAAAAATAAACAAATATTTTTAAATATTGCGATAATCAAAATTTAAAATATTTCCCAAGATGTTTTCGGTCCACTTACAAATTCACAGAGAACTCATAAGGCCTGCAAATCAAACGAACTGAAAATAACTTTTTATGGATTTATATGTCAGTTCCGTACCGCCGCTTCAGACAGTCTTCTACAAACCCGAGGGATTACAAATATTAACCTCGATTCTCAAACGAATTCGGATTCGTTTCGCGACTTATTAGCTCAATTTAATATTTCGCCGGCCTAGGGGAAATTCCTCTTCGGGGGAAATCTCTCCCAGACGGGATCTCTTCGTGGTTGAAATAACCGACCCTCCGATGTCCCCCGCAAACAGGAAACGAGAAATTAGTTGAAGAAAATCTTCTAGGCATTGAACTATTTAAGCTAAACTGCAGTTCGTTGTCTGTTGGTTGTTCTATAGTTTTAACAGTTGATTTTCATCTTGACTGCGGGTAAAATGAATATTCCGCTTCCGCCTTCATTGACACTGTAATTTCAGGTTTTGTTTGGATAGATTTATTTAGGATTATTTCTGAAAACATTGTCGGAGGTTGGGGGCGATTTCTCGTATAATTAAAACCACGTTCTTTGAAAATGGTTTCATCTTCTGAAGACTTCGAATTTTCACCAAGTAAAGAACCAGTCTGTAATCTTAACTAGATAATAAAATTTTCAAATATAATTTTTTTTGTTTCACACAATTTATCTCGACATTATTTATTAATTTTCTAGAAAATGCATTTTTATATTTACGTTAATGATATAATATCAGATGTTAATGCAATATAGAAAAGAGAAATACAAATTATATTCATTGCAAAATTAAATTTCAACAAATTGAACTTGTTATATATTTCATTTCATCTCTAAACATGATATTATATCGATTTATTTAACAGCTTTTCCAAATTCAATATTTATCCAATTATTCCAATTTGCATTTTGTTAATGCCCATGTCTATACCGATTCCGCTCTTCAAATACGGAAAAGGTGAACCTTTCTGTTTTCTCTTTAAATTAATTACTTCAAACAGAAATAATTTGAAGCATTTTTGTCCAATTAACTTCAATACGCGTCTCAAATTACGCACTGCGGATGACAGATTTCACGAGAATCCCGTGTTGTCGCCTGGCAGGAATCAAATCAATATCATTGGTTGTAAATTTCACCGTAGGGTTGTGTCAAAAGACGGATCATTTTCTCAGAAGTAGATTTAACGAATTCGGCAAAGAAGTTTGGTTATAAATAAATCAAGATTTACGTCAATCAACTCTTGTATTGATCTATAGAGGTCGTTACAGAGAAACTAAAACCATTGAAGATCTAATAGAGATATATAGCTCTCTCTTGTTTAGACTTTAACCTTCCTTTGACAAATAGTTACATTATTGATTGCGTTAGGCGGTTTGTGAATTCTTATTTTTGGTTTCAGTTGATATTTCTTAAAACACTTGCCGGTTTATATTTTGATTTTTATTAATCAAGAATAATTATTATATTTATTTTGCATTTATTGAATGGTTTGATACATTTACCGAGTGTATTTGATGAACTTATTGATTTTATCAAAATATGATTTGTTAGATAATTGATATATTTTCTTTTGTTGTCACGTAGTTTTATTTTCCTCTAAAGAATCAATAGGTTTTTTTAAAAAACATATATATATATATTTGATTATATATGTCCGTTTTTTAATGATGAATGCATGTTTCTTCTAAGTAATAATGATTATTTGATGACAATGTATTACAGAATAAATATTACTGCATTTGAATTAAATAATTTACATATAAAATATGCGTCTTTAAAAACTTGGTTCAATGAATATGTATACAACAAACAATTCAAAAGTGTGTGTCTTAATTTGATAAATGGCATCTGTAGATGATAGATCAACAAAATGAAAACTAAATGTTTTATTTCGTTAGAAAAAATACTAAAATTATAAAAATACAAAATAAATGCCTAACTTTCTAATAAATTGAAGGATTTACTTAAATGTAAAACAAATGCATGAATATCGTTAGAAAATTTACAGATATTTCAAAAAAATACGCCAAACCTGATACATAGGGGACTTTTCCGGTATCAGATTTATGAATGAAAAGCAACGCCTCCATCCCTCCGAATGCACGCTGGAGCAACTAATTAGGCAAAATCCCTCACTGCGCGTCTCAATTTGACTATCACATTTCCTTAGATAAAGTCAAAGAACGCGTTTTTGCACGAGGCTCTGTGAACAGACCAAGAGCGAAACCCTTGTATACTTTTTTAATTTCATAAATAATCCAATTGAGGCACAATTTATAGTATCCACTATACTCTAGGCGTGATTTTTTATACCTTTGCAAACCCCTGTGACTTTTACACGCGGCTTTGTGAGAAAAGCAACAGGAGGCCCCTTGTATACTTTTTAATTTCGTAAATAGTCTAATTGTACACAATTTATACTCTCCCTGTGACGAGGCGTGAGTTTGATACATTTTCTAGAATTTATTTCCCCTGGCTCCGTGGTTCTATGAATGGGGGTTGGAAATGTATATGCACCTCGTGTTGGTTTGTATACAGTCAGTGTTTGAATTATTACCCATAGGCTATTTCACATGCCTATTTCCTTCCAATGCCTATTAACAATCAGTTTTGTCATGTTTGGTAGAAGTTATGCTATAATTGACAAGATCTTGGTATGAAACGAAATATGAATTAAGACAGGATATAGAAATAATCATTATCGATAAAAAAATAAAAATCATAATATGATATGCAGGCGACGTCTCCCTAAGATATTTCATCTATTGCATATGTTTTATTGATTGTTTATTTATCAATTCCCCGAGATAATTCTGTTGGTAATTTTGTGACACTGAATTTTTTAATAGAACTGTCATTTTGGGTCGTTCTGTTTATCTTTATTTGACTGTTGACTTACAAAATAAGTTTATTGGCAATACCATGCCATAGCCAACGAATTTTTAATTATTGTTAATATGTTATTGATATGAAATTTTACGTTGATTTTAAAGTAATAATTTAATAGTATTGGTCAATTGTATCGCTCTTCTGATCATATATTACTCATACCTAGAAAGGTATAGGCGTTAGGAAAGTTTATTGAACCCAAAAGCAATAATTAAGTAAATTTGAAATGTATAATTTTTAGAATATTGATTTAAATGGCAATAATCAATAAAAGACAAGCTAATGGGAAGACTTTGTTACTTGTCAATGAGGAAATCATAAACATATTCTATTCAAGCTATTCCGTATATTTCACATGCATACTAACGTAAATTGATTTATAACCCCAGATTGTCTGAAATGATTTCAATCGTTTCATTCAAGTTCTTGCAGAGAACCAGATAATTAAGTTGTTAGTGTGCAAATTGTTCAAGGCTGAAGTAAAATATCAATAATTTTCCTATTTTGTTTCAAATATATTAAATTTGTATATTAATAATAATACTTTATTACCCGAAGGAAATTCGTGTTGTATCATTACAGAGCTGGTGTACAATAAAAACAAAAAGTTACAAGGAATACATAGAACAACCACAATCATGCGTGTAAATTAAGGAGCATTTAAAAGGCGAACGCTGCAAGGAATGAAAGTATTTTTACCCCTATTGGTTTTATATCATATGTCTAGACCCCAACTTCAACTGTATTTTCTTTCATGCCATGGACCTGAAGAGAGTTCATAATTATAATTCATCAAATATATTTTACATTTTCGGTAGGTTGACATAAAATGTAAATATTTTCATTCCGTTTTTAATAATTCCAAATTTTACATTGCAGGTCTTGGACCGGGAGATAACCCAGATCGACCGGGTGAGGTGCTCGACAGAGATGGGTACCAGCATCAAACACCCAGACAGAAGCGGGTTCGAACCTCCTTTAAACACCACCAGCTCCGAACCATGAAATCCTACTTCGCTCTCAACCATAATCCAGACGCAAAAGATTTAAAACAACTAGCTCAGAAAACTGGTCTCTCAAAGCGAGTCTTACAGGTACGTCGTGTTTGATCTTTGCGGTTTAGATATTTCTAGTTTATAACGCTTTATTGTGAAAATAAACAAGACGTTTCGGAGTTAAAGGGACAGTAGCACATTTTTAAGAGGGATATAAGGTGATGTGAGGAAAATTAAAATAAATAGTTCCAATTGAAAGACAATGTTTTTTGAACTAAATGAATCAGTAATAAATCAAATATATAATGTAAAGTTAAGCCATGCGATTCCTTTTTATTACACACTTAATTAAAGGTGTTACAGAAAATTGGCCGCAAATGGACGTCATGTGAATCTTTATGATTTGTTCTCTGACAATGGAAGATTGGTTTGTGTAATGAGATTTTTGACACTGTCAAAATAATACACTTAGCATTAACGTACAATTATCAGTGAAACATGAAAATATAAAAGTTTCAAAGAACGTCCTACTGCCCCTTTAATGCTTACCTCTTCATTAGATAAACGATGACGACGTAAGCAAAACTTCAGAGACATCGTACATTTTCGTACCAGACAATCTTGCTTTTCTATTTTATGCCACTGTTAAATGTCCTTCAAGTGCTTGATTTGATCATTTACCGTATTTGCACTTACAGACACGCGGATGTTTATTACGCTTAAGCTCAGTCTTCCCTTTTGCCTTGAATTTCGTAGATGCGTTTATTTAACTTCTGTATATAACTTTCAAAACGGGATCCTTTTCAAAACTACATTGCCCAAAAGAACATTCATAATTTTCGTACGCCAGGTCTCCAAACCAGTATCCGATATTTTTTCATCATATTCAATTAACGTCAACGGTCCTTCACATCACATCATATGGTGTCACATCACATCATATGGTGTATGGCAAGAAGAACAAATAATGTTATTGATGATAACACCCGAGCAAGCCCTGTCGACCAACCCTAATCAGTTCTCGAGCACAGTGACAGGAGAGTTCATTTAGGTTATTTACCAAATTGTTACCAAAAGCAGTTCAACAAGGTCTGGGTTGATTACGGATCATTTGTTCAAGGTATGGTAAATAGGCAAACTGTTTAGACTTCACTTGAGAGTATTGTGCACGGAAACACATGACATCCGAACAAGGAGGAGAGCTATTATATCTCATAACCTGTGGAAATAAGACGTGCAGAAACGTCGAAACTCTAACGCGCTCCTCAAAGAGCGTCATTTGTTCCCCCATAGCTCTCGAGACCACCTAGATTTCGAGGCAGGCAGGTCCGTTTACCAAGCGTAAATTCGCTTGTTTGCCAAGTATCATTTTACATCTACCCGGTTTTCTGTACACGAGCCCAATAGTGAAGGACCGAGTACATCTCCTTGCTCCAGACCCCTATGTCTTTGCTCTCACAGGTTGTTTTATAGTATAATTCCTGCTATGCAATTCTAATTCTCCCCTTTTACTACATACATCTTCAGTTCACAATTTGCAACATAGTAGTTTTGTTTTTATGACAAAGAACCATAGAATAATATACACCATCGATAACCCTTGCTATAAAAACAAAATATACCGCGGACATACTGCCCAGATGGGGACGCAAGACGTCAATTAACAAGAGGTCAAAGAAAGCGTTCCTTCATTTTTTTAATATTTATTCATTAAAATTTCAAGAATCCAAATAAAAATATTTTATTTTAAAAACAATATTAAATTGTCTTACTTTTAGCGATTCAAATAATTATTCTAAATAAAAAAGTTAAATCATAGTCCCTGTGAACAATATTCCCGCGTTGTAATGACTGGTGCAAGACACCCTGTGAACCTCCCCTTTTAACGCTGCGGTTCACCTTTAACGGCGAGTTCATTCACAATCGCCGCCTTATGAGGTGGGCGGGTAAGTCCTTTTGGTCTACGTACCCCTATAGTCCCAACTCTACAAATATTTACCGTCCCTCTTAAAAAGCAAAAATAGAATTCTGGTCGTTTTTGACACGTTCCCACTTTTATACACACTTGCTCTGTGGCTCCATGCAGCGAAGGCACGTTACAATGTTTACATATTTCTCCGGCGATGTTAGGAGTTTCTATGAACGATTATCGCCAAACACATTCACCCTCCCAAAGTGTCATATCGAATATGAACATATTTCAAGCTTGGACCCTACAAGATAAATATCCAAAACTTAAATTCACTAGCGCTGTTGGGAGCTTAGACTCACAAAGCCATATTCATGCTCAATGTGAAAGGCTTGTTGAAGTCATTGGGTTCTGCGCTCTGGAATATGTACCCAACATCTTGAGGTGTATTTAATCGAACTAGTAATATTAACGCGGCTATTTGTTAAGTAGTTGTAGCTGCGATGACTTAATTTTGTCTCTTTGTGTATCCCTTTACGTACGAACATTTCTTTTGATCGTCGACTGTCTCGTATTACATTTATGAAGTCATAGGCATTGAAAAGGTGTGTTGGTGATGTTTATTGCAAGCCTAAATGCTATGAACACGTGTCAATCAAACCGATGGAATGTAAACACCACTTCTCTTCCCAGAGATGTAAAAGCATGATTTATTGCTCGTTTTATCGTGATATTTTGATTTATTTGATATGTGAAATCATATTTAATTGACTTTCTTTCTAAAGGTTAATCGACGAGTTAAGTGATAGTCCTTATCATGGATAAACTTTTTCAAAAGGGATCTGTTAATTCAACATAATGGACGTGTAATTAAGATCGTTGAGAGAACATGTTCCCGAATATAATGTCATTTATTTATTTATTTATTTATTTATTTATTTATTTATTTATTTATTTATTTATTTATTTATTTATTTATTTATTTATTTATTTATCTATTTATTTATTTTGTTTATGTTAAAATTCATATTCTTAAATTCAAAATGTCAAACTCAATTATGTAATTTTTAAGTCTTAATGAAACCAAAATAAACACATCATATTTATTTTTCAGGTGTGGTTCCAAAATGCACGTGCAAAATACCGCCGAAACTTACTCAAACAACAGGACTCGGACAAAGGAAACCCCAATTCCAATGGAAGCACGAATGGAGACAAATCCAAAGACTCTTTAGATCAATCCCTTACGGACCTCTCGAATCCAAGATCCCCGGGCGGTCTGTCGGATATCAGTTCTAATGCATCCCTGTCGGACATCCAAGCCCCGGCCCTTGATACGGACCAGGGTTCCAACAGTATCTCCGATCTGTTTTCTAATACGATATCATCCATAAACTGACATGTCCCACCTCACCGGGTTGATTGTTCGCTATATATTTTATTTATTGTGGATCTGTGTACAGATAGGCGTGAAGGTGCGCCGTAAATGTGTATAGTTCGGCATTATCATGGAATGACGATGACTGAAGTCGACAAATGCCGACAATTGTTACTGATCAAGTCATTGAACTAATTGTTTAATATGTATAGTTGGCATCGTCATGCAAGTGGTTCAAGAGTTCGGCAGTTGACATTGCTAATCATCCATATCCCGTATCCCTTCGTTTGAATGTGTAAAGTTCGGCATAGTCATGAAAGAATGTCGAATAAGGCACGATCAATGGGATTCACACAGCTCAAGATAAATATATTGTACAGTTCGGCAACTAAAGAGGAAATCTGCCGAGTTCGGCAGATTAGCATTTGATGCCCGAAAGTGACTAAACTGCAGCTGAAAATTGCTTAAGTGCTTTGACGTATCTTACGAAACTTTAAGTGCTATGGTGGTCTCCGTTTAAAAGATGTGACTTTAAAGCTTCATAACAGAGGGCTGCAAATGCTCGCACCGATGAAATGTACCAGAAACCTCTAATGTACATACGTGAAAACAGCTGAGAAACGAATGATGTAAAGAAAACGCAACGCCCAACATAGAAGGGGTCCCAACTGCTCAAATATGCACGCACGTGCATAATATGAGATTTAGCTTTTTTTAGGACATTGTTTATGTTTTTGGGCCGCCGCCACCACAAACGTGTGCTAAATAAAAGGTACGAGCACATTTTCCATATAACCTGTAGATACACGAAATTAAAGCCAGTCATTGAATCTTCTTTGAACCCAAGTAAAACATATGTAATGGGCCCGGCCTTCTCTCAACATGGTGGCGAGTCTTTTGGATCTCGGTGGATACAAAAATCAGAACCAGATTACGATGCGGTTTGGGAATTATATCCGAGATGAAAATAATGTTGTAATACAAGGCACATTCCTTTAACGTCTGCATGTGCCGTAATGGTGGTTGTTACTAAAAGTTGGATTTATGTTCAGGATACGAATTAACATTGTCATATCATGTGAAATTAGTTGGTCATATTTCCGAAATGAATTAGATTTTCATTATAAAGTTACTAGAATAACACTACTCAAAAGTTTGAATTTAGCTGATGGTGATTTACAATGAACGAAGAGAATTCTTCTTTAATTCATTTATAAATCGCTGTAGTGAGAAATTAGGTTTTCGTAGGAGAGGTTACATCGTGTATAATTGTTTCACAAAGATTTCGCTGTAGTATTGTTACATCTTATAAAGATCATTTCTCATATATTCATTTGAAACTTAATTGTCGGTGTGCATTTCAATTGTATTTGCGTAAATAGGTTAATAGGTATGTATGATCCTTTGAAGTCCCAACAACGTACGATGAATCAGTAAATCTAGCATTCGCATCAATTTATATGAGATAGAATATCAAATCAAATATGTTCCTGATAACAGCATATTTTATAAACTGGAGTGACAATAATCCTCTGTACTCACATTACCAAATTACCTAACTATTAAGTTAAAGAACATTTAATAGTGACAAATAAGTGTATTTTCGAATTGAAAATAGTTTCGAATTTCGTTTTTCAAGTTTAGATCGTTTATCATAATTTTTTTGCATGGTTAATCATTATTGTTAACATAAAAGATACCTTTTATCTTTCAAGCTCTGTATATGTTTTACTTCAAAAGCGCTTCGCATTAAACCCTCCATAACCACTCGTATCCTTCATAACCTTTAACTCCTGGTCCGGAATTGGCAGTGTCTGTATCAGGATATTCCCACTTTTGTGATTTACCCTCAACCAAAGGCGTGTAAATTGGGGAACGGGACGGCGGAAACTAAAACGAAAAAAGAACTCAAAGCCCCTGACCAACTGTACCTCATTAGAACCCTGTAAAGCGTACATGGAAGACACAACGTCTTTTATTGGTGAATATTTACGGGCTGCGTATCTTACGCTTTTTCGCCTTTAGGCGTGGCTCTGATATGGGGGACATTTTTATTACGCCCCCTTCACCTCAACCTGTCGTCTGCTTCCCACTCTGGGACGACCTTGATTCCGAGGAGCAAATGGAATTCCCAGTTTTATCACTATGAACAGTATCGGGTGCTATTAAACATGGTTTCCTTAATAAATGACCTCGGCTTTACCTTTGAAGGGAGGTAACTCTGATAATATTGGACTGTGGCGGGTTCCGTGTTTCGGTAATTGGCCTTACTCCCCCAAAAATAACATTGATATTATTTTTTTCAATTTGATTTGAGTTTGACTTTAAGTTAAGATCTTAATTCATTTTCGGCTATTCATTTATATTCAACAATCACCATTTAGCGACAGTCCGTTACATATGATTAACATTTAACATTTTGAAATAAGTTACTTATTAACATTTTTCGTGAAAACGAAGTGTCCGTGTACTCTTCATTTTCTTGCTGAGAAAGTCCCGACTTCGTTTCCCTGTGTGGCACGAGAGATGTATATTGCACGATTAACCGATCAGACAATATCAGCCAATCAAATATCTCCAAAGCATTTAGCGCGATAGAATGCACGTGCAATTCATGCTGCCCGAGCAAAAGTTCTTCATCAGGCTTGCTTGACGCCTGTCTGAATGGCAAGCGATAGGAAGGAATTTTATCAAGGGTTAATGATACGTCAAAAACTGAAGATATACATCACGGTGGAAAGTTTACAAACGGTCGAGAACTTTTGATAAAAACAGTGATATTTGAAATGTTTATTTTACTCAAGATTGAACCCATTTTCGTTTATTTTAGGTAATTCTCAATGATTCCTAATTCCTTATTTATAACGCTTTTCTCGTAAAAATACTAATGTTCAAATTCCATTTCTCTATAGTTCAACTCAAAAGTTTGATATATGTGACTTTTTTATTCGTTATATGAGCATTTCAATGTTAGCAATTTTTTAAAATTAAAAATAAGATGTCGATTTCTTTAACCAATTTTGAATGAGAGATACCCTGACCAAATCACACAATAAATATGTTTGCCATTTAGGAATTCCGATCCGTGTTCGTTTTCCGGTTCAGATTTTATACTGACAACTCTGACAACCCGAGAGATTCCCTGATTCAATATGGCAGCCATAGAAAATACCTTGGGCCTCTCATGGCGAAGGATTTAGACATCTGTTTTCGTTTCCCTCAAATCTGGAAGTCATTTTCAAAAACAGTTTACCTAAGCAGTAGCAGTGGGCTTGGCTTTGGATAGTTTCTCTGTCCGGTATTTAATTTGTGTTTATATTGACCAATGGCTGGACACTTACTGACCATGTGTCGGACATAACTCTCTCCATGGTGACTAGAAGCGTTCGCTCTCTTGGGTAGACTAACCCAAACTTGACATGGTCATTGCTAAGTATCTGTTCTAAGACAGGTGTTTCTTGAGGAAGGCTTTCTCTCATTTCCTGCTCTTGGTCCTTCTTCGTAAGTTTTTTTTTCTCGAAATTCCGTAAATGTCACTTTGGTGGGACGCTTACGAAAAGTCAAGATTTTAATGAAAGTGAAATGGTGTCCTGTTCGGTATTTTATAATTTTTGCGATTTTCGGGAAACCATCATTTCAACGTTATGATATGACAAAAACCAGTGACTAAGTACGAAATAAGGCAAGAATAACGATTCGGGCAATTTTATAGACACTTTTCGTGGATTGCGATTCGTCTTCAGTCCCTCTTTTCATTAAACTGATCGTCTGCGTTTTCCCGCGTTTTCTTGGCAGACGACATTGGCAGGAAGCAGTCGAGATGAGCGCCACCTACCGGCGTGTAGCGCGTTATGCTTCGTCTGGGAAACAAGCATACCATAGCATAGTAACATTATGGAACTCACGTGTGCTGTCATTCAAATGCTTTATTGGGAACAGTTTTGACTCTTACATATCGTTGCTGAGCATGATAAAAATAAACCATAAATAGATGAGATAATTTCGAGATTTACAGCTTTGAAGAAGATTATAACTTGATAACTTTAAATCTACATTGAATACAAATATCAAATTTATCCTTCTCTTTTTTTCTTAAGTAAATGATTTTAGCCATTAATTATATGATAACTTCCGAAATACGTTGAATACAAAGGAGGGGATGATTATATTTAAAAAGCTTTTTTTTTTTGGTCTCTTTGAAGAGTATCATTTTGAAAACTTAGGATGTATTAAATTGTCTACATTACATCTTGAGAGTTTGGCTTTGTTTTTTATGTGGTCACGTTTAACGCAAATCAAATGATAACCTAATGTTTGGAAAATATTTAACTTTTACGATTTAAGTGCTATTTACATTGCATAATATGAACTTTTAAAAGTGTTACTCTTATTGTTACCAATTTACCTATGTTGACATATGTTCTTTTGGAATATTCGGGAAATGCATTTTCTACAAATGTTCTGAAATGTCTACGGAACCTTCTACCATGTCGTCATAATTTGTTAGTTCACATCAATACTTTTTGTGTATAACGTCATGACTTTGGTGATGATGTCATTCGTTGTGTTTATTACGTCATTTCAATGTACACATCGTCTGTTGTGGTATGCTGATTGGTATCTTCAGTTTACCTACTGTGTAAATATAAACATCGAAATGAATAAACATGTTTAACTCGACTTTATCAAGTTTGTCCTTCGTATGCGTCTTGAGATGTTTGTGAAAACTTGGCTTTAAAGAGGCAGTAGCACGTTTAGGGGGAATATAAGGTGATGTCGGAAAATGAAAATTAATGGTTTCAATTTGAAAGACAATGCATTTAAACTAAATGGAGCAGTAATAATTCAAATATATAATGTAAAATTTAGCCATGCGATTCCTTTTTCTTACAAAAAATGAATTAAAGGTGTTCACAAAAATGGCCGCCGATAGATTTTAGGTGAATCACCATGCTTTGTTCACTGACTGTGGAAGATTGGCTTGTGTAATGAGATTTTTGACACTATCAAAATAATACATTTAGCGTTAACAAACAATTATCAGTGAAAATTTTAAAATATAAAATTATCAAAAAAACGTGGTACTGCCCCTTTAAGGGTTTCAATCTACAAAGAGAATATCAGTCACGTTTTCTGATATCAAAACCTGTTGATTAGGGACAACTTACATCAAACTATCGTAGATGATTGTAGCTCAAATGTTATGTTGCAAAGGAATCTCAAACCAGATTATTCAGAGGGTTTGTGTTAGATTGACATATTCCATATTGGGATATGAGGATGCACACATAAATATGAGAGCACACATTTCATAGGATGATTCATCAAAAGGTACTCATATGTACATAACACCAAGATACATAATATTGTATCGTTATATATTAATTTTCATATTTTAAAATACATACTTACATATGTATTACAGAGATCTGGACTACACGTATACTTGACAAAATGATCAGGAATTTATGAAAAATTTTAAATTATGAAAATTGATATTTGACCATCTTATGAAATATAATTCATAAAAATTACAATATCCCTAACTTATTTTGTCCAGTATAAATTGAAAACAAACCTTCTGTCATCTTGTTTGACCTTCTTTGGGATGCAAGAAATCATCAAAATATCTTAGCATGTCATTTATAAAAACTATCAAAGGACACCGGTATCCGCAGACTACTCAAGGCCTCGAGGGGAATATTTCCCTAAAAAAATCAATACACAGACTGCAGAAATATTTCCAAAAACAAAGCCCTTTTTCAAGAGCGGCGGTCTGCCGCAAACGCTGTGCTTCGCCGGAAGCGATCTTACTATCGTCTGGATAAAAGCCAATCTTAATTACGTGAGTATGAATACATCGCCAGAGGAACTACTTTTCAGGTTTCGGCCGGTTCATCAGTAGGCTTCTTTGTTGCTGAAATTTTGCTCGAAACCAAATAGGACCAAGAATTGCAATGCAAAAACAAAGGAAATCCCCCAAGCACTTAACCCGAAATTTCCAGGAATGAATGTCATTCAAGGGTCTTTGAATAAATCACCGATTCTTACGGAATGGAGGAGAAAACGCCGAAAGGGTTAGAACAGGGGTTGTCTCGAACTCACTAAAGCGAATTAAAGTAATAAGCATATGTGATGTTTGTGAATGATTTGATAGGATCGATGATTAAGAAGCCATGCATCCTATTGGCTTTTTGACCTTCAATAATTAACATATCAAGATATTTTAAACAAGGAACATATTTTAGGTCAGTAGCACGTTGTTTGACAAATTATTTTTTTTCATTTTTTAGTGATAACTGTAACTTTATGCTAAATGTGTTATTTTGATAGTGTAATAAATCTGATTACACAAACCAATCATCCATTGTCAGGGAACAAATTATGAAGATTCACATATAGTCCATTGGCGGCCATTTTGGCGAACAACTCTAATTCATTTTTTGAAAGATAAAGGCTGAACTTAACATTATATATTTGAATTCTTACTGCTTCATTTAGTTTAAAAACATTGTCTTTCAATTGGAACCATTTATTTTCATTTTTCCCGACATCACCATATATTCCCCCTAAAAACATGTGACTGGCCCTTTCATATTTATGTTTTAATAATTTAAGTTTAGACCACAAAATTCATTTCATTATTGTTAGGACAAAAATGTTTATCTCTTCTTCACCTAAACATATAAAGTCATTTCTGATCACAATCTTCGTATCAAAGAACATGGCTGTTTGCCCGTTAAACGGAATGGCTAAAGGTACCTGATCTTGTGCTTTCTTTGGTAGTTTCAGCTTGTGGGAATGCAAGTTTTGGCACATTGAACATTCAATAAGCT
Source organism: Steromphala cineraria (assembly GCA_916613615.1). Classification (NCBI taxonomy): domain Eukaryota; kingdom Metazoa; phylum Mollusca; class Gastropoda; order Trochida; family Trochidae; genus Steromphala; species Steromphala cineraria. Next base: position 12,310,136 of record OU744735.1, read on the forward strand.
CAGCAATATGCAATAAACTATCTGCCTCTTTTAGTTCTTAAAGGGGAAGTAGCACGTGTTCAGGGGAAATATAAGGGGATGTCAGGAAAATGAAAATAAAGGGTTCCAATTGAAAGACAATGTATTTAAACTAAATGGAGCAGTAATAATTCAAAAATATAAAATAAAGTTTAGCCATGCGATTCCTTTTTCTTACACAAAATGAATTAAAGGTGTTCACAAAATATGGCCGCCAATGGATGTTATGTGAATCTTCATACTTTGTACGCTGACTATGGGTAAATGGTTTGTGTTATGAGATTTTTGACACTGTCAAAATAATACATTTAACATTCACTTACAATTATCAGTGAAAACTTTAAAATATAAAATTATCAAAAAACGTGCTACTGCCCCTTAAAGACTTGTATTTGTGTTCGTCACAACGAGAAGACTGGCAACTCAGCTGATTGCTGGAATAATCAACAAGACAAAATCTCATTGACAATAATTTTTGTAGCTTTATTGCATTTTTCCCCGAAAGCAATATATTTGAATTTTTAAGGTATGTTTCTAGTGCCATATCAGCCATATCAATGACAATTAATTTATAAATGTATTTCTTTAAACTCATTTAAACAAACAATATTCTATCAAATTTAGAAATTCTTCAAAATTAATGCTTACATTTTTCACGTTTTAGTTCAGTGCATGATTTGTCAAAAAGACAGTGTTCTTTTGATATAAACATTAATAAAAGGTTCAAATTTATCGACATACGGGTCTGCTATCAACAGACAAAACCCAGTCAACACTGATAACAAACTGGTTCCGTTACATCGCCACTCAAAGCGCAAACATCACTTGAAAAACAATACGGCTAAGATCTCGCGTGTTACGTCATGATAAGGATTAACACTTAGGGGGTCAAGGGCGCCGGATAATTCTGTGATGTTAGACTCATATCGGGTACCACGGCGCTCCAAGGGTTAAAACCTGATCACCTAAGCTTCTTACGGTGTCAAGTGATGCTCGAAGTATGTAGTCTCTATTCACGAGGGTTCTTTGTCGTGAAGACTTCTCATATTTGACACTGCTTTCGTTTTACAATTTGTTGCTTTAGATCTTTAGGATTTGTTCTTTAGTAAATGAACTATAGACTTAAACTTTCAATGCACTAATTTTTGCTATGATATATTTCTATTTTTCTCTTTGATTTTTGTAACGAATGAGAATGCAAAATCCTCTATCACGTTGAATGAAAACCATTTCGGTACACACGTTCGATATTTGAACATAGAGAATTGAATGAATGTGTTATGGATGTATGTGTATTGGATAGTTCGGATAATGTAATGTTTCATTGTGGACCAAATTGTTTATTATTGGTGAAATATCAATCATTACAACTACAATATTCCTAACATATTTACCTCGTTTCTCTCGAAACATGAGACAACCACTCTCATTAAATAAGATCATAATTTTGCTTCTCTACTTTTGCATGCGTAGCGCAGTGTAGCCATATATATCGTATTTTGATAACATTGATGAGACAAGGTACCCGAAAAATGACAGGGTATCTTAGAGAAGTATTTACATTATTGCCAATTGAGCACTTAGGGAGCTATTGTCAAGCTTTCATCGGAGACAATTACAATGACGTCATTTTGTGACTGACATATGCCGTGCGTCGCCTTGCACAGAGGTGTATTCTGAACACAGAGTGCAATATAAAATATTTTGATTGTTTCAGCAAAAATAATTGTGGAAAGGTTGCCTCCGTTCCTGTCTTAGAAGTGTTTATCATGCAAATTAAATTTAACCATTTTCCATAAGTAAAGCTTAACGGAGAAAACATAGATGTCATTTTTTTGGGGGGAAGTCACTTTGACCCTCTGTAACCAAATATGTCATCCCTGTATGTCTGATTTATTCTACAACGACGATAATCAAATAATTGTAAGGTCAGTTTCACTTACCATCAAGGACGTAGTTATCTAGTACAAATGTATTTTACATCAGAGCAATCAGCAGTCACATTAAAGCACTCTTAGCTTCATAGTGTGCGTATATTAGAGTTCTATTGACCATGCGAAATGCACATGCTCCCTTTAAAGGTTCGTAAGCATATTTTAGGGGGAATATAAGGTGTTGTCAGGAAAATTAAAATGGTTTCAATTAAAAGACAATGCATACAACGAGGAAGAAGTATATAATGTAAAGTGCCATTTCTTTTGCTTACACAAAAAGAATTAAAGGTGTTCACACAAAAATTACCCCCAATTGAATTTCTATAATTTGTACTCTGATGATGGATGATTGGTCGTGTAATGCGATTTTTGACACTATCAAAATAATACATTAAGCATCAAGGTACAATTATCGGTGACAATGAAAATATAAAATTTTCGAAAAACGTGCTACTGCCCCTTTAATACTTAGGTCTGACATGTAAAGAAGCTGTGTTGTAGGGTTATTTTGTAGTTAATGATAACCTGAAAGTCTCGTGTTATAGCAATATACTCTGCTCGGGCTACGTCCTCGTGAGTTTTTTTTGCCATAACCGCTTGGTACGGGGCTATTATTTACTTCATACATTTGTAAGACCAGGGTTAATCTTTTTGCGAAATTATGATGCGAATGTTTGTATTTCATCTAACTTAATCTAAGATCAGCCACTGCATTATGTCGTGATGCCTCCACGCCGACTACGAGCACTAAACGCTAAATGCACTAAAGGACTCGAGTGCCACACAGTAACGAGTACAGTACATACGATCTGTACGGTAACTCGTAGCGTCACTGGCACGGTCGTACTCGGGTTCATGCACTTATTGAGACAGCTCTCGTGCAATCTGATCTCCCGAAAACAAATTTCGCACGGATATTTAACTCGTCCAAACAATCTTTAAAAGAGCATTGAGGAAATTGCTGTATTCATAAATATGACATTGCAAATAGTCTATGAAAGTGCCATGCGCTCTATAGCTCTTCTCAATACACGACTGGCTCTGTCGGGCTTGGCATGTCGAAATCGAAATGAATTTGGACAATAACAGTAACTCCCTCCGTGTCAGCCCTGTAAATGAAACCTGATCATGGTTCTGTGTCTCTCTCAGCCGAGAAAACCGTGCTTGGTAAATATTTTAGTTAATTTCCGTGACGCAAGTGTGATTTTAATTCCGGCTGTTACATAAATCCGCCGATATTCGAGTCTGTGTTGTTCCCTTTGAGAAATGAGGTAATTCTTTATTGAGGCTTCAGGTCGTGATCTCTGGCCTTTAAGCTATTATTGTCGTTGTGTGGATCGTCGCTTTTATATTTCAGTGTAAAGGTCGTCACCTGGAGTTATACGAGCCATTGAGACGTCTTCTCGTGTTCAGGGACAACGTTAACGATATCGTGACAGGAGGTTTACAACACCACGCCAAGTATAATGTTAAAATAGTTTCATTGAAAACCACGTGTATATCTTAAAACACCACGCCAAGTATAAATGTTAAAATAGTTTCATTGAAAACCACGTGTATGTCTTAAAACTATATGTCATGCTTGTTTTAACCAACTATGAATGTTTAAAAAATGTTAAACCAAGTGTTAATGTTTCAACGTGTTAAACCAAGTGTTAATGTTTCAACGTGTAAAACCAAGTGTTAATGTTTCAACGTGTAAAACCAGGTTAATGTTTCAACGTGTAAAACCAAGTGTTAATGTTTTAACGTGTAAAACCAAATGTTAATGTTTCAACGTGTAAAACCAAGTGTTAATATTTCAACGTGTAAAACCAAGTGTTAATGTTTCAACGTGTAAAACCAAGTGTTAATGTTTCAACGTGTAAAACCAAGTACAAACGTTTCAGAATTTAAAGTCAGCATGTTGTAAAAAAAACGTTATTGTTTTTTCGTAGTGGTGTACAAAATAAAACTGTTTGGCAGTTGAAGAAACATGTTGATGTCCGATTAACTCTAAATGTCGACATGTAAAAATTATATACATAAGTATATACATGAGACGGATGTTAAGAAATGGTATATCCAAAGATAACACATTTACGTATAGGGTAATGTCCGAGAAACTCTCCATTTCTTGAAAATAATGGAGCTGAGGCCCCCAGTTCCCTGGCTTTAATTACACTCAACTAAATACTTATTCAACAACATACAATGTACCATAAACAATTAATGAATATGAAATATGAATAATAAGTAAAATGTAACGCTCCTTTACAGCATAATAATTGAGCGACAATAGGCTAACGTCACAAACAATAGGCTTACGTGTTATTTAATTATTGTGAATATACCTATATATAGTTTATACCTATTCCTTACGTCCTCGTCCGAAATATTGTAGTGTAAGGTTGGAGTTTGACAAATCTTTATCATTAAAAATGTGTTATCCCGAAAATATTAATTTTCTAAAAACATATATATGTTTCGAAGTGTTGGTTTTAATAGTGTTAAAAATGAAAAACTACAAACTTGTAAAATATATTGCAAAAGCAAGAAGTAAAGAAACAATATTTTAAATCGTCGAATCAAGAAAATTTGCTTTCAGAAATTGCTATAAAGTAAATACTGCTGATTAATGTCACTAATCTATACGATTATATTTCATATGGTTTAACTTATTCATCGAAAACAAAAGATATGCTTTGTCAACCCTGAACTGTTTGAGTGACATTCTAGAAGTTGTAAAGTAATATATTGTCAGTACAATATGTTATGGATATTCAACTTCTTTTTTCACAGAATAGCGACCTTTCGGTATATATTCTTTGAATAAAGAAGTTGGATATCCGTAAAGTAGTGCACTGTATTTGTCCGTTTACAATTTCTCGTATCCGCCATCCTGTTTTCGGTTGATACTGCGACATGGCTAAATAAAAGTATCTTTTTCTCTTCCAGCACCTCTTTCAATCAAACAACTGAATAAACCATGAACATGTTTGTTTCTCCACTATGCATTATCTCAACGTACAATATGTGAGAACGAATTCAGCGCCCTTTTAATATTTTTATCTCTTTATCTGAAAATGTATCCTTCTACCCTGGGTAAAAGTCCCAATAGCCAGGTCGGGGATAACCACCGAACGACCTATAATAGCTCGATTTAGCTATAGTAGCTCGATCGAGCTATAGGTCTATAGGTCGATCGAGCTATAACCGCATTTTTTTGACAATGTGCAATTATTACGGGTTTTCCGCAATTGCGGCTCCGCCAATATGGAAACATATTTTATCGATTCATTCTTGGCCCTTCACAGAATTTGGCTAAACCCTAGCACTTTTTAGTTATTAGACATTAGTTTGCACTACCCAAGTGTCAATGTCACTTCGAATAGAAAATAACAACTCAAAAACAGAAAAATATACCTCTCAAAGTTGACACAACACTCGGCTGATGACTGATCGTTTCGATTGCCTGACTTCTGGTTTGGATGTCGATTTCGTAATCATAATTTTCCCGAGTATCTCGCTCGAGCGTGACAATTTTAATAATCTACGGAAATTACACTCGGCTTTCGGGTATATTCGGGTTTGAGAAGGGGCCATCCCTGCATAGATATTATAATTTTATAATTATAGTTTTAGCTTATATATAATAACGAATTATGAAAAGTTTTAATCATTAAAATGTCGACACAACAGGGGAACCAATATGGACATAAAACATGAAAAAAAATTCTTTGTTGATTTATAATTGAATTCTCCCAAAATACATATGCAAATTAGATAGACTCATGTAAACTATGAAGACTAAACTATTATAATACAATCCGATATCATTTGGATATAGTAGAAACATTATGCAAATTACTCCAACTTGCACTAAAGTTTTCCAATAGTTTCTAAGTCTTTCACCTTGTATAAAGCGCAAATCAGTTTAAGAGCCCTTAAAATGATTAAATTCCATATTTGATTATACTGACGATGTCCACTTTTTAACGCAACCATGACTGTTTATAAACCGGAAGTACAGAAGGCTCGATGCCATTTTACGGATCGTAATGAGTTTGCAAACGTGTACACATTTTCAGATAACATTTACTCAATACTTGGGTCGAGTTATGAGAATATTATGTTCTTTTTTCGTTAATTGTGTTAAGAACTTAAGTACCTTCATCACAATTATTAATTCAAAGGTTTTTGAAATAGAAATTCACCGTGCGGTCCCTACTGATAGTTTTGCACTGTTATAGTAGAAGTTTATCCTTTCTTAACAAATGTTACAAATCATGGTAGGGACGAACCAATGGAAAACGCCAGCAAGCGAGTTGCAATGAATCAAACACCAAACAAAACAAAAACATTTTATAACTGAAATTATAATATAATATCTATGCAGGGATGGCCCCTTCTCAAACCCGAATATGCCCGAAAGCCGAGTGTAATTTCCGTAGATTATTAAAATTGTCACGCTCGAGCGAGATGCACGGGAAAATTATCATTACGAAATAGACATCCAAACCAGAAGTCAGGCAATCGAAACGATCAGTCATCAGCCGAGTGTTGTGTCAACTTTGCGAGGTATATTTTTCTGTTTTTGAGTTGTTATTTTCTATTCGAAGTGACATTGACACTTGGGTAGTGCAAACTAATGTCTAATAACTAAAAAGCGCTAGGGTTTAGCCAAATTCTGTGAAGGGCTAAGAATGAATCGATAAAATATGTTTCCATATTGGCGGGGCCGCAATTGCGGAAAACCCGTTATAACTGCACATTGTCAAAAAAATGCGGTTATAGCTCGATCGACCTATAGACCTATAGCTCGATCGAGCTACTATAGCTAAATCGAGCTATTATAGGTCGTTCGGTAGTTATCCCCGACCTGATAGCGATATCTGAAATACAAGGTTGAGTTTATAAAACAAATTTGTGAACATCTAATTTTTTTAAATAAATCTTATCAAATTACTTTTGTATTTCATGAACAATTAACTTTATTTCACCTGAATCCCAACGTTTAAAATAGAAATCATCATGACAAAATATATAAACCACAAAGACATAGTACAGGAACAAGGAAACCGGAAAGGTTACCACATAACATAATACGCAAAAAAATCCCCGATGAAATACTTGAAGTTTGTATTAACTTTGTATGCGGGAGGTCCGTGCTGCAATGCTAATATTGTTACACCACCTCGCTTTAAGCCCGCCATGTTTATCAACACTTGCAAATATTGAAAAAATACAGTGAAAACACTCGAGATCGTGGTAAGGAGCGAGTTCTGTGCAATCCCCTTGACCCTACTCCCTCCCACCCCCTCGATCTCGGGGTGACAGGTACCCGCATCCCAGCCCTACATTTACCACCCCCTCTTCTCATATTCTATTTTATAAGGAGACTCCCTTGAAAGAAACAAGCAGGGGTATTAGTCTATGGACCTGCTTTCACCAAATTCTGTACAAAACGAAAATTCCCCCAAATCACTTCCTTGAATGTAAAGACATGACACCCCACCATCCTCCGCTCCCATCCAAAAAACTCAAATCAAAAGATAACTACCTCCCCCTCGTTTCTCCTGAATATATCAAATTCGACGATACTCTTCCTGTTTAAATAAATTGATATATTTATTCCCAAATATATCAACTCTTTACTAATCACCCCCCCCCCCCCCCCCCCCCAACACACACACACACACTAAATAATCTTCATCACTACTACCTACCCAATCCTTCGAATCATCTCCCATCCTCAATTTCCATCAATACCCGCATCCCAATATACCAACATACTAATATCCACATCATTTCATTATCAAAATACGTATCGGACGGTGTTTAACCTCTTTTTAACGACCCATTTTCTCCATCATTGTACCCTTCCCTCAGTTCATCAGAGAATATTATCAACATAGATCAGTACCCGTATCCTACCATCAAATCTCCCCAACACATACTTATCGGAAACCCATCACCCGTTACCCCTATGTGCATGGACGCAGCGTGAAGTATTATAAATATTGATACAGAAGTTGACAATGGTATTAAGAAAGATCGCTCCCGTTTTCAGCTTTGTTTGTCTACTTGATAAGCGCGTGTATCTCTTGTTTTGGCAAGATCGTTTTGTGTGTTATTATTAGGGATGGATCCGCCCCTAACTTGTCACCATCATTTCCACGCGTGTCATCCACGACTTGGGATCAAATATTGTGAGAAAGGGAGGGGGACGGGGCGTTTGAAAGCCTAAACAGTCCGGGTACCAGAAATAGTAAACATCCCTGTGGTAAGCTTATTGAGGATGGGTAGTCACTGTGTTATCTTCAATTAGACTGTAATATAAAGAATAGAATATAATGATTTTAAGAAAATAGTAATCATTAATCTAAAGAGAAAAACATGATGCGTGAAGACGCGTTTCAATTCTTGTCAAGATGTTGGTTTTATTCATGTTGTTGGCAATTACTAAACAATCACTGTTGATAAGTTGGTATTTGAATCTGGAAAAGGAAACCATTTGAATGATATGATGGTATTTGACGCTTCGAAAGGAAACCATTTGACTGATAAGATGGTATTTGTATCTGTGAAAAGGAAACCATTTGACTGATTAGATGGTATTTGCATTTGTGAAAAGGAAACCATTTGAATGATATGATGGTATTTGCATCTGTGAAAAGGAAACCATTTGACTGATAAGATGGTATTTGAAACCATTTGACTGATAAGATGCTATTTGCATCTGTGAAAAGGAAACCTTTTGAATGATTTGATGCTATTTGCATCTGTGAAAAGGAAACCTTTTGAATGATTTGATGCTATTTGTATCAATGAAAAGGAAACCATTTGACTGATAAGATTGAATTTGGAAAAGGACATCAGTTGAATGATAAGATGGTATTTGACGTTTCGAAAGGAAACCATTTGAATGATATGATGGTGACCCCTGTCACAGACGATAGGGTGATGACACTAACCCTTAAATGCACTGTGTTAATCTGATACCATAACAAAGATCAGCGGGTTTTTTCCATGTCCTTTGGAAAATTATTGTCCCCCGCCGCAACGCGGAACGGGGGACATTGTATTCAGCGGCGTCCGTCCGTACGTCCGTACGTCCGTACGTCCGTACGTCTGTACGTCCGGATCCTTGTTAACGCGATGTCTCAAGGACCGTTGCACCCAAAGTCTTCAAATTTGTAGACAGTCTCACTTGGGGGATTACGCTGACACCAGTCACTTTTGGTGACCATGACCTTATTTTCAAGGTCACAATGGCACTTTGACCACTCTTGAAACTCTTGTTAACGCGATATCTCAAGAACTGTTGCACCCAAAGTCTTCAAATTTGGTGACAGTCTCACTTGGGGGATTACGCAGACACCAGACATTATTTTCAAGGTCACTCAGCACTTTGGCAACTGTTGTTAGTCTTGTTAACTCGTTATCTTATGAACTACTGCACCTAATGTCTTCAAATTTCGTCACAGCCTACATTGGAGGATTACGCAGACACCAGTCACTTCAGGTGACCTTGACATTATTTTCAAGGTCACTACGGCACTTTGGACACTTTTGATACTCTTGTCAACACAATATCTCCTGAACCGTTATACAAAATGTCTTCAAATTAAGTCACAGCCTGTGAGACTAAGCCAATACCAAATACTTTGGATGACCTTGACCTTAATTTTCAAGGTCACCACGGTTCCTTGAAAACTTTTGAAACATCTTATATATTATGAACCGATTCATGAAATGTCCTCAAATTTGGTCACAGCCTACATTGAGGGATTATGTAGACACAAGTCACTTTGGTCACCACTTTCGCCATTTTTGAAACTCTTGTTTACTTGATATCTCATAAACCACTGGACCGAATGTCTTCAAATTTGGTTAGAAACTACATTGTTAACGCCATATCTCTTGAACCATTGCACTTACTGCCAATTGGAATATAGCATTTGCTTATTGTGACAATTCTATCGCAATATCCAAGCGGCGGGGGACATTGCCACATTAGTGGCAAACACTAGTTTTAATGTTTTTATCATAAGTCGAGGCAAGGTGGGCGATTAGTTTGACTGCTGATACGGCCAGTGCTCTCTTTAATCGCCATAAACGTCCATTGAATCATTTGGCTACGTCATGTCCTAAATATTTTCAGAAAATACAATATTTGCCATTCTTATTGACCACCAAGAATCCTGTAAATTGGTATCATTACCTCCTGCGTGTTATCTTTTCAAGAACCCTAGGTATCCCCATTTGAGGCTTTACATAGATATCATCGGATAACAGGAGATCGTGATTTATGTTGAGGTAACTTGACCATTTGTACAGCGTCAAGTCTTTCTGCCACTAACAGGCTAGCGTCTATCAAACATGTTTATAAATATTGATAGTTTTGTTTGATACGAGATTCTGATGTGTGTTATGTTGAGGGAACTTGACCAATTGTTTAACGTCAGCCTCATTCTGCGATCAACTAACCAGTAAGATATGGTGTATATCAAATATGTTTATAAATATTGACAGTTTGTTTGATACGGGTATACGAAGTGGTCAAGCGATGACACCCATTGTTGACTGACCACTCGGTGTAAGGGGATGCTATCATAACAGGATTCGCACGGACATGTGACATGTCAAAACACATGACACATTCCAGACTGGCCGCTGGTCACGTGACGGATGAACGTGTTGCTTCAAATTGATAATATGATTGCTTGATTGTTGTCACGTGTTGTCTTATAAGGGTAACATCTGCTCTGCACTCTCTTAATTGTCCTTTTCGAAATAAGCCCCACTGGAAGCGCTAGTAAAAGTAATTAAAAAGTAAATCATACAAATTTCAAGATCGTTGATGTATTATGAATTTCAACCATATTACTTTCATCATCCACGTGTTGTACAATATATATGGGTGATGTATATATTCAAAGGTAATTGTAATGCTATCATTTCATTTTGAGGTATCGATGGCTGAGCGGTTATCTGTTGTGAAGTTAGTGCTGTTGATAACTGTCAAACTTTGAGGGTGTGAGTTCGAATCTCGACAAAACATCTTCTTGAAAACGAAAGACATGAATTTGTACTTCGGCTGAATGTGTGCTTTAGGTTTATCCCAGATATATCAATTTTGAATCATTGTACGATGATATAAAGTAACTAATCTAAAAGTAAACTTAATTATCATACATACAACAATGTCTACTTTAGAACACTAACATTTCATATGAAAATTATCCAAAATGAATCATTTGAAAAACAAAATTCTAAAAAGGGAACTTTAGTGTGTTAAGTCCAACAGAGGTTGTGACAAAGCTGGATAAAAATTAAAAAATGTCTTGATTTCATTTTGAAATAGAAAATTTAACTAAATTAAATCTTCAGCCTCAAGATAAAAAAGGAGGTGATTCACATAAACAATTAGATACACCATCGCTTATAATGCATTCAAAGAAATTCACAAACCATGTTTTCGGTATAAATCAACACAATCCATGAACAGTGTAAACGAATATCTTGTCAACAGAATAATATTTCTTTCTTTATTTCCTCTTTCCGCTCTGATTCTTGATGAATAGATCTGAATAGAACAGGGTGGAGTAGAACCCTAACTAAACATCGCGCCCAAAGCGTGTACATATCAATGGATTTGAACACCGACCTCGACCATAAGTCACACATTGATAGGTGCATCGGAAACTTAAACCGATCCTGTTTGCATATATTCCGTGTTTATCTCAATGGATGATGATAATCTGTCAGGCAGAATGTCAAATCATATAAAAAGCCCAAACAAATTTATAAAATATAAGCGGTGAGAGATTTACTGAGTTCTGAATTAAAGGTACTTTCACAGCCTACATATGTCAATGATTAAGAAAATATATTCAATATCCTATACCAAAAAGACTGTGACAGTTCAAACGCATCTAGTAGCACAAGAAATAAATGTAATGTGATTACTCTCTTCAGGAAATTAAATACGTAATTATGAAATGAAACGTTTTTCCACATGAGAAGGAACTTTTAAGTTGGCAAACAATGCACTCAATATATTGGTAAATAGAATTATTTCCTCAATTTAAGATGAGGCAACGAATGTTTTCACCACATAAATCAATATTGCAATGGTATGTGGCATTACACGTTAATAGTATACAAACAAGCTGAGTTGACGTGCGAACGTCGTTTACGTACGGACGACGTTGATGTTAGAACTTCGTTAAAGCGCAAAAGTTCGAACGTTGTTTATGTCAGAACTTCGTTGACGTGCAAACATTGTTTACGTACAAACAGTTTGTTTTTTTACAATCGAAAGCGTTTATGTAAGAACATCGTTTACAGTCAAACTTTGTTTACCTGCGAATATCAACTACGTATGCAAACATCGTTAACATCCTGCCCATTAGTTATTTGGAAATTCATAGTTAAAAATTATGTGAATAGTCAAAGCTTATATAATCTAATTGAAAATAAAAGAAAAAATAACTCTCCTATTTTCAGTCGAAAAAAGGCGCTTCATTAATTTTAGAAATCCACTTATTGCCGAAAGATGTCCATGTCAATCAATCAATGTACATTTTTTGTCACTCAAGCGTTTTCAGTTTTTTGGTCGTATGGTTTTAATTTCATCTCGCAGCGATGTTTTATTCACGACATACATTAACGGGTATTTGTACTTCAAAAAGTGCTAACTCCACCAAAGTTTTGAATAGACTGTACGCACAGGGGTCAGGCACAGAGGTCAAAGGTCTTAAGGGTAAACGAGGAGGCCCGACAAGAGCGATTGGTACAAGGCGAGGAAGAGGGTAAACTTTGACGTAGGGTAAATAAAACCGGCGTTCTTTCATTTTTGACACTGTCAAAATGTCTTCACAAAATACGTGGAAACAAGAGCGGGTATCCATTGTATGTGTATGTTTGGTTTCCTCTCCACGGGGTAGAGGATTTACACCTCTATGTTTGATCAGCGCCATCTTGGTTTTCAGCACATTTCCTCTCCTCCGCTACGAAAGAGTTGGTCTTATTTGTCTTCCCCGCTAAAGAGTTCCAATGTTTGTATATCGGCACAAAGGTATAGAAACGACGAGGCGGGGCTAATTGTCCTTTGACAAAGGTAGACGAGACAAGCTAACTGAGCGAGTTTGTTTCGTACAAATCATAAAATCCTGCTTGTAAGGATGGTTAAGTCCGGTGGTCGAATCTCAAGTTTCAAAGGCGATGCCGCTGTCTTCATAATCACGTTCTAATGGGATCATATTAAGTTTTATTTGAGAACGATTTTACCTGTGTTGGTATTTGCCATGATGTCTATATGGAAAACAACTTCAGTTGTCATAAACTCCGTATTAGTAAGTTAATAAGCTTTTGGTAATGTGTTCGATTTCTTCTCTTACAGACTTTAAAAATCGAAATTAACTTTTCGGAATAAAAAACTCTTTAAGTACAATTTGTTTGAAAAATAGCTAAATATAACCTCAAAAAAACAAACTTAAGCGCCACCGTCATTCAATTTTCAAAGTATCCAAAAATGAATATTGTCACTATGTGTTACTGGAAAATTTTACATTTTTAGTATTTGATGAGACAAACTACAACATGTAAAGCCAGTGTTCAAATTTGTTTTCCAACATAAGTTTTCATACTACGAAAACAATATGTTGGTACAGTGATATCCATTTAATGTTCATGTCATTTCAGTGCCTATCGATAACATTTTATGTTAACGTCAATTTGGGGGACCCTAATCTCAATAATCCCAAAAAGTAATGTTATGTCCAAATCATTCGTTAACAAAACATGTGTCTACAGTACTTGCTAGTTTCCGTTTTTAGACCTTGCAGAAATTCATTCCTAAATGTCTGATTAGAAACTTATATTGTTTATCCCACTTCATTTGTTTAAAATAAGGTAAACCATGTTGTTCGTCTGTGTTGCCAATGGAAAACGTTTAAAAAAAGAAAATTGGGTTGAAACAAGAATTTCACGCCTTCTTAAATAAAATGATTAAGATTTATAAAACCTCAGTCTCTTGAAATATAAATCTCTGTTAAAGTCGTAAAATGAAACTTTTCCCTCAGAAGATATGTTTTAACAAAAAATAAAAGGATTTAATATCATCAATCAACAATGCAAAACGTTCGGATTGATTTTTTAAATTTAAAACCAGAATCTATAACGTCCTGATGAATAAAGAGTTTAAGTTTTATTACAACAGCGTCTTGATATCTGTAAATGCCAGTTTCTGCTGTCACCCGATGTTGTCAATTGCAGCCCATGTTGTCAACCCGTGTTGTCAATTTATATCGTCCTAACAGCGGAACACTGCAAGGTTACGTGCTAAGACTGGAATCGTATGTGTTAACAGGCAACGTCCTTTGTACATATGGTAGGCTTATGACAACGCACATGTTTAGACGTCCATATAAACCAAAGCGATTTCAACTTCTTCCACATGGCGATTGATAGAATTGTCGTGGGACTTCCCCTTTAACTGCATTTGCACAATATTTACGAAGTTATGTATATAAAAACAAAATCAAAGTTCTTCGGTTCGTAAAAACACACGGTCGGCACATTTGGCTGCCATATGGCCGGAGCCAGTAACATCAGTTTCGTATTATCTGAATGTGGAGCTAATCAGCCCTTGTTTCGAATCCACCAACGCAACTGGAGACTGTTAGTTTTTAAACGCGGGCTTACCGCGAGAGTGCCTCGGATAGAAAGACGGCGGAAATAGAGAGAAAGTGAAACTGTTTCATTATGAGGAATTAATTCATTGAATAGGGGGCGAAAAAACAATTATTGCCTACCAAATAATACTGGTCCGTTATCGCTCCCATAATGCATGGGATCTGGTAACCACAAGGTATGTTTATGTTTTGGAGACTTGCATTCTTTTTAAAAGTTTTATATTTTCTTTAAGGGACGGAATTAAAGCATCGTGAATGTTTTGGGTGGTTTGTTGCCGCGGCTCAAAAGTGACACATTTATGGTTTGGTTAGACATTTGTTTATTGTTTAGGAAGTACATGTACATATACATTTGCACTCAAAAAGAACTTACAATATGTTGATACCAATTATATATATTTCTTATGAATAAATATTCGATTTTATATTTTCGGGATCTTATAATCGTGACTTTTTTTAACACAAGCTAAATGGATTTTAAGGCTTTTATCAAACTTTTTCTAAATTAAGATGAGTAAACTTAATCATATTTAATCAGAAATATTTCCAATAATAAAATCACGAGGAACACGATATTGATATTCAACTAAACGTTTGCATTGCTCAGCACCAGCCATAAAACGTTTTTGTCGTTTGGAATATGTAAGTCATAAAAAATTGTATGATTTTAATTTGATGGTATCCTTATTTCTAACATACTAAAGGCTTAAATGACTATGTTTCACTACTTATTGATACAGGTATACGAGACAAATTTTATTATTTCAATACAATTTAGTGTTTTAAATACATAATTTCCTTAATTGTGTTGACACAAATGTATAGTTCTCCACTAACCAATAAAATACATATGTAAGATCAATAGATTGAGCAAAAAGCTTAGCTTCAACAGAAATATGGAACAGGATTTATAAAAAAAACAAATGACTGGAATGGTCATTATTATAAGAGTTCTTGTATCATATGATTTATTCCTGGAACGGTAGCATCGAAATTTGAATACAGTGAACACATTAAAGTGTATGACATTTTTATTTCTTTTTATAATTCAAGCAACCACATTGAAAGTATGATGACGTCACGGATGATATAATACGAACACTTTTAAAGAAAAATCTTTATTTTCTAAAGAAAAAATGACATATCCCTTCCTCATTGTAAAGTCGTTTTTTTTCTATTACGATGGTCAAAAAAGTCTTGTTGATGAACATCTTTTCATCTAAAAATTACATTCCTGTATATAATAGTTTAAGTGGGGTTAGACAAGGTAATAGTACTTTACTATTTGCGTTTTTGTTAATCAGTTTCATACTGAATTATCAACCTGAGGAAAAAGGGGCATATGTATTTATCATGATTTTTTGGAATTGAATATGTTACCCTTGGCAGATGACATTTGTTTTTTTGCTGAATTTGTCATTAGTGAGCAAAAAAGAACGACGTTATGTATTCTTTCTGTAAATAGAGAATAAAAGATATTAGATGTTCGATTTCAGATAATGGTTGTACATTTAGGCGATATGAATCTTGAAAGTTGAAACTTGCCTGCAACTATAATTGTTGGGCTTATTATTTTCTAAAATAATTTCATGGTCCAATACCTGGTAAATAAAGCCAAAAGTGTCTTCAGTTAAGGTGTTTTGTGGGGGGTTTAAGAAAATAATATATTGATCCAAATCATTTGTTTTACACTTAAACGGGGATATGTACCCTCAACAATGCTATATTATGTTACATAATCTCGACAAAGTGTACAAAAAAAAAAAATTCTTTTGTTCGAGTTTATGGTTATGTATGGAAAGGATTTTGTATAAGAGTTTTTGACTGTCAAAAACAATCAATATTTTATCAAAGGCATAAGTTTTCATCTTTTGATGTCTATTCAAGTATCAGAAATGAATTCATTATGGAACCAAATTCATTTTTAGATCTTAATTCAAGGCGAAGAAAACAATGTTGCGAATAGGTGCACTTCAAACATTCAAGAAAATTGGTAGATTTGTCGACCTAGTTAAAGACACCAAAGACTTTGTTAGATTTGAAAGGATTGTTTTCAATCTTATTTTTTATTTGAATGAAAATTTATCATGATTTGCGCTTTAAGTATTTTATAAATTGCCACATGATATTGATAAGCAATACGTTTCAAACACCTTAAAATGTATACATTTTTCTGTGGAAAACAACTTTTTGCGAAATAAACTTGATTGATAGTCCAACCTTTGCAAAGTGTGGAAAATGGAAAACTGTTGCAATTTTCCTTTTGAGAAATATTAAGAAATCCAGGAATCAAATAAAAAAGGGAGCAATTAAGCTAGTAAGTTTAAAAAAACGATTTACCACCTCAACAATGAAGAAAAGGATTATTCGAATGTACGTGATTTAACCAGTGTTGATATCAATACAATTATACAGCTTATCGTGAGGTTTTTGTCCAGTTTGACAATGAAACACAAAAAGTTAATATTTAATGCAAACATGAAATGTCAGAAACTCATCATTGATCATATTATACAACATCTATATTGGCAAATACCGATGACATATATGTTAAAACCAAAAGAAGGAAAATTTAATCAAAAATCCTAAATGGTGTTTTCTCATTTCTTGGCACTGTCGTACAATGGTCGTGTTTGATAAGTTGGCAATGAAATGAACCAATCACCTCAACATGACGTCATAATGTATTTTGACGTCATGTCATCTTGACAATGTTGTAAGTATCTAAACTTATCTTGTCTAAATAAATAACTAAAATACGCCTAACATATTTTCATAAGTCGTGAAATTGTTTTTCATCGACACATTCAAAACAGACACCAGCGATCTCAAGAAGAAAGAGAAAAAGACGACTTTAAGCTAGTGTAGAGTATAGTGGCTTCCATTTCTTATCAACACGTGAGTATGTAGATAACATTTGTTTTGTAATCGAAACACAAACAGACTCCCAGTTTTCACAGGCATGTGCCAAGGCAAACTTTTGTTTCCATGGAATTGAAGCAATTTCCAAATGTTACAGTTTCTCAGGGAACAATGCAAATTGTCACCTGTTGTTTTAGCGTTTGGGAGATATGTCCGAATTGTAGGATGGGTTACGCCATTTCGGTTGTAAAGGGAGATAACATCTCGCTTACTCTGATACCACCGCTAATGAAATTGATCATCATGTGGTAATGTTGATTATATTATTGTTGGTTTTACGGTATACTTGCGTTATTTTCATAAATGGTAAAGATCTGTTTAAGATAAGATTCCCATACATCTAATTGATAAGTTTTTGAAGAATTAGGAGTAATTCACAATTGATTTATGTGAATATTCTTAAAATTGTCATATCGTTTATGATCATGACCAATCTAGACATAAAATCGTAATTTTTTATAAACATGTGAGACCAAACAACAAATAGGTAATTAAAATTCCATGACTATCTAATCCGAATATCTATCCTCGCAACCACACAATCTATAAGCTAAAATCGACACCACCAATGGACCCTGAAAACGTTTCATAGCAAACCTGCTCTCCTCTTTGGTGCCAGTGGTCCCTGATAACTCTTGGAGTAAGGCTTTGACCAAAAGGAAGCAGAGCCAAAGATGACCGGAGGGAGGCTAACAGATCCTGTCCAGAGGGATGAGGACTTCCGGTCTGATATTCCAGGCCTTCAGGCCTCATGATGACCTTTAAGGATCCAACCTTGAGACCCTAGGGCTCGCTTATCTAGGAACTTCAAAGGGACGTTATCGGCGCCTGCAACTCTAAAAGAAGCCTCGTATATTGATTAGGACTTCGCTTATGTAGTATTTGGGTGTAAGGGCTCGCTGTTGTTCTGGCTTTTGTAAAACCCATCCATTTGCATGGCAATCCATGGAGACAGGTTAAGAGCTAAAAAAAACTTACAAAGATGTTAAAAAACGACTTGGCTCAGACGTATTCTTCTTTGTTCTCAGTGCAGTCTGTCGTTGACTGGTGTTCAATCTTTAGAAGGACAAACTTGGCCTAGTCGAAACTATTGATGTATTGATTTCGAGTTTGAGATGATCAATGATACTGGTCTCTTTGTTATTTTGTTTAAATTTATTAGTGTCCAAATGAACGATTACAATATGAAGTGAACATCAATTTTCATAAATACAAGAGTTTAATTTCGTAAGTATAGAATGACTTTCATTTGAACATATTTTACATTATTTTCTAATATGAACTATTTTCAGTGAATGATGTTTTATGTTAGTTTGAAATAATTTTAGTTCAATTAAGAGTTCATTTATGGAGAAATCCTATAAAATTTTAAAACGGAACTATTATCTACAAAAATGGACATAAAAGAAATTTCATTGTCTATGGACTTTATTTTATCAGAAGCGTTTCTATTATTGAGGTAACTTATCTAATTGATAAGTTGAGCCTTGTAAATTGCAAAAATTATCATTAACAAAAACCTAATTTTATTTTATACAGATAAAATAATTATGATATTTGTGAACAACTAATATACTCAAGGTAATAATGGTTGACACCCCTAATAATTATAGGAAAGAAAAGTTATAGATACAACTTTTACGTGTCATTTTCGATTATTTTTTTGTAATATATGTTAGTATAGTATGTACTTTTGTGAATAATGTCCTTGAACATGTGCTATTGTGCAACTAATAGAAAACATAATCGATAAAGTGAATAAAAGAAAAACAATAATTTATTTTTTAAAAATGTGATTATCCGACATCTTGAGATCCTGATATTGGTACATTGATACAGGTCATCAGTGTGCTCATTTTAGTTCTTTTAAATAATGGATAATTGTATCTGAAGAATTTTTGGTACTGAACCTAATTTTTACACAATACCTTTCGCGGAGCCTTTTTCGATAATAAAATATAAAATGCATGTACTTTATAGTTTGCATGATGTGTTAATGCAATTGGATGTCGAAAATACCAGAAATTTGATCAATGTTAATAATCCTTGCATTTAAAAAGCTTAAATCACTTTCCTGTATAGGGGTGTCAACCATTATTACCATGAGAATATATGGCAAATACGTAAATTTCTAAATTATTAATCTTGAACAGTGAATCGTGCACAACAGTCGATAAGTCTAAAAACGTCAACACATTTTCCATTAACAATTAATGACTAATTAAAGTAAAAACCAAAGGACAATAGAGTAAATCAGATTTTGTTCCAGCAACGTGTATTCAGTGAGTTTCCATGAATAGTTTTCAAATATTCAGACCCCAAGATAAGTTATTGTCAATGCGGGTATGATACGGATATTGAAAAACAAAGTTGGAATTAATTTCAAATAAGTAAATATACTTCTTGAAAGTTACTTCATTTCAAAAACGGATTATTAACTTCAAGTGAAGGTACGTATGGCGATGGTAAATGTGTTAGTGATTGATACTTCAAGGAAAGTCTCTTTAAGAGATTGTACATTCGTAATCGAAGATACAACATAGAGCAAGAATTATGCTGCAGTTAAAGGGAACTTTGGCTGGTATTTCGATGGGTTAGCAATTAGTTCATGTTTAGCGATGTGAGAATATCTTCTCTATATTTTCTCCGTTCTAGGAAAGTGTTCTACCCACTGAGTTTGATACCAATAATTATTTTCAAGTCAGGGAAAATATCACAGAGGGGATGACATCATTTGTTTAATGGTTAGACGTCACTTCTATAATCAACTCGACGTCATTGCCGTTGCTAAGATAAGGTACAACGATTGTCACGTGATGACGTCGCAACAACAAAAATCGAGTCAAGACGTTTTGGACTACAGAGACACATAATAAACATTTTAGGGCCACTCGTGAATATACTGGCTCTACCCCGTCACTCGGTGAGAGAAAAGGGAGATCATACAAAATATATCATACATCCATGCAGGCCATCCCTTCACCGAGTATAAACAACCCAAAATGCTGTACCGTAGGTAAAACACATATTTTGCAATCTTTTTTCAACTCATTTTTTTAAATCCCGCCTTCGTTTCGTGGTTTCTTTTATATCGTATTGACCAAATCAACAACAAACTTCAAAGGCCTTTTGAAACCGTAATTTGATTACAAATCTTTATACAGTTTCTAATGTTTATTGAAATGTGCATTAGTTAATGTCGTTTAATGGAGGTCGTGTCAATTGCGTCTGAATTCAATTTATGTTATATATTTACAAACATATATAAACAATTACACCAACGAGTGCGAATTACACATCTTATACACCTTTATTGCGCTTTTTATTAATATGAAACTTAAAAGAGGTTTTATAAAGTTGAATCAATTTTTATTTATATGTACTCATTCGACATGCAAATCAAGGTAAAAAACAAGCAAAAGAACAATGGCAAATTATATGTAATTGAGGTTTTTAAACTTGCATGCATTAACCAATTGATCAAAGAAAACAGTAACATTGACATCATATGTGCACTCGTGAAATGTCTCTGTTGCGTAGCGACCATTATTGAGGTCTAGTTTTTGCGTAAGAAAATAAATAGCAATAAACTTTGTTCAAAGGGGTAGTACGAAAACAAACATGCATGTTGGATTATAAAAAATCATTGGTCTTTCAAAACGTATTCTATAAATAAATACCGTTAAAAAAAGTTTGTCGAACAATTCACCACACTATATAGATACAATGTATGGGAATATTTGTTAGTATATAAATTCCTTCGTATATGAGTATAGTTTTGTTGTGCTTTTCACATTTAGATGTACCTAAAGGTATAACATTTACTCAATGAGTAAATATATCTTATCTTAATGAAATTAGAACATATTTACATGTTTTAGGCAAAATATTGTGGAGTTTATGCGGTAAATTACTTCACCAAGCATATATATCATTCTTGATAATGCAATTAATATTCGATAAAATTTGAAACATAATAAGGACTAATGAAGGGAAAAGATACATTAACGAGAGTATTCTTAACTATTTTTGGAGATTTAGCTACACATATTGTCATGGCGAGTCAAGTGTTTTCAATTTAATCAGAAAGTTCAAAGAAAATTAGAAATTAATTACAATGAAATTGTCATTGACATACCCTTTCAGGCCCTTGTTGTTCTTGTAAAGAGTCCGAATTTCCACTCAATACTGAATGAATTGGACAAAATTCAAAGAATCTGTTTGAGCAAATCTATTGAAAATTAGATTCCCAAATTCCAAAAACCTCTTCCTTCGTGTGGAGAAACATGTGTCTTTATTGATTGGCTGAGGTTATTCCCATTGTCCAATCATCTTCAAGAGTTTCAAGTACTCTCGAACCAGTTAACATTCTGACGAAAAGACGCCGTATCCCTGCCATTTAACAGGGCAATATTGCATCTTGGGAAATATGTCAGGACTAGCAGCATTAATTAAGAGCTCTCACAATTTCCCGTCATTCTCTTAGGCTCTTCCGGTCGATGTTGCGAGACTTCTGCGCAGCGTGACTCATGTGTGCGCATGCGCATTATAGATGCCATAATTCTTAAGTGACAGTCAACTTCACGTCCCGTCGAGATAACAAATTGTGCCACTTACCAATGCTGAGTTCAAGACGATTACTTTTCGAGTGAATTTCTTTTAGCTTTGATAAAACCAGCAAGGAAAAATTGAAACCCAGACTCTGTACAATAGATATTAGATGATTGATTTTATTATCTGAAAAATCTGTGTCTTGTCGAGGGTTTTTTCTGAAAATCAATGATTAATTACTTTTATTATCTATTTTCTGAATACCGAGTTAGGTTGTTCTTATTTTCCCCAGTTGACTAGTTTTATAGATATATTCACAATCTGTCAACGTGCATTGGGAATCCTTTACTTCATTTGATCAATATATTCATTTGATTCTTGTTGTCATTTATCATGTTTTCATATTTTTGGGTCCTGGGCCATTCTTATCTATTTGATTAAGCCGATTTAGATTTTATATGTTGTTATTTTAGTCAATATATATTCAGGTGGAAATCTTTCAGTGAACATTAATAAATACTATAAATACTATCTATATACATATTCACCTTTTTCTGAAAATATTAGTTGCATATTTTTTACAATGAGAATAATTAATTTCTACAACAGATACGATTTTAATTTATAACGGAATCTTCAAGTTATTTATTATTTTTCCGCGTATTCCAACATCAGATTAATTAACCATGTTCAATGAGTATAACATAAGTGATGATAAATTCAGGAGTTTGCGAAGAAAGTTTTAAGTTTATTCCTTTAGGTTTAAATGCATTTATTTTACCTGTATCGATTAGTTATATGGTGGATATAAATTAACTTTCTACCTGTATATCCGTTTAAAAAAAATAAAACATTAGTTTCTATAACAAAAACATATTTAATCCTGGAAATTATATATAAAGGATAAATCCTTCAAAGATTCTTATCAATCGTATTTCTAACACGTATGCGATTTCTGTGATTCTACTTCATATCAAACTGATAAAATAATTTAAATGTTTTAAGAAAATTTCTTGAATTAAGCTATTCCATATTTTCAGTTACAATAAAAAAAATAAAACGTTTCAAAAGCAAAATGTAATGACGTCTCTCTTTATCTAGTTCACATACACTGAGTTACAAAATAAACTTTACACCACCGTCTTCATCAATTTATCAAATAACTTAATGTTATTATATGCCTATGATTATCGTAAGAGCACCGTAACACATATCTGCAGCGGTTTAAACGAATATTGTGGCATCTTGTCTCTGTTTTATCGAACTATATTTGTTTTAAAAAAGGGAAGGTAAAAATCTGAATTGCCACCAACATGACCCCAACAATGTTTAAAATGTTTTAAACCTGTGAAGAAGAAGGTCCATTTATTGATTTTAATATGGGTTACATGTCTATAAACAGAAGTGTTTTATCAAAACAAATTTTGAAAAATAATAATTAAAAAAATATTTTTACACGTATAAAAAAAATACCAAAAAACCACTCAAAGTATTATTTGGTTGGTGATCAATCTAATGCACTTGTCACTTGTACGACGTCAGAAACTTTATACATTTGTATATAAAAATCATACATATGATAAAACCAACAAAGGTGTAGAGTTTATTCTGTACCTCAGTGTATGTGCATAAAACACCTAACAGGGTCAGTGTCAATTGAACTAAATCAATATTTCATAATCTATCAGTCAACGTTAACGTGTAGGTAATGCTTATTTATCTTCGGTATTTACCAAATCATAATATTCAAATGTAAGTTGTATATGTACAGAACACTGCGGTGTTTTATTAAACTTATGAACAAAAACAAAAAAAGTTTTTTTTAAAGAAATATAGTGTTTTTATATCAGAATCATGCAAATTATCAATTATTCTATGCAATATAAAAGTGCAGGAGGCGCACGAGGGCTTAAAGGGGCAGTAGCACGTTTTTAGGGGGAATATAAGGTGATATCAGGAAAATGAAAATTAATGGTTCCAATTCAAAGGCAATGTATTTAAACTAAATCAAGCAGTAATAAATGAAATATATAATGTAAAGTTCAGCCATGCTATTTATTTTTCTTACACAAAATGAATTAAAGGTGTTCTCACAAAAATGGCCGCCAATGAACTTTATGTAAATCTTTATCATTTGTTCTCTGGCTATGGATGATTGGTTAGTGTAATGAGCTTTTTGACACTATCAAAATAATACAATTAGCATTCACGTACAATTGTCAGTGAAATTTTTTTAATATAAAATTATCAAAAACGTGCTACTGCTCCTTTAAGGGGCAAGATTGTTTCTGTTATTGTCGGTCAGACAGTTAACATTTATATAACATTTCATATAATTAATAGAGAAAGAAAAAGTTTCTTGGAAAGTTCTTGTTCGTTTTTGAAAAATGTGTTTTCTTTATTTTGAAAAGCTAAGCATTAATTCGTCACAATTGAACAACTGAATACTTTATGTAGTAGTGTTATATTTCATTATCATGTAAATTATTTGTATATCATGCAATCAACAACACTTCGGGGAAGAGGACCTCGAGGGATGATAGGCAATCATTTTATGTAATTGACTGAGAAATCAGTTAACATGTATATGACATTTCATATAATTAATTGAGAAAAACAAAAAAGTTTGTTGACAATTGTTTGGAAGGATAAGGTTATAGGCAACTCTTTTGTGTAATTGTTAGATCAACCAGTTGATATTTATATGCCATTTTATATTAATTGAGAGACAAAAGGGCTTTTTGTAAGTTCTTGCTCGTTTTTGAAAATGTGCTTTCTTTGTTTTGAAAAGCGAAGCATATATTTGTCACATATGAATGTAAACATCCTGCCATGCTGTAAAGCTTATGCTGATATAAGTCATGCTTATGAATTATTTTTCTTTATCCTTTGATGATACAAAGTTGCAGATGTATCATATCACAAATAAACTTAACATTTCCAAAACCCATATTGAAACTATTCAGTATTTCTTATGAAAAATATGTTTAATTATGTTGGTATACTTTGACATTTATGCCATGCGTTAAACTCGTATATAGAATCATAAA
The DNA here is from genome assembly GCA_916613615.1 of Steromphala cineraria. NCBI lineage: Eukaryota > Metazoa > Mollusca > Gastropoda > Trochida > Trochidae > Steromphala > Steromphala cineraria. The sequence goes on from OU744735.1 coordinate 12,335,294, forward strand.
GAAATGAAGAACCGAATCATTAAACTGGTCTAAAAGTTCAGAAATATTGTTTTTAAGAAATATTAAATCCTTTAAATGAAAAGAATAAAGGGGATTTAATTCAATATTTCTAATATTATGTTGGATGTCATGTTATGTTGAAATAGAAAACGTATAAAACAATTACGTTTTCAACTAAACATCTAATAATAATTTTAGGAAATTGTGTGAGTTAACATTAATTTGTTTAGAATGTCGTGTCTATAATGATTAAATTATTTCATTGATTCTATGTATGTACATTAGACATTTACTTATCATTTTACCGGTAGTTTCTAAGTATGAAAAATATTGTAGGAAATTATGATTGATATGACATATAAAAATGTACACCTTAAATTCACCGAAAAAATGAATGAAATTAAGAGAAAATGATTGAGCTTTGGGGATCCTTGCTTTGAATCTAGTCCTAATAATTATGACGAAAATTTGCTGGCGACAAAATTCGCATTTACTGCTAACTTCTAGGCTGTTAATATGTTCCCATTGTTTCAACAAATATTGTGTCATTTGTATGCGTGATTGTGTTGTCAATCCAGACACTAAGGTAAAACAATCAGATGACAAAGTATACTTAATAAGGTATCAACCTCAAGTTGATATAATATTGTTTTAATCTAAAAGTAAATTTTGAATTAGTGAACTAAATAATTACTACGATTAGTATTTTAGAAAATAATGTAAGTAGTTTTAAACAAATCAATACCCAAAGCACAAGCTACAAATCGTTTTGTCTTTCAGGTAACGACTGGAAGGTGGATCCGCCATTTTTAATTACGAAATAATTGGCGGTCCGTTCGTCTCATAAAATCGCTATCACTCCGAGCTGATAGAATGCAATGGTCAATAAACTCTGAAGACAGTCATCAAAATATCCCAGCATGCCTTTCGACGGTCTGTGAAGGCTCGTTAAATTCCGAGATACCTCGTAAATCTCCGGCACTGTCGGTGTCTTTGATGATTGGAACCGAGGTGTAACGAAGTTATCTGAATGATATGGAAGCAAGGTTCTTCGTGTAGTTTGATGCTTTGACAGAGTTCGAGACTAGACTATTGAGACGTACACATTTTAGAATGCATTGTTAATATTTATGTTTGCGAAGAATGCGGATTCAATGTTCACTGTCTGTTGCAATTAACAATTAACTGAAATTAGTTCAAAATTAAGCGAGAGGAATACATGATATCAACATATCTATTTAATTTATTTTCGAAAATATTGTTCAGGAACTGTTGATATTTTATGATTAACTGAAATATTGCTATATGAATACATATTATATTAACATTTACCCTTTTACGATAAATACCATACCAACTACCATTGGAAGTAAATTAATCTGTTAAAATTTAACCTTACCAGTATGTTTTTTCAGTGTTTATACCTCAAATCATCAAATATATCCTCTCCTTATCACATTTATACATGTCCAGAATAAGTTCATAATGTTTAACAGTTCATAAAACAATACAAGCATAATTTACATAAACGTCTTTGCTTAAAACCATTAATATTCATCATAGTTTATGAACATTAATGTAATTTATACATAAAAAGATTACATATTTGTGTACTGTTAAAATATATATCGTAAGAGCTTTTCAATTTTATTGGTGTCTCATTTAATTTAATTCTTAGCTCAATGCCATAGCTAGGCAAACATTAAACCTAAATAATGGAAGCTGTTGAGACCCGTATGAAAGGAAATATCTAGATTTTTATACATACACTTAACAAAATGATTTGTTCACTTCAACGTTGTCATTCTCCTGTGTGGTTAATATTCATTTTCACCGATTATGAGTTTTCCTTGATTTTTCCAACTGTTCTGTTATTCAAACGCAAATTTAAATTGTTACAGTGTTGAAAGTATTATTTCCCAGGATATTAGATGCTCAAAAAATTCAAACAATGACTTAATCATCAAAAACAAAATTCATGCAAATACATTTTTGGTACGAACGGCAAATTTAAGAACGAAATTTTTTATCGTAATTGTGCGTTAAATGTAAAGTTCATGCATGGTCTAGATTTGTTTCAATATATTGTTCAGTCTGTTTGAAGATTTAAATTGTTCCAGTGGTTGTTTGAAATTATTTTTATAAAAATATATACCGTGTTCTTATTAAAACATTGCACCTGTGTATGTTACAAAATAATCTCTCATTTGCCAAGAAAGATGTAAAGTTAAAATTGAGCGACATACTCAAATTAATTCATGCATTCTCTCTCATATTTTTAATCAATTTTCTTATTCATTTATGACCAATGTAAATTCTTTATTTTTGTCAGATATTAGTATATTGTTGACATATATATATATAAGCACCGAATATAACAATTTTCTATTTCGCAGTAAATCTAGAGATCGAAATATACACAATAAAAAATGCATCATTGTAAATTATAAGAAGAGATGTTCGGTTCTAGAAACAGAAAGTATGAGCAACCCTTTAAAGGGACCATTCGACCGGTGTAAACGAAATTTAGGAGGACTTTCCTGTATACAATTTTTTTTTATATTGAGAGAGAGAGAGAGAGAATTTGTTTATTAACGTCTCATCCCGTACATACACATTGTTCATATTCACATGTTGATAAAATATTAATGTACAAGCCGCCAAAAGGCTATAAGAGACTAATGCAATAATGCAGTAAAAATATACAAGAGTTAAATTAGATATATTAAAATAGAAATTGAGATATAATATATATAGTTTGCATGTATGTATTATATAGATTAAAATACACACGAAATCATACATACACACTTACTCCATCATATTTATCGATCCACTCACACACACACGTCAGTCATACACACACTAATCACACTAGCACCACACGAGCTACATCCATTCTGTGCATTCATCCACATTCAAGCCCATACGCATTCATACATACACACTCGACACACAAAAATACACTCGTACACACAAACACACACACACACACACATATATATATATATTTACATGATAATTTCACACTTTATTTCAAATATGTTTGTGAGGTAAGCATTTCAGTTGTTCAGGATATAACAACTTCACCAAAATAAAGTGTATCGCTAAAAAAAAATAAAAACATCGTGAAATGAAGCCAATCATCGAAGCTACGATCGTGGAATGCATTACTGCGACAAAAATGCTGACGTACCTGATACATTTTATAATGAATTATTTGTAAATATGCTCCTCCTCTTCTATCAATCAAGTAGTTATTTCTTAATTTTGTTAATGAATAAGCATAATACAAAATGGCGGATGAAAGCCGATCGAGTGGTGCCTTTAAGAGAATAATTTTCATTTGAAAACTTGCTTGAATTAAATTATAAGAGCATTCAGAAAGACAGACTTATCAAATGGGAATCAGCCCCTGCGTCATCTCATTGATTCAAGTTAATCATGACAGGAAACAGAGTCAATATCCCGTAGTGTCTACCACGCGACTATTTGTCATTCTTGACAGCCTGATGTGAAATTATCTGTATTATATAACTAGTCGCACCACAGGTAGTATCTGGAGCGTTTCGCTTGTCTTTGAGTGATGTCTTAGACTTACTTGATGTTTCCATTTGAACTTTTGTAAATGTAAACGACCAAATTGACAACGGTCACTTTCGCATGTGGAAAACTTTGTTATATAGATGATGTAACAAAGAAGCTGCAGTTAGATTATAAAACTTTCAGCAAATTTTCACGGCTGTCTATTAAATTTCCTAATAATTTGTTTATGATGCTAAATATTTGTTGCAGGCTAAATAGGTTTTTCGTCAAATTATTTTTTTAGCATCGTATTTTTCTTATTCCGGATTGATGTTTATGTTTATGCAGTAAAAAAAATCCCAAAAAGTGCAATCCTTAAATGAACCTTTTAACTCAAATCACAACCACGTTGTTTCAAAGGATATTCTTAGTGGAAAATCTGAAATTAAAAGAGAATAATTCATGACATATATTGTCGACAGATAATACCCTTCAATTCTGCATAAGTTCTTTGAAATATTCAGCTTTCAATGGGTGTCTTTTAAAATATCATGTTTCGTATAAATAAAAGTTTTGAGGCACTGTTTTCGTCTTCGTTTCGCGTGTACTAGAAATATGTCGCTTCTGGTGACATATGGGTTGCACATGCATAAATGCATGACGTCACATGTATTGTGTTTCGTTCCACAGGGTGCAAAAGGGGACACGTGCTGTTTGGAGTTTTGACCCCTAAGCTCCACACAGGGCAGCTGTGTTATTTCATCGGTTCGTCAAAAAACATTCATCCGAATGTAATTCCTTCTTTTTCGACATTTTCGGTTTATTCTCTTGTACCCGAATACAGCTATATACATGTACATGTATTTTATATTTATGACATTCATAAATGTTCAATGACGAATCAAAGCTTGAACCATCATTACCAAAGATAGAACATAAATATGATTTTCAAAAAATGTTATGTATGAAGATAGAAATCAATATTATAAACCTTATAGTGTCAAGCAACTCCCCAAATTTGGATGAGATTTTTGAATATGTCTTATTGTGTGCTATCTAGATTTACATTTCGATATCCGCTTAAAAATAAGCTTGCGTGTGATGAGTAAATAACTTGTCGATCGGGATATTTATTTTGTTTGAAAAAAATACATATTGATTTATTAAAGCAACCAAATTTCTTTTTTAATTAAACAATGTGATAATTATAGACAAGCATCATTATTTATCCATCGTCAAAATGTGTCTGAGTTAAGATGGTTCAAATTGATTCAACAAAATCGACCAGAATTGCTTTTTTATTTGAAACAAATATATTTCTGAAAAAAGACCTATCGATTGCCCGAATTGAAACAACCCCCACATTTCAAAGTAAAGTAAAAACCCAAACTGTCACAGCGGAAGCCAAATGCCGAATGTAGTAATCTAGGTTTCTTCAAAAAATAAACCCAAGGGATACGTAAACAAAAACGAACGTGGATCCGATCTCCTATTCACCTGTCTTAAACAAGTCTAAGCGAGAGAGAAGCGAGAATTTGGCAGACACAACTGTGAAAACAGGATAGAGAGAAAACAAGATAGAGTGAAAACAGGATAGACTTGGGGCTGATGCAAACATCTACACTGCAGGCAAAGCAGAGAAACGTAATCCGGAAATTATCCGAGCAAACGTTTTCGTTAACCGCTTGCAAAATTTTCTCGTTTGTAATTTGAAGATGTTTTCTTTGATTTACTTCAATTCTTTATTTGCTTATCCAAGAAATAACTTCATAGTATTATTCGATAAGTCAATTGTTACAATATTTTATCTTAGTGAAATGCATTAGTTTTCCGATATTAATTCCCCTTTCAAGCATATGGATCACGGTCAAACAAATACTAGTATATAGTAATTTTAATGTACGAGATACAACGTGACATTCTGTGACCTAATATATCTTTGCTTGTCCGAAAGGTGTATAAAAAAAATGTATTACTAGTATTGACAGATTCTCATTATTGAAAAAACTTTGATCATGAAATTTTAATGTTGTAAGTGATAGAAGAAAAGACACTTAAACAAATATATTTATATATATTTAAATGACCATTTCATAAAGGTTATTTTGATTAAATGCAACATTTCATTCCTAGTTTTTTTATCATGAATCTCAAAATGCATTAGATTGCGTTCTTACATAAGAAGAATTAATGACGTCACTTTCCTATATAAGAAGAATTCATGAGATCGCTTTCCTATATTAGAAGAATTCATTAGATCGCTCTTCTGTATAATAAGAATTCATGCGATCGCTTTCCTACATATGAATGAATTGATATTGATATATTGAAAACAAACTCTAGCTAAAACCCTGAGTTGGAACATGCATAAATATTATTGCTTCCAAATTCAAATTTGTTCATATGACATATATCATTATCATAAAATAGTATATTGAATTCGATTGAAACCGTATTGGTTAAAATGGCAACTGACTTACAAAACGTATACACAGCAACTGTGAGCGTCGCTTGTTTGTAAAACTTGACTCTAGAACTATACCACTGACACCGCAAAACATAATCTTAACTGGTGTCACAGAGCGGAAGCGATTGCGCTAACATGTGCAGCAAGGAATGTTTTCAGAAACAAAAAATCTTTCCAACAGGATTCAGGGATGGTTTACTGTTTGAAAAGTTGTCTGTCGAGTTGATGTGTGAATCGGATGTTTTTTTCATGCTGGTTGTGTGTTTTCATAGACTACGGAATACAAACTTCCAGCCAGGTGCTGGTCCCAAAACGAGGCTCCTGCCCGGTTATTGTAAAAATACGAACTAGAAAAACAAACGAATTTGGGTGTTTTAGATGACCTAGCTCGGTCATCGTCTGACCTTTGACATTTTTTGTTGTATTTGATAATAAAAATCAAATATCGGATGGCACAGCGAAAGCAACCCCGGATTTCGCCACGTTTTAATTGTTACACTGTACACATTGATGGGAGTTTGAAGTCGTTACTGCAAGAAATCCCCTCTGTTCATTTCGTGAGCGGCGTATCAAAGAATAGTCTTCATTGAAAGCTAAGGTATGTTAATGAATGAAAAAATATAAAAATGTTGGGTTCACGGAATTTAGAGGCAAAGGTAAGAATTAGTGAACGCTCAAAGGGACGCAGAGTATTAACTTTAAATGAATTTGTTTGCAATCATGAATGAAAGTGAAAACAGAGAAATAAATATTATACCAGATACAAGACGTCCCTATAACCAGTGTATAAAATAGATTGTAAACCTAGCCTGTCCTGAAAATTAATTGCTCAATTCCTTAAGGAAAAATAAAGAATTTTGTTGATAATTTCCCAGTCCTATACAAAAAGTAGCCAGTTTTAGGGACTGGCGGACGGGCTATATTTTAAAAACTTCAATAACATGGTATATTTGTTTGAAGCTACCAAATAATACCAGCCCAATCTGCCAGAGCCTAGATTTGTCGAAGCTCTCTTAACATTTAGAAAATCCGTTGTTAACGTGTGGCACTTCTGGCTATCTTAGCACTTACAGAGTTTCATAGTTTGTTATAAGTTTCTTTTATATCATTTGACAAATGGGCTCAGCAGCCAACTACTCGTGATCAGTGATCTTTACCATTCAATCATCGCGCTTTGAGCATTATGTTAAGACTTAATAGTTTGAACATTATTTGTTCATATACATCGCTTAGGAATAACCCTGATTTTCTCCTAATATTTGTTTTATTTTAAGTGTATCAGAAAACTAAATTTAAATAAATGTAGACTATGTGCTGCTCATTTTAACGAGTTAAATAGTTCAATGCGTCACTTCAATATTGGTGACATCGATGTTCACAAAAATGTTCATAAATTCATCTTGATAAATATATAATTGTTAAGAATGTGTTTACAATTGCATTCATATTGCATGTATTGTGTAAACAGATTTGAAATCGGTTTGACGAATTAATGTTTTCTATTTTCTCTTTAATCTTACGTGTCAAAACATGTTCACGATGTGTTTCAAAGAACGTTGAAATGAATTAATCATAATTGAAAATATGAGCTCTAAGAATTTCTTTCGCGTTTTCAAATCTCGTACGTTTTTCTCTGAATTTTAAATAATTTTGAGTAGTTTAACCTTTTTTCAGATTCCAAGAAACTACTGTACTTTCAAAAGAACATTCAGCTTGGAAGAGTAACTCAAACCAAAAATTTAAGTCAACGATAACGAGTTCCAAACAGCAATTCATCAAGTGTCACATAGTTGTCCTTGCCTGAAATGAACTCAAATGACCTTGACGAAAGGGCAATGCTAGTTACCGTAAAGCGTGCATGTCAGTCTGTGTCCCGTTGACGTAAGAGACGTCGCACGTGCTGCACGTGCTCTGTCAGCTCGTGTCAGACGCGAAGATTGACAGCTACTGACAACAAAACAACTGATTACCCAGAGATATCAGCGCTTCCGGCGGCTGCGTTGCGGTAGTTCCAAAACTCGGAACGGGAGAAAAACGGTTTAAATCACAGCCAAACCAGTGATGTATTTGAAAGTAAGGAAGACGCGATGGGCTTGTAGATGGTCAGTGATATATAACATTCTTCAGCACCTTTGATTGGAACCGGGCAACTTGATAAGTGCCCATTTCGTTTAATGGTCAATTTGGATTTTATATCTGAGTGTCCAAATAGAAATGATGGAACAGTGAAGATAAATTGGTTGAGTTTATAATAGGTGGTATTTAAAAATATATCTGATTTTAGATTTCAGAATTTGAGACGAAGATATTTCCTCACAATAAGCGAGAATAGTCGAACAATCTTTTGTTTGGTGAATCTGACTGTCGTAAGTCTTTTTTCTGAGAAAACATAAATTTGATCTTTATTTCGACTTGTTGATGTTTCACTTAAAAGACCATTTAGTTTAGAATTGAAAATACGTCATCAGTTCCATGGCATAATTAACAAATACACGTTTTTAAAAAAATGGAGTCCGGTTCATCCATACACCCGCTGTCATACAAGCCTCTATTGAAAGAGGTGTCTAGCTCTATTTAGGTGGTTGTAAATCAGCCCCTTGTTTCAAAGACTCTGTAATGTAGGGACATACATCACGTCGCTTTGCTTTATCTTCAAATGAGGCCGCCATCTTGAATAGGTGAAATCTAAAACTAGGATCACAGGTTCCGTTGTGTCTACGGAAACGAACCATGGTCGTAACTTTCAAAGAGCCTTCTAAGATTTTTATTTGTTTACGATAATTGTTTTTCTTTCTACGTCCTGGCAGTTTATTTAATCGTGAACCTAAATAATGCTAGATAATTTGGATCTGTTTTATAGAGATAGATGTTTTGATCATGTCAGATACTGAGTTTCGCATATGTTGAAGAAATAGCCGATTCTTACCTTATGATGAATAATTTATGGATGTGCCAATTGGTGGGATGATTTACATTGCAAGTCAAAAAAACTTGTGATAGATATAGTTGTTATAAAAGCCTAGAATTTGTGAAGCAAATAAATTATCACGAAATGTTTTATATGTTTGCGTTGCGCATGGATGTGTCAAATGGCAGAATGTTATTGTCAAAACATCTTGTCATTAATATTGTAAATAAATAAAATATAATATCAAATATCGTAACAAAATGCTTTAATTAAATTTGTGTTATATGTTTGTCCTGATTGTCGTTTAATTTATAAGAGCTCTATAACAAATACGTCTAAACTGTAACCCGAGCATATTGTCATTAAAAATGAATGACAACAGATAAATCTATGGAATCTCTTACTGGAGAGTTGAAATTATTAATATTTCAAATTGTCATGGAACTTCACTAGATTCCGCTGAGGTGCAACAATTAGTAAACCATAACGATTGTTTCAAATGAATAAGCATTTTAAATAATGTTTTTCGTCTCTTTTCTAAGTTTTTTTTCTAATTTTGTTTAAAAGCAGTGCCAAAGTTATCAACTGATATAGAATGCCTCGATATTTGTTTTTGTATCTTGTCAGAATCCCAAACTATCAACAATCGTTTAAACAGAGAGTTGTCTATATCATTCATCTTGCTCGCACCTGGCATTTAACGAAACTGATTATACTTAAAGATTATTCTTAAACCTTCTTTCATAAAAAACACTCCCAGCAACAGTAATACAACATGAATTTATCATTGTTATAGTCAATGGTCACGTTGAGATAATATTTCGTCATTTGCAATTCGGAAGAAATCGTTTATTTGTATTGTCATTTGATGTGTTTTCAAGAGAATATTGATCATGCACAGCCTATCGGAAGATATCGTATCAATGCGGTACGATAGTCCTTTTGAATGATCTGAAAACAATTGTTATACCACCTAAGTTTTCGAAAGGTAGATGCAAAGTTCATGAACGGATGCTCCGAATGCAATTGTAAAACCATCGGAACTTATCGTTTCGATGTGGGAGAATGATCATGTCAGGATGCGCCGAATGTACTTCAATCTGGCTTCGTAATTACGGAAATATTAAACGATCAAGTTGTTGTTGTATCTCGGCCGACAGGTTCAAACATTCGGTTTTCTCGTTGGCTGGCCGAAGGGACTCGGGCGTTTGGTGGAAAGTCCTTAGGGTTTACTCAAGCAGATATTTCCCGCCAAGAATTTGTTCTCGACTGCCCTGACCGCCATAGTGCATCGTCACGCACTTTGCACGAAAATCTCGTGCATTGAGGTCTGCCCGTGCGGTAGGTCGTAGGTTAAATGTTTAAGTTGGTGGGGTGAAATGTACAAAGTGTTTTATTTTAAACATCAATTACCCGCCATTTTGAATTTTCGGTTATTACCTTTGCTTACGTGATAATATGTTAAATAGTTTACACTAATTGGTCTATGAAGGAAATCGCTTTCGTATATCTTGAAACATCTATGATTTAAACTTGTACTAGTTTAAGTTTGATATAAAACGTAGCATTAATTTCTTCAAAAAGAATGGATTCTTGGATTGCCAATTTTTAAAACGTCACTCAATTAAGAGATGTACATTGTAGTTTCCTGTCGACCTTGGTGGCATTTGAGTAACACTTATTATTTCATTGATCTTTTTATAAAAACTCAATTTTCACCATAAATTATTTAGGGTAAAAGCATTGACAGTTCTCAACGTTTACTCGAAATTACTGAAAGTGTATAATCGATCTGGTTTCTTGGTTGTAATTATTATGGCAGTTGGTTAATGTTTTGTAAATATTGCATGTGTGATAAAAATCGCGAAATTAAACACTGGTTAACCCTGTTTCGGAATATATTTTCGACTCTATCAATTGCAATATCATTTAAGCCTATTCAGTCATTTAGCTATGTCTCTGGACATTGATATCACGACGAATTGATGACCTTACATACAACATGACATAAAAGCATATAAAATGACACATAAAATAAGTGCACGGACAATGGATACTCGGTAAAAAATGTTAAAAATCAATATTCACTCCATTTTGGGAGAAGGTAAAACAGGAAATATTTGAAGGTATCGATTATGTACACAAAACATCATTCAAACCTAACATGATTGTAAAAAGATTTCGCTAATTTAATTCTCACTTTTCAGATGCCTTCATAATTAGTTTCATAGACATTCTGAAGGTCTTTTACAGAGTATATAAATCTACACGGAAAGTTGCAGTTGGACAAATATTCAGCCTTTGAAAAATAATTCTATAATGGTTATATTATTTATAATATAATATGTACTTTCAGGTAGTTCGTTGCAGATCTATACTTGCTTCGACAAGGGCATGTTAAAAACAAGATATCATAAACTACAATCTGGGTGTTAAACTAAAGTGCCGCATGATCGTACAAGCATAGAAACAAGTTGTACATTCCTGCACCATGGGAAGCAGACAAACAGACAAATAACTCACGTTAACGTTAGCTGCCGAGGGGGTTTGATGGATCAGCAAGAGGGGGTGTGATGAGTGAATTAACGAGCCCAGCTACTTTCATGATGACAACCTGAAAGTGTTTATTGTTCGCTGAAGACGTCAGACGGTTCTGGTATGGTCATCGGAAATACTTTTTGTATAAACGCTTGGGAACTGACCACAAATGGCCTGTTGTGCTGACAGATAATACATAAATAATGTTTAAGAGTCAAGGTATTTATTCGTTGATGGAAACTTATATGTGTATTTTAAAAAAATGAAAATTGCCAATATCTTGATTCACTGAATATTTTAGAAAGCTTAATTAAAGCAGTTCAACATCAAATTGGACCATAATGGACCACTTCAGTTTCGTTTATATCTACCCTTTAAATCAGGAAATACAATACTTGTTTCTAAGGAACAAACCATTTGAAAACAGATATACAGTGAAAAACTATAATTCATATTAAAATTAAAACACCAAATTAACATGGAACTTCAAATATTTGCTATACTTCGCATCGTCTAACAAACTAGGGGTATGTTAAAGTCATTACACAATTAGGCGATGTAAAAACAACTTACTCGGCGTATTAAAACCTGTCCGGATTTACGGTTGTTTTAAAATCGAGGATCGGATTTTAAATTCCGAACCAGACCTCACTGAAGTCAAAATAAGCCGTCCGTCAAAACGTATCAATTGCGTCATCAGTCAAGGTGTCGGGCTATTTTGACACCCCTGTGAAATTGGACCGGCGGACGATCCACGCCAAGAAATTTTACTCCGCTTTAACTGGGTGGGTCGGAGAGAAAATGACAGCGGAGCTACCTTTTTGTTAGAAGTCGACAGAATACGTCAATCATTGTAGAGAAAAAATGGTCAAAAACAACAACAACTCACCACGAGTTTCGAGAATACCGGAGAGATTTTGTTAATGGTCTGTTTAAAGCGTTAAAGATGCAGGTGGGTTTGTATATATTGTGTTAAAGAGATTCGCGATTACTTCTCCAGACTCAAGATGTTTGTGGAATCATTTTTTTATCAATTATGTTTGCAACAGAATAAAATCCTTGGTTTACTTAAAAAATGCTATACTTTGAAACTGGAAAAAAGTTTAGTTTGGTACTTCAAAATTTGCTTTGTGTTTTGAGCTGAAGAATAGCTTGGATATTTCCAAATTATGATTCTATGCTGGCTAATTGAATTCAAAACTATCAATTCTATCATCCTAGACTAGCTGAAGAAAATTTTAATCATTCTCCGAATTTGGTTTATCATTTTTAAAGGGGCAGTAGCACGTTATTTTTAAATTTTATGCTTTCAATTTTTCATTGATAATTGTAGGTGGATGCCAATTGTATCATTTTGATAGTGTCAAAAAGCTCATTACACAAACCAATCATCCATAGCCAGAGAACAAATGATAAAGATTCACATACGTTCATTGGCGTCAATTTTTGTGTGAACACCTTTAATTCATTTTGTGTAAGAAAATGAATCGCATGGCTGAACTTTACATCATATATCTCATTTATCACTGCTTCATTTAGTTGAAATACATTGTCTGTTAATTGGAACCATATATTTTCATTTCCCTGACATCCCCATATATCCCCCCCTCAAAACGTGCTACTGCCCCTTTAAAGTTATGTGTAGCACGTATTTTTTTAACATCTTCGTATTCGTTTTATATAAGCTGCAAGAAGCATGTCTGAATATGTCTAAGAAAATGTCATTTATTCCATTTATCTAAATGATTGAAGGTTTTTCAGTTACGGACATTCATAAACTCGATAACGGTGGAAAAACAATCAATTTCACACAAAAATTATCTTTTTCTTTCCCCTAGCTCAACATACAACGCTGCAACATCACCCTATGAAGTCTAACACCAATACTATAGTTCAAATTATCATATCCTTAACAAGTCTAGATCCGAAGTGAACTTGCCATTTGAACAGTGCATTTAAAAAGAGCAGTGTTTTGTTGTTTCGCCAATAATTTTTTTCATTGAATTAAAAAGACAGAAAAGTAGACTTCGTATTTAGACTTGATGTTCATTATGTTACGGTCAAAATAGCATTAACTAAATTACGTGTGTTGTGTGTTACAAAAAACATGAGAAGGGTTTGATTGGTCGAAATCATATACGGTGAAAGGTCAATAAAAGGGTCATTTCGTATATTTTTTTAAAGAAGACATTCATCCAAACTAAAACTTTAAAGGAGCCAAAATATTAAGTACTACTAAACCAAGTCCTAAGATGATTTGGGTGCATACAATTTTTCAACATCAAGCTTTCGATATACCTTTCATTATATCGGTAAGTTTCTAAAATACGTCAGAAAGTGTCAAAACACGAAACGGGAAACAAACGACATGAGAACATCGTTGAACATGGGTGCCGTGTTTGTCTGCATGAGAGATGTAGTCATCAGCCGGCACCTGTTTCACCACACCGACAGTCCCGTCGAAACGTTTATTACGAGATGGATGTTTTCTCTGCCAAGCGTCAAGAATCTGGAATCGTTGAAATTCCGATCCACAATTTCGAGATTTGGCTGTCGAGGACAAGTGCGCCTGCTGTTCGACAATGAGGGAGATAGAGAGAAGGAGAGACAACGTGAAAGGAAGGACACAGAGAGATATACGGCGGGAGAGACAAAATAATGAGGTACACACAGGCAAAGGTGTGTAGAGATAGATATGTAAAGGCGGAAAGAAGAGAGAGGGGTGGAGAAAGCATTTTTTTAAATTGTATGTACTGATGCTTATGATGATGGTGATGACGACGATGATGATAATGATGGTGATGATTATGACGACGACGACGTTGATGATGTTGATAATGATGATGATGACGATGATGACAATAATGCTGATTATGATGTTGATGAGGTTGACGATGATTACGATGATGACGATAATGGCGTTAATGATAATTAAGAAGACGATGATGGTGATAATGATGGCGATGATGATTCAAGAATAAATGTTGGTAATGGCGAAAAAATGTTGGCCATGTGTATATAGATATATTCATAAACAAAGAGATAAGTAAATGAACTTCACCATTTGGAACGTCGTCATCCAATATTTCTATTGCATGATCCATCGCCATGGTTCTTTATTTTCATTACGACCAGCATTATGGATATAACTTATAGTAAAGAAAGTCATCTAAACCGCCAGACAAAGGACAGTACACATCAGAGTTTGTTTAAATTTATTGGATATTTATGAGGCATGTGATTTATTAAGTTATGGCACGTTAACAATAACATATATTTGCAGTAGTGTGAATGAAGTAATTGGTGTCTGCGTGGTGTTTGAATAGAATATCTGTGGAGGCACGGGTACGAAATCGAATTTACACTTTCATGACCCCTGCAAAGTTTAAAATGTTGTCTATATGTGAAAAATCGGCACGTTTATTGATTTTAACATATGTCTTCTTCAATATGTTTTTCTTGCTGGTTAACATTTGTGTTATATCAAAATTCATTTTAGAAGAATTTTTTTATAGAAAATTTTCTTTATTCCAAAATAATTAAAAACACTTTAATGTATTCTTTGGACGATGATGTAACGCTTGTTCTTACATATGATAACTTCAACTAAAGTGTGTACTTCTTATGCCTGTCAGTTTATGATAAGGCAACTCATCATAAAAGACAACAGTGCATAAAAATGTTTTGCTAATGAGAATTTACAATATTTTTGTCATCGTAGATCATATTGTTGTGTTTAGATTGTTGCCTGCCAAAAAAAGGTATCGTTTTATCTGATAATCGTTTCGTCTTTTTCAGGTATTATTTTATTTTATTTCATCTTTTGAGGTTTATTTCTATTTGGTGATTGCAATCAGTTCAGGTGGTAAAATAAGAAAATCAGATAACAGCAGTTTCAAATACTTTCCATATAACAAAAGTTGCAAACATCTTGCACAATATTGAAAATGTTATGTAAGAAAAGAAAAGAATTGTGTTTGTAATAAATTTTCCTTTAAGATCAACGTACAAATAAGATTACGAAACCACCGCAAGCATTATATTTGTTTTATCACTTAAAACACAAACAAAACAAAAATCAATTGTTATAAAATCTATATGCATATACAATCGCGTAAAGTCATGTAATAAGTAATAGCGTTGTATCACCATCATAAATTATAAAACTCTTCTCCATCCATCGTCAGCAAAATAAACAAAACATTTAAATCATCTGTGAACTGCAGAGGAAAACTTTGTAATATTTTTCACAATAAACTATCCAGTAAAAAACTTGGCAAGCTTAAAAAGTATATCCATGTTAACAAGGCATGTTTATTTACAGCACAAGACACGAGCCCCATTGTATCTCTTGCTCGAAGCGGCTGTCATGATGCCTTTTTGCACTTCTATCTTTTTCTCTCGAAATTCCACAAAATAGTTTTGTTCCGATTTCGCTTCCTGTCGTGTTGACATTAAGTTCATATTTTTGTGTCAGCCACGAGGGATCTGACAAGTCTCGCCATGAGTTAAACTGTACACGAGATTAAGACGAGATAACGTCACTCACAATCTGACGTCTAAGCCTCGTTGTCGTTTAACGTACAATCCCATTGGGCGAGCTCAATTAATCACGTGATAACATATTACATCTTTGGAGGGCCACTTGTTCTGACGACATCATGCAGAGTAGAATATTCCCTCTTACTCAACAGTTACCTCCCTTGGTACGTTGAATTCAGACTTGCTTTAGGACAAGTCGGAATAGAATGCAAATGTTATTGAGGCTGGATGAAGACTTAAAAGTGCGTGCAGTGCAAACGTGTCAGGTGTCGTGGAATCTCGTGAAATCTCTCGGAATCTCGAAAAGCCACAGTGCTTGCTGTGGTTGAACGATAAAGAACGATCTCAATTTGTTGAACAAATTCAATCTTTCATTTCAAGAGTTATCCCTATCTTATGTTTAGAGTGATATACTTACAAATGCGTTTAGTCTTTAAGTTGGAGCCTGTTCCTTTTCCAAAAAAAAAACATTTCCAAATATATGCGACGAAATGTAAATATTCTGTCTTTATTGATTATCAAAACGATTAAGTAAAATAGTGTTCATCTTAAAGGGGCAGTAGCACATTTTTTGATAATTGTATAATTTAAAATGTTCACTTATAATTGTAAGTTTATGCTTAATGTATTATTTTAACAGTTTCAAAAATCCCATTACACACACTAGTCATCCATAGTCAGAGGACAAAGTTTGAAGATTCACATAAAATCCACTGGCAGCCATTTTTTGTGAACACCTTTAATTCATTTTTTGTAAGAAAAAGGAATCGCATGGCTGAACTTTATTTTATACATTTGAATTATTACTGCCCCATTTAGTTTTAATACATTGTCTTTCAATTGGAACCATGAATTTTCATTTTCCTGACATCACCTTATATTCCCCCTAAAAACGGGCTACTGCCCCTTTAACATGTACCAAATGACGTGCTTATAAGATCTCAGTATGCAACATTCTCCCAACTTCCTGTTCAAATGATATTAACTTGTTTAAATAAAGTAACATCATCTTCAAACTAAAGGATAGTGTTCATATATTTGATCTAAGTCTAAGAAATATGAAAATCACGTTCCATTTAAACTAGTGCTCAAAAGAAAGTATTCACATATTTTTATAAAATTAAAAGAAATGTGAATGGAGTGAAAAACCATAGTGAGCAATGTTGCACAAATAAATACACATCTTTTCTGTCAAATATGGTTTTCTCGCGTTAATGTGTAACGTAGCGTTAACGTAAAATCCGAAATCCGAAATCCCCTTATTCTGATGTAACAAAAACAATTGATGGTATTAGTCTATTCAGTATTAGATATTAAACGGGACACCTTAGCAACACAGTAGTTAAAAAACACAAGAATCCAAATTGATTAAAATCGGCCTAGTTCCGAGTTATAAAATATTCAAAACGTTAACTCCTCTACACTAGGTCTGACCGCACATCGGTACCTCGCATGTTTAATACCAGTGAAGCGCAACAGTTAGCAGACCAGTCAAATCATCTCGCTTATAACAACGCTGGCAGCGATCATGTTCAAAGCATGGTTAACAGGAGTTACTTGCCCCTATATAGCTTGATACCGAAGGCTTTTGCCGGCGGCTTATGATTGGTTGGCGTACTAAATGTCAGAACATGGGACGTACTGGGCTGCCGTCTGACTCAGTGGAGAGGATATCGAAATAACATGTTCTATTCCCATAGAGTTACTTTTTTTAAACATTTTTCTCGGAACTAGGCAGATTTTAACAGACTGCACAAGAATCGTACTAGCTTTGACTCAAATTGAGAGAAAGACAGCTTTCAGAAACGCCGAACAAGTAGATTACAACACCGTCATTGCCAAAACATTCGACTACGAAGTGAAGCTGTTATCCAACTGCTGCAATGACAGCATACAGACTTGGGAGAAGTCGATAACCTGTGATAACGACCTTTGATGGAAGCCACTTCCGGTCAATGCACCTTGAATGTTTTTCGTGACGGCGACGTCAGCAGCAACGACGGCACTAGGATATCGTATAAATCGACACATAGAGTACCGATATCTAAGACAATATACGATTTGAGCACATTGACTCTACAATATATATACAAAATGTGGTAGCTGCATATCATTTAGTCCTGCTTCATGACTGTGTATTATATAGGAGCCTTTGTACAGCCTAGGTCTAGATTGACTGAATACATATACTAGAAAAGCCTAAAGAAATAAAATAATCTAAATGAAGGTACGGTTATTATTTTGAATATTCCATATATTAAAGTTAGTCTACAAATCATTATACTCTTCTTTTTTTCGGGTTAATAATGTCGCTGCAGATGCATTGTCAAGTATTTGGACAGTCGATGATGGTGATTGGTGCTATTAAAAACTTTGAAGCGTACAGTATCCAATCATAAAACGTAATCCTAGTACATTTTTCAGTTCTCCATTATCTGTCAATATATATACTACTCAAAAGAAGTTAAGGGTCACATTTGTTGCTGCCTTACATGTTTCTTTGCATAGAAAATGGATTAAAATTTCTAACCAGTAATCTTGTTGAAATTTTTTCAATATATCCTACCGTATACCTTATGGCAATTTTTTTCATAAATAACGAGTACGACAATTCCCTGTGGAATTGGAAACTCATGCTCATAGCAAGGGTCCATGAAACGGTTTGTATCGCCCTTACGCAATGTGGTCAGACCTTTAGAGTTGCTTACATAGAGTTCCTTAACCATGCCGTAAGTGTTGTTCATAAAAAAAAAATTTGAGGACCAAAATCACTGCCATGATTGTGCTGCTTTCAATTGAAACTTGGTCATGCTCAGGTGTAAGCAGTAGAGGAAGATTGATTGTGTGGTTATACGGTGGTTCCACAACGAAGTTGGGTTTTTGCTGCAAACAAGTTTCTGCAACATGTCTGCGCAATGTTTCTTCATCTATGAAAATGTCATGAATAAATATAGGTTTGCATCTAAATTCTTTGAATTAGTATGTGTCATATGTTAAAGTCCTTACCAGAACTTACCAATACGAAAAATCAACTAGAAATATGTGCATGTGATTCACTAAAATGTCCCCCGTCCCAACTTTTGATTTAAAATATTACCACACCCTCCGTATGTACGTAGTTGAAAGTGTGTCCATGGAAACCAGAAAAACAAAAATTCAGAATAACCGAAGTAGCAAAAGCCACCACTTCACAACTACATCTAACTATATGGCAAGTTTAATTAAAAAAATATTCAACAGTTTTTTAACTATAGCTTGGAAATGGACCTTTTCGCAATTTGCAAGAGTTCAAATTGTTTCCATTGTTTGCAAAAATAAAACAAATTAGAATAACCAAAATAGCAAAAGGCGTCATTCTTCCACCATGTCTAATGTCATACCAAGTTTCGTAAAGAAAATATTGAATAGTTTTTTAGATATGGCCCGGAAACAAAGCATTTCGGAACCACGGAATAACGGAACCACGGAACCAAGGAACAACGGAAGGTATTGAAAACATTGCTGGGGACATAATAATTAACTCAGGAAGGCATACTAATGAAGTTTATATCGAAAATTGTTAAGACATCTGCTCACGGTGAATAATAACAAAAGTTTATTAAAATTAGAGCCTCGCAGTAATTTCTATTGTCGTTGCAATGACAATATAATATACCGTATATACAGACGCCTGAATAAAAAAGACGCCCTGGCATACATTTCTGTAAAAAAACCGACTGTCTTGAAAACACGCCGGGTAAACCTAATTTATTTATGAAATACCTCCTTTTTTCCGCTGAAATATCTCTATTCTTATAAGATAACCGATATAATATGCCCGGTGTCTATGTAAGGACTTACAGTAAAACATAATGGCATCGCTTGCTTGTAAACGAAATAAGAAATTACTTAAAGGGGCAGTAGCACGTTTTTAGGGGGAATATAAGGTGATGTCAGGGAAATGAAAATAAATGGTTCCAATCTTTAGACAATGTATAAAAACTAAATGGAGCAGTAATAAATCAAATATACAATGTAAAGTTAAGCCATGCGATTCCTTTTCTTACACAAAATGAATTAAAGGTGTTCACACAAAAATGGCTGCCAATGGATTTTATGTGAATCCTCATACTTTGTTCTCTGACTACGGATGATTGGTTTGTGTTATGAGATTTATGATACTATCAAAGTAATACATTTAGCATTAACTTATAGTTATCAGTGAAAATTTGAAAATATAAAATTGTCAAAAAACGTGCTACTGCCCCTTTAAAGGCTCTTATATCCATAAACTTCCATAATAATTCAGATGTCTATATAACTTCTCAATTAAAAACAACCCACAGGCTGGTTTCATCTTCTTCCAAAACAAATAGTAAATGAAATAAGTAATCGTTTCTTTACTACTTGTTAAGACTATCGATTATCTTCTTTCATATGTTTTTGGATAACAGACAGACGGACAGACAGACAGATACTTTTATTAGCACAGACTAATTTGGCCTCTGGCCATTTACATAACGTTGTAATACATTACAAACAGGTAGGCGAGGATGTTCTGAAAGAGAATTAGTTACAACGGGCTTTAAATGCTTCAAAACAATATTTTGCTAACATTTTCATTACTTTTACATTACGAGTCTGCATTAATAATATAAATTTGTAATAGGATGGATTGGTGATATAATACTCTTTCAGATATATTTTGCGTAATTCTTCGTATTTTGGGCAAATTAGAGCCAATTTTTTATTTGAAATTTAGTTTTAATATATTGAATGCAGTTTATAAACTGAGAAGCTGTATGATTAACTGGTGGTTTGTCAGTCAGACCCATTCTCTCAACATAGAGGCAGCTCAGTTCGAGCAAGCCTCTGACAATGTTCATTGATAGCTACGTCGAAACATACGGCAATGACCGAGGCTTTGCGAATGACCACTTCTGAAACGGCGTCGCTGATTGTACAACTGACTCCAATCAGATTTCTACCTTTCTACCATATGTATTTGGCTAATATGAAATATGAACAGAGGCTTGCTCGGGTATTCCTGAGCTGCCTCTGTGTGGAGAGAATAAATAAAATTGTCTACACGTTCTGAGGTATGATAGCCAAAGCCAAAGGAAAACAGAAGGTTGAACATTATACATACCTAAGTTTATCACATCATAATTTTCATTTTATTATCATTCTCAGAGAGTAACTTCAGGCCCAGAAAGCAACTAATTAGCTGGAGTTCGCTGCAGAACTCGCTGACCCTTTCTTCTACTCCCTCGTCACTAAATCTCAAACTTTCCCCGCCCAGGAATAAAGTTCAAAAGAGACAACGTCGTAATTCCCCCAACAGTTTCATTCTTAGATAAACTAGTCACGTCTACGAGTCAAAAGCATAATTTTGCTCCCTGCTATCAAGAAAGCTCCAGACTTTTGCACGTGTTCACGTTAGGCCTCGCCAAATCTCGCGTTAATCTCGCGGGAAGTAGATTTAGGAGCGCGTCAAAAACTTGGAACGTAATGATCGCCTAAAACGAACGGGACAGCTCCTATCTGAACCAATTTTAACATGCATCTCTTTTACCCCTTTTATGCTGTATATGATACGAACGGATGGCATTTACTGTTCCCGTTTTAGTGAAAATGAATTCAACGACGACTTTTGATCGAAAAGAACTCGCAGTAATTAATGTATTTTATGTACTTTCGGTAAAACTCATAGGAGTATTTTATACATAAAACGGCTCATGATGAAAGCAAGTCCTTATATTGACGACATTTCGTTGCATTAATGCGAAATTTAAGTGTTGATTCTAAGCACTTTTATCAAGTAGAATAAGTTTTTATGGTCGTATTTGTTAAGGTAAACTACCAATTAACTACTGCTTTCTTTGATTTTAGAAATCAACGGATGAACATTTCGTTACAACCAACAAACGAGCGTGTTGCAATATTTTTAACAGTGATATCCTCCTTTAAGCACACTTCAAATGGTAAGGGATATTTGTTGTTTTATTGATATTGTGTCATGGTGTCAAAGAATATATATAAAATTTGTATGATTTCTTGCTGATGGACAAACTTGATGTACAAGTACAATTCAAAATATCATATATTATTACGATTTTCGTTTATATCCCATCACACTGTTATTTTGCAAACTTAGTGTTTCGAAATGACTCCATGTTTAACATATGTATTCAATGTTTAGAAACGATATGTTTTATATTGTGGTGATTGCTACTGGAATATAATATGTACTTCACATGAATATCCTAACTAATTTGATTTACAGTTTTTCATATGCGTTTACTTATACTTTAGACATATCTTTATCAAACACTGGCAAAAATAATTGAAATATTACAGTATGTGTTATTTCAGAACTAATCCAACATTTTTCGACATTTTCTCTTAAACAATAACATAATAGATTTCAACATTATTCATTACCGATTTACCTTAATAAATTGGCATCGTTATGTTCGCGTCATTGATTTCGGTCTGTCACGTGATCTTTTTCTTCCTCCTTTATAGCCTCGGTACCGCGGCATCTATTGACTGATATTGACAAACGTCAACAAAAATATGAAAATAGCATCATCATCGGCATTCATGTTTTTGGTTTTGTCAACTCTAAAAACGGGAATATATACTGATTGTTAATTATATAAGTACTAAAAAAGTGGACATAATATACATGTTTAAATTTGAATCTTTAAACGACGAAAGTGGGTTATATCAAACAAAAGACGTTTTCAGCATATAAGATGGTATATGTTTTTATTTAAATGATTCACAACTGGCAAGTATTTTAAACGAGTTTATATCTACATGTGTTTAAAAGACATGTGGTCTTTCAAATGCTCATGAATATTTGCACATCTGCCTCTTTCATAATTCGTACATGTATGTATAAAAATTTAAAGATTTAAATTTAAAGAAGTAGGGCAGAAAAGAATAAAATTTCTTTTGACAAACTGAATTCGTAATTCGTAATGGCTTTATCTATGTTGTATGAATAAAAACGCCTCTACATGTATAACGGAGTCATTTTGCGAAAGAAATTAAAGGGACCGTTCGACCCGGAAATTTTTGGTGGAAACGAAATTGAGAAGGAGTTTCCTTTTAACAACTGTATATGATGTTTTCATAATAACTTCGCACTTAATTTAAAATGTGTTTGTGAGGTTAACATTTCAGCTGTTCATGATTTAACAATTTGACAAAGAATAAAGTGTATCGCTCAAAAAATCGAAGTTACGATCGTGAAATGCATTTCTACGACAAAATACTGTCGTAACTGATAACTATTATTATGAATTATTTTTAAATATGCTTCTCTTCTATCAATCTGGTAGTTATTTCTTAATTTAGTTGATGAATTACCATGATACAGCACATTTGTTTTCTCGCAATGTTAACATTTCAAGATGGCGGATGAAAGCCGATCGAGTGGTGATTTCAAACAAATACTTTACTGAAAAGAAAATGAACCTCTCAGTATGGTAATTTGTTAGTCAATGATAGTTTGAAATTAAAGATACATATTTGGTTCATATCTTCTTGCTCACAATGCTATGTAGATTTTTTCAAATTAAAAATGCCAATTCATTTATTATTTTCTAAAAATTAGGCCTACATAACTTATGCATGTTCATCTTTACTTCTGATGGTGTTTTTAATTATCGATATATAATAAGCGTAGTAGAACTATCTGTTAATTCGTTCAATTTATATTTGCATCAATCACAAAGAATCAGAATAGACCAAATAAAATAGGCCTTTTCAATATATTTTTCTTGTACGTGTGAAATCAGATAATCACGTAACATTGAGATTAAACAGTTTTTTCTTTATTCGTAATCACTCTTTTTGAAATAGATAAACTACATTACTAAAAAAGTAATAAAAATAATAAAATAAAAGTAAACATAAGAACAATAAAAAGTACTACAAATGCCAAAAAACATGTATGAATTACTAAAATTAATCGTGAGATGAAAAATTAAAAGTTGAAGAAAATATAACCCACTTTAAGATAAGTAGCCATATTCAACAATGGATTCACGGTACCGAAAACCCGCAGATACGGGAGTTTAATATAGCCAAATAAGACATCCATCAACTTCATTCAAATTCGGTCTGAAAATATATCAACTACTAAAAGAGATATTTCACGCCAGTATAATCATTATCTTGGGGTCCATCTGGAAAACATAACTTTTAATTTGATGTTTTGATCCTGCATATAAAAGATTTGACGCGTTGAAGGCTTATATCATTAATAAAAAGGTTTATATACGCTAACGATGAGATACGGGCTAATTTAGTGTGAAAACCAAGCGCACCTGTTCGGTTTGAAAGAGAGTATTTTATGATGGAAGGGAGGTAACTCCTGCCACTTTGGCCGTTATTAATTATTTTACAACTTGACATGGGAACTGTGGTTTTATAAAGAAGTCGTGCCATATTTTGACATTTCGTAAATAGAAGGAATGAAATAAATTTAGTAGGGGTATGTCTGTCATTAAGGTTAATTGGCTAGACATCAAGTTTTATCTTTAATAGTTATCTTTGTGAATGATAAAGTATTTCCATTTCGTTTACCGATCGCTGCAACCTACGATTTCAACGCTGCGGTTTAATATCTTTATCGTCTTCATGAAATGTGTAGAACAGCCGTCAGTTTAGTTGTAATTTCATTTGAAGTATAATTGTTTTCACTTTGTATAGCGTTCATTTTTCAAGTGATTTGTAAAATTATCGCATAATAGAAATATATACCCCTTTCATCAAAACTAATAACGTATAGGCTAAGATAAACTATCGAAACATGAAAAGTGATTTTGATTTTGAAAAAGAAATAAGATAAATGAATAAGCCAAGAATAACGGTTGTTTCTTTGCAATGTATCCATTGTTAGGAGCGGATTGTTCACTAGTTTAACATTGTGTAACATTGCTGTATTGTTTAGTGGGTCACACTTGTACAGATATTTTGATTTTGTTTACTAGCTATGACTAGCATGTTCTATCTATTTCTTGAATACCTGAGATGGACACTTCTGATTGGAGTTTGTCGTGGAACTTTTAGGAACATTCTAGAATGTATCTAACCTATAGAAGGACGGCTTTAGAACTCTAGATAAACTTGCTTCTGAGGATCTTACGATTGACTTTGGGATTATACGCCGTGCCTCTGTTTTTGGACACCTATACATATATTTATATATATCTATCAACTTTCAAGACCCACTGACTTTTGTCAAGAAATAGATAGAACTTTCTAGTCTAGAAGATTCTAGACTTAGCTAGTATCTATATTCATCAACTTTGTGATTTCCAAGGACTGGTGAAAATATTTAACTAATTAGTGTGACTCATTTTATATTGTGATATAATTTGATATTGTGACCTTAAAGGGGCAGTAGCACGTTTTTAGAAAAAAAATTTTTTTTAATTTTTTCACTGATAATTGTACATTAATGCTACATGAATTATTGTTAGTGTCCAAAATCTCATAAAACATATCAATCATACAGTCAGAGGACAAAGTATAAAGATTTACACAAAAATCCTTTGGCGTCCAGTCTTTATTTTCCTGACATCACCTTATATTCCCCCTAAAATTGTGCTACTGCTAAACGCTTTGTTTATTATTTGATTAATTAAATTGTAATTACTATATACAATTGTTTGTTATATTTTCCTGGTTTGACTGGGTACATTTTTCTATTCAAAATTCATTCGTAACACCATTACCAATTTAAAGAAGCAGGACATTCGGAACACCGGCCTCTATATAAGGGTAGATCATGTATAACCCATACAATGTAGGTAACGTTTCATGAAAGCCATATTAACTGGCATGAACACACTCACACACACCTCTGCCCATTATCATCAATGATGGTAAATAAAAATGAAAATTATTTATGCTACATTTTTATAATATGAATGTAAATATGATCACCGTTCGAACCATCTTCCTACGCAGAGCCTAAAAGGCCAGTTTCCAAACTGTCATTTTATGCCTTGCTGCAGAGACTTTACTTTTCTGTGCTGCTATAGTGCCCCTACAGAGTAGAGAGCAAGCACAGAAAACTCAAGGCTATGCAGCAAGGCATAAATTGACAGTTTGGAAACTGGCCTTTTAGGCTCTGCGTAGGAAGATGCGTTCGAACTTGCAAGGGTCTTTCCAATTACAAGGCAGCCGAACTTGCTATATAAGCAATGTACGAAACAACTAAAGCCCCCGTCACAACCCGTCGTACGTGCAGCTGCGTGCTGTCTACCGACAAAAACGTGGCGTAAATTGGGGAATTCGTGCGTCCTCTTTACCGACGCCGTACCGATTTTGGACAAATTTGGAGCACGCAGACTCGTCGTAGAACTTTTAGTGCATGCAGAACTTTCGCTGCGTGCAGTCTACGAACGGGCTGCGAATTTTCCTCCGTACGATCGACGTGCGTGCCCTGTACGACAACCGCACGCACAACGCACCGACATCGTGCGTTTTTTCAAGCTTACCCACTCAAACTTTCTCTACGAACGACGCACGTTGCACGTGCGTACAACGTGCGTTGTACGTGCGTAGTTCGTGCTTACTCGGCACGTCCAAAGTTTACCTATCAAATAATTAAAGAAAACTCACGTCGATCGTACCGAGTAAGCACGTACAACGTACCGAGTAAGCACGTACAACGTACCGAGTAAGCACGTACAACGTACGTTTTGGGCACCTTTTTTAGGATATAAGCCGAGCCGACGGACGATTGCCATCATTTGAAGAGAACATGCTCTTGCAGCATCAGGACCCGGAGCGATGGAAAGGGCGGCATCTTATGGCTCCAGCACATGTGACAATGTGTACCAAGCACCTGTCAATCGGGCGGGAAAAACCTCGTTGCACTCGCACGCACTTACAACGTGCGTGGTGTAAGGACACTGTACGCGAGACGCACGGCCCCCGTACGACAATGTGACAATCGCACATCACACGCACGTTGTACGCACGTTGTACGCACGCCACACGCACGTACCACGTGCGCATCATACGATGCACGCAGCTCCTCACTGCCAGACGTGTCGACGGGCTACGTACGTACGACGTGCGCGTGACGTGCGTTGGCAAACTCCCTCTCTGTTCTTGATAAATCCACCCTACGTTTTCAGAAAAACGTAGCGACCGTGGCCTCCCCAAAAAACGTACGAACGAATTGCACGCACGATGGGTTGTGACGGGGGCTATAGATTCCTCTGCATTGTCAGAAGCGGCGCTAAAATACCTTTCAACTTCTACTGCATCAAACTTCATGCAAAAGAATAAGGATCGGTGAACAAGGTGATTATCTTATGTTAACACCTTTTCTATACAACCTATGATTCATAAGCGGCATCCACGATGATGATTATCATTTTTAAGACAAACATTGGTAGATATCAAACACGATCAATAACCTATCTCTGGTTGCGTGTCTTTTTGCGTGTCTATATCGACCCATTTGTAGACTGACCGATATTACGGGAAATTTACCTAATGAAATGGGTTCAATTTGAATATCAAATTTAAAAAGCTGAGTTGTATTAATAAAATCGTCGACTGAATCAAATATTTCAAAGTGGCTAAGTTCTGTTTTCCTTTTAACTGGTATCAAGGCTATGATAGTCAGTATTAAAATAACAAATAATCCTACATATTTCCTCGTACTTGTACGCAGATACTGGATAGTGAAGTACGATGCTTCCAGTAAGTGAATACTTGTTTTGTTGTCGACTACTATTGCTGAATTAACATACCGGTGCATTTACAAGAAAATAGACTAGCATAAAAAAAACGTTCATGATTAATTTTGATGTTTTAATTTTTGATACTAAATACAATAAAAGTCACCTAAATAATACTTAATTTCAGCTGGGGCATATAGACTTGCCAACATTTTCTAGACTTAAAGGGCAGTAGCACGTTTTTAGGGGGAATATAAGGTGATGTCAGGAAAATGAAAATTAATGGTTCCACTTGAAAGACAATGTATTAAAACTAAATGGAGCAGTAACAATTCAAATATATTATGTAAAGTTTAGCCATGCGATTCCTTTTTCTCACACAAAATTAATTAAAGATGCTATATCATACTTGCAATATTTTTAATTTATACGTTGTATTTTTAGAAAAATTTAGCGACCAACCTTGAGAAAATCGGACCAAAATTCATCAAATTGGAGATAATTTACCAAAAAATACCGAAACGGCAGTCGACATAAGGGCGA
The DNA here is from genome assembly GCA_916613615.1 of Steromphala cineraria. Lineage (NCBI taxonomy): Eukaryota > Metazoa > Mollusca > Gastropoda > Trochida > Trochidae > Steromphala > Steromphala cineraria. The sequence goes on from OU744735.1 coordinate 12,363,516, forward strand.
ATCAAGTGTGGCCATTTCACAACTTCCGGTTTCTAAATGTACGCTTGAAAACCGTCTTTGTCGCGCTCAACTAGATTTTATATTCTTTTTCTCAAAATTAGGTATTCGTTGCTGTCAAAGTTGATACCCATCGAACGCAATTACGGTAGTTGAGACACGGTGTAAATCCTACGTCACCGAAAGCGGGTTCGCTAAATGACATGCCCTTTCTAGGAGGGGTACTGTGCTTGAAGCTTCGAAATAAGTATGTTATTGTTGATTAAACAATCTAAATATGATATCAAAATTTCGACGAAAGATTTTTCTACAAAATGATGTATTTCATATCTCTATAGCTAAGTTTCATCCTGAACCGCTTGCAAGTATGATACAGCATCTTTAAAGGTGTTCACACAAAAATGGCTGCAAATGGATTTTATGTAAATCTTAATACTTTTCCTCTGACTATGGATAATTGGCTTGTGTAATGAGATTTTTGACACTGTCAAAATAATACATTATACATTAACTTACAATTATCAGTGAAAATTTTAAAATATAAAATTATCAAAAAACGTGCTACTGCCCCTTTAAGGTCTTTTTATTTAATTCTATTCTTTTTTGCTTAAGGGTCTCGATTACAAGAAAACTTTGATAAATAGTTTACATCAGTTTCACTTTATCTAAACTGTAATAACGGTGCATACTAGACAGACTCTTTTTGAAATACCCCTCTTTCAAAAAATATATCAATATCAATTGTTTAGAACTCAAAATTGTTCAGTTTGATTGAAAGTGTTTAACGAAAACGTGTTTCCGAAACGAACAATAATTTACGAAACTGTAGGCTTCATAAGTGGTAAGTTTTGTAACAATTAAATGATATTTTTTTTAAATCCCTTAAACCTTACAAGGTCCTGAAATAGTATATTATGATTATTCCAATTGTTAAGAAAACTAAAATTAATCACAGACTTTACATATGATTTAAAATATTAGAGATAAAACTTTTTAATTGAATAAATAACAGTTGAAATACATTGTGAAAAAAGTCAACGATTCAGTTTATCATTCAAGAAGCTTAATTCAATACAAGAGAAATAAACGAGTTACAATTTCCATGCGAAGAAATGCTTGTAATATTGTTAGTATTAAGTAAAACTCCTACACTGATAACAAAGGAAACCATAGCAACGAGACCAGAAGTAATGTATAACTCTTGTTACTCCTGTCAGTCCAGAAAGCCATAAATATTAAAAGATTTGATATATAATAACAAGGGGTTCAAATCAGTTGAGGTAACATCATTAAAAAGAGCATTTTCTTTTGCGACAATTTTTCAAAAACTGATTAAGTTTATTCGGGTGTTTTAAGATCGATGGATTCAAATACTTCATGATTCTTTCATTTAATGTGCAGGTAATTCTGTCTTGTAATTAATCACAAACGATTTGCCTAAAGACATAACCGAGAAGCTATTGGTGTGACAGCATTACTTATTAATATCTATAGAATATAGACGGTTTCTTTATTACTTTCATAGAAGTAATAAAAACACTGTGTATATTCTTGAACATATAGGTCTCTAATCGTGTGTGCTGGCCGTTTATGAAGGAAAATATATCTGTTTATTATTATTAGTTGAAAGAAACGTGTTTAAGGAAAATCTGTAGGATGTCGACCGACAAGGAAGTCTTGTCATTTTGCCTCAAAAATAATTTCTCAACAAAGCTCTTAAAAATCATTTTCTCAAGAGTTTATCGGGTTTAGTTAGATAAAATGTCTTTCCAAAAAAATGTTTTACACGAACTTTACCATAGTTTCGTCCCTGAACTGGAGTGGGAAAGCGTTAACTGTAAGGAGAGATTTATGCGCCGCTTCAATCAAATTTCTTTTATTTCATCTTAAAAGTTGTTGTTAACTTTCTTCTAAGAAAAAAGTACATATTGTTCATCTTCAATAAAGCTTTACACTTAAACTGATCAATAAAAATAATATAAAACCGAAATAAATACATAACAGGTGCGTGGGTGGTCGGTTCGAGATGACATGCCAAGTGTTTGTTGTTGTCATGGATGACGTCATTTCGTGACGTCACGCGACTTCCGGAAAGTGCGTTGAAGCCAAACGAAAAACAATGACACCATGAATTCAACAAATAATGGCCAAAATTGAGCTGATAGTGTTCATTTGCACTGGTAATTATGTTAATGTTATGTTTATTTTGATATATATCATTTTCATATTCTTAAAAATCTCCAAAATGCTAAACGATTCTAGTCACAGGTCTTTATGTCCCAATGTTTTGGTAATGAAAATTTAGTTAGCCTAACTCTTTCGATTCACGAATGTGTTTCATAGTTTAAAAAGGAAAGATTCAAACGATTCTTTAAAATTTACTTTGCAGACAAATCAAAGAAACGAGTAAATTCTACTGACTCCATTACCTCCCTTCGCGTTAAATGCCTTCTGAGTCTGTTAGGCCTATTTGTCGAAAGCTGTTTTACAGACGAGGTTTGAAAAGGCGTCTCGATAAATCAACTGTTTAAATCAAACATTTTGATTCGAATTCTCATCCTACTAGCAAATATTATCAAATTTACTGGCAATTGATAAACTAGTTTCAACACTAAGAACTGCGTATAACAGATCAGGGTGTTTACATGCAGGAGTCGTTTCTCATTGGCAAAAGTGTCCTTCTCCATCGATGATTTGACAATCTTAAAATTCTTTTTTTTTATAGAAATGTTGAAATAAACGTTATGTTGAATCGAACGGAAAGTTCGGAAAGTCTCCAATTGCTGGTAGTTTTTGTTCTGAAATGAAAAAAACAACCCGAAACGGATGAAGTTGAAATGGGGCGTCCTGTGGAAATTTGCCTTTTGGCTTGTTGTCCCTTAAAAATTGGAGAATTAGGATAAATTGTCCATTGAAAATGGTGTCAACTGCTGATATTATGCCAAAATGACCCCTTAACTGATCATGTATAGGAACAACACTGATTTTGCGTTAATTAACATATCCGTATGACATTTAAGAAGAATTAACCATAAACTTTGGGCAGGGGTCAGAATTTCGAAAACACTATTTTTATTTATCTTTATACAAATAAAACCCAAGTCATATTTGTTTCTCTGCATTAAACAAATGTAATGGTACTGATGTTTTTCTCAGGGAGTTAATTTAGAAATTAAGAAACTCGAACTTAAAAAAATATGACCCCATTTGTCAATTCCTCGTGCCATATTTTGAAAATATACACCAGTGACCAGACAATTCCAAAATACTGTTTGTGAATGGTAATTTAATAAATGGACCATTGTTAGTGCTGCTTTTTTTTTATCGACGTCAAAACCCAAAATACATAATATTAGCACTAAAATACACTAGAAGGTGAACACACTTAAAGGAGCAGTAGCACGTTTTTTGAAAAGTTTATACATTTAATTTTTCAGTGATAATTGTACGTTAATGCTAGATCATAAGATGTGTTATTTTGATAGTGTAAAAAATCTCATTACACACACACATCATTCAAAGTCAGAGAACAAATTCCATTGGCGGCCTTTTTTGTGTGAATACCTTTAATTTAGTTTGTGTGAGGAAAAGGAATGGCACGGAACTTTACATTATATGTTTGATTTACTACTGCTTCATTTAGTTCATCCTTTCTCGGAGTACGAACGTTACGCTCTGTAATCTGTAGTGGAGTTAGCATAATTTTCGTACCCTGAGACAGGATGCCTTTAGTTTGATACATTCGCTTTGGAACCATTTATTTTCACATTCCTGACACATTCACATACCCCCTAAAACGTGCTACTGCCCCTCTAGCGTACGTACCTTATAGCTTACGGAAAACAAATGAGGAAATTCAGGCTTTCTTATCATTCTCAATCTCTCTTTTCAGTTCTATGTATAAATGTTGTCAACTCATTTGAAAGTCGAGCAACGATCTCTAGCGAGGAAACAAGGAATAACCAGTTCCGGAGGGGAGGGAGAGTATTCGAAGAATGGGGAGAATTTGCATTCCCAGACGTTCCTAAGACCAGGGTCAATGGCGCTAAATCTTTTCTTCATTTAGTAGACCTACTTGATAATCAATTCAACAAGCAAGAAAAAATAAAACCATTCCACGAGAAATGGCAATTTGGCAAGCACTCGAAATATGAGCCTACTGACCCAACAAAAAGAAAGGATCATTCTGTGAAAGGATCAACGAGTCAACAGATAAAGGAAGAGAAGGAGCCGGATCCTTTAGATAAAGGACACCTTGCTCCAAGAGTTCATGATCAGAACAATCTGAAAAAGATAAAGGATCATTATCCTGAAAAGAAGTATGAAGATCAACATCCTTTCGTATCAAAGAAGAATAAACTTAAAGATCAACGATCTTTCGAAGTAAAGGAACAACCGCAAGAACCTGGTAATGTTCTGTCTGAAAGCGATCAAATTCTGAAGAAAGGTCCGAGCAAAAATGATGACATCAACCACGATGTCAGGAAATCTGGTTCCAAAGGCCTGGATAAGACAGTACGTACACAGGACCAAGCTAAGGTAGACTTTGTAACTGCTCCATTTGAAACTGAAACTCACACGATGCCAAAGAATGGTTCATGGCTGATGTCAAAGAAGGTCAAACGAAACAATCTGTTGGATATTACAAGATGTAGGTTCTACACTCTATATTGTCTAAAAGAATCTAAAAGTTTTTACTTTATCATAAATTTGAATCACATATCATTATTATTTCTGTGTTGAGAAAAACTGAAATCAGTAAATGTTGTAGTTAATTGGTGAACTATATACTGAAAAAGTCAAGTTGACAAATATTCGATTTTTTAAATGTTGAATTTTCAGCGTCTCGCCTATGGCTGGGTGTTGGAGTTGGCGCGTGCACGTGTCTGGTTGTCGTCATAGTGATGTCAGTTATCTACTTGCTGCTCAGGAGTCGACGGTAAGGAGTTACTTATATAAATTTCATGACTTCTACAACAACATATTTATATAATGTATGCAAAAATATAGTCATACTTAGAGTCACTATCTACAATATGTGTCTTATACCTTGTAAGTCCGCTGAAGTAGTATTCGTTATTTTAAATTTAAAATGTTTGCAGTTCAGAAAACTGTTTAAACTTTTGTTCATACCCATATGCAAACTTTGCAGTTTAGATTGGACAACTAATTTATAAACTTAAATCTTTATTTTTTTAAATGTGTTCTTTTGTAATTACGAATCTTTCATTCCATTTTAAGGAAACTTTCTTTTTAAAAAATCACTTACAATAAAGAAATCCAAGACACGTATGGATACACATTTTGTACATAAAAAAGAGTTTATAGTACATAAAGTATATTAAGTACAAATTAAAATGCGTTCATTAGTCAAAGATCCGATGTAAAAGAAGCGCCATAAAATGTAAGCTAAGGTTCTATGCGGTAACTGATAAACGAAAACAATTTGCGCCTGCAAACGATGTTCAATCATCTAAATCATGTATTACTGAGTACTTTGGGGCATTTATTGTTTTCAGTGAAACATAACATAGGCTAGTTATATACACACATTATCTGTATCAGAAACAATTAGGACGGTTGGCGCCCAACATAACTTGTAAGTAAGGAAAGTTCATGCATTTCGTATAGATTTCAAATGCGTTTCTCCGTTTGCACTTTTTTATAAATTGAATTGTCAAGTGGTGACAAATTTTGATGATTTCGCAAACATGGTTTAATACTATTCTACCTTAAGTTTTCCTATTCGATTTAAAATACCGTGCTGAGCCAGTTTACGTGTTTTGTCGACAGAGGAAGAAGCTGTAAGCTGAAGGAGATGAGTCTGGATACATCTAACGACGACAAACCTATCTACATCAAGTTGTCCCAGCTCCACCGGCCCAAACGTAGTCCAAACTACATCGTTACAGTGTGAGTTGATGACATTGCTGTTGACGCATTATTTAAATATACTGCTCAAAAGAAAGCTAAGGGTAAAAAAGGGTAAATTTTCTTAGTAGAAATCTTATCAGAATGGCTTGAACCGCCGCTTCTGTATATCCCGACAACAGAAACTGTGTACAAAACAAATGGAAGTCTCCTAAAAATCAGCATTTTATGCTCAAAACACGAGTCCATTAATTTAAACCCTTTGTCATCGCCAAAACAATATGGTTCGAACTTTATGAAGTGATTATGTGACTAAAACTTATGTCTGTAGACATGTTACATGCATTTTCCATGAACAATTGGAGCAGAAAGTCACTTCTAGTAACCATGATGATGCTCATTTTTGGTGACCTTGACCTTATTTTCAATGTCACCACCCCTTAGGTCCACTATGACCACTTTTGTTAATATTCCATAAACCGTTGCAATCAAAGTCTTCATAATTGGTCACACCCTACAAAGGAGAATAACGCAGACAACAGTCACTTCTGTGAACAGGTTTGTTAGAAGTCAACATCAGAAATAAACTCTACACGATCTTGATAAAGGAAGAAAGCATTGTTGGGGGTTCAGTAGGGTTTCAACCTTTCGAAGGTCTAGGAATACCTCAAGTATCAATTTCTTGTATCTGTTTCAGCCTTGACGAATCGCATTTCTCCATAAACAGTGATGACACATCCGAGGAAGAATTGTTCGACTTGTCAGCTATACAACAAATGAGCCCTGGCAAAGCTTATAAGAATAAGTAAGATTGGTTATCTATATTACTCCTTCCGACGCAAAGCCTAAAACGCCGGTTTCCGAACTGTCAGTTTTATCCCTTGCTGTCGACCCTTGAGTTTTCTGTGCTGATATCAGCGCCCCAACAGGTGATTGTTAGCAACCTCAAGTTATTTTTGCTTTCTCTCCTAGTTAGCTAGAGAGCAAGCACAGAAAATTCAAGGGTATGCTTGAGGATTTTTAGGCTTTGCGTAGGAAGATGTCTTTATTTTTGAGCATATAAGTTATGAATTACCTGTTAGTCTATAAACAATTTCTTTAAAATCTATTCAAAAGGGATCATGAAAAATAAGTGATATGAAATAAATAAAAACTGTTATTTTTCCAATGATATATCGCTTGATATTTTGGTCTTTACTATTCATAATTTCGAATAAAATTATCAAGATTTGGCAATAGTATTTAGTCAGTTGGAGATTATACGCATATAATTATGGACACACATATTAATCGATATAATATTATATTCTAATAAATTTTGCTAAAACAAGTTACCCTTACACAATCGTGCTCAGTGTATCATAGGTTGGTAACTTTTAATATGGAGCGTAAATATCCGCTGCGGGCATCGGGTTATCGCTCTAATTGTCATATTTGGTGCATGAGGATGAAATTGAAAGTCGATTATAGCATTGTAACTTAAAGAGTCACTCCGTAAGTTGTTTGGGGCACATATGCAAATCTTTATCAATAGTGTCACTTGAACGAGAAGGAAAGGAAAAGTATAATTTTAGAGCCAATGGACGTTGAGAAGTGACAATAGGTGGGTTTGAAGTCGGGATTGTGATAGAAAACCGGACAATGACGCCCGTCAATCAGTCAGAACAACAGTTACCAGTAGATGATGTTTAAAAGATTATATAACGAGTATTCGTGTAAATTGGCTTCAACAACTTTCATATTTATTACATTTACAAGATTTTCATTGAAACAAGAATTTATGACATAATTACCAGTACGTATGGTAGTATGGGACAAATCAAAGCCATATCATAAGATACCAAACCGGCACTTTTGTATTGCAAATACTATGATAAGACTGTTTTTTATTATTTTCAGTTTGTCGGGTAGCCACAACGTGACATCGACTCCTAAGAAGAACAACAACTGCTCAACGTAAAATAACTGACGTCAAAGAAGAACATTTAAAATTGCACTTTTCCCTCAACTAACAGGTCGAGTCTATCTCTTATGAAAATGACATGATTTATCATAAACGTTTTCTCAAGGTACAGATCCTTAAAAGTTAAATAAGACTTAAATTTGTATGTTGGTTTTGAATACTTTTGCTCGCTCATTCGCCAATAAAGTCATTGATGTAATTCAACATGTTGTCTCAATATATATATAGATAAGTTTTAAAGGGGCAGCAGCACGTTTTTAGAGTGAATATAAGGTGATGTCAGGTAAATGAAAATAAATTGTTCTAATTGTGTTTAAACAAGATAAAGCAGTAATAAATCAAATAAATAATGTTAAGTTCAGCCATGCAATTCCTTTTTATTAAACAAAATGAATTAAAGGTGTTCACACAAAATGTTTATCTTTATAAACAAACGTGCTACTTCCCCTTTGAAACCAAGATATTGACTTCAAATAAAAACAAACCCTTATTTGCATTGTTGTCTTTTTGTACACTTTATGAAGAATTAAAGACTTTTTAATTGACTGTTTTCATATTCAGCAAATAGTGAGATGAATGTAAAATTTTGAATAAAAAACCGTTGTAAAATCAGAATTGAAGCAGTAAAGATTGAAACGATATGACTAAGAAAAATGCCAAAGAATAATAACGTCAAATGTTTGAGTTCGGCATCGACAATGTTATAAAGAACACAAAGGTTAACCAATGACAAGAAATAAAGTAGGGAAACAGCAACTGTAAAATTATTCATCTGATCAATAACAAACCTAAAATTTTTGTTTATCAAAAACTAAAATACATATAAGGTATATTGCAACAACAAACTAAAAAGTGTTTTTACTCATAAAAACAAATGTTTCCTCTTTACACTAGTTCAGCTGCATTTTTTGTGTGAAAATTCCTTAAATTGTTTATTATGAAACCATACTATTTCTATAAAACATCATAAACTGTAAATTTTGGTTATATTTTTTGAATCACTAATCAACATCTTGGCGCCTTGTCATGCAAACTAACCCTTCCCTTTAAAAGATGACAAAGTTGCCATGGAAACCGAAAAATGAGAAGTTGAAACCCCATAGAGGCTTGTCGACATGAATATGAAGAACATGTCCATGTATACCAAATTTGATGAAGATTTGTCATTTAGTTTCAGAATTACGCTCCGGAAACTAAACCCTACCCTACAAAAAAGTCCAAACTGTTTCCATGGAAACCAAACAATATATATAGTAGATAATAAGTTGAAACAGCCAAAAGGCACGTCTACATGAAATGAAGAGGATGTATACCAAATTTGATGAAGATTGGTAAAGTAGTTTTAGAGGTATACCTCGGAAACTAACCATACCCTTCAAAATGACAAAGTCCAATGTTGCCATGGAAACTAAAAAGTTGAAACCCCCCAAAGGCACATTTAATTGGTATGGATAGGATGAATACCAAATTTTTGTGAAGATTGGTCATGTATTTGCAGAGTTATGCTCCGGAAACGAATGAGAACGCCAACAAATACGTCGACACCAACACGGACGCGGAGGGGAACTCAGTCAAAACCAATATGTGGCACCAGTTAACAATAATATATTGCTTGAAATTAAAAATTTATCATTTTTTATCAGAGACTGTTTATTTAGCACTCTCATTGGTTAATTTTAATCACACGACTGACGGGTGCGCGAAACAAACCTTGGGGCCAATTTGCCGCTTTCGGTGAAAGGGCACCATTTGATTAGATTGCTTTACATAACGAGACGATGGTTTTGGCCCGAAGGATATCAGGAAATGGAGCATGACGCGGAGACTTATAAATAAGCTGATGTAGCAGGATGGTGTGTTGTTGGATGATCCTTGCAATGGATGCAACTAGATGGTTTGCCCATGAACTATGCGTAATAAAGGAAACACGTATCAGAGACACAAGTTACAGATATAAATATATAAATGTAGGTATGCCAAATAGAGCCATTGGCTCTGTAGCTCATCAGGCATCATATTTCTTTTTGCTTTATATGTGGCCAATATGGTTTCCCCCTTTTTAGGGGGATAGGGTCGCCAATTATAAAATTAAGTATGTAGGCGATCCGATTTCAAATACTGGTATTCAATTCAGAAATAGAAATTGCTCAAACATTCAACGATTAGTTTAAGAGGCCATAGGGCCACAAAGGCTCTAATAATAATCAACACTACTAGCCTTGGAGTCTGTAGTTTCATGTTTCTAGGCCTCATACTTCTGGTGAAAAAAGATGAAAATAGTTTGAAAGGGCATAAGACCTGCGGCCCCTTATTAGGGGCTTCCAAGGCTATAGATTATAGTCCTCACTAGTCAAGGATTCTGTACACAAAGTTTCAGCTTTCAAGGCCTTTTGCTATTCGAGAAGAAACGGTCACTAGATCTATAAATCATAATCCCCACATCACAAGGAGTGTGTTATAAAGTTTCAGCTTTCTATGCCTTCGCTTCTGGAGAAGAAAAGTCGAAAGTCGAAAAAGCACAAAGTGTACAGACGGATGCCGGACAACATTCAATGTCAAAAGCCCATCGGGCCTTACAAGCCATTATAACAAAATGCATCCCTAAAGCTGAGTGATCTAGATTTGCTCTACTTTTGTAGACTTGGTTGGTGGTCAATTAAATAATTTTGCTCTAGGATCTGGATGACAGAATATGCAGTTGGCCACAAGTAAGTGAAAGGCCCAAAGACATGCACACGCTTCTACTCTGAGTCTCCCGTTGGAGTTATACAGACTAATAGACAGAGATTTACGATAAAGGTTTATGACAGCTTATAAACACGATATATGAGAGAAAAGGTCCAGGTTTTGGAAATTATATTTCATTATAGGGACTACTCCGAGATTCCAACCTCTGACAACAATGTGCATGTTATTTGCAGAGTTCTTTTCCTCTCTCGACAAAACTTCTTAACTAAATTGCATTGGGTGGGACCTGCAGACAGGGTTTTCAGGGAATTACATTAAAGCGAGCGAGTAGGAACAGGAAACTATTTTACATCATCTTAATATTTATTCAATCACAAATGTAATCACAAAAGGGTGAATAAACAATTCATAAATGGTGCTCGTGTAAAGTGACAACCCATCCAAATATATAATTTGTATATAAATTTACATAAAACAAGACAGTCTAAGCATTTGCCTAAGAAAGACGATTAAAAGTACAAATGATTTCGTTACGGTTGTATATTCAAACTTTTGACAACGGTAGCGGGTGTTTCCAGAATCATTTATTTAACTGAAATGTAGAATTTATTTCTTAGATTATAACTGTTTTCACTTTTATGAATTTTCCTATTTGTCAAACATGGCAAAGAAGACATTGGTGGTTCAGGACAGTGAAAATGGATTAAAATTGAAAATAAAGAATTAACAACTAAAGCAACCATTGCCAACCAATCATTTAGAATTTAAACCATGATAATCCATAAATTCAATATACAAAGACAGTTCAAAGTCAGATTTAGAAGATATCACACACATGCATAATGATTAAACAACTTTACAAATCAAGTCAAATCACGTCAGCCTTCAGTACCATCCTATCACAAAGTGAAACGTGCATGCAGAAAGTTGATTTATATTTGACAACTTGTTATGGAGGAGCGAACATTCAGTCAAAAAATAACAACAACAAGCTACCAAAAGTCTTGCTACGGCATTACAAGATATTGTTGTTTAGTCCTATCATTTATGAAAGTTAATGTGAGGATATTCAATCAATCTTAAAGTAAATTTTAAATATAAAGTAATATAAAATTATTGTGACATGTCCCCAAACTAAGAAGATCGCGAACCAGTCTAAGTAAACCTAGCTTCAATATTATCCGTTTCACTCCTATATTGAGTCTAGAAAGGCCTAGTAGAGGGTCGCGTCAGCCCACTTATCGAATTGACCAATCAGAACCAATCTTACCAAGCCACAATAGTCTGCCTTCGCATGTATAACGTTGGCGGGTCATATGTCGCAGAAACGTCGGCTGACGCGACCCTCTACTAGGCTTTGCTAGACTCAGTAAAGGAGTGAAATGGATAATATTGAGGCTAGGTTTACTTAGACTGGTCGCGAACAGGAAGTCGATAGAACAGTGTCTTTAATGCTGGAAGTCCTTATAACACCTGTCAGTCCACCGGCGTAGGAATATTCTACTTCTTCATTGAATCATCTTCGCGACCGGATTCACTCACTGAATTGCGGAACATTAACAAGAAACAATGTGCATTCATCCTCACCAAATTCAATTTCAATTCAAGTTCTCAAAGAAGATCGGGAGTTGAACTTCCCAAATACATTCTCAGATCACTGACCGTTGACTTAAACAGTTTGCATGGAATTGTCTTCATTTTGAGTCTCTTGTATGCCTCGTATCTATGGCAACCACCAAATGAGTAGTAGTAGTCTCCCCCTTGTCTCCCTTTAATCCATAGAATGTCGATAGGGGGCACTGTTTCACGCTTGTCTGGATCCTATGGTGGTTAATGGAAATAGAAGAAAATACATGTTATAGAAATGGCATAAACACAAAGGCTTGGATGTCAAATCAGATATATAAGCGAAACGGTTCAGTTATGGCTTGTTTCTGTCATTTACACCATGGTTCATCTTTCAAAAGTCATTTACTCAGAGATGAACTGCATTTCCTAGGACCATGTTTGCATAAAGGGAGCATGGTTTAGCACTAAACATGTATAACATGATCTCACGAAAATGAAAATAAATCTTATCAATTGCAATACACAGTTTGAATTGAGAGTACTAGTTCCGCAAGAACGTAACATGTTTAGTACGCAACGGAAATCCAATCCTGTATCATCTTCACAACGTCACGGACGAAACGAAAAAGTTTCTAAACTTTCCCATTCCTCCCTTGACATCATTGGCCGTAATTTCTGTGCTAGCATTTCAACCCGCTGCACGGAAGTAGAATAGTCCAATCAGAAGACAGCATGTTAAATGAACCGATTTGAAAAAATACTTTTGTATGCGTTTTACAAGGAGGAGAAACACTTTATTTGAGTGATACATTAGCCTAATCAGAATGTTTGTCTTCTCTGTATTCTCGGTGCTCATCAAAAACATGAAAACAACCATGCGGACTGAAGTTAAAAATAACATTTCACTCGGATAGTTTTCAAAAAGATCGTCTGTTAGTATTTTGAATTTGTACCGAATGTAAAGGGCAATTTCATTGGCTATTGTTTAAAGAGCTGATAAGGGGCGTAACTCGTGATCACGATAGGTGTCGCTGCTCCAGGTCACCAGTTTTCTACCTTGTGAAGGCAAGGTCTAAACGAGGAGTTGCTCGATACGTTTTCACCTTGCCGTGGGAAGATGATCCTGTATCGGAACTGATTAAACGATGCTCACGCAGAAATGGCCACAAGAGGTTTTTACTTCGTGTATGTTACCACGACTACGGATCATAGCGGTGCTGAAATGACCCAACTGAAGCAGCGAAAACAAAATATGACATGGTTCAAAATATATAACTTGACACAAAATCGCTTATGGTATGATTTTTTAAACTTCAAAGTGACAAATGAATTTTTTTTTTTACATACCGTAATTCCTCTAATACAACCCGGGCCTCCATTACAACCCGGGCCTCGAATATAACCCGGGGGGGTAAGGGGGTGCTGACATTAATACAACCCGGGTCTCGAATAGAACCCGGGGTCTCGAATAGAACCCGGGTCTAACATAAATACTGGTATAATATGTCGATAGTATATACTTCACTGAAACCGTATATTGCAGGGATTGATACGGATTTTGATAAAAGAATGAATATCAACAGAAATGCCACGAGATATGTAGAACTAGATCAATAATTTTCCATGAAAACGCCATTCCTAGAAGATTTTGAAACGTCAATTCAGACCTGAAGAAATACAACCCGGCCTCCATTATAACCCGGGCTTTGAATTGAACCCGGGGGGTAAGGGGGTACTGAACGAAATAGAACCCCGGGGTTGTATTCGAGGAAATACGGTAAACAACCTTTATCGTTTCCATAAGTGATAACACTTTTTCTTCATTCAAAATGGACGGTATTGGTCTGATGAGAACATTTATAGGAACGTTGTGTACTTCCGTTATATGCGCAGCTTGAACAGTTTGATCCAGCAGACCGCTACATGTCGTCTCTTCCATACTGTCTGCTGAAGAAAGAGTTTTTGGACAAGTAGTATCTGCAAATGCTGTTCCAATGTTTTGAAACGTCAGTAAATACGAAAGCCAAATGAACAGTATTGTTCGGGGAATGTAACAATATATTTTGAGTGTGAATTGATCAAGCGACATTATAGAGTGTCATATTCCCAAGTCATCGTCGTTTTGCTCTCTCAAACCCGGAAGCACACCGGAAATAAATGTCAATAAAATCCGGAAAATATTCAAATTTGAGTTCTTTCAATTTCCAATCCTCTTTGAATTATTTGACAATACTAGCATGTTATATTCGCTATTTGTAATATCAATTTAAAGTTTTGAAATATTTGGAAAATTGTTGTGAAGTTTTAGTTTAAGCATTTTTGTTTTTGGCAGTAAAATATGTTTGCCTTTGTAATTAGTTGTGAAGAATATGCAATACAAAATTACAAGATGGCTGCCTTCGTTTCACAGATTGACTTATGGAATGGTAAAATTTAAAATTTGACTGCAACACCAACGTTTAAAAGTATTGACTTAAAGTCTAAGCAAATGTGATAACCACAAACGTTCATAAGACACAACAATAAGTGTATTTTGAAAATGAAATAAGTAGGTCTGACTTGACTGTCTTGAATTTGGACGGTTGAATCTTGAGATAGCCAGTGATTCTAATTTCTTAAAATCAAATTGGTCAAGTTTTGAAAATATTTAAGCTACAGTTATTTGCAGAAATAATTACATCATATGACATGAAAGGCATCATTTTACTTGATGCATATCGCCTGTATCTGTTTATGATTAATGTTTTAGGCCTTTGGATCATCTAAAAATATCTGAAGTTTAGGAAAAATATGACACTATTGACAGTCATGGGAAACAATGTTTTGGTAGAATCCAATTAGTGGAAGGTGATTTCTTAGGACTGACATTTTTTATATAAATCCTAAATACGTTTTTAAGTATCTTATTTGAACATATTTCATTGGAAGCATTAATTGTTATTTTAATTTAAATGGTACCAAACTGAAGATACGAACTCTTTAATGGTGTCTACATAATGGTAGATTTTGATATCTATAAAGCAATGCTTTTACCAAAAAAATGAAAATATATACAAAGAAAAATAAGACTAATGCTTTTTGTTGTTTTATTTATCATTGCAATTTAACATCATGACATACTAAGATGGGTTACTCATGTTAGCTGAACTTGGAATCACCAGTCATAAAAACCTGACTGTTAGGTAGAGTTACTCAGATGAGTCAATGATTGCATCAAAATTTGATATCAACAAATAACATCAAAATTATTTTTAAATAGTTATTGAATATATGTATTGAATAAACATAGCACATATTCAACGTTCGTTCAAAACAGTACATGATCTGATCATATATTGAATATGATTCTGTTATCTTCAAGAGTCTGTGTTACACTACAAATGTTTTAAAATGGTATCAAGCATATTCTAATAAAAAATCTACTCATAGTTCTACAAAACCACTGTTTGATCCTCCTACTTAATCACACAAAAATAATCCTACAATACCCAGACTCCTGCAAATATATTACCCCACAGACGTTCCAAAAAGTTTGATTTCATTACCCTGTGATCCCTTTTCTTGATCTGTTAATGTTTGTTTATTAAGATAGTGTTGATAATGCATCACAGTTGATAGTCATTAGCTTGTGTTAAGTGCGATAACCCTGATTTTCATTTTTTTTTACAGAAAAAAACAAATTCTGTCTAACATAGCTTCTATATCTTCTATTCTATCTATATATGCTATCTGTTAATACCGGGAAGTCTGTCAATACACACAGATTTTGTTTATTGAAGTCATGTTCAGTTGAACTTTTGCACACTTTGACTGTTCATTGAAATGAGTGCCACTTCCTGACCATGTTCATTGATTGTTTTGTGAACAAGAATAAAGGCATAATACACATATTTTTGATTGACAATATGCATCAGGTATTATTAAGAGAAAAAAAAACATCTTTCACAATAAAAAAGAGTACAGTGATATAATGAGGTCACTGAACATTCACTTGCAAAATTATCATTTTGGTTTTCAAAAATTTTGTTGGCTGTTGACTGTACTAACCATGTACGAAATAAATATCCATAAACATTATCTCTACAACATTAACTTTTTCTCTCTTCCAGAAATTCAAGCTTTATAATATAATAATTCATCATGACGGGGGAAGAAGGGGAACGTCGGCCAAAAAAGTCTGGAAAATCAATCATCAACTCATTTGTTCGATTTGTGAATCAAACTCGCCGACGTGTTGACATTATCTGGTTGAACTATGAAGGAGCCCGGGTGAAGTACAGAACTCTCATGCCTGACCAGTTCCTTGATGTGAACACTTTTGTTGGCCATCCATGGATCTTCAGAGATTCCGATTCAGGAGACAGACTGGTAGTTCAATTGAAGGAGGTGTTCGAACCGGTGCCATGGTCTCAGGGGGACCGGAAAGTCGTTAAAATATCAATTCCAGGTAATTTGAAATATTTATTGAAATACTAACCCCCTCGAAACAAATTTTTCAGGGGAAATAGAAATGATCTCAGTCTGTGATGGACTTTCTTTCCGGACCAAAACTAAAAATTGTCAGGCCTAGCTCACAGAAACTTGGTATATGAAACAATCAATGGAGCGGTGCCTTTTTAGCTCACCTTTACAAAGTAAATGTGAGCTTATGTCATGGCGCTTCGTCCGTCGTCCGTCTGTCTGTCCGTCCGTCTGTCCGTCCGTCTGTCCGTCCGTCCGTAAACTTTCACGAAAAAGACTACTCCTCCTAAACGAATCCAGATATCATTCCTGAATTGTAGTATGTTATACCCATGGTGATTCTTCACAGAAAGGTAGATGTTTCAGTTTTGAGAATCCAAGATGGCCGCCATGGCAGCCATATTGAATTTTCAATTAGATTTCATGAAAAAGACTACTCCTCCTTTACCAATCCAGATACCATTCTGAAATTGTAGTATGTTATACCCATGGTGATTCCTCACAAAAAGGTAGATGTTTCGGTTTTGAGAATCCAAGATGGTCGTCATGGCAGCCATATTGAATTTTCAATTAGATTTCATGAAAAAGACTACTCCTCCTAAACGAATCCAGATATCATTCTGAAATTGTAGTATGTTATACCCATGGTGATTCCTCACAGAAAGGTAGATGTTTCAGTTTTGAGAATCCAAGATGGCCGCCATGGAAGCCATATTAAATTTTCAATTAGATTTCATGAAAAAGACTACTCCTCCTTTACCAATCCAGATACCATTCTGAAATTGTAGTATGTTATACCCATGGTGATTCCTCACAGAAAGGTAGACGTTTCGGTTTGAGAATCCAAGATGGCCGTCATGGGAGCCATATTGAATTTTCAATTAGATTTCATGAAAAAGACTACTTCTCCTAAACCAATCTAGTTATACTTTCTAAATTGTAGTATGTTATAGTGATTCTGCACAGAAAGGTAGACGTTTCAGTTTTGAGAATCCAAGATGGCCGCAAAAGCAGCCATATTGACTTTTCAGCTGCAATGACACATCATTATTATTAAATTTTAAGCTTTCATCAAGTGATCACTTGCATCAAATAAATTCTCTAATTTGAACTTACTAATCATAATATTATCTTGAATATGGAATATTTAAGATTGTCATGCAAGTTGTTCTATATTTTTAAGTGTTTAAAAAAAAATATTAAGATATAAGACAAACATAATTAATTAATTTGCTTAAAATCTTCATGGCAACTAGCTGCAAAAACCCAATCACATTAAACATCATGTTAAATTTTAAACAATGGTATCTCCCTTATATTCCTTTAAATACCACACATAAGGGGTCAACCAGAGTTCAGATATGCCTGTAGAGTCCACAATGCTATTCTAATACACATCCTGATACAGGCTGCTAGCATCACAGTGTCAGCTGCTAGTCTGTTGCATAATCAACCTGACCCAATTGATATTGCAGAGCAATATGCTATATGGCCATGTGTATGCAATAAGAGTTATGGAAATTAGACTTGTAATCTCATGACAGTGATATGTTCTTTCTAAGAATAACAACTTACACAAAAGTTGTCATCAATAAGTTTTGTGTTTAGCAATCTTCATGATAAGTTGATGTGGAAAGAGTTATTTTGTATCAGGTTCCATTTCCTGTGTTAACTCATATTTGTACCATTTCTATATCTAACAGAAGTTCTTCTTGACACAAAATCAATTTAGGACATAAGCTAACTATGTTTTGTGAAATTATATATATTTTTCACAACAATGCATGTTCTCTCCCGTCAAGTTTTTAAATACCACACATAAGGGCTTAGCCAGAGTTCAGGTTTACATGCTCAGCACACTATTCTTCTCCAAATACACAAAGCCAAATCCACAAATTGCTACACTCTCCTTAAGGATCTGGGGCTAGCAGCCCTGCCTGCTTGTATGTTGCTTAGTTATCTTTACTTAATTGATAAATACAACATAATGATGTATGGCAATTATCATGTCTAAGCAATGGACTTGATGGAAAATATATAAATTGACTTTATGAAAAGTATACTTGTATTCTATTAATAATAATACTTTTTACAAATAACAATTTAAACAAGTCAAGAATCAGCTTTTGTGTACAACAATCTGCAAGATGAGTTAATATTAATAAGTCAAGAATCTGCTTTTATGTACAGTAATCTACATAAGTTATTGTAGAAAGAGGTAATTTGTATCAGGTTCCAGTTCCAATACCATATGTTTTATGAAAACCTGTAAAACTAAATGATAATTGTATCATGCTGAAGGGGCTCTGGGAACAACATGTCAACATAGAAGTCATTATTTTTTAATTAGATTTCAGGCCAAGTAATTCTTCTACTAAATCAATTAAGATATCATTCTGAAAAGTGAGTATTTTTTTATATAGTGATTCCTGACAAAGACACATTCATTTTATTATCAAGAATCCAAGATGGTCAATATGTCATTTATATTGAATTTTCAATTAGATTTCATAAAATTCATTGAAAAGAATACATTTACTGGTCAATCAAATGAATGTGTTTATATTTGTATTGATGCACTTGTTGTAATATTTATCAACACTATAAATACAGTTACAAATTTTTTTATGAATCATCTTTATCTGCGAACAGCCTGAACCATGAGTGTTTTAATAAATCCTTTTAAATAAAACATATAATGATATCAGTGGGTTACATAATTCCTGACACTTCATAAAAGGCCAAATAACATAGCCAGTGAGGGATCTGATTACGATCTGAATGATGATTATCTAGATAATTATTATGATCATTCAATTCAAACAAATCCTTTTCAAAAGCATTTAAAATGATTAAATTTGTTCACTCTCAACACTAACTGTTGTTTCCATGCAATTATTATTAAAATACTTCAATAAACATATTACTGAGTTGACCTCCAGATTATTTCTATAGCAAACCTCTCTTCTACCCCCACCCCTTCTATCCTCCCTTCCCCTCCTCCCCTTTCCTCTCCTGTCCTTCCATTGCAAACCTCTCTTCTACCCCCCACCCCTTCTATCCCCACTTCCCCTCCTCCCCTTTCCTCTCCTGTCCTTCCATTGCAAACCTCTCTTCTATCCCTCCTTTCCCCTCCTATCCTCCAGCCCCTCTCCTGCAACTCCCCTCTTAATATCTGTATTGCATACTGAATTAAGGGGAAGACACTCACATTATGGAATAACAGTAACTTACATAAGAGGATAAGTTACATAAGCTACATGCAGGTGCAAGAGGTCATCGCAGGTCATCATATCTAGTAATTAGCATAAACCCCCATGTGGCTAGCCTATTCTGACCAATCAGATTGCACTAACATATGTCAAGATTTTAAGATATTCAGAAATCTTCAGTTAGATTCACATGAGACATTGACCTGGACAGTTTACTTTGGCAATTGGACTTATCACTAGCTGAATTTGTGATTTGTGTCAGAGGGATATATTCCAAATGTTTATGTGCATCTTTTTTTAGTTCTTTGGAAGTTGAGAGTGTGACTAATCTAACATTGAATTAACCAGTTTGTTGACTGTTGTGATTGTGTTTGAAAACTTTGGTCCGAGTACTGTACAAGTACTTTTAAGAAAGAATTCTTGAGATTTTCGGGACTATTTCTTGACTTCAAGAGTCTGTTATTATTGATTGACATTTAAATGAATACTCCTAAACCAATCAAGATAATGAAATTAATATGGATGCCCACATATAAGTAACATTTTGAAGATTAAAAAATACAAGATGGTCACCAATTCAGCCATAGATATACAAAAAAGTTATACAAAAACCTACTGCTTGTTAACAAATCATGATTTAATAACATTCTTGTATTAATGTTTGTTCGTGCTCTAATTTTTTCCAACAGAAGACTAGCATTTTAAAAGATACAAAAATCATGATGGCAGCCATAATCAATTATCATATAAAATATGGTTACACAATTAAACTATATTACCACATCATTCATTTTAAGGTGAGCTTCTGTACCCTCGGTACTTTTATTGAATTTTCATCTACCCTCTACAAATGTTTTTGGTCGTTTCCATGGGAACAGAACTTAGAGCTTAGTTTCCGAACCAAACTTCAGAAACTGTAATGCCTATGGCTTATAGAGTATGTATATCATTATCCCGACAGTGTGTAATTTGTTCCAACAATATACATGTATTAAAAATAATATCTTATAGTGATAATAAATTAAATTATCATGCGAGATATATTCATCACCATTCACACCTTGTCTGTTCATCTGTACTAATTTTGTTTGTGGAGCAGAACTAAATAACTGAAAGACCTAGGTCAATGAATCTGTGGATTACCGGTAGTCAGCATGTGTAGATGACATTTGGTATTTTCAACTTCTTTGGATTTTTATTTTTGAGTTCATGAATTCATGTAGCAAATATGACATAAGAAACCTGGCAATATCAGATATTGGACTAACAAGTAACAATCAAATTATTTGTTTCAGTATACACATTGAAGGAGAGGTGTTTACAAGTTGTCAGGCAACATGTACCGCGGGACCAGATCTGTCAACTCGAAGTACCTTCCAGTCTCAAGAATGATTTGACAGACATTGTTATGGCCAACTGATGAACTTAAGACTTTGACAGACATTGTTATGGCCAAATGATGAACTTAAGAATGTGACAAATATTGGAGGAGGAGTCAAGAATTAGAAGGAGGTTGTAATGGCCACCGTAAGAAGTAAGCATTATGTGATGGACAGTTTACTGCCAACTGAAGAACTAAACATAATTGATAGACATCATAATGGCCAACTGAAGAGCTCAAGAATTTTATGGATATTGTTATGACCAACTCGAGAACAATCAACACAGTTTGTTATGGCTAAGTAAACAACTTATTTGATTTGACAGATGTTGTTGTGGTTATCTGATGAACTGAGAGTAATTTACAGATGTTGAAATGGCCAAAAAATAAAAAAATAATAGAGATGATGTTATTGCCATCAAATGAACTTAAGATTGATTTTACGTATGTTGGTTGTAGAACACGACAAAACAAATCCGTTAGTATAAGTAACATTACCCATTGTTTTTGACTTTATGAGACCAACTTTTGATATTTTGTCTATTAAATGTAGTATTAAACTCATTTGTTATAAGTGCTTGAAGGGTGTATTTGCGGCATTCAAACAACACAGGACAGTTATCGACCAACCCAACTAGTCAGATGAAAGATGAGATGTTTTCAATGTTTCAGGTTACCGGTATGTGTATCTTATGAAAATAGCTGTAGTTTTGAAGACAGTGTTACTTCTATATACAATTGAAGATAACCATCACTTCGTTTTGAAGCCGACCATTTGACGGCCATTTTCGGCAATGTCCGAAATAGCTACCTGTCTGTCTGTCTGCCAATTGCTGGTTATTTTCAAATGTGGTTTGTTGATTTTCAATGTTCTTAGTATCTACACATTGCAGGGTTTGTCAAATTCTGTTAATGATTCAAACCACAAGCCTTCATTGTCATTAAGCAGGTATAAGGCAGGGGACATGTTTCACATTGAATGAAAAAATGGCCCATCATAATTTTGATGTTGACCATCTATATTATTGCAATGGCCAATTGTCAATGATGTCTTTCCCAATCGCTTATTAAAGATTTATGACTATTTTGAACACAGTGAGACAGGCCTCCTCTTGAGTTCAGCATTTGTTGATTAATTTGGGGAAAATTCCCTCAAGCTTTTCAAAATCAAATTTTGGCTTGTAAAGGGTTAAAATCTTGGCTATGACTTTAATCATTAAAGAAATATTTAACTAGACATTTTAAGAAGCTAAGAGAGAGAGTTCCTAATGTCTGACCAATTACCAAAGTCTTATCAAATGTGATAAAAGGTGCTTTGTAGGGTTACTTGCGGCATTTCTAACTATTTATTATAACTTCACAAATTGTTGTTACGTCCAGCTAGTGGTCGGTTAACATTTAGATAGGACATTTCAAACTATCATTTCACAAATGGTAAAATTCATCTTTTTGTTTTGCATTTCCCATATATTTGTCATATTGACATATTCACTCACTATCTAAATAAGTCTAAATGTTGTGTTATTGTGAAAAGTTAGCTGCCATTGAAAGCTGAAGTCTTGTTTATAGCAGTGAAGTGAAGATGTGGTGCTGGTCAAAGTTCAAATGCTAAGATTTTCATAAGGCAATATTCAATGACAATTTGGTTTGGCTGTGAGACCTGAGAAAATCTTGAAATTGTATTTCCAATATTCATTGTTGATCTTTGTAATCATTTTCTATCATTATATTGTACAACACATCAATTTCCACTTACTTAAACTTTTGAACATGAGGTATGGAATGTGAGAGTTCTTTCTTACTAAGAATCTTTTCAAATTTTTTCTTTTTAATTGAAAATTTTAAACCTATGTTATTGATGTGCCTGAAAAAGAGTTCATGAAAAAATTTATTATTCCAAGTTTTGTTTTGAAATAATTAAAAAGGACAATACTTTAATTCTTAATTTTCCTAAAGTTGAGGCAACTAGCCTTGCCAACATTTTCTAGACTTTAGAAGCTCCTTTAATAGTTTTTCTGGACGGTTTAGATAACAGACTACAAACTCATTGATAGGTTTTTAGGCATTCATTTATTTTATTAACAGGTTACATTGATTTGTTACACATGATTTATCACTGGTACGATATAAACAAACATATTACAATACAACTTTAAAAGAATATTTTGTGGATCTAATGTTCCACATATTTATGATATTGAGAATTCATACTAAAAAAGTCTTAGTTTTCCTTGTTTTGTTCTTGGATTTAAATGTCATTGTTTTGTATTATCAAATGTGTTGATTATGTACATATTGTTGATATGGTTACTCCACATAAACATGCTTGTATTTCTGTTTGTTCTGTTTCATCATTTAGTTACAAGATCATTATATACTGCTCAAAAGAATTTAAGGAACACTCCAGTAGTATTAATCATTTGCACGAAAGAAACAAAAGAAAGTTGTTGTTTAAAGTTTTGTTCATACCCATAAGCAAACCTGAAAGTTTGATCAATTTTTCAAAACATTTTATCACATTTATTTGTTGTAGGAAACATTTCTACATCAAGTTATTCTCTACAAAAAGTATTGCTTCAAACACAATAAAATCACCCAATACAAAACTGTATCATTTTAAAAACTATGTGTACAAATGTTTTTTTAGATTCTTTTGAGTGTATATATACTATTGTGGTTAGCAGGAATTTGGTGAAGAATTATGAAGGCCATATCTTAGATAAACTACATCTTTATTCAAGGTTTACAGTGTTTTTGATATATTGTAATTTTGTTTCAAGCAAGTAATACATTAAAGAGAGTAATTGAAAGGACTAAGAACTTATATAATATTTAAATTTAATTTTTAGCTCATCTGGCCTGTAAAGCCCTATGGGCTTATGGCGTGGTATGGTGTCCGGCGTCCATCTGCCGTCCGTAAACTTTGTGCATTTTCGACTTCTTCTCCATAAGTATAAGGCCTAGAAAGCTGAAACTTTGTCAACAGACTCCTTGACTAGTGTGGATTAAAAATTGTAGCTTTGGTGGGCCTGTGGACCCTTATAAGGCCACATCCTAAATAATCTATTTTCATCTTCTTCTTGTCCAGAAGTCTAAGGCCTAGAAAACTGCAACTTATCGCCTATATACTTAATTTTAGGATTGGTGACGCTATAGCCCTACAAAGGGGGAACCACATTTGCACAATTTAACAGCATTATTGAATATGAAGCCTGATTAGCTAAAGAGCCAATGGCTCTATTTTTTAATCTCTCTACTCCATTTTATGTTTAACTTTCATGTAAACAACATTTGTCTCAATGATGATAGAAATGATTGACCCAAAGTTAAGATTTGTCATTGAGTTGTGAACATTATATAATAATTGCATGTTCAATAAGGTATATGATATGTATGTTGTTGTTAATTCATATGTTTATGTAAATACAAATACTTTGTCAACAAATTTCAGAATTTGAAATTGTTTGTAAATAGTATCTATTATGTAAATAAATCATAAACATGAATTGTTGTTTTATTATCTCCAATATTAATTTATAATTTGGAGCAGAAAAGTTATTTACATCTTTCAAATTCTCACTGAAATCACAGCTTTAGCGGCATTTATAACAATAACTCACAAATACACTATCAGAATCTCATGTATACCAAATCTCAACAGTAAGATATGTTGTCAACAAATTATGGCAGGGTGGTCAAAAGATTTCAATCTTGGAGGAGGGTGACTAACAATGGTGAGTTGGTTAGTAGCAGAGTTAAAGCTTTGGGAGCTGTGCAAATCAACATCTATCGCTTGTTGGACCTCCATTTTGTGGATTGCGAAACTGGCAAGATTGTTAGCTGCTAGTCAGTCATTGCAGGCGGTGTTACCTGACTCTGAGAATGTGGGTTCTAGTCAAGTACCGGGTACAAGAATTTGTACATATGCAGATGGTTTGATTCCGAATAAGACAATGTTTCATTTGTTCACTATCTAAATTGCATTTATCTCTTAATACATTCAGCTTTGGGAGCTGTACAAATCAACATCTATCAGAGGGTAATGAATTCAACAATAGCTTAACTACCGCTTGATGGACCATCTTTTGTGCATGACAAAAAGGGCAAGTTAGTTACCAATAGCTGCGGGTTTGGTCATTTCTTGCTGTGGTGCCTGACTCTGAGGGTGTGGGTTTAAATCATGCTGGGGACTCTGTCCGAAAAAGTACAAGACATTTTAATAGTGCAGATTGTTTTATTCCAAATATTATGATATTATGTTTGTTAACTATCTAAATGGCATTTATCTCTATTTTATCTCTAGTGTACTGCTGTCTCTATCACCCAGATCTCTCAAATAAGTGTTTGCCTATGGGCACAGGAATGGAAAATATCAATATTTAAAAAGATTTATAATATGGATAACATTACCCCCCTTCCCTATAGGAATCCTGGTTCTGGCCGCATTCAAGGGACATCTGAAGAACATCCAGGTCCATGTGTTGCTTGTTCAACTCAAGGTTATTCTTTCATTGACATTTCAGAAGTTGGTATGATGAAGAAATATAAATTACCGGTATGTGGATTTACAACTTCTTCATTGTAAAGGGGTGGGGCGTTTTAGATACTAACACGTTATAGATACTAACACCGTTGTCTTGCAAATGCATCCACAGGGAAAATTCTCATCCCTTTTCAACAAAGTTGTTGATCCATTTTGTATTTTATCATCAAAACGGTTCTTCTGTCAAGTGAAGACCTGGTGAAATGACTGACATTTTCCTGCCCTCAAGCTGTTGCTTCTTTGCCAGACAAGACCCTTGTGCAAGATATATAGGGCAGTTAATTAGAGCCATAATCTGACCCCATTGGTAACCCCGATGAATCCAAGAATCCAGAAGCAGGCACGTCCAGTTTCCACAACAGGCACCCCACAGCATACCCCCACAGGCTATCAAATGAGCACTCTGTGACGGTCTGTCATCAAGGCAAAACTCGTAGACAATAGAATTGTTCTACACGCAGTCAGGTTTGAGTGCAATGCTACACTGAATTTCAGTGCAGTACCACCCATGGTTGCTAGTTCCAGCCAATGCTCGCAGGTTTCACCGCAATGCATAGCCACAATAATTTTGCGGACTTTCTCCCTGCAATAATACTAGCAGCCGCGATATAAGTGAAATACCCTTGAAAGCGGCGATAAACTTCACATTACCTCACCTCACCTCACCTCGTGGACAATATGGAAGCAGTTAATTTTTACTGGCATACTTATACACAACAATGTTATAATTCTTTCAAACTCACTTAGTTGGCTAGAAGCATAATTAAAAACATAAATCAAACAAAAACCGGCGCTGGTAATCACACAAATATTACACCAATTACAACATCTGAAACACATCGGTGAATCCATTAAAGAGCATCTCCGTAATTTGCATATATATTATTTTGCATTTGTACGAACGTAAATTAAATATTTCATAATATGAATAAAAAATATCTTGCATTCATCTCAAAGTGGCAATTTTAACATAAATACTTTTTTTTAAATGAAAATCTAAAAAGAGTCGTATTTGTTAAGTGAAGGCAAATCCACACGTCCAATTAACGTGGATACTAGATGTAAAACCTAACGAACAGTATCAACGTGTAAGATTTCTTTCTACATTTGTTTGAACAACATCAAAATCGTTTTTGTATATGTTCATATTTGAAGGGGCAGTAGCACGTTTAGGGGGAATATAAGGTGATGTCAGGAAAGTCTAATACATGGTTCCAATTGAGACAATGTATTTAAACCTAATAAATGCTACACAAAATGAATTAAAGGTGTTCACACACAAATGGTTGCCAATGGACTGTATGTGAATTTTTTAATTTTGTTCTTTATGGATGATTGGTTTTTTTAATGAGATATTTGACACCATCTGATCATAATGATACAATTAGCATTAACGTACGATTATCAGTGAAAACTTGAGAAAAAAAAGAAATTGTGAAAAAACTTGCTACTGCCCCCTTAAGCTGCAAAATTATTCAAATCGAAAGCTTGTACAATGATTCGTAATGAAATATGTAGCAGTGATCCGCATTGAATTTCTGTGCGATGATCCAAATCGAAGACATATGATCCATATCATAAGTTGCGTTGATTCACGCCAGTTGCTTGAACGCCTGGTGAAACGATCCACATCAAAGGCTGTTCAATGGTCCATATCAAAACAAACCGGTACGACGAAATCCGGTTCAATAATCCATTATTAAATGAGATTTTCTTTAAAACTGATGCAGTGATCCATAATTATCCCTTTAGCCTGATATTTGTTCAGAAGCTGAAGTTTTTCTTAGAAAGAAATCTGATTTTACCGTTATGTTGTCTCAACACGTAAGATTGAAAATGGTTTATTTTGGCATGATAATGCTTTTGCTAAAATTCCATTTTGCACGTTTGAAATTTGAATAAAAGAACATCATCTTTTTTTAATTCTAAGTCCCTTTTAGAGTGATCATGTGACAGATTTTGAAAATCTTCCTGCTATTTTAGTTAATTGAATAACTTGAATAATTCACACAAATTAAATTACAAACAATACCCTAAGGTTGAAAATCGACAGATCAGAATGTGACCTCTCCCAGCAAGAGGGCTACTGAAGTACATGTTAAAGGGGCAGTAGCACGTTTTTAGGGGGAATATAGGGTATTGTCAGGAAAATGAAAATTAATGGTTCCAATTGAAAGACAATGCATTTAAACTAAATGAAGCATTAATAATTCAAATATATAACATAAAATTAAGCCATGCGATTCCTTTTTCTTACACAAAATGAATAAAAGGTGTTCACACAAAATTGCCGCCAATGGATTTTATGTTAATCTTCATACTTTGTCCTCTGATTATGGATGATTGGCTTGTGTAATGAGATTTTTGACACTGTCAAAGTAATACATATAGCATTCACTTACAATTATCAGTGAAATATTCAAGATATAAAATTATCAAAAAACGTGCTACTGCCCCTTTAAACAATACCAAAAATTTTCACTGAATGGATACACAATACCGATCAATCAAATACATCTTGCAATGGCAGACATTTTCTCATGAACTCGTTTGACCGATTTTTCATTCTGACTATATATATATGTTTCCACTTGAAAGATATCTTTCGAAGAAGCAATAAATTATACAAGACAAATTTTATGGATAGCAACTGCTTTATTGATTTCTCACGACTTTACTGGGCCAACTCTTGTCCCTTCTTCGGGTGACTGGTAATGAAATATACAATATGGTATATATATATACATATTGAAAAGATAAGTCAGAAGTTGAATGAATCCATTTTACTGGCTAGTACTTTCAACTCAATTTAGGAGCATCTTCAGGCCATATACAAATAACAATGTACATATAATACCTGAGAGCTGAACAACAGTCTCAAGATTGTGAACTTTTTGTATATATACACATAGATATACATGAGGCCAATTAAGTGACTTAGCATATACAATACAGAAGACAGTTATTAATTAGCTATGTACAATTAAAACATGAGATGAACGAGAAAATTAAGGGACAAGAACTGGCCCAGAAACGTCGTGGGAAATCAATAAAGAAGTTGTTATCCATAATATTTGTCTTTAATTATCACATCAACTTCTAAATGCCTTTGAAGAATTTAAGCAATTAATGAGTTCAAATACAAAGGTTCATTTCTTAAACAACGTATGTATATATATCTTTTTCAAGCTAACAGAATATGGTTCAACAGCTTGAAAATTGCAGTCTCCTGAATACCAAATATTTTTGTTTACTGAAATGAATGTCATAACACAGATGCAGTCTAAGATATTGTTCAAGTTCAGACCAGAAAAAAAACAATGGACAAGTATATAGTATACATGGATTCAGTTTCATCGTTGGATACTATAGTCAATTAGTTTCATTTTAGACAACTCGAGTTTTGAGTATATAATACGATGCAAAAACTGAAAATCTTGAAGTTTAGTATCCTTGCAGCATTGTCTTGGAAGTCTGAATATTTCTTCCCATTTAAGATCAGTAATGTATATTTGTTGCCATTTATTACAAGTATAGGACAGGTGGTCACTTTGCATAAGTTTATCATAGATATTCCGAGTTAATCCATTCCATAAGGAAAGTAATAATGTGAAGGTCATAAATACAAATTGGGCTAGATTTATCGATCAAATTTCTCCATTGTTTTTAATATTGCTGAATGCTGACAACATTCCCCATTTATTTTCCCCAACAAAATCCTGAATGAGTGATCAACAACTTAAGGTCTTAGTGATATATTATGTTCTTTAGCACTTCGGCATTGTGCTTGTGTTGATTTTTTAATAGTAGAGTCAAGATATGATATTTTAATTAAAATATCTGTGTATAAGGAGACAGGGTAACGACATAGAATTTACACTATCATGACCCTTGCCATGGTTAAATTGTTGTTAATATATGAAAAAATAGGCACGTTTATTTTCACATAGAATATATCTTCTTTGTTATATCAAAACAAGTTTTGTAAGAAGAAAAATGTCTTCTTTTAAAACAAATCCCCTTTAGAGTATTCTTTGGGAGATGAGCTGAGGTAAATCTTGTTCTTATCAGTTTCAGAATCCGAAATCAACTCTAAATATTTGCAAAATGAAAAATATTACATATGATAAATTCAACTGAAGTGTGTACTTTTTTATGCCTGTCAGTTTATTTTCCAAAAGATTGGTCTCCAATAGGTAACAATTGGTTTCCTTTTCGTATTGTCACTCATAACTAAAAGCCCCCATGATGGCTAACACAAACGAAAACGAGTTACAAATTTAAATTCCTGTTTAAATGTTTTATATGCTACGGGGAATTTTTTTTTAATTTGTCCCTTTTCAAAATCTTGGAAAAGGTTTGATGCGTTTCTTTGAAGCTGACAGGGGCGGAAACCAGAACCAAATTTTCTCGGTCTTATCGAACGTTGAACGGTGCTTTTATGAAGATCGGTTCATCCAAGGACAAACATATAGAGGTCATTGGGTCATCACGTATAAAATTTACATAACACTCATACATCATTTAAACGATTTGTTTATACGATGAACTTGGCAAAAATAATTAGGGATACATGTATATGAAAATTACTAATATTGATACATTTCTCTTTGCATCGACCACATTAATTTCAATTATGACAATTACAAAATCCCTAACTTAAATATGTCAAGTATATGTTAAGATCAAATGTTTATTACTTTCTATTCTCATTAGACAACCTGGAAACTTAACGGTAACAGGAGGTCCGACAGATGGCCCCTCCCCTTTCACCATTAACACCCATTTACCTTAATTACAGGTGATAATCTTCCCATTGTTATCGTCTTTACAGGAACCGCCAAAATTACGAAATAGTGACACTGGTTGGCAAGATCATCCAGCGCCGTAATTACTTAATCCGAATTCTCAATATAGAAGCGTCCTGCCACCTGCCAATTGGTTTGGATGGTTAATTAAGGCGGCATATCAAAGGGAAGGACAGGTAGCGAAATCATGCATATACCTGACGGCGAAATAGAGCGTTTAGTCCTTTACCTGCCGTACCTGTGATATACCTGTACATGGAACCCGGACTAATTAACTTAACCTACAGGTAAGTCGCATGATATTTACACCTGTTTTCACCTGAATGCATTGAATGTTGTGAATTCGTACCTTTTATTTTCCAACTCATAACATAACCTACCTGTAGCTAATTTTTCTTATTTAGTATGTTAAATTTACACCAAAAATGTGTGAATTTCCAAATTAAATGTATACCCGCCGGTAATATAAAAAAATCCCATGAAATATTGCCCAAACAACAATATTAAATGAAATATTTCCCTTAACAATAACTCGATCACTCAATAGAAAACAAAAATACATTCACAATTTATATTATATTGTTACTAAACAGTTCATATATACCCGTGTTGAACCCATACGTTAAAAGCAATTTATATATATTTAATATAGATATTGTTGTTGTTTTTCCTTCATTCCACCGTGGTTTTGCATAAATCACCCTTTTCCTTTATTATATTTTTTTGAAAATGTACACCATGAAAACCAACCATGCATGTCAACATATGTATATTGTCAGTGTATAGAATAGATTGGAAACCTAGTCTCTCCTGAAAGTTAATTGGTCAATCACTTAGGGGAAAATAAAGTTACCAGTCCTTGCAAAAAGTAGCCAGATTAAGGACTGGCGGACGGGCTATATTTTAAACTCTGATATTGTATGTAAAGATGATAGTTTATTCGAAACAACTGCTGTACCTTGTAAACTACAACTCGATAACTTGCAATGTATTATGAACTTCTATGAATGGCATCTTAAAAATATGGGGAAACTATTTCTATGTAGAAGCTGTAAATTAAGGCAAACTTTTCTTAACTCATACAAAGTACCGGATTAGCTTCGTTAAGTATTACAACAATATTGAACGTTTCTTCGGATGGTATATTTAGTTATGTCGTGTAACCATTGTAAACAAACAGCGCGTGTCAATAGTTAATATCCACAGCTACTATTTTTCGAAACCTGTCGTTAGTTACAATGCATTGTACTTTGACTCTGTGAAACTTTAAGAATATGTGTTTCTGTACCATTATGTGGACTGTCACATTTTCCATAAACATCTTATGTCCAAGAAAATATAGATCATATGTAAACGAAAATAATTAATTTAATATTTGAGGCATATGCAATAGAAAAAGACTTTGAGCAAGAAAATATTACAGAAATTTAAGGACGCATGATTGACAAAAACGTTGTAGAAGAATATTTCAAATATAACTCTAAAACAATATTTTGATAGAAAATGATTATATATTTTAAACCATTTAACTTAATCTTCTGAGATAAACAAACAAATGGATAAAAATTAAAGATAAGAAAAGGACTATGATATACGACAATGTACTGTACATGTAGACGATTGGTTATAATTCAAATTTACAACTTCCGATTGTTATATTATTCACAAGAATAACAAAGAGATAACAGTTCTAAAAACAAACGTGATCTATCCGGGTATAAACAAATATACTTATATAAATCATTGACTTGTTGTCTACACTCATGTAGGCCTAACTCCACCATAACACGCTAGGTGAGGTAACGGGGATTCCCCTAACCATTGTGATTGGTTAGTCGCAAAGGTGCCCTTTCATCGGGGTAACGGTAACAAAGCAAAAGGTAGTGATCGAGGTCATTAAGTGCATTAGTACGAAAAGGTATATTTGCGAACTGTAAATATTATCTTAATTTTAAACACATTACAGTATAGACTATGACAATTCATTATTTTAGAGGTTTAAGATATCAGGAATGGATTTAATAAGTCCTTTAACATCTTATATTTGATAACCTTAAAGATCATATGAACTTAATATTTGCCGGATTTAAAGGTAATATTATTCTTTTGCTTATACATTTACCAAGAAAAATGATTTCATTATAGGCCTTTTGATAAACAGATTCCTTTATCAGCAAGATATTGGAACGTGACTAGTTTGACAGGGACATTCCACGAATAGTTGGTTTCGATTTGATTTCAACGAAAGACAAGAAACTAAGATAAAGAATATCAGTCCTTTACTTCAATATATATAATCTTTGTGATGTCGTTATTACTACTAATTAGTTCTAAATGCATTGATTAGAACCTAGAAAAGTTAGAAAGTTGCTCGTTTCGTCGAAGCAAGCCAATACACGCTACGCACTTTTTCGCGTTGCATTCTGGGAAATTATGACATCATCGTAGCTCATTTACATATTTTGTATGCTCGCCATTTTGGTAAGCATCTCAAACAGAGAGTTTTGGATAAGAATCCAACAAAAATCAGAAGCCATCCGTGCTGCTTCTTGATTATTTCTTTGTCAGTTTGATCTAGAAACAAACCCAAGGGAACGAGCCTGCGTAAGTACCCTCCAATTTTCTTTTTAAGCGAGATAATTCTATCCGGAACGACCCGAGGTGATCTATTTATCTTTGTTTCGTTTCGAGGAAGCCTGCCGATATTCGATCATAGCGTCGTTGCAAATGCACTCAAACTGTTGGGCAGTTTCGATAGCAATGCGAAAAGATATGTCGCCAAATAATGCATATATACACAAACGACGCTTTGTTGATAGTTTTGCACATCTAGATGCATAACTAATACATAATTATCGTGGAGTTATGCAAGGATTGACTTCACGTTTTGCTGATCATAAACCGACAACGAAATGACGTGCAGCTATGCAATGGAGTATTTTAGAAATATAAATTTGACTTCAGATTATTTTTATTAAGCAAATTATCAAAGCAATTATTTTTGATGAATACTATTGAGTCTTTGGCCTTCATTTCCTGCATAAATTTGCTGATCTTTGTTCACACACATCTCCATTTACAGAGATAAATTAACTGTTGTTGAGAGCTTCCGGCTGATGTATTGTTTATTTTATCTTTCATTTCTGCATTTATATAAATTGTGAATATTATAAACTGCTGTTTAACAGTTTTGTTCAAAACTGCAAGATAATTAATGCAGAAGATGACATAATGTGATCTCAACTACCTGCTTCGACTGAAAAAAAAGTGTTGTGTTCATTTTGAATATTTCTATTTTATGTCTCTAAATTATGTAGTTTGACTTGCATTCTGAATAAGTGCTTCACTTACATCCTTTGATATCAACTACCAGTAAAATATTTTTCATATAAAAGATCCTATTATCTTTGCATTTAGGCCTAAAGATATTTTAATCTGTTTACCTGTAACCATTCATTGAAGACACAGAAAGTGAACCTTTGTGACACATTGACAACTAATCAAATTGACATGTTTGTTTCACTACTAATTAAGGATATTGATAATATTAAAACATGCAGTGATTTTTTTTTTTTTTCATTAAGTCAATTTACTTTGATATTCATGAAACATTAATAAATTAATATAGGCCGTTTTGCCTGTTTGCTTATCCTTTTCCTGTATTATGTCTTGATTTTGGAATAAAATAATGTTTTAATTTAAATCATATGCCCAAAATAATAAGACGAATAACTTTTGCACCCCAGGGCTCCCATTCCAAATTTTATTAGTATTTGATGCTAGAGACCGCATTAATTTATCACTGTAAGTGTAGCACATATTTTGATTGGGGATAAGAGTTAAACTAAAATGTTATTTTGATTTATATTTTGAAGGATTGCTTTTTATTTTTGCCTGGGTAATAAATTGATAATATCAAATCAGACTTTCTAAAATCAAGTTTGACCATCATCACAATTGAAAAGCAAAACTTAAAACAATGTTTACTTAAGATGTTTGTTAATTATCAGGGTGATTATTGAGCTAATCATACTATTGTGATTGCACTTAACAGTTATAATACTTATTGTATTGTAACCTATTATTGCGATAGCAGTAAGCTATTGTGACCAACTATTGATAACAACTGAATTGTGATCATTGGGTCAAAACATTTCAGATGTTATTTTCAAAGGTTTTAAAATGAACTGAAACAGATTTTTGCCCCATTGCAAGCAGGGACTCTGGGTGAATGATTATTCATTCTAATCTAAAATGAACTGAAATGAGTTTCCTTGATTGGAATACTTCTGCAAGCTATCATTTATAATTATTTTCTAATTCAGGAAAATCAATATCAATTCGGGGTTCGAAAATAGCACTAGCCCGGTAGCCAATGGCTAGTGAAAAAAATGCTGGGCTAGTAAAATGTAATGACTGGTAACTACCAAAGGACAAGTTAGATTTTAAGTTCATTTGATTATGTAGATGTATTTGGCTAGTTTGAATGTGTTCGGGCAAGTACTCTCAGAAAGGCACTAGTCCGAATGGCTAGTACAGCAATGGGACAAATTTCGACCCCTGTCAATACTTTACTTGAAGTAATAAACAATGCATCAATTGCATTTTATGCTCCTTATTGATAAAACATTTTGTGCATAGCTGAAAAATTTGATGTATTGCAACACTCCTAATTGTTTATATGATCATGATTTTTGTTTAAATCAAAAGAAAAGCTAGAGGAAATGGAGCATAAAGTAGTCTTATTAACTGTCCAATTACAATTGCTGTAAATTGTTCTTATCAGATGTCAGTTTTGCAAATGAGTGGAAAGTGTTTTGTAATAATCTTATTAATTTCAGATGATTTTTTCATAATTTTGATTTCATTTCAGATAATTGCGGTTCGTTCATAGGGTATACGACAAAGCCTTCAATGTGTGTGCTTCGGCAAGATGTCCTCAATCTCGGGGTTAGGCAATAGGGGAGAGAAAGGAAAGGGCAAGTTTACTGCGATAAACATCAACAATATATATAAGGGAAAGACTATAGAAACACAGAAGACTACGGGTATGTATGGGTCATGTGCATTTTAATAGCTTATGAACTCCTAAAATCTTAAAAATGTTTGGTTCTTCTATAAAAATAAAGTGTTCCAAATAATTTGAACAAGCATATTCTCAAAATCCTTTTATTTTTCCTCTTTAGAATCTTAAAAAAAATCTTGTTGATATTCTGGCTAATATTATTTAGAATATTTGAAAAGAATTGTGATAGATGATTAATTAGATATTTATAAGGTATTTATGTATAATCCTACATCAGTAATTAAGGTCTTTCAAAATTTAACATTGATTTGTTATTGTGTAAGTAAGATGTTTTAACCTTTGAGCTCTAGTTTCTTGCTTGAAAATGATATATGCCAATTCTTTTGTCAATAGTCCCTCGTCAGCATGGCCTACAAAGCTTGGGTAAAGTGGGAACAGCACGGCGCATGCCGCCTCCGGCTAATTTGCCCAGTTTGAAGAGTGAAAATAGTGGCAACGACCCGAACATCAGTCTTGTTCCAACAGGAGGTTCAGGTAAAAACAAGATTTTCGTTACTTGAGTAATGATTATCATCCATGCCCTTATTTTGATATTTTGATGTAAAAATCAGAATTACGTCATACTTGTCGTCATAAATCTTTGCATAAACTATGCCAAGCTGAAGGGTCCCATTCGACCAAAGCTGAAATTTGTCATCAAAGTGGAAAATTTTCAAATTTTAATGTTCATTTTTTAAGCTGACTACTTTTCAAGCTTATTGCATACACTTTATGCAAGGCAACTGATATCATTAGATTGTTTGCCTACAATCATGAAAATTCTTTGCTTGCATCACGATGTGCACAATAATTTCACTTACCTTTTCAGTTTGGTGCCTGTCTTTTGACTTTGATAACCATTATTCAGATTTAGCTCAAATTTTGAAACTCCTCCTGATCTGCATTAACATTTTCATTATCAATGTGTTGTGTAGGATGGGGCACGAAGGAGGAGAAGAAAGAGGAAGCGAGTGGAAAACCGCCGCAACAGTCGCAGCAGCAGCCGGTTACATCAGCGCCCTCTGGGCAGTCAGCACAAACAACCAAGGTACAGGTAAGTAACTTTGTCTTACCCTTTGTCAACCTGCTCTTCAAGGATGAATTAACCCCTGCTCCCTGCATCAAAAGCTCATAACAAATTAGTAAGGACTCATAATAAAGATGCAGGTCATTAGGATTATATTAAAGTTTCTTTGTTATTAATTGATTCTACAGTTTAATTGATATTTTTGATAAAATAAATATAGCTTTCCTGTCATCTGTTGTAATAAATGTGTGTTTTCTTGCAGACCAGTGTTTCTGGGGGCACCAATACAGGGGTAAAGTCATGGAGCAGTGTGACTGTTGGGGGCATCTCACATGGTAAGAAGGGAGAAGGTTTCCTCAGTTGGATAACTTGTTCCTAATCCCTTTCTTCACTGAATAAAATATGTTTAAATCAAATCAATGGTAAGAATGGTGTTATTGTGAAAATTTGACTCGGCTCACGCAATATGAAACAGGGAGTTATCTCCCTTTTAAGATCAATATCTATGTAACATGTATCTTCTGACCACATGATGTATTTGTTAGTTGAGCATCTTGCAATGAGAACTCTTATCTATCACCCATTTTACTGATGGTCAGAAGTCTTTTACAAACATTTTGTCAATTACCAATTTTATATTGTACAGAAAGTGGTACTTTATGTTCAAAATTTCATGAAGTACATTTGTTTGACAGGTTCTGCATCACTTGTGAGTCATCAGTCACCATTGTTCCAAGAGGAATTTCCAAGTTTAGCTTTGGGGGAAGAAAAAGAAACCAAGGACATCAAAAAGAAGGAAGAAAAAACAGATATTCAATATGGACCAGGGCCAAGTTTGCGACCACAAAGTAAGGGGATCCACTTTTATGAATTAATTTGAGAAATTAGTTGACCATATCAGGAACTCACTGTTGGTGTGTAATTGAATTTGACTGCATAATTGTCAAATTAATGACTGAAGAAGTAATTGCAAAATTTCCATGGCAAGCTGTGTATGTATGAAGTCATCTGACCACATGATGCATTTGTTAGTTGAGCAGTTTGCAGTGAGAACTCTTATCTATCACCCATTATACTGATGGTCAGTTGTAGATGTAAACATGAAAGTGGATTTAGACATAAAATAAATTGATGGATTAAAAGATATAAGAATTAAATATCTCATAATGTTGTTGTTAAGAATTGAAAATGAGCGCCTTGTTATACGACAAACCTTTTCCACCAGATGTAGGGAGTTGGCGCGAAGGAGGTGGTCGTGGCGCCATGCAGCAACCACAGCCAAAACAAGACAGTCTATCACCGACGTCTTCACCATCACAGACCCTCACAGAAACACAGCCGAATGGCCCCCCGACTCCAGGTGGGGGAGACATCCCCTCTCCCTCCCAGCAGGTCCCCCCACGACCTAGCTCCAACCAGGGCCCCACTTCCACTCAGGGCCCCATGCCCATGGCTCCTCACATGGGCATGCCACCCCCACAGTATAGAGGAATGATGCCACCATATGTAAGTACAGCTACCCAAATGTATTTTGGCAATTATTTTTCACCAGTTCTATTTATTTTATTTCAAGATTGATTGAAAATGTTGGCAATTTTTCAAATCCAAATAATTTTATTTTGTTTGATTTAATTTGAGACATTATGATAGCAATTTCAAATATTTTGCAACAATGTATACCATTCTATGATTTATTTAAAATTGTATCTGAAATTAGATGTATTAGCCTGTTTCACTTAGTAAAGTGTCAAGAACAGTGAACTTATATCTAGTTTTACTTGAAGGTTTGTGTATTTCAAGAGGGTCAATAGGCCTCGTCAAGAAAAGCCAAATGATGCCGTTTCAAGTTGAGCATACTCTGCTGTGAGAACCACTATCTATCACCCATATTACTGATGGCTTGTATATTAAGATGAATTTTGATTTAATCCATTTCCAAATTGCTATGATCTAACCTTTTGATGTTGTTTCAGATGTTTGGTAGAATGCCTACTGGTTATCCCCCTAACTATCCTGGGATGCCACGGCCACCATACCCATATGATGCAAGGTAAGTCCTTTCATTACACAGACTTTGACTGATTTCTTATTACACTGGCTATTTCTCCTGCCTCTATATATTCTTATCCTATATGTGGTGTATTATCTCCCTTGATCAATTTATCATTTGCATGCCAAAATACTTTCATCTGACCACATGATGCATTTGTTTGTTGAACATCTTGTAATGAGAACTCCTATCTATCACCCATTTTACTGATGGTCAGAAGTCTTTCGCAAACCACTTTTAATAGTGGAAATTTCTGAGAAATGTGCTACAGCCCCTTTCAACCTCCAATTGCCTGTTGTAGATATAGAGGTCCTCCCCCTCATATGCCGCCTCGGCAGATGGATCGAGAGCGTGGCGGTGAGAGGGACAGAGACCGGGGAGATCGGGAGGGAGATGACTTGCTGAAGAGACCTGCTATTATATCAGATAAAGATTTGAAGGAGTTTGATGAGATACTACGCACTGAGCCTAATGATGGGGGATGGGCTGGAGCTCAAGGGGAAATAGATTATAGGTAAGTGACAAATGAACTTTCGTTTGTAATTTTGCACTATTGACTATTAACCCTTTCATCCCTGAGAATCCAGTTACAGTTATGTTTTTAAGTCTATGCTTACGGCTGCAATGCAGCGTTAAACAATAACTCACTATGTTTTTAAGTCTGATTTCTAGCTTGTAGGGCTGAAAGGGTTAGTTGTTGCACCTTAAGATGATCTTATGTCATTCTAGAAAATATTTCTTTAAACATTTTTTTTCTAAAAAAATTCTTTCAGAAAGAATGACCAGGAAAGTTTATCTTTATAAGAATCCAAGCATGTAGTATTAATATTTTGATGTAAATATCTTTCCATGCACAAACCTTCTGAATGCTGATTCTTTATTCCAAAAAAGTAATCAATTTCTTTTAATTTTCAGTGCTAAGTTGGTGTTCAGCGATGATGAAGAGGGAGGAGGTGATCCTAACAAGGAGAGAAAGTGAGTTGTCTTCAAATATACATTTCTTTATGTCCATAGTCCGAGACAATAGCCAAGTGATGCCTCTTGTGAGTTGAGCATATTGCACTGAGAACCACTATCTATCACCCATTAAACTGATGGCTTGTCTCTAGTTTATGTACATGCTGCTGAAATATTTCCCAAGCGGCGCCAAACAAACTCACTAAGGTTGATGTTGAACCACTAATAAAAGATACATCAGTCAATGCTTATGCTGTGTTCAATTGAAACTGCATGCTTTGAGAAGAATCATTTTTCAGTGGATTTTAGCTCTATTTGTTGATATAATTTTTAATACAAATGAACTTATTTCACATATGTGATGTAGTCTGCCAGTCTTAACTTTTTTGTGTGTGCTTATTTCTTATCCTTGATTTCATAAAAATTAGATTAAATGACATTATTTTTTTCTAATATATTTGTACGGACAGATTTAAATTAATATTTGGATTGACAATGAATATTCTAGATTGCTCAAGGCTGCCTTTTAGTACTTCATGTAGGAATACCCCCTATTGATAAAACATGTCAATTGCAGGAAGAGGGAGAGAAGAATGCAGAGAGGTGACCCCAACCGGATGCGTGATGACCCACGTGACCGCAGGGGAGAGCGAGAGCGAGAGCGTGACAGGGACAGGGACAGGGAGAGTGATCGTCACATGGACAGACACGAGAGACATGGAGATAGACACAGTGATAAGATGATGGATGGACACGGAGACAGACATGACAGGCACAGTGATAGACACAGCGACAGACATAGTGAAGACTCGGAACATGATCGGGAGAGAGATCCCTCCAAATATGATAAGGATAAGGTGAGAAAACAAATATTAATACAACATCTTGGTAATATTATATTCATTTAGCTCTGTGTGAACTTTTTTTTCACATAAGAAATAATGAAATGTTTTATTTGACAGGAAGTGATATTTGTGATGAACAATTGATATTTCAATTTAGGACATGAATTCCTAATAAGAATTGTGCATTGAATATGTATTGTTAAATGTTAAACACACCAGCCATATGATGCCCTTTCAAGTTGAGCATTGTGCAATGAGAACCACTATCTATCACCCATATTACTGATGGCTTGGTATTATCGTAACTGTTAGTTCTCTCCTAATGTTGGCCCATCTAATAAGTAATGAATACCAACAGGATGACCAAGGTCCTCCCAAGAGCAGAGAAGCCTGGACCCACGGACCTCCACCACCACAGTATCGAGGGGGGCCGAGACCCCCACCGCCTGGCATGGATGGGGTATGATAGTTTTTTATTAAGAGATTTGAAACCAACTTTGACATAGGGAATTCATTGACTAGGAATTCCTAACCTTTTCATCTCTTTAAGACCAGTAACAAAAGTTTAAGCCCGATTTCTGACAGTGAAAGGGTTCTCAAAA
This sequence comes from Steromphala cineraria, assembly GCA_916613615.1. Taxonomy (NCBI): domain Eukaryota; kingdom Metazoa; phylum Mollusca; class Gastropoda; order Trochida; family Trochidae; genus Steromphala; species Steromphala cineraria. Next base: position 12,404,555 of record OU744735.1, read on the forward strand.
TAAAATTTGACCATTATTGGCTAAGTTGATACAGATGCAACTCTCGGCATTCAACCAGAATATTGAACTTATAATAAATTGATAGTAACCATGATGACAGCCAAATGATGCCCTTTTGAAGTTGAGCATTGTGCAGTGAGAACCACTATCTATCACCCATAACACTGATGGCTTGTCTTGTATGTATATTAACTTCAGTAGGTACCTTGAGAAATCACCTTAGTGAACAAACTAAAAAAATATTTCTTTCATTGCAGCGTTGGCCCATGCACCCTTACAACTTCATGTCTCAGCAAGGACCATACCCACCCCACTTCCGCATGCCCCCACCACCTCCTAATCAGAGGCCTGCCCCCCCATATGGTCCCCCACCCCAACAAATAAACCGTCCGTCGGTGACAGAAGATGAAGATGAAATGTGGAGACAGAAGAGACGACAGCATGGTGAAGAAGTGACTGCCGCAGTTGAGAGAGCACGTCAAAGAAGAGAAGAGGATGAACGACGAATGGAAGCTGAACGGAAAGCTGCTGCAGCTGAGAAACTCAAACAGCTGGACGAAAGGACTGGAAAGAAAAAGGAAGAGAAGGTATGTGAATATTGTTACAATGCCACTGGCTGATATTTTGCCCAACTCTCTAAATTCCGTGTTGATGAATAGAAAATAATCATTTTATCAAATTATTCTTTGTTGAGAAAGTGGTTATAAACTGATTATGATTTCTTAAGTAGTTCCTAGTTCATTATGTTCTGATATATATTTTAACTGTGCAAGACAAAGAGATAGTATATAGAAAACAAACCCTTTCACTAAGAAACAAGAAACATACATTTTGAGCTTGATGTTTGTCTTGTAGGGTTGAGTGGCTAAGCATATCTGTAAGTGAACATTCTTGTTTTATTAATGACTAACTGAATGTTTAGGACCGAGATGGAGCGGAATCTGAAGGTGGCAGATCTAGTAGAACTCCTAGCGAGAGTAGTGAGAAGGATTCTAGAGACGGACGGGACCGATCTCACCGCGATGCATCCAAGTATCCACCTGCAGTAAGTCATTTGTACTTTCTGTTTTATTGTTTCAAGCATGCTTTGTTGTGTAGTTGTACGTCGGTTTGTTCAGATAGCATTTGTAAAATTTTGCCATCTTAATATTTTATTTGAAAGAAATTAAAATATCTGGTTTTAATTTTAGAAATGTCACATTTGTTGTGATGGGTTACATCTTCATTGTCTGTAGTATATCTTCTAACAAGTCACCATGTTTGTTTGTGACTAACAGTTGAGGTTGTGATTTTACACAAGATATGCTCAATACAGACAAGAATACAGATTTTCACTTTGCATTGCAAGACTTTTTCCGTAATTAATTTAATCGTTTAAAGATTTAGAAACTGAAAATCTAACCAAAAAATCATAACCATGGTTGTACTCGAAGTACACACAGCTGTAGGGTAAAAACTAATGCAGACCACAAAAGTTTTAAGAATTCAATAAATGAATGTGATTGAGCATCTCTTGTACCGCATGAGAAGGTTGTGTAGCTGTAGTCAGTGTATTTAGTTCAGAGACTCAACTCGGCAAGGGTAAATCTTTTCTCTTTGTACACTTGCTTTTTACATTGTCAAAACTCTTTTTGCATGTAACCCGTGTTTTGTCTTTTTTCTTATGCTAACTTCATCTTTTGAAATCATTTTAACTTTCCATGTCTTGTAGGTGTAGATTTTATAACCCATGACTTACATGTGAGTGTCAATTGAAAACATTTTTGGATATAATTTTATTTCTCGATATCAAAATTTGTAAGTGTAATATAACTCAACAGGCGTTTGTCTAATGCGCTCATGTAACCAGATTGACCCTTGCTAAAACCAATAGTGAATGGTTGAGTTAGTCTCTGATCTCAATTTCTGACAGAGTAACCAGACCTTCTCCAAAGCGTATGCTCGGAATGTGCCTCCACGCTTTCAAAAACAGCAACAGGAGCAGATGATGAGGCAACAAGCGTCCCAGTCTCCATCCCAGCCCACCCAGCAACAACCCCCACAGCAGACCACTGCAGGCCAGCATCCACAAATGCCCCAGGGGTTCCGCCCCGGCCAGGCTCCCCCACCCCACTGGGTCGGACCATATGACCCACGGGCCTGGGGAGGCATGCCCCCACCCTTCATGGATCCCAGATATGCTGGCAGGATGGATATGGCAGGTTTGTGACATTCATTAGCAGGTTACATGCGATGCTTTATCACATTATATGAAAATTACTGGGTCCCATGGGTACTAGTTTGAAATTGACATGGCTCGTCTATTTCTTGAGCAGATAAATAAGTAGGATTATGACTATAAATTATTTTGTAGTACAAACAAATTACGGATAATTTGCATAAGAAGTCACAATCCATTGTAATATGATTAGGACATTTGTGTTGTATGTCTATTACCTGTTTATTGATATCCATCACTAAAGAACACTTTGAAAATTCATTATTATAGAAAATAAGATTTCACAATTGATTATCTAAAAGCACTTGCATTTTGATATTTCAATATATGATTTTTCGGTGTAACAAAGTTTGTTTTTGTATCAGGTATGCACATGTACCCACCTCCACCAATGCGGCGACGCACTGACAGCCATGGGTCGGGCACTGACAGTCAGGACAATGATCAAAGACCTGCTGAACAGTACGAGAGAGATCCTAGAGACCCCAGAGCCTGGCTTGAGAGAGGATACCCTCCACCACCTGCTGGTATGAGTCCCTTCTCATTTTCTTTCTGTGTAAAATGCTTATTCAAAGACCATCAAAATCATGAAAGGAGCTTATAGCAAATGGAAACTACCGATGGCTGAAATATTGACCAGGTGTATCTAACAATATCTACTTACTCACTAGCAAATGGACCTAAAGTTTATCTTCTGTAGCCCTTTATCAAGGGTTTGCATTATAATTGGACACATAGTCTATCGATACCCAAAGTCATTTCTGAATCACTTTTGTTGAAAATTGACTTCATTTTTGGCAAATTGATTTATGGGGCATAAAGATTCAATAACTGTTATTCAGGTATTCTAACAGCTTGGTCCATTGCACTGACTTTTTGACTTGTAGGAGCTTCACTGGTTCAGATTACACAGGCAATGGGCTAAGTTAATCTCAAAAGAGTTATCCCTCTGTAAAACTAGTGTTTAACGTCCTTCTATTTAAACTTGGTTTCTTTCAGGTCACTATGATGACATGAGGCGGGGTCCCTACTTTGATCCAAGGATGTACCACGAGTATGAAAGATTTGAATATGATAGAAGGTTAGTATTGACTTATCCTATATGTACCTTTTTGTTTAAACTTTCAATAAAAAAATTCATTTAGACTTTGTCGATAGTTGCCAAATGATGCTTCTAAAATGCTTAGCCTTTGGCAATGATTACACTTATCCATCACCCTTTTGTCTGATGGCAACTGAAAAAGTTTTCAATCATTACAATATTAAGAAAATTTAAATTGAATCAGTGATTTGTTTTTAACACTCTTATCTACAATCCCATGAACAAATGTTTTTGAACCTTGACACGTAAGGGTATGAAAGGGAAAATTTGCTTAAATACTCGTATTGATCATTTTATGTAAATTGCATTATTTCGACAGTGATCACCAGGGTGACCAGGCTGATGGTGATGATCATCCTCGTGATAAGGATCAACACTATGACGGACCCTCGGAGAGTGAAAAGGCTCCGAAAGATGTTGATCATCGGATCAATACATCAAGAAGTCCTGTTGTTCAGAAGGATCCCTTTGATGAACCGGGCAAAGATGAGAAAGAGAACTGGGATAGTGATGTCAAGTGAGTTATATATTGAACTGTAAACCAAATATGACTCAGTGTCATTGCTATTCTTTTTTGTTTCTAAACATTCTGTTGAGGGAGCAATAAAAACGTTAATCAAGACATGGACTTCAGTATTTCAGATCAAGCAAAATCAGTCTGTTGATTTACAGATGTTTGAGACATGATGAATCAGAGCAGGAGGAAAAACAATTTTTAATTTGCAAATTGAAAATAAAAAATAATTCTGGGGGATTTAGAGAAACATTTAGCTCCCAAATTAGTCGATCATTTGAGGAAATTCTCTTATCAAGTAATTAAATTTTGGCTGCCTTTCAATAATAAAGTATTCCAAATCATTCTAGACGGAACAAATCCTCGCATGGTCGAGAGGACGGGTCTCCAGATCTGCGGAGACAGAAGTCTAATGGAGGCGACAAGGGGAGGGAGGACAAGGATACAGACTACAGGAGGAAGCAGGATGACTGGGGCAGGTTCTCCAACTCTCAGTCCAGACAGGACCGCGGTCCCCCTCAACCTCGCTCTGCATGGGGAGGTGCAGATGAAGGGAAGTCGAGTGAGTATTGAGTTTACATAGCACATAGCCTTATATACCAAGTCATACTTCTATCAGTCATATGCATGGAAGGAACTTTCAAAATGGCAAAAATGTGGCCTATGACTTGAAACACTTTTATCTGTTAAAATGTCTGAATTAATGATGAAAGCTTTGCCCTACAAAGTAAAAGTCTTTGGCTTCTTTTGCATTGTTTTCATCCTTTTGCCTCTGACCATTGACTTATTTTTCCTGCGGGAAAAAAATTGGGTGAAAATAAAAAATATTCTTCCTAAAAGTGCAATAACAATTTGTTTGATTACAGGACGTGATCATCACCCGAACTGTCCACCACCTATCCCACCCCAACAGGCTCAGTCAGCCCCGCCCCCGAGGAGCAACTACACCTCCTTGAAGCGCAGTGCATCTAACAACTCTACAAGCTCTGCGGTCTCCTCGGAGAGGAAGAGTGACTCCCCTAAGGAGCCTGTCATCCATGAGAAACAAACCAGTCAGAGGAAGGAGCCTACTCGGGTAAGAATAAAATTGTAGACTTGTGTGATTATCAAATTGGGATATCTTGTTTCGTAAATTAATGGGTTTTATGATTTAGCTTTCAGTCTTTCTAACCCTTCCAAATTAATCCGTTAACTTCCTTACATTTGTAAACAAGATTGTAAAATCTGAAATTTATCATTGCTTTAAAATCATTTCTCAATATTGATTTATTTTTTACACTTTGACTTTTATGTTTTGCAGGATACAGTTAAAAAGGAGCCACAAAGGGAAGTTGTGAATGTCTCTGAAACTCTAAGAACTGAATCTGTGTGGAGTAGAAGACAGAATGACCGGTATGCATATCTGAGTTCATATTGTTTGAAATTCATTCTCTCCGATTCCTTGTCTCTACATAACAATTCACACCTCTGTTGATTGATGCTGTTCTTAAAGCACTAAATATTTCTGTTGAATCTCCAATAGTTAAAGCATTTATTTCCTGCCTTCATCTTGAATTTTTAGCTCATCTGGCCTGTAAGGCCCGATGGGCTTATGGCATGGTGTCCGGCGTCCGTCCGTCCATCCGTCCGTCCATCCGTCCGTAAACTTTGTGGAATTTCGACTTCTTCTCCAGAACCATAAGGCCTAAAAAGCTTAAACTTTGTGTACAGACTCCTTGGCTAGTGAGGATTATAAATTGTAGCTTTGGTGGCCCTGTGACCCCTAATAAGGGCCACAGGGGCCACGCCCTAAAAAACTATTTTCATCTTCTTCTCCAGAACCATAAGGCCTAGAAAGCTGAAACTTTGTGTACAGACTCCTTGGCTAGTGAGGATTATAAATTGTAGCTTTAGTGGCCCTGTGACCCCTAAAAAGGGCCACAGGGGCCACGCCCTAAAAACCTATTTTTATCTTCTTCTCCAGAACCATAAGGCCTAGAAAGCTGAAACTTTGTGTACAGACTCCTTGGCTAGTGAGGATTATAAATTGTAGCTTTGGTGGCCCTGTGACCCCTAAAAAGGGCCACAGGGGCCACGCCCTAAAAACCTATTTTTATCTTCTTCTCCAGAACCATAAGGCCTAGAAAGCTGAAACTTTGTGTACAGACTCCTTGGCTAGTGAGGATTATAAATTGTAGCTTTGGTGGCCCTGTGACCCCTAATAAGGGCCACAGGGGCCACGCCCTAAAAACCTATTTTCATATTCTTCTCCAGAACCATGAGGCCAAGAAAGCTGAAAGTTTGTGTACAGACTCCTTGATTATTGAGGATTATGAATTGTAGGTTTGGTGACCCTGTTGCCCCAATGAAGTATAAGGCCTAGAAAACTGAAACTTGTCGCCTATATACTTTATTTTAATGATTGGTGACCCTTTGGCCTCTACAAAGGGGGAATCACATTTGCCACACTCAACAGCATATATTGTAATTGTCAATGAAGCCTGATGAGCTACAGAGCCAATGGCTCTATTTTTCTAACTCCATTCATTTATATAATTTTTTTATTTGACAGAAATGCTCTGAAGGAGAAACAAGAGAACGCTTCTGCAGAGGCCCACAGTGACCAGAGGGATGACAAGAAAGACAAGTCTCACACAGACAAGGATGGGTTTGAGGACAAGCCTCAGGAGCGTCATGATAGAAACCAGACGAAGGATCGTCCACCAGCCAAGAAGAAAAAGGAGGAGCCGTATGTTGATAGATTTGAGAGGGACCGCGATCGTGATAGGGGTGACAGGGATAGAACAAGAAGTGTCCCTGGACGTGGACGCGAGTTTGTGCGCGGTAGAGGCCGAAGTCGTGCACGTGGTGCCAGAGGTGGACTTGGTCAGACAAGAGGTCGAGGGAGAGGAGACTATCATAGTATGGACAAACCTTTCAGCAGAGGACCCAGGCAGGATAAGGGTCAAAGCTTTGGTCACTGGAAGGACCGGCAGGACGAACCTGACCAAGTGGAAGGTGAGGATGTTGACACATCGAAGCGGCGGAGAGGTCGTGATGAGGAAAGTGATGTTTCTGTAGACGAAACTAGCGGCACATTCAGTGAAAGCTCAAGTGAGAGAGCATCTGAAGCGAGGGACGTGTCCCAAGGTAAAGACAAAGAGAACAAAGACGTGAAGCTGACGAAAGAAACTAAAGAGGAAATTAACAACACTCAGAAGTCTGCAAGTCAGCAGAGAGATCGTGGTCATCCTCGAGAGGATAGGGGGAGACAGAGAGGCAATCCATGGCAGAGAGACAGACGCTATGAGAATGAACGTCCTCATCCCAAATCGTTTGGCGAGTTCAGTGAACATGACGACGAAGGCAAGGACAGAGGTGGCGGTGGTGGTGGAGGATACAGAGGAGGAGCCAGTGGGAACTCCGGAGGCTTCATGCCACGAGGGGAGCCATCCAGACGAGGCAGAGGTGAGTGGTCTAGCTACTTCAATAAGTAGACATATTGTTAAGACGTAAAACGTGCAACATTTATTGATTGATAACAAAGATTGAAATTCCGAAGAATGTTAGACATCTATTCAATCTCCTTCAATCTTTAAATGCTATTATTTTTTTAAGAAGCAAGTGAAATAATTCATCCTTGCCGCAGAAAACCATTTCAGCTTAAAACTTTCTCTAATACATATAAATACCAATTATCAAAATAACAATGTCTAATTGTCTAAATAATCTGTAATAATTACCTGTACAGGTGGGAGCCAGGGAGCCCAGAGAGGAGGCGGAGGTGGCGGCGGCAGAGGAGGAGGGGGGCGAGGGAGATACTTCTCTGCCCCTCCCCAGAGAGGGGGTGGCTTTGGACGACCCCCAATGGCTAATGGAGACCGAAGAGATTATAATGATTCTGGACCCCCAAACAGGTATGATAGTTGTCATCTTAATGTTCTCTAATATTGGACTGAATATAACAATTAAGTTTGTGGGGTACTCCTTTGATGGCTTTTACTACCAAGAATAAACTGACAGTCAATCAAGAATATGATAAAATTGTCTTAAAGTCGTTAACAGATTATTAAGGAAATGACACTCAACCTCTTGAGATAGGTTTGCAAATGTTGATGTACAATACATGTTTCAAGAAACATTTGATGTTTCAACATTATCTATAACGAAGAGAAATATATCCAGACAACTTCTTTATGTGTGGTATGGGACATTTCTGATTGGGAACTACTCCTTTGCATACCATGAATAAAGAAGTTGTCATCCATATATTCCTCTTCATTATCTTCATTCCAAATTGTAATATGCCTCCCTAAGAAACTTATCATTATGTGTCCCCAGGCGTGACAGAAGACAGGAGAGGAACCCCCCACCCCCCAGGTTTGCTCGGAGAGGAGGCATGAGTGCGGAGAGAGGGAGGGGATATGAACACCGAGGTGGTCGAGGGGGACGATCAAAAGGGAGAGGGGGCAGTGCACCGCCCCCGAGTAATTCCAAAAAACCTCCACTGTTGAAACAAGCTTCTAATGAAGGAGAGGAGTGGGAAACTGCTTCTGAAAGTAGTGATGTGCTTGAAAAAAAGGATCCAAAAAACGAGATCAGAGACGCTAATAAAGATAAGCGCGATCAACCCTCGAAAAAAAGTTTTTCTGGTCAGCGGCCTTTAAATGACCGCCAAAACCGTCGTGTAAATAATAGTGTTGATTCTAGGAAATCAAATAGCATGGAGAGAAAGAATTCCCATAAGGAAAGGTCCCCAAACTCGACAAAAAACGGGGCAGGTCCGGCCAACTCTGTACCAAAAGCCAAGGCAACTGTTAATGTGAACCATAAGGAGAATGTGAAAACTGTGTACCGGGTGGATGGTATTGTGCCAAACGATCCAACAGCTATTAACAACGCTATTAACAGTATGAACAACAGGTATGTTTCAAAATTGGTTATATAATTACTGAAAATTTGTTTTGCCGGCTTAAAAAGTTATGATTATGTCAAACTAAATATTGTGAACAAATATTTTACATTCACATTTCAAATTAAAGCAGTTTCTAATTTCCTATTTATCCTTGCTAGAATATTCCACTTTTTATTCAATCGCAATGTAAGAACATTCTGAGTGAAGATATATTGAACAATAGTTTTTTCATGATCATTTTGACCTTAATTACATCACAAATTAATATTTTGATTTTACCAACCCAGAAATAAGAACATTGGGAGGAAGTCGGACCTGTCAGACGTTTCAAAACCTTTAAAGAATGAAAAAGAGAAGAAAGACGCCTTGGCTAACATAGACATCAACAATTATGCAAGTAAGTAACCAGTCAGGTATTTTATCTGCACAATATCTAATATTAAACAATTATCAATTAAAGCTGATTGATCTAATGATTTGTCGATCTTTGACGTCCCACTTGTCTAAGGTTGACAAATCAAGGTAGGCCAAACAGATGCATAGTGCATTCATGATAAAGAATCTTATTATCATTTACCACTATACCTACTTACAATAACAAATTTACTGAAATTACCCTTTATTTGAATTGGTTATAAATGAATCTGAGGGATTATCTTCAAAGATTTGCATGAGACCTCGCTTGCAGTGATGAATTTACATCTGTCAATCCACTGACAACTTATGTTGGGCTGATTACATACTTTAAAGACCTGAGCAAGCTTTGATCCCTAAAAGATGTATTAAATTTTAAAATTACTTTTATTTTTATTTAATTAATATTAACAGAGACAATTATTGATTAATTAATACCTGCCACTAGACTATTACTGTATCTCGATCCTCCTAGTTATGTAAGGTTACGCAGCTTATCATATTATTTCAATGAACAGATACAAGATAAGGCAATGTAGGTCATAGAATTATGAAGCATATTAACTAATGATAGATTAAAAGGATGAGAAATTTTTCTATATTAACTGAATTTGAAACTAGGTTTGAGGTTTCTGAGAATATCATTATTGCGGAAGTGAATTTGAGAAATGTAGCTTGCAGTGAAGAATACAAACATCTGTCAATCCACTGACAATGTTGGAATGATTACAAAATTTATTTACAGAGCAAGCACATTTAACTCATTCAACGCTCATACATCAAAGTCAAAATAATATAAAACCAACTTTGGAGTCGATTCCAAAAGTTGTAAAGTAATAATGTATGATATTTTTAGTATCTCTATCAACCAACTTGTCCAAGTACCCCTGTACATGATTTACACTAACCAATTCAGTCACTGTCAAAATATCTACAAGTGCATTATTTTTGTTCAGGTGTGGTGGTTATTGATGACCAACCTGAAGTGACGATAGATGATCCAAATTTCCTGTTTGAAAACAATGAGGGCTTCCAGGAGGTTACATCAAAGAAAGCCAAAATAAAACAAAAACAGGAAGCAGAGATGAAGAAAATGTCTGAGACACATAAGAAGAAAGATCCATCGTCAAAGGTAATGACAAATTTGAAAAGATAACCAACATCACAAAATCATCTAAGGCACTAATTGAGCAAGATGCTGCATACAGAAATCTTTAAGAAAAATAATGAGTTTGAAACTAGATACATTCTTTACATTTACTGGAGTTTTCATGATATTTCTAATGATAAGTTACAAGACTAAATGAATGTTCTAAATATCGTTTTCTAGTCTGATAGAGAAGTACCTCCTTTTGCAGGTTATTGCAAAGCCCAAAGGGCTAGAACGGGCAAGATTCAGCAAAATGAACAGACTGCCACCACGCTTTGCTAAGCAAAAGGAACAAAGGGAGAAGGAAAAGGAAGCAAACCTGGATATCATGCCAAAAATAGAGCAGTGGGACAACGACTTGGCAAACAACATCCCTGCTCCAGCAAATCTTGCAAATGGTGATGTCAACAGTGAGTCATGATTGTAAAGTATTCAAAACAGCATGAAACAGCATTAACAATTCTGATTGTAACAAATGAAGTTATTAATGCCCAGGGATAAATGAATTGCACTTCAGAACTTTTAGACAAAATATTGAGTTTTGAACTTTTAAAAGGAGCTTCATATAAGAAAGAGTATTCATGATGCTATTTGTATTTAAACAAGATCCATATTCAAAGTGCGTATAAAATCAGTTAGCATGTAAACGCACAATCTAACCTTCAATTTCCAGACTCTGCAACAAAGCAAGTTCAGCAACAACCAGCACCTCAACAACAGCAACAGCAGCAACAATCACAATCACAACCACAAACCCAACAACAGCAAGCCCAACAACAGCAAGCCCAACAACAACAACAACAACAGATGAGTGGTATACCATCTCAAAAGATGTCTCTACAGAACGCTGTGACTTCGCTGTCAATGACTCCAGCCCCCATCCCGACCGTCAGCGCATGGACGAAACCAATCAACTTCTCAATGAACCTTGCCGCTCAGACCCCGGTCGTACTGGACAACAAGATGGATAAGGGAGATCAGCACGACAGTGGAATAGATGTAAGTGACCAGCCTAATTCCACTGCATCATCCACACGGAGCTCCCCAAGTGCAGAAAACAAGCATAAGGATGAATCTAAGGTATAGAAATTCCTGTGATAGGGTGGGCCGCTCGGTCGATCTGCTCGGCTTGTCAACAGTGTCGTTCTCCCAGTCTAGCTAGCAAGTCAACACGTTTTCAGTTCTAGTCTCTTGTCGTTTTGTTTAACCCTTCACCTTCTGAATGACTAGTTTGAAACCTTTTTCAAATATCAGATTTTAAGTATTAACATAAATTGATTTACCAATGGCCAGCCCGCAATTCAAGTTTTTCTCCCTTCTCACTGGTAAAGGGTTAACTTTAAAATTCTGCATGAGAATCAGTCAAAGCAATATTTTATAATCTGCATGCCACTTCAGCAAATAGTATCCGTAGTATTCGTGTTTAGGTTTCTGGGAAAGTAGTTTTTCTTAGGCTAGCATGATTGTTGTAGATTTTTTTAGCATATTTGAATTTAAAGCCAAGTTGTTTGGTTTTGTAATAGTTTCTTTGATTTAAAATCCTTTTCATCAGACCCTTTTATTTCTGTCAAATTTTAATTTTTGATTTTTTGAAATCATTACTTGCTTTGATTTGATCATTAGAACATCTTTCCTTATTGCTTGATGGAATATTTGCTTCTTTCTAGTGTAAAGAAATGTCAAAATGGATACATTTGTAGAGTATTTACAATTCCACCCCCTCATTTTCACATTTCATTGTCAAACTTTTGAACATTTTCAAACTATTTCTTTTGATATTCTAGCTACATTAACAAGATAGCTTATGTTTTTCTTTTTGTTTAAAGGAGAAATTGTTGGAAGAGAAAATAAACAAGGAACTTGAAGAGTCTGCTAGTTTTGAATCCCCAAAACCACAGCCACAAAGACAACCTAAGGTAATTATCTTGCAACAGGAACTTTGCTGAATACGGTTGAAAAAAGATGCTCGCAGAAATGGCATCAATATTTCTTATTGCCTACAAATAGTCTTATTTTGCAACTCGACCAGTTTTCAAAAATATTTTAGGAAATATCCTCAAATTTAACATGTTACAGCTTTGTTTTTACAAGATAGCCAATGAGCATCTATGCATTTGAATAATACTGCTAGGATAATTCTAGGTATTCTATGTCTTAGTGTAACTGTTTGCTTGCAGTGATGATTTTAAATTATCTGTCAATCCACTGACAACTTATGTTGGGCTGATTACCATATAAACAATACTGAGCAAGCCTTCTCAATGACCATTGCTGATGACAAAATATATAAAATTTATTCTCTACAGCCAAAAATGAACAAAACGAATCTTGTTTTCAGCCAAGTCGAAGTGAGAAGACTGGCGTCAAAGAATCCCTGAACAGGATTGACAGTAACAAGGCTGTGAAGAAACCTGAAACTATGAAGGAAAAGAAACCTGATCCTATACAGATGCCTCCAAGTATCAAGGACAGTTTCTTCAAGGTAATTCATCAACCTGTCCAGTCATCAGCCTACAGATATGACCTGCTGAGTCAAGGGACTCGCTACCACAAGGTTTTGCAAGTCCTGGCAGATTTAAATGAGTCCTTTGATAAGTAGCATAGTACCACGAAAAGAAATTTGAATCCTATTACTCACAACTTAAGTTTTTATGGGTCGCTTCTAAAATTTATGAGTATTTGATACAAGACTTTTGGTTAAATGTATTCCTGCACTGTCCCAGAAGAAAATCTATATTTCCCACATTTTCCTTCTCTAACTGGCAGAGTAAATGAAATCATATTTTGATTAAGGATCTGAATAAATGATGATCTCAGGAAATAATGTTGCATTAGTTGCAGAAGTGTCAGTTCCCTTTTTGTTTGCAAATCATTGTTTTATTGATAAACAAGGTTACAGATGTGTGTATATGAGAAGTACTCTAGAACCAAACTTTACATGATTCAGGGTGATGACACAGAGCTGAAACTAGAGTTTGAGTTTGATGAAGCTCTGAACACGTACCAGGCTGAACCACAGCAACAGGAGAAAGCCGAGATCATTGAACCTCCTAAGACAGTGGCCATTTCGAGTGACGTTGTTTCCACAAACGGACTTGGCATCAACTCGCCCACCTCACATGCTACTCAGGACCTTAACCTAAAGATAGCGTCTGTGAAGAGTGTGTGGGAGATGCCCAACAGTCCCTTTGATCAGCAATCGTAAGTTTAAGACTATGTAATCTTTTAAATGTTGCTATTGATCATGATAAACATGTAATCAATCTTGTTCAGTGACATATTTTTATTAAAACATTTACTTGTTGTCGCATGATATAAACTTTCTAACACATCCCCTAATCATGTCTTACATTTAAGCAGAGTTTTCATCTAGAGCTCTGCACATTTGTTAAAGAATAACTTTGAAATTTACATGTCTGTTTAACCTTTTCACCCCTATAAGACAAAAATAAGAAACCGAGAACCTTTATTACTGTTAGTTACTAGGTTTGAAATTGATCTTTTCAATTTTGATTTCAGAATACTGGTCTTTGATTTTCTCTACCAGTTTAAATAGGAAAAAGTTGACAACTATAACTTATTTTCATTGTAAAAAAAGTTATGACATGAATTCTGAATACATCTCTTTTTCAGGATATCGAGTGGTGGCTCACTGGCAAATTCGATGTCTACAAACAGTGACAGTGTGACGGGAACTAACACGTTCCCCACATTTTCATCAGAGGTGGAGACGATAGTGTCTGCCACATCCTCTGGTCTCGACACCGTTGGTCTGAATGAGAACAACAGCAACCTGTCTCCTGGACCCAACACACTGTCACCACGGACACAGGACATCCAGGTGTTTGTACCGGAGGTGATCGACAAGATTCAAATGGTGGAACCATCCAATGTGTGCAAGGTAAGCATTGCGTAGATGCTGTAGATTGTTTGTAGAAAGTGCTAACTGCAATCTACTTTTAACAAGCTGCTATCATCGGTTATTACATCATCATCCCACACCTATTTTGTGTAGTGCAAGTGCATAAATCGACCATTTCCTGTCCCCATTTTATTGGTCACAGGTCAGATCAAAATTTGCCAAAGGTCAGCTGAGGGCCACCTCAGTCAGTAATTCCCTATATGTAATGACGGATCATAACAGCTTGTTCAAACAGATTGTGCTTCTTGAAAAGCTACTGGCCCTTGTGCTGTCAAAGCATTTAGAACACACTAAGTTTAGCTCATTACATTGCCCATTTACCTTCAAACTTGTGACAAATTAAACTTAACCTGAAATCGACTGCTGATAAACCAATTTGCTTTAAGTTTGTATTGAAATTAAATGGAAACACTTGCTACCTAAAGTTCCATGAAACTAGCCAATATGATGAGATGTAAGTGAGCATGTAATGTAATCCTAATCTCTAGGCACAACCTGGTCTGGGTGTCTTGCAGGTCAAACCTCAACAGTTTCAGCCTCACGGTATTGGTGCCAGCTGTGGCGGCAACATGACCGGCTCCAGTCAGCAGGCCTCAAATGTACTACAGAACATGTCTGCTGTACCCAGCCCCCCGGTCGTACTGCCCAATCAGCACCCCTTCCAGCCCATGCTGGGGTCACAGCTCCTGGCACAGGAGCCAAGCAGGGTATGTACAGACTCTGTTGTATTTGGTGATAAGCAGGAAGGGATCTTCCTGATATTGAAAACTTATATCTTACATGGCTTCCCTGAGAGAAAAATAATTGTGAACAATAGTATACACCCTTTAGAAAACAGAAAAAAATTATTAGGGCGATAAGCGTTATGACACAAACCAATAGAAGGGGCAAGATTTTGATGATTAATCAATGAAACAATGTTAAGATTTAAACCATTTATGAATAGGATTCCAAGAGTTTTCTACTTGTGCTATACTGTATTGTATCAAGTTAACTGTGTTTAGATTACTTCAAACTTTATGACCTGTATCACTGCCTGAACAAACTGATTTTCCTGTTTCAGTTCACACAACCCAACTATGGGTTCAGCCTGTCCCAGCCCCAAGCTCAGATAGGCCAAGGTTCCCTAACCCAGCCGAGTCTGTTTCTGCCGTCGACGCCCACCCAGCCTGACCTGTTCCAGTCGCAACTGACAGCGTTCCCACGGAACCAGCCGTACGGACAGACAGCTCAACAGAACACCATCATGGTGTCCTCCGCTACCTCCTCCCTCATGTCAACAACCATCAAACCACCAACACAGAACGCATACAGTGAGTAGCACTGCATCTTGAAGGTCTTATCAGCATTGATTGTACATGTTCAATCTAAAGCTTAAAATATTTTTCCTTGCAAGTATTTGGCACTTGATTGCAAACTTTTATAGTGTTTTGAAGAAAGAGCTAAAAAGTCATCAAGGTGGTTTGTTATTCTAGCAACAATCATGTACGAAGGCCTGCATAAACCTAAATACAATGTACATATGCTTCTGCTCGTATCCAAGTGTTATAAAAGAAATATCAACTTATCAAAATTATTAATGCTTTTCAATTGCTTGGTACTTGATGCAATATTAGTTGTTAGTCAAAGTGACTATCTACATCTGTGTTTACGTCTTACAGCAGGTCAGCTACAGAAGAACCTGCAGAGCATGGGTCCGAGCTCTCTACAGTTCAGTCAGAACCTGAACAGTTCCTCCCTTCAGCCCTCCCAGATGTTTATCCAGTACGACCCTAGTCAGCTCTTCAGCACCAACCCACTGCTCGGCACCACACAAAATGCTCAGAATGTCAACAGCTCGCAGATTCTCAACTCTCAGCTCATTCAGCAGAGGTAAATATTGCTTGGTCTTTTCCTATCATTGTAGGATGCTTTGCCTACTACATGTATTAGGCCATGTTTCTAAACATGCTTTGTGCGATATTGTACAATGCTCAGTACATATTTTACACCTTGTCCGTCCCTGTCAAGGTTTAATCCAATTGTTTGTAGTAAAACACTTTTAAAAATTAGAAATAAATGATTTGCTTTGTGAAGTTACTTATACAAGCAATATCGCTTAATTTAGAAGGAATCATGTCATTTTGGTATTAGTCAGGAGTTTGCTGTAGGATACAACTGTTGAAGTGAAATATGTTAAATTGTGCTAAACGAACATGTTTATTTCAGAAATGCAGTGCAGAATGTGCAGCAAGTGCAGCCCACGTCCTCATTCTTTCAGCAGACACAACCCTCACTGCAGCAGAACTTCTTTGCTCAGCAACAAACCTCTGCACTACAGGTAACTTAACATAATAATTCTTGCAAGGGATTCAGTTCCTCTGTTAAAGGCCCATGCTGGGATCTGTTCTTTCCTCCAGTCAAGTATGTGAAAGCATAGCATTTTCAAAACTTATTCCATGAAAGTGTAATTGATACGACGATCCAAATTTTCCTTAGTTATTCAAGTTCTCTTTGTTTGTTCAAGGTTTGTTTGTTCTATGGATTAACCCTTTATGTAACCAAGTTCATGTGTATTATTCCATTGATATGCTGCATCCCAGTATTAGCAAGAACAAGTAAGACTAATACATCCCGTATTGTTAATGTCCCAGGGAGCTCTACAGCAGGCTGCCCCAGGCCAGCAGTTCTCGATGCAGACGTTTGGGAACCAGGCGGCAGGACTGGGCCTCACCTTGACACCCCCTGGTCACACTCACTCTCACTCTCACTCTCACTCCCACTCACACGGCCAGGGACTGAGTCTCAACCCCCAGCAGCCCAGCAAGAGCACCCAGCAGTACACCAACCCTGCCGTCTTGCAGCAGCAGTCCCCCCAGAGCACTCCGGTAATATCTCTTATGGATTTTCCTTGTAGCAGTTAAAGTTTGATCAATTTTGCTGTTTTGTTCAGTTCTTTACTGGTGGGGGAAAAAAAGTTTATAAATAAAGCTTCATCTGGTTGTCAAGAAATATATTAATCATTATTTAAGAAAAAATTACATATCCCTAATAAATTTTGTCCGGTATATTTGCTGCTTACCTCAATCTTTTCGATTTTGACAAGATTCAGAAGAGCCAGTTGTTGCATTTATGCACTGCCAAGCTTCAGATTTTATTGGACTCTAGATGGAATGAAAAAGATATTTGGAAACAAATTCAAATAAAGTTTGCTTTCAGTTTCTCTTGCTTTTAGTGAATACCTTTTTATGGTGTTTCCCTTTATTATTTGGTCAAGAAATTATTGAGAATCACCCCATCGAAATATGTTAGTTAGTTGAATTGCAATTTAAACCAACCGTCTTGCTTCCAGATGAAATCTCCGCCTCACAGTTTGTCTGGGGGCAGTCTGTTGAACAACTCTTCCCAGTCCCAGAGCTCGAACACGAAGCACTTCAGTCAGCAGATGACTAACAGGACAGCGGGACAGAGATTCCCCAGTGTACAGCAGTACCAGAAGTTCAACACTCAGTTCCTCGGACAACCCATGCAGACTCAAGGTACTCATCATGTTCTTTCTCAGATTTTGGTTTGCTGATCTAGTTTGTGCTGGACATATTGAGAACAGCTGTCAGTTTCATTGGGGATACAGCTGATTCTTAGCCAATTGACAATAATGTGATATCAGAATGTATACATTTAAATCATGTGGATTTTCCCTTTACAATAGGCACATGCTCTTCAGAATATGGTTTTAAATTGTAATCAAGTATCTAAATTCAAATGCTTGGATTATCAAAGTATGTTTAAAGAGGTAAATATAAATATATCAATAAGAACATTTCTATAACATCTTTATTTTTGGGTTATGA
This sequence comes from Steromphala cineraria, assembly GCA_916613615.1. Taxonomy (NCBI): domain Eukaryota; kingdom Metazoa; phylum Mollusca; class Gastropoda; order Trochida; family Trochidae; genus Steromphala; species Steromphala cineraria. The sequence continues at coordinate 12,422,599 of OU744735.1, forward strand.
TCAATATATGTATATCAATAGTTGCATCCTATAGATGAAGAATTTCTCATAAGATAATATTTGATCTTTCTTAAGGGATGGATTAAAATCATGTCATTTCTTCTTAATCATTATGTTTCTTTTTCTTGGATACATACATGATTTTGCAGGTACATACTTGTGTTTGAACAGTAAGAGTCAAGGTTGTTATCTTATGTTTGTTGGACTTGATCTACAAGTTTGTTTTCTAACATATCATCCCCACTTCCCTTGCAGCTGCTCCAGTTGTGCGACACCAGATGATGGTTGGGAACCTAGTGCGGCAGAACGCCCCTCCACCCCAACAGCGACCATCATACCCCAACCCTATCCAGCGACCTGCTGTTCAGATTCAAGTTCAGAATCAACAGCAACAACAACTGCAGCAACAGCAGCAGCAACACAGTGCACGGCACTCAAATCAGTCTCCTTCCCTGAAAGCCCAGCAAGCCAAACAGAGGCAAGAAGCGCTCGCTCTGGCGCAAAACTTCCTCAACCCTCAGAACAAGCAAACAGTCAAGTCTGCGGCAAAGCCTGAAGGTGTGGCGGACACCTCAGCTTCTGCAACAACTTCAACCGAAACAAAACCAGCAGAGTCTGCCCAGGAGAAGAAATAACATGGGAGCTGATCAGTGATTTCTGTACACCGTAATCATGTTTGCTGATAAATTCAAAATTTTATGTGATTTTATTTTCAATTGACAGTGTGACGAAACTTTGAACTTGTTTACAAATTCGTAACCACTAGAAACTGTTGTGTAGTGTTTCCAACAAATGTTACTGTGACAAACATTTCTGTTTAGCAGTTGCATCATGTGACTTTTAGAACTTGTTGATTCATATTCTGTGTGACTTTTTCAAGGAAGTGTTAAATAAGACATAATGTGAGTGGATCTGCCCTTCAAACCATACTAGTGAAGTCTGTGCACTATCAGAAGAATCCTAAACTACAGGAGCTGGCACTTAACAGAGGACAACCAAGATGTCAAACTTGCGTTCGAAGCTCAAGAACTGTGACACAGACATTGTGTAATGAGGTCATGCATTACTGCAGTGTCTTGATTGAAGGGAATCTCAGGTGGTGTGGATATTGAGCGGTAGAGCCTGTAGTTACCCGTATGTGGTGGTGGTAGTACGTATTGGGCAAGGTGGTGTGAGTTTTCTTGGTAAAGTTGTCATTGCATCAGCTGCCTTCCACTGAAAGACTTTGGTATTAGATGGGCAGGCTGTGCTTATCAGATCATAGTTGGCATTAAGCTGGGACATTACATGTGTAGGCTTAAATCTGGCTTTGTGCCCCTCAAACCCGGCACCTTCTTCCTGAAACAGTTTCTTAAGCCGGGCTCTCTAGTATGGTGGTTAACATGTTAAAGTATTCAATTTGAAGATGTTACTTTATGTAGATGGTGAGGCGTGATGCCAGATTGCGAAGAGAAAGATGGTGGTGGCTCGAGAGTTTGTTGATGAAACAAATATTTGAGTCGCCCTGGTCCATATATGATGTTTACCAAAATGGCGAAAAATGGTTTTATTGGTGTGAATTGGTGAAACTAATTACACAATATTTGCAAAGGAAATTCCTGCAAGTTACGATGGTGCCCCCAAGGTATTTATTTGACAAGTTGCACTGCCCCTGCAACCTTGTTTACTAACCAACTACTACACCCCTCGAGTGAAGGGGAAAGACGCATGTTGGAGTCCACACAACCCAGTGCCCCGGGTCAGTGGACTCGATGTGCGTCACTCTGCTCCTCTGTAGCTGTGACCTGTCTATTAGATGTTCTTTCACTGTTTTATCTTTAATTTATAGCAAATTGTGTTGAGCATGGTACAAATGAACGAATGTGGGATATGTCTGAATGAATCCATGTGTGAGCGAGCGAACGATCGAACGTGCAGTATCAGAGTCGACGAATGATCGAGTCTGAAGATGGTCGGATGTCCTGACTGTTGTATTTAGCCTTGGTCAAGTTGGTGAATGTCCCTCATTTGTTGTCCAGAGTACATCTCAACACTTTGAAACAGGAACTTTCAAAGCTCGGGAGACTGACTTGCTCTACCAGCTTTGAAACTTTTTTAATGGGTCTGAAAAGATAATCATTTGTATGTTTGTGTATGTATGTTCAGATATATGCTGCTACAAATTACAGCTGTATGTAGCCAATTGAAAAGAATAAAAATGCTTGTACATTTATAAACGTGGTTGTCTTGACTGATCCTTTTTATGACTGCAATGAACTCGGTACAATTAACTGTTTTCATTAGATAATTTCATAAATATGGTAAATATCGGTAAAGGTTGAGGACTTTCAAGGTGATTTGTTTTTAGGTGCAGTAATTCTTCACCAAATGTGATGCTTTCTACATAGCGATAATTGGAAGACTTTGGAATTCTGCTTTATAATCATTTGAAGTAATTAAAAAAAAGAAGAATTTTTAACAGGTTTGTACAAGCGCATTCAGAGGCCTCTGTTCTATTACACCAAAATCTGTGGTTTCTTGCGGAGTTGCGGTTTCCCCTGGCAGAAAAAAAATGCACCACACTCCATTTGAATTTCCTTATCAAATGACAACACTTCTCGCATGGAAAGGGTGGTTCATATTACAATGCTTTAGCCATGATTCAGTAGCCAAAATGATTAGCAGCCCCGTCTAAGGACGGCTGCTTTAAGTTTTTGTGCAGTTTCTGCCGCCGGGTCCGCGCTCATGCTATAACTTTTATCTTCTAAGCTTTCCAGAACTTGTATTCATAAATTACTGCTTATACCTCGGGGGAACGATTTTGACATATTCACTTTCAAGGTCAAAGGTCAAAGTCAGGAGCTATAAAATCACTAAAAAATTCCTTGTAAACGCGATAACTAGAAAAGTTTTTGTGCTATGAAGCTCTAACTGGTATGTATCATCCTTGGAAGAGTAAAAAATTTTGAAAAGGTTTTCGCTACAATCTGTCCAAGGTCAAGGTTACAGCAAGGTCACTACTTTAGCATGGTTTTGCGAAAATGCTTTATTTTAACAATGAACACTTTCAATCAATAGATGATTGTTATCCTCAATGAAAAGTGTTCATTGATTGTGTAACCTTGAAGGTAAAAGGTCAAGGTCATGAGATTTGTGTTATTGCAATGTGCAACTAATTTGGATATACCTTAATCCCATTTCAGAACTCATGAACATGTATAAGTGTTTACACCTCTGGGGAATTACAATGACATGTTCACTTTCAAGGTCAAAAGGTCAAGGTCACAGCAAGGTCAACATATATTGAGAAAATGGATTATTTTAACTTTTAACACTTTAATTCGTTACATTAATGTTATATTCAATGAAATGTATTCATTGATTGCATGACCTTGAGTGTCAAGTCAAGGTCACAAGAAAATGCCTAATATGCTGAGGCTTGTAGAAGGCGGAACAGGGTACGGCGAAACCCCCAAGTTTCGGGTCTGCTCTGCTTTTGCGGTGTCCCGCAAACGCTTATCTAGTTTTAGAACAGATTCGCTGATGGCACAACTTACTTAATTGCCTCTAATCAGGCACTTGTCCATAAAGACCCATAAAAGCTGATCGAAGATTTGAAAATTGAATTAGCTTGTACATTGGCGCAACACAAATTTCTAGTTACTCTTTTTATATCGATACATTCAGAAATCTTTGGTTTTTACAGCTTGATAATTTGATTGTCAACTTTGTCCATTGCCCTAGGTCTACATCTTCCTACGCATAGCTTAAAAACTGTCAGTTTTATGCCATGCTGCCAACCCTTGAGTTTTCTGTGCCTGCTCTCTAACTTTCTTTCTGATTGGACTATTGCTTTCTCTCATAGTAACTCGAGGACTGGAGGTTGCTTACAATCGCCTGTAGGGCACCTGATATAGCACAGAACACCCAGGGGTCGGCAGGAACTGACAGTTTGGAAACTGGCGTTTTAGGATTTGCATAGAAAGATGCTAGGTCTGTGACTTGGTGGCAAAGATTCATAGGTAAATCACTCTTCATCTCTAATTCTTAACCTTAGCCCAGATTTGTGTCATCAAAATTGTAAGAACCCTGGGTGTATCATTCTCTCTTAAGCAATGAACCAAATTGAAATTTGTTGTCGAATCTTAGCTCTTAGCTGATCAAGAATGTGAATGAAGAAAAAGCAACTCAGATGATTCAAATTCTAATGCATTTTAATATAAAATTCATGCTGATAAAATGATACTGTTTGTCAAATATGTAATCATACTTTTCTCCATAAATAAACTTATTATAAAGATCATTTAGCAGTGTGACTGTGTTTAAATCAATATAGTAACTGATAACAAAAGGTTCAAAAGCCCTGTAGCTTTCTCAGAATATTGGTAATCGATAATCAAATGTTTTTAAGTACATCGATTAGTTTCAAATGATCAGACAATTATGTATCGCACTGAACATGTTACATGGTAAGAAATGTTTGAAAGATTTGACAACACTGCCAATCTCGTTAAATCCAATCGGACAACGTCAAGGTTCTTTATAAATAGGGATACTTCAGCAAGGCAGATAACTCTTTTTAGCAACAAAGACCTACAATGAAAGAAATAAACATTACATTGTAAAGATGCACCAGGTTAGAGAAATACTGTTTTCAAACAAATAAAACTTTTAATACAAAAGTGAATTTTTTTTAACAAACATGTCGCACAAACAAAATTAATGTTATATTGCACCAGGCACTTTGCAGAAACATTATAGCTAATAATCATAAAGAATGAAATGCACATATCTTATCATTATAGTGGTGTTTGCTAAGCTGTACATAAAAGAGCATGTAAAAATAATTCATGTTGTGGAAGAACAATTTCCTCACTCTAAAAAAAAAAAAAGTCATGAGAAGATGACATATGCCACAGGCCCCCAATAAATCAGAATATCTATCTTAATATTATGTACTGTAAGATTCATAGAAGGGAAACCACCAATAATAAAATCTGAAGAAGTTTAATATCCTTGAAGGCACATGTACACATGCTTACAGATCGACATACCAGTTTTATTGAGCTAGTAATTATACTCTTGGTGATATCCACAAATAAAAATTCCATTTCCATGGACACCTCCAAATATAATAATCAACAGAAAAAAAGTACATATATATACATGGTGATTGATCCATATACCAATATTCAATAACACATACCTAGGTCTAAAGGTTTTTGAGTTTTGCTCTAGAAGCAAAATGATTACAGACCAACAGGGCGATGACTATATCCACCAGTATTACATACAAATGAGATTTAAAGTAAAGTTCAACAGATTGTCATGGTAACATACATAGACTTTGGGTCACCTTTACATAAACATACAGCATCCCTCGACAAAAGACTAGCTTTGGCAACAGGCACAACTGTACACTTAAACTGCTGGGCAAAATAAAGTACACTGTACTTATATACTACTAACGAGTAAATATTCACATATGTGGGAGGGGATATTTACTATTTATCATGGGTGGCAATTGATTTTGGTTTTACAATACAACAGGAGTGGTTTTTATGTCAATCAAATACAGATTGTTGTACGCTAGTCTCAACAAACACTTTCATACTGTCAATATATAATACAATTCATGGATATAAGGTAACATGGGCAGAAATATTTTCATAAATATTTATGAAAACAAAACATGCAAAACATCATAACAGTTTCTCACCAAAAAGTGGTACAAAATGAAAATCTGCCAGTACCTAACAATTGATTATTAGAACAGATACCAAAATTGCGATTTTGGGAGAACAAGATATTGTCGGAATGCACATGTTAGCATTTAGTCCTGTTGTAATCAAGTTCTTATTCCATAACTCTCGTGTTCCACTTCAAGATTCCAATAAAAAGATGTGAACGAAGGACTCTAATTTTCACCAAATATAATTCAGCTTTTAATACAAACCAAAATACTGCAAATGATAAAACATTAAAAATCTCACAAATCCATCCCAAAATGGAAAATATATGATAAAGGTACTTGTTTTCAATGAAAATCTGTAACAGTCATAGATGTTCTCAGAAGCTGAAATCAAATTTTAATTTCAACAATAAGTAGTTTTGAAACCTATTTAACGTTATCAATTCAAAACTGTTATTCTGACTGCTGTAGATAAGTTTTCAAAATGACGTTTGACTGATTGACGAATTACAATTATTTGTGAGGTTATGATCATAATCGCAACTTCATTCACTACTTTTGTACCTGTACAAAATCAATTAGCTTTAACATTTAGGATGCGTGGTATTATCAATATATCGGTATATTGCAATACAGGAACAACATGATACGAATCGGTACCGGGAATCCTCGTATTTAAGCCCTGGGCTTAATTTCGAATTTAACCCATTTCATATGAGAAATTTATTTTCTGAAATTAAGCCCTGGGCTTAATTTCGAAGGAGATCATGGGTTTTCTTGTTACTTTCAATCTAAGGTTTCCCTGTAGTAGTCGAGGATTTGTTTGTTAAGGACTCCACCTATATAATGCTGCAATGGCGAAGGAAAAAAGAGACTTATTTTTCTTTCAAAACTCGTTGATAACCAACATCAATGGTTTTACCCTATCAATTCCTGATTGTTTGTTATTAAACGTTTTTAAACTGTTATGTTTGGTGTCTAAAATGACACTTGAATTTGGAGACCAATGCATTGTCTACGTTTGAAACCCTATTGACTATCGTAGCTTAAAATAGGCAGAGTGATATCATCGAAATAATTGTTTTGGACATTTTGAAAGGGAGAAAATATCATATCAAATTTACGCCCATGGGCTTAAATTCGAAAATCAAAACTCGTTAATAAGCCCATGGGCTTAATAACGGCAGGGCTTAAATACGAGGATTCCCGGTACACACTTCTGAAAATATTCAATATATCGAACATGAACATTTGCTGAGAAACTGATTGACGAATTACAATTATTTGTGAGGTTATGATCATAATCGCAACTTCATTCACTACTTTTGTACCTGTACAAAATCAATTAGCTTTAACATTAAGGATGCGTGGTATTATCAATATATCGGTATATTGCAATACAGGAACAACATGATACGAATCGGTACCGGGAATCCTCGTATTTAAGCCCTGGGCTTAATTTCGAATTTAACCCATTTCATATGAGAAATTTATTTTCTGAAATTAAGCCCTGGGCTTAATTTCGAAGGAGATAAATAACAACAAAACTTAGGTTTTCTTGTTACTTTCAATCTAAGGTTTCCCTGTAGTAGTCGAGGATTTGTTTGTTAAGGACTCCACCTATATAATGCTGCAATGGCGAAGGAAAAAAGAGACTTATTTTTCTTTCAAAACTCGTTGATAACCAACATCAATGGTTTTACAATTCCTGATTGTTTGTTATTAAACGTTTTTAAACTGTTATGTTTGGTGTCTAAAATGACACTTGAATTTGGAGACCAATGCATTGTCTACGTTTGAAACCCTATTGACTATCGTAGCTTAAAATAGGCAGAGTGATATCATCGAAATAATTGTTTTGGACATTTTGAAAGGGAGAAAATATCATATCAAATTTACGCCCATGGGCTTAAATTCGAAAATCAAAACTCGTTAATAAGCCCATGGGCTTAATAACGGCAGGGCTTAATAACGGCAGGGCTTAAATACGAGGATTCCCGGTACACACTTCTGAAAATATTCAATATATCGAACATGAATATTTGCTGAGAAACAAAGAATAAATCAAAACAAATCAGACCAGAGTCTGTATTTTATGCTTGACAACAAGAAACAGACTAACATTTGATTTTCTATTTTTAAACAATTCATGTATTATTACAAAAATGAGTAATCTAGACTTGCTTGACGGCTGGATGGTAGAATACAAGAAACACAATCATGACTATGATTTCAAACACTGGCTCAACATCATGACTAGAGACATAATATGATCTAGGTGGGGTTTGGCTTAACAAATAATGTATACTTAAAGTCATATTTGGTCTTTTGGATCCCTCAACTCTACATGTTGAAAACAGAAAACAAAATTAGTTAATCTACACAATGATATCTTGGTATTGAAGTTCATCAATGAATGAAAGAAAGATCTATGAATATTGCAACATTTTTCATGAATATTTTTGTTCATTTGGCTCACATGACACAACAATCTGACAATGTTATATAATCATCTAGATAATACAAAGGTTACAAATGGATCTGTAAAAATGGTTACAGAAAATAGGAATTCAGATTATAAAGTCATTTCATAACATTACATTTCACATAGCACTTTCATACAACATGTGGTCCATTAGATTGCTAAGGTAACTGTCAAATAAACAGGTCACATTGTATAAGACTAATGATCAGTCTGATTAAAATCGACAATGCTCAGAGAAATAAAATCTTTAAAAAATTTTCTCTATTGGGATTGGAACTTAATCTAGCCATGATATCTTCTTCGCGGTCTGAATGCATCTACCTTTGCTGTGTGTTTCCGATGTAAGCTGATCTAGTCTATTGCAAGGACTCTGACAAAACTTTCAGTATAAAACTAAGGGCAGATAACTCCAGTGTACCATTCATGTTACATTATCACCGCTAAATGCTATTTAAACACGACTATTTGTTTAAATTGCTAATGCCTGGGTTTTGTCTGTGGTTAACTGGTTACAGCAACATGCGATTTGGTAGGCTGTATTCAGACCTTGTGGAGGAGAAGCTCATGGATAGAACATGTTTGATTCCTGGTAGCATAAATATCATGAATTTTTATTGCCAGAACACAGTTGATTTTAATCAGACTTGACTAATGATGAAGAGATAACTTTCTTGTGGAAAGTTTATATTTCCCTCTTCAGACCAGCCAAATTGATTAGTTTACATGGAGACAACTTTTAGACAATTAAAGACATCCTGACTTTTGTTATAACTTTGTCAGTAACTGATAAATTGGTATAATCAATTTGATCAGACCCAGTATCTCAATCAAATGATACTATGATTAATTGTATCCAATATTGAGACTAGAATATCAACAACTGATGCTCCATTCCCAGATTAACATTGAAACCAACATTAAGGCACAAACTGACTGATAATATACTTAGTGAGAAAAGGAAGACATCAAAGCCAACTGCACATCCTTTATATGTTTTATTTTCATTTACCCAAGCAGAAACGTTGTGGCTCATGAATACAGCGACAGCGAATTCCTGACCAACTGATTTGCTGTTTACTTCTAAGACCTTAGACATCCCATTTTTCAGACCATAGTAGACATCTCTTACACAGCATTTAACTACCTCCCAAAAAAAAAAAGAACTGAAAAGAACGAATGAATGTCTCTGCAATTGGTTGGACAAAGTGTTGTCTAAAAAAATTACTATCATCAGCATTTTAAATTTGCGCTCACCTCTCCTAATAAGGCAATAAAAATGTGCAAAATTTGAAAAGAATTGGAAAAATAGTTTTTGGGATTGGTCTGATGTGGAAAATGACAGAAAGAACAAAACAATTTAGTTAAAGGTAAATTATGGATTATCCCCTTTTTTGTTGGCCTGTACTGACTGTCACGATCAGAGTAACATAAAACATAGCTGATTATAATAAAAATACTTAAAACCCCACTCATTTGTGATAGATATTTTGTTACTAATACTCTTTTGTTATCAATACTTTTTTAATACTAACAAAAATACCTCTGCAATGTCTCACAATTTGAAAATTATTATTATATTCATAATTATAAATGGGACTGTGTATTACAAGTTATTACAACTTACTCGAATACAATTAAAATACATACAAAGTATGAAACATGTGCCTATAGAAGATCTAGTTAAAATGTCAATACCAATTGCATGCTCGAAGCGCTACATATTTCTTTTCTGGTGTAAGGGCAAACATCATTCATTTACCTTCTCAATTACTTTGATGTGAAATTGATGTTTTATTGACATACATAAACTTGGTCAATATTTTTCGGTAACATGAAAGTAGCCCATTGTTAATAAAAAGGTGCTTTAATTGCCCTACGACTATACTTTCCATAGAGGAAATTTTCCAAATCAGTTTTGAGCATCATGGGGTAGTGATATTACTCAAATGAACTCTGGCCATCAAAGTATATATATATATCAATCAGATCAGCTCTGAGCATCGCGGAGTAGTGATATCGCACACTGCACGGAGTCCTCGATGTTATCAAACACGTACACGCCCTCTCGACTAGCCATATCACTCAGATACATCCGCCCTCGATTGTAGTCCTGCAGCGCTGACTTCTCCAGCTGAAAGCGAAGCAAAAATATAATATTTCTTGTTCGTAAAGCAATAAATCTGCTTTAAATTCATCATTACTTTTTTAAGTCTAACAACAAGAATGTAGTTGATAAAAATTTGACAGGGTGAGGTCAAACATATTCCTACTGGCTTCGGAAGTAGGGATATCTCTTTGGCCGAACAAGCAGAGTGAAGGACTCTCAACCCGGAGGTCCCAGGTTAGAAATTCTGCTGGACATGATTGAATACATTGGATTTTCTTTCCTGCTACAAAAACAATAGTTTTGTATACAAAAACAATAGTTTTGTATACAAAAACAATAGTTTTGTATAATATTATCATAAACTTTTAAGTCTACAGACTGTAGTAATATTTTGTCCTTAACATAACTTCATAAAAAGCAGGACTGAAATAGGCGAGACTCCTATGATATATTTTCTTTGCATCAATTTTTCAGAGATGGAGTCTTAACTTAATAAAACTTGATATCAGACATCAAAGCTCAGAGATGCTTAAACCTGTCAGATTAGAATAATGTCTGCTCACAACCTGGAAGACTGAAGCTGAGATTCCTAATTGCATAAAACAAAACATGGTAAAAGATTGGTGTTGTTATTCCCTTGCTTGACTTGGAGCAGGATAACAAGAGAACTTCATCATGCCTACAAGGTGTTTAATGTACAAAATGAATTTCCAATGTTTGCTACAATGAATTTCCAATGTTTGCTACAATATATGATATCATTACTGCCATCTGGAACAAGATCGTCGAGTGAACAATTTAAAAACGGCCATGAGACTTACCGCCTCCCCAGCTATGACCGTTCCTTCTTGCATCTTCTCTATACACAACACAACCCGACACCCCAGTCCGATGTAGTACCCTGCCTGAAACACAAATTGTAGGAAAATGGTTGATTGATAGATCTTATTTTCAAGTGCCAGTACTCATAGTGCCTAAGTGGTAATATTTCCAAAGTGAAAAGGATAAAGAATGAAGAAATTGTTTTTCTTTAAAATATGTTTCCTTTTGAGCCTTAATGAGCCTTGAATGATATGAGCGTATGTATTCCTAATAAACCAACAAGAAATGACCCACCTCCACCATGGCGGCGAGTCCACGTGTGTTCCTGGTGAAGACGTAGAGGAGCAGACGACAGCGTTCTCGCAGCGCCACCTGCATTGGGATGAGTCTCGCCACCCACTCGGTCACGTGAGGGTCCTGGTACGATAGTCCATGACGTCTGCACACAGCAAACAATAATTAAACAAACAATAAATAAAAGTACCGAGGGTACAGAAGCTCACCTTAAAATGAATGATGTGGTAAAATGGTTTAATTATACATGTAACCATCTTTTATATAATTGATTATGGCTGCCATCATGATTTTTTTATCTTTTAAAATACTAGTCTTCTTTTGGAAACGACTAGAGCTTGAACAAACATTAATACACGAATGATATAATCATGATAAGTTAACAAGCAGTAGGTTTTTGTATAACTTTTTTGTATATCTATGGCTGAATTGGTGACCATCTTGTACTTTTTAATCTTCAAAATGCTACTTTTATGTGGGCATCCGTATTAATTTCATTATGATATCTTGATTGGTTTAGGTGTATCCATTTAAATGTCATTCATTACTTACAGGATGATGGCCACTTACATTTGTTTTGTAGTGAATCATTAATGTGATTTCAAGACTATTTCACTGATGGTTATGCTGCATGGGATATTGAGAATCCCAAGAGTACAGATTTTTCAAGGAAAATGAATGACTGATTGAGAGGAAAGTCATAAACACAGCAATGCATAAGACACGTTTATTTTGTTCACATAATATTTACATGTCAAGTGACCATGAGATGTCTTTCATTAAAGTATCAATTTATTTAACACTCATACAGTACTATAATGGTAAACATTTTTGCATTGTCAAATCAACAGAGAGATATGACAAATCAAATTTCCTTACTTTTCTTACTAAACCCTTTTCGATTTTCATCTGCATATTTATTCCACATCAACTTATCATGAGAGATAGAGAGAGAGAGAGCTGTTATTATTTGTTGTTATTCTTAGAAAGAACATATCACTGTCATGAGAATACAAGTCCATAACTTTTATTGCATACACATGGGCTATGGCCATATAGCATAATGCTCTACCATATCAATTGGGTCAGGTTGATTATGCAACAGACTAGCAGCTGACACTGTGATGCTAGCAGCCTGCCTTGGGATGTGTATTAGACAGCATAGTGGAATATCTGAACTCTGGTTGACCCCTTATGTGTGGTATTTAAAGGAATATAAGGGAGATACCATTGTTTAAAATTTAACATGTTTAATGTGATTTGGTTTTTGCAGCTAGTTGCCATAAAGATTTTAAACAAATTAATCAATTATGTTTGTCTTTCATCTTAATTTTTTTAGAAACACTTAAAAATATAGAACAACTTGCACAACAATCTTAAATATTCCGTATTTAAGATAATATTATGATTAGTAAGTTCAAATTAGAAAATTTATATGGTGCCAGTGATCACTTGATGAAAGCTTAAAATTTGATAATAATGATGTGTCATCTGCAGCTGAAAAGTCAATATGGCTGCTATTGCGGCCATCTTGGATTTTCAAAACTGGAACGTCTACCTTTCTGTGCGGAATCACTATAGGTATAACATACAATATAAAAATAGAGCCATTGGCTCTGTAGCTCATCAGGCATCATATCAAGTTTGCTTTATACAGGCCAGATGAGCTAAAAATGAAACTGATGTTAACTATTGCAAGAAAACCTATAAAAAAATTACAAAACAAATGTATTATTATTCAACACTTTCTAGATCGCCAATATCAGACAGTGAAAGAAGTCCACACTAAAATATCCAAGGAGAAATAAATTTGCCATAGACTGTCATCTAATGGAGAAAAATAGGTTTTTAAGATTGTGACCCCTGTGACCCTATTTGGGGTCATGGGATCACAAAACCTACAGTTTAGAATCCCAATTGGCCAAGGAGTCTACATGCAGTCTTTCAGCTCAATAGACCTTTAGGAGCTAAAGATGATGATGAAAATAAGTTTTTAAGGTTGTGACCCCTGTGACCCTATTTGGGGTCATGGGGTCACGAAATCTACAATTAAGAATCCTGATTGGCCAAGGAGTCTGCACATATCATTTTCAACTCTCTAGTCCTTTTAGAACTGGAGAAGAAGATGAAAATAGGTTTTTAAGGTTGTGACCCCTGTGACCCTATTTGGGGTCATGGGGTCACGAAATCTACAATTAAGAATCCTGATTGGCCAAGGAGTCTGCACATATCATTTTCAACTCTCTAGTCCTTTTAGAACTGGAGAAGAAGATGAAAATAGGTTTTTAAGGTTGTGACCCCTGTGACCCTATTTGGGGTCATGGGGTCACGAAATCTACAATTAAGAATCCCGATTGGCCAAGGAGTCTGCACATATCATTTTCAACTCTCTAGTCCTTTTAGAACTTGAGAAGAAAATGAAAATAGGTTTTTAAGGTTGTGACCCCTGTGACCCTATTTGGGGTCATGGGGTCACGAAATCTACAATTTAGAATCCCCATTGGCCAAGGAGTCTGCACATATCGTTTTTAACTCTCTAGTCCTTTTAGAACTGGAGAAGAAGATGAAAATAGCTTTTGAAGGTTGTGACCCCTGTGACCCTATTTGGGGTCACAGGGTCACCAAAGTTACAAATTAGAATCTTCATTGTCCAAGGAGTCTGCACATATCACTTTCAACTCTCTAGTCCTTTTAGAACTGGAGAAGAAGATGAAAATAGGTTTTTAAGGTTGTGACCCCTGTGACCCTATTTGAGGTCATGGGGTCACGAAATCTACAATTAAGAATCCCGATTGGCCAAGGAGTCTGCACATATCATTTTCAACTCTCTAGTCCTTTTAGAACTGGAGAAGAAGATGAAAATAGGTTTTTAAGGTTGTGACCCCTGTGACCCTATTTGGGGTCACAGGGTCACCAAAGTTACAAATTAGAATCTCCATTGTCCAAGGAGTCTGCACATATAATTTTTAACTCTCTACTCCTTTTGGAACTGGAGAAGAAGATGAAAATAGGTTTTTAAGGTTGTGACCCCTGTGACCCTATTTGGGGTCATGGGGTCACGAAATCTACAATTAAGAATCCCGATTGGCCAAAGAGTCTGCACATATCATTTTCAACTCTCTAGTCCTTTTAGAACTGGAGAAGAAGATGAAAATAGGTTTTTAAGGTTGTGACCCCTGTGACCCTATTTGGGGTCACAGGGTCACCAAAGTTACAAATTAGAATCTCCATTGTCCAAGGAGTCTGCACATATAATTTTTAACTCTCTAGTCCTTTTGGAACTGGAGAAGAAGATGAAAATAGGTTTTTAAGGTTGTGACCCCTGTGACCCTATTTGGGATCACAGGGTCACCAAAGTTACAAATTAGAATCCCCATTGGCCAAGGAGTCTGCACATATCATTTTAAACTCTCTAGTCCTTCTGGAACTGGAGAAGAAGATGAAAATAGGTTTTTAAAGTTGTGACCCCTGTGACCCTATTTGGGGTCACAGGGTCACCAAAGTTACAAATTAGAATCTCCATTGTCCAAGGAGTCTGCACATATAATTTTTAACTCTCTACTCCTTTTGGAACTGGAGAAGAAGATGAAAATAGGTTTTTAAGGTTGTGACCCCTGTGACCCTATTTGGGATCACAGGGTCACCAAAGTTACAAATTAGAATCCCCATTGGCCAAGGAGTCTGCACATATCATTTTAAACTCTCTAGTCCTTCTGGAACTGGAGAAGAAGATGAAAATAGGTTTTTAAAGTTGTGACCCCTGTGACCCTATTTGGGGTCACAGGGTCACCAAAGTTACAAATTAGAATCTCCATATGCTTAGGTACTTGTACACAAAATTTCAGCTCTCTAATGTGTATGGTTCATGAGGAGAAGTCGAAAGTGTCAAAAGTTTACGGACGGACGACGGACGACGGACGGACGGACGCCGGACGACGGGCCATGCCATAAGCCCATCTGGACTTTCAGTCCTGATGAGCTAAAAATGATATCTAGATTGGTTTAGGAGAAATAGTCTTTGTCATGAAATCTAATTGAAAATTCAATATGGCTGCCATGGCGGCCATATTGGATTTTCAAAAACTTAAACGTCTACCTTTCTGTGTGGAATCACCATAGGTATAACATACTACAATTTCAGAATGATATCTGTATTCGTTTAGAATGAGTAGTCTTTTTCATGAAATCTAATTGAAAATTCAATATGGCTGTCATGGCGGTCATCTTGGATTCTCAAAACTAAAACGTCTACCTTTCTGTGAGGAATCACCATGGGTATAACATAATACAATTTCAGAATGATATCTGTATTCGTTTAGAAGGAGTAGTCTTTTTCATGAAATCTAATTGAAAATTCAATGTGGCTGTCATGGCGGCCATCTTGGATTCTCAAAACTGAAACGTCTACCTTTCTGTGAGGAATCACCATGGGTATAACATACTACAATTTCAGAATGATATCTGTATTCGTTTAGAAGGAGTAGTCTTTTTCATGAAATCTAATTGAAAATTCAATATGGCTGTCATGGCGGCCATCTTGGATTCTCAAAACTGAAACGTCTACCTTTCTGTGAGGAATCACCATGGGTATAACATACTACAATTTAAGAATGATATCTGTAATCGTTTAGAAGGAGTAGTCTTTTTCATGAAATCTAATTGAAAATTCAATATGGCTGTCATGGCGGCCATCTTGGATTCTCAAAACTGAAACGTCTACCTTTCTGTGAGGAATCACCATGGGTATAACATACTACAATTTCAGAATGATATCTGAATTCGTTTAGGAGGAGTAGTTTTTTTTGTGAAAGTTTACGGACGGACGGACGGACAGACGGACAGACGGACGACGGACGACGGGCCATGACATAAGCTCACATTTACTTAGTAAAGGTGCGCTAAAAAACTATAAATTCAATTCCCAATTGAGTCATCTAAACATAATTCTACTTTGCCTTTAACTCCAGATTTGAGTCCTTTTCTTGATCGAGTTGTACCAAAAGAAAAATAATTGTGATACTAAATGCATTCATCCAACACAATCATAATAAACAATGTGAGTTATTGTGGAGTTTAACGTCACTTTCAAGGGTATTTCACTTATATCACAGCTGCTAGCATTATTGAAGAGAACATGCCTGCAACACTATTGTGGCTTTACATTATCTGGTACTGTGCTAAAATTCAGTTTCAGCTCTACTGCATACAAAGTTGCCAAGTCCCTCCAACCTAGGACATCTTGATCTGAAGTCAAACGCATATAAACACTGCGCTATCCTGCCTCATGATAGACAATGAAGTAAGGGAAAATTAAAATACAAATAACAGTGATGTCACTGATTGTGGATTTGTATTTCGTTTCAGCAACTCGTAGACGGTGTTGTAGTTCAAAATTAAAACTAAACTAATTGTCAGAATGTAAAGTAGAGACCGTAATGGTTGAGGAAGGGCTATGTGGCCACCTAGGTTGTTACTAGGTTTGTCCGTATTTGGACTTTGTACTTTGTCAATCAAATATGTTCTTGGTGACAAAACATTGTTTAATGATTGTCGGAGCTGTGTTGTTGGATACGCAATATGGGATATTGGCTTCCAGATGATTACTGCAGTCAGACAAATGACAGGTGAAAGCAGGATTACCTGACTCATTTGTATATTGTTATTGATAAAGTTTCCGCTCCTTGCTTTCGCTACAGCCAATAGGATAACAGGGATTTGCTATATCTTGTCCTTATCACTTTGTCCTTATCACTTTGATGATTCAAAATTTGCTACAACCTGTCATGATTAGAGTTGTGATGACATATTGCTATATCGAGAATTGTGAAACTTAATCTGAAGATATTCATATCGAAATACAATATCTGTATCGTGATATGATTGTTACCTGGTATTACCAAAATCCAAATGTTTGGCGTAATTGTCTATTCTTCCATGAAAAAATAGTGTATCATTACATGCATCGTACCAAATCATATAATTCGTTGACATCATGATACAGACCATATCGAGATATGTCTGTAGGCCTATCATCAATTTTCTAGTCATGATTCAAATAAAACAGACAATTCTGCCAAAGGAATGATCACTTCTGATAAAGAATCCAATTTGGAGTCATTGACAACAAATGCATCTTCATAAATTTGAAAGGATTATACTGTTGAGAGAGAAACCCTTACTTGAGCATAGGTATGGCAATATTGTCACGCCAGTTAGACTCGCCACAGCTTCCCCCGAGATAAACGTCACGTGACTCTTCCTCAATCTCCTGATAGGCCGAATGTGGGCGGAGCTTGTCTGAATACATTTAAATAATTATATCACAACATAAATTGAGATCAGGCTATCTGTAATTGTACAAAGTCAAGTCCCTTCCTGAATATGGCCAACACTACTACAACAACTACAAACCTCAAATGTCGTGTTGCAATGGAATTTTAAATAGGTCAAGAAAAAGTTATTACTTTATGGTTTCCATCCACTACAGTATCAAACCCAAGCATCAAGCCTTCTTACCAGATGTTAACAAAAAGCTTTGAATGATAAACTTTAAGAACAAAACTTGTTTCTCTTTGTATGGGCTTTCAATGACACAGTGATAAAGTGATACAAAGATTATATTTTTCTTTTTCTGTTGATTTTTTTTCATGTTCACTAATAACAAAATTAAGAGAGTAAATCTGTGTCATGGCATTGCTTTTGCATGTACCGGTATGTGAAGACCAGAAACATTAATCAATGAATGGTATTTTATGAATGCTTCAAAATGTTTTGTAAAACAAGGAGACATCAACACCCCCAGCTAAATTAGTTTACATTTAAAGCTCCCAAAAATTTCCAACATGGGCCATAACTCTGTACTGTATTTGACCTAATAAGCGCCCAGGGGGCTTAAAACATTGACTATGGTGGGGGCTTATTAAATTGGTGTGAATGACGATAAAAAAATAAAGACGGCTGAAGTGGAACTGTGTTTTGGTTGTCTTTGATAACTGATACAGGCATTCAAAACAAACTTACACATTGTTGAGTAGAAAATAACACATATTGCAGCTAACGTATCCTTTAATTTCTCATGAAACAAAGTGAATATCTTGAATTTATTATTTAGTACCGCTGGTACATAGGCGGTTATAGGGGGGGCAGGCAGGGTTTATTTGGAACAGGGCGCTTATTAGGTCGCATACAGTAATACATGATTGCATAATCTCATCAAGGTATTGTTACTCTTAAAACTCACAGCAAAGTGGTTATCCTATCTTAAATAGTTTCTGAGAAAAGTTGTCCCCTTAACGGAGAGACAGATGAACACACAGATGCACGAACAGATAAAAGGAAGCTAAACCCAAATACCTCTCCCACTTTGTGACGGGGATAATGAAAACCCTACCAGAAACATTTTAGTTTGGTAATAATTTGTATCATAATGTTTGCTCCCTGTACTTCAATCATTCCATTTCATACATAGCATAATAGAAGAAGGCAAGGGTTGTGGTACAAATTACATGTATAAGATTAATTAATTTTTTAATAGAATAGAATAAAAATCTGCTTAATAATTCTGAGTTTTGAAAAGGCAGGGGGCCATAGGCAATTTTGCACATTGAATGAAAAAAATTGCCCATTAAGATTTTGAATTTTACTATTTATATATAATGCTGATAACCCATTAAAATTTAGAAAATTACTTTTAAATAACCTGGAATGATCCATTGTCAAAGAAGTTTTCCCCCAATCCCTGAAGAAGTGAGAGTTTGTGTTCATCAAAAACATATTTCTGAGCCAGAATGAACCATTAAAGAACAGTACTCACTCACAACCCATATCAGGGGTGAGAACAGCTTGGTCATGATAGATGAGAAGAAATGTGGTTTCTGAAACATAAAACATTTAAATGTAACATTCTTCCATATGGGATCATCTTATTGGAAACGGTACAAATTCTTGTTACCTTTGTGATGAAATCTGGTTCCTGGAACAAAAAATAATAAGAACATTGTTCCATTTGGAACATCTTATTTGAAAAGGTACAAACTCTTGGAAATTTAGTGAGACCCTCAAAGTCGGGCAAATCTCACCAGCACTGATTATTCCATTTTCCTACCACACATCCACCAATACCTTGATACATCATCATACAAATTTCAAATGTGATTATTAGAACACTTGTAATAAATTAACCTAATATTATAGTTAATTGGTAAAATTTAATGCTTAAACATATCTTATTTGATTATATAAAATTTGAATCTGGATATTAAAATCAAAATGAATGCTTGGACCGTTGAAGGTAATCTGCTGGGTAAGTAAAGCAGGTTGATATATAAGCAAGGTGTGTAGAATACTGATACCTTTTTCTTCATTTCCGTCACAATACAGCAAAACTCCTCGAAAATGAATGATTCCTTGTGTGGTCTGAGATTGTGGAGCCATTTAGAGTCTAGCTCCATACCTGTGAAACACCTGTAGCCGAGTTTCACCTGTGGAGGGAAGGGAAGGTGAGGATATATGTGCTCAACACTCAGAACTAAGGATGTCACGATACAGGCAGGTAACTCATGACAAGTTACGTATTGTGATACACAGGTCATGACACAATACATATTATTAAACAGTTAACACGACGGTATTGTTGAGGATACCATTTTGCTAAAATTAATTCAATATTTCACATGACCAATTTGCATGACAAGTATAACCAACAGTGAAACACAAACAAAAGTTGCTTTATGAAAATAAATACCTTTTTTTCTTTCAACTTGAACATAAGTAGAAATGCTATCTCAATATGGATTTCATTATCTAGGGATTTATGAATTTGAAATTCACTAAAACGAGGAACGATTTTCATCAAAATCTTAATCACGATTAGATGACTGTATCTTGTATCGTAACGTGAACTGAACCACAAAGATGCATCGAAGCATCAATGCAATCGGTGTGTCGTGACATCCCTTGTCTGAACTCTCAGATATACATGGGTGATCAAACAACAGGTATTCATGGGAAAGATTGGTGTTTAAGAATGTTTACAGGTTTCAAATCTTATGTAATAAAACAAAGATATTCTTTTTCATACAGCACAAAAAAGTTTTACAAGATCGGTAACCATATTGATGAAATTCTTTCATTTACCAAATTTTGCATTAATATAAAGGTTTGTTTTTAAAGTGTTCAAAATACATGAAAAAACATAGGGAAGGGAGCTGAAATCACTGGGGAGATAGCATAAAGAACAAAAGGGAATGATTTGAGAAAGATTTAGAAAATCATCTATCATAAACTTCACTTTATGTGCTCAAGGGTTGATAACCCAATATCATGGGTTATGAGACAACCTGGAGTATCAGGCTACCACAGCCCTCAAATTGCTGTCAAAACCATATATCTCAACGGGTTGATAGATTTGGTAATGGTGAATTTATGCTATTAATTTTTTAAGTGAACTGTCATATTAAGAAATACATAAGTTACCTACAGTGTTTGTTACATTTTCAAATAATTTGTCATTTCCTTATTGTTATATTTGCAAGACTACTGTCAACAAACAGCCATTACTGTTTCATAAGATGTTTTGTTTTAATCATTCTGTAATCTAAACAAACGTATTATCTCAGTGCAACTTGTTACTTTGATAAATGCTAATATATTTCTTTCAATTACTTTCAATACTTATGTGAGAAAGATGAAATATTTATCCATATACTATTTATCTGAAAATTTTAGACTCTTAACATGAAACAGAATATAAAATATTTTTTAGATTTTAGTAAGAAAATTAGACTCACATCATCTTTGGTCATCTTGCCTCCGACATTACAGGTTATGGAGTTGAAGGTCTCTCTGAGCTTGCTGGAAATAAACAAATCAAGATCATGATTTTTTATTTAATAGCCAGAGGTAGATGAAGGAATTTTAATAAACCTGAGGCTCTGGGGTTGCGTCTTTGAGTTAAGAACGCTTTACTTCTTTATACAGCAATTTTGTTACTCTATTTATGGAAAGAACTATCTTTAACAAGTACTTTCTTCATGTCTCATGTCTGGTATGCATATGGGCACGAATAAATCTACAAACAAATAATTTACTTTTGAGCTATGAATATTTAAAGTTGTTGCTAATGATAAATGCCACTTAAGTGTTCCTTGAATTCTATTGATCAGTATAGATATCTCAGTAAGACCTTATCAGTGACTTACAGTAGTGCCTCTCCTACTTGTATGTGTCCGTACTTGACCGGTTGTGCGTCATGGTTTATGTCAAGTTCTTGAACTCTCTTGTTCTGAATAATGATAATATCTCTCCATGTACATTTAACAAAACCTACAAAACAGTCAGCAAGAACTTAAGATAAATAACATTTTATATATGATTGACAGTAAAATATTGCGATCTATCAATGAAAATAAAATTATCAGTCACTAGTGACATTACCAATTAAACATGTAGTACCATATAACAACAATTATCTGATGCCACTGAACAATGGTCTGACGCAAGGACACGCTCATGCCGCCATGTTGTTGCTCAGACCAAGGAAACATAAATGTACTCCCATCTATTGTTATGTCATATCTTCCTTCCTCCATGTAAGATGTCATCAATAATAGAAATAATCATGTTCATTTGTATCATGGCTGATAATACTATTGCAGAAAGTCCACAACATTAGTGTGATTTTGCATTGTGATGAAGCCTAGCGAACCATGGCTGGTACTGCCCTGAATTCAGTGTAGCATTGAACCGAAATCTTACTGCCTGCAAAGTTGCTGAGGCACTGGAGGGATTTTGACCCTGACCTCTTGATCCGAAGCGAAACAAGCTAACCACCGAGATCCCGCCCAATGATAATCAATACATCAATGAAATGATGACAAATCAGTTTGAACCTGTTTGAGGATGGTTGCTGTACACTGGAGCTGGAACAGTTTCTACTGCAGTTACAGTTGCTGAACTCCTCGAGGGATTAGAACCCCTGACCTCTTGATCCGAAGCTAACGTGCTAACCACTGAGATATTCGGCCCAACTTTAACAATTTCAACAATTATTACATAAATGAAGGACGATCAGTTGATACCTGTTTGAGGACAGTTGCTGTACACTGGAGCGCCTTCAGGATGTTGGTGAAGACAGGGAAACTGTTTCTCTCTACGATGTCCATCAGCACCGTCCGCGCTCGCACGATGTCTCCCATCTCTCTGTTGGATCGTTTATCATAGAGAGTCAACAGACTTGTTTAATAAGCAATCTTGGTTAAGTGAATCATACACATAGGTTTTCGTAGAATCAATGTCAAATTGGAAGTTGGTTTTTATGTAACCAAATTTATTTATTTAATTGATCAATATGTATGCTTTTTTGGAAACCTGACTTTTTAAAAGTAAATTTTCATGAAATTGAACATGTCACATCTAAAGGTGCCAGGTAGAATCCCACTGTATGCCATCTCATCTTCAAATCAGTCATACAAAGGAACTTTCCATGGATATTATCAAAACAGATACCTCCCAATTTTCACTAAAGATGCATCTCTTCAAGAAATATTATGAGTGACTTGTAGACCAGAATTATTTTAGCTCTACACACAAGGTGCTATGAGGAATTTCTAGTGTGTTGATATGGCGCCAAACATTATTATCACTATATACTTTATTATATGATTGAGGGTGACATCAGTGAAATAAACCCTCTACAGTGGCAATAACCTTTAGCGTCACTCTACTTTGTAGTGATAAAAGTTATCACCACTCAAGTGACGTCAAGTTCAAAAGTTTGACTTCATGACATAACATATTCTCATATGATATCACACTGTTACTGCCATGAAGGGCTCTTCTTCCAAGTCGCCTCTCAAAATGAAATTGGCCCTCTTGAGCATAATAAGAAGGTTTTCAACATATAATGAATTTCTGTCATTTCTTGACAAATGTTTATCTCGTGAGGTCTCACCTATCTGAGGGATTCTCCCCCGACACTTTGACCTTCTCCCAGCTGTCGTCATACACCAGGATCACCTGTCTACGGGAACCTGCAACAATGTAGTTCTTTTATCATTACTTTCATGTTTTATGAATTTATAGAGATTATCACCCTAGCAAGTGTAGTCATATGACTTCTATGAAACTAATGAGAATTTGTTATTACCTCAGTGAGAGGGAAGGTTTTACATAAATTTGCACAAGTTTTGTAAAAGTCATCTGAAGCACTCTCAAGGGTTATTTGTTACCATTTCTATTCCAGTTTATTCTCAAAGAGATTTTCAGACAACCCGCTTCCCTCATGATGGTCAGCTACAGAAACGTCAAAAGCTATGCGTGTATGATGTCACTGATGAAAACTGATATGCACACAGGTGTTCATACTGAAAATATGTTTTCAACCCTATGAGTAATCAATTTAAACATTTAAAATATTAGCATCTGTTCTGTATCTTGGTTGTTGTCACAACTGTTTGGTGTATACGAAAGAATTGTAAAGATATTGGAAAGTATGTATAAATCAGTTCTTACCAACAAGATATGCTACTTCCACCATTGACACAACTGCTCTTGTTTGGTTGTCTATCATGAAGAATAAAAGCTGGGCAGCCTTGAAAGACAAATACAGGTGTTTGAGATTTTGATACTACAAAAACAATTCAACTTTAAGAGAGAATGGCTAGAAGGTACACGAAATTTGAAGTTCACACTGAAATCTTTGATAATGAACATAAATTTTCTTGTTTTTCAAAAAACTCCATAAAAACAAATAAGAACAATTTCAATAGTTGATAATTGGGTTGCAAAAGAAAAACTGATTTGTTATTTGAACTGTGAAACTTCCTCATTTATTTTAATAATTGAGAAGTTATCCTTCCCAAAAATATACCTGTTTTGCTCTGTCTTCTAATTCAATTAACTCTGGGCGCCAGTTGTTAACTTGCTGTAAAATAAATGGGGAAAACATCATTTCAATGTTATTTAACTTTTAAACTTGAAACAGTATCAAGAGGTTAAAGAACACTGATTAATTAGTAAAATACAATTTAAACACAGGGAGAATACTCTCAGGCAAAATAGGTAAGGTTAGCTAAATTGGGATTTAACGCAGCTCCCAATAGTCAGACAGACAGACAGACAGTTTTTATTCAGTATTTCAAGGCCATGGCCCATATTACAAAAATATTACAGTTTTATGTGCTGCTGGTAGTCTTGGTAGTCTTTTGCTTCGGACTCCGTGTCTATCTCTGTCAGATTTTGAACTTACGACTGAACAGGAAATTAGACTGATTATTCAGAAATCGCCTACCAAGTCTTGCAGTCTCGATCCCTTACCAACATGGTTGCTGAAAGAATGCCTTGACGAAACTGTGCCCATAATCACTCACATTGTAAACCAATCCCTGGAGGAGTCTATAGTTCCTGAAAGCATGAAGTATGCCCTGGTAACACCATTGATAAAAAAGTCAAATCTAGATGCGGAAGTTCTCCGCAACTACAGACCCGTTTCCAATTTGAATTTTGTTTCGAAAGTTTTAGAGCGAGCTGTGGCAGCCAGACTGAACCATCATATTATGGCCACAGGCAATGCTGAAATTATGCAGTCAGCATACAGAAGCCAGCACAGCACCGAAACTGCGCTTGTCAGAGTACAGAATGACATTTTGGAAGCGGTTGACATCAGTGGAGCTGCCATTCTAGTATTGTTAGATCTAACGGCAGCTTTCGACACCATTGATCAGACCATCTTGCTGCAGACTCTAAACCATAGATTTGGTGTCACTGATTCCGCCTATGACTGGCTCCAGTCTTACCTAACAGGGCGAACCCAAGCCGTGAAGACAAAGTACAGCGTGTCCTCAAAAGTAGAACTCTGTTATGGAGTTCCTCAGGGATCCGTCCTCGGGCCGATCTTGTTCACCGTCTACACCTCACCACTAGGAGACATAGCTCGTCGTCATGGTTTATCACTTCACCTCTACGCAGATGATACACAGCTTTATCTAGCGTTCAAACCCACTTGCCAGAGATCTATTGACTTTGCATTCACTCAGATGTCACGTTGTGCAGATGGTATTAAACAGTGGATGTCTTGCAATTTTCTCAAGCTAAACAGTGACAAAACAGAACTAATAGTCTTCAGTCCTAAATATGTACGCCAGAGTTTGAATCTCCCTCCATTCCAAATTGGCAACCATATCATAGAACCGGCACAGGAGGCGAAGAACCTTGGATTTGTCTTTCAGTCTACTCTGTCAGCTGAATCACACATCAACAAAATATGTAGCAGAGCCTATGCCAATATCCGCAATATCAGTCAGATTAGGAACTTCATCAATACCAAAGCGGCTGTTTCCTTGGTCCAGTCATGCGTACTGTCGCACTTAGACTATTGTAATGCTCTGATGTATGGTGTACCAAAAACTCTCATCACAAAGCTGCAGAAGGTCCAAAACTCAGCAGCTCGGGTAGCGACAAGGACAAGGAAATCAGACTCTATAACACCTGTACTGAAGAGTCTACACTGGCTGAAGGTGGAACAAAGAGTCAAGTACAAGCTGCTGATGCTTGTGTTCAAATCCAAACACAAACTTGCCCCACCTTATCTTCAGGAACTTATCCAAGATCATCAGCCAATCAGATCACTCAGATCAGCAAACAAGAATCTACTTGACCCTCCATCCTCAAGGTCAGCAACATATGGCGACCGTAGATTTGCAGCAGCTGGTCCGGCCCTATGGAACTCACTGCCAGACAACATCAGATCTATTCCATTTCTTGATGACTTCAAGAGTGCCATAAAAACATACTTGTTCAATGAGTCGTATCCATAGACAATCCCTGTGTTGTATATATCCATATTTTGTCAGACTCCAGCAGCGCCTTTGAGCAGTTGTGCTCAACTGGTAAAGGCGCTATAGAAATACATAGTTATTATAGTTATTATTATTATTGTTACAAAAATACAAAATCCAAGAGTTGGACGAAACGTCCGTAAAATATCTGGAAGGTTTCAACAATTTGCATGAATTCTACTCTATACAGTCAAGTTACTAAATTTATAACTATATAGGCTATTGAATGAAAGTTACATATTTCTAATTTTACGAGCCTGCAAAAGGAATTTAGCAATATTCACTATAACATTAACATTTTTACAAGACATAAGTCTTACAAAATCTTCCTTACTAGGTTTGTTAAAATCATCATGGTGAATATACTCTTTTCTTGCATCCTTGTAGAGTTCACAAACCATTAACAAGTGATATTCATCTTCAACTAATGATATTCCTTTGTTATGACAATATAAACAAATTCTATTACAATATTCTGTATCATTATGTCTTCCTGTTTCAACATCAAGTTTGAAATTATTACATCTAAATTGACTCAAAATATTTTTATAGTACAATATAAATGCTCCCAATAGTATTTCACTTAAATCTCAGCTGCTAGTAATATTAAAGGGAGAAAGCCAAAAATACATCAAGGCTATACATTGCAGTGAAACCTTCAGCTGAAACTAGCAAAGCAGTGTAGTGTTTCACCAAACATTACTGCATATAGAACAGTTCTCTACTGCAGACAAATTTCCTAGCCCCTGGTAGCTTTTGAACCCTTGACCTCTTGAAGCTGAACACACTAAAAACTGTGCTCTCCACGCCTTAGAACAAAACAGCAATATTTTAGTGAGGAAAAACAATATCACAAGCTTTGAAAAACAGTTTATGGAGCAGTTCATAAGCTGACTTTGTAAAACAATGGGCTAAGACACGCAATTTTGATAGCATCTAATCAGGATTTGGTAATTCTAGCTCAGAAAGAGCGCTTCGGAAAAGTTCTTGTAACTAAGGCTACTGAGGTCGAAATGACGCCACAAAAGTTAATAGGGTACCGTAATTTGGAAGCAATATTTTTCTTTGAAAGTTAATTCAAGCTTCCTAACTGTCTCAAGCTACTTACTGGGTTGTAGAAAGTGATTGACTGTAGTTTGAGGTAAGGTATGGCTTTATCAGCTCTCCACGTCGTGCCGGCACAGGAACCTCCGAGGAACACTGACAACAAATTCATATTTGAATCTTTTAATTTGATTTTCCTCAAAAAAAATTTGAAACTTGCCACTTCAATTTTTTTTAAGAAAATTATTGAGGTCAAATTATCCCCTGAAGACTGTGTGTAGAATTATGACACATATTTCATATAACTAACAAGTGATACAAAAAGTCTTACCTTGAAAATTTGCCTGCAAACTTTCTGCAAAAGATGTTTAAACATAACTTGTAATAATCGTTAACTGTGTCCATGAAATAAGGGTAGAAAAGAAAGTTAATAGACAACTCTCAAACATTTCAAATTCCAGAACAGTGAAAAAAGATATGAAGTGAATGTGTCATGACTTTATTCAATAGTCATAAGCAGTCACAGTCTGTCATTCAAGACTGTATAAAGAGGAGCCAGGAATGCAGTCTAAGGCCTAATTCGTCAATTATTTGATTTATTGACATACAAGTGGATGACCAAGTCTTTTACACTAAGAAACTACTACCGGTATAGTGGCATTATTTTACTAAAAACTTTTATGATAAAAGATAAAGGATTACCCTTCCTTTGGCGTCGGATTTCATATGCATCTGGCTTTTCCTTCAGGAGAGATTTTGGTTGGGGAAGAGTAACGCTGTATAAGGACAAAAAGGGCAATTGTTACACTAGCAATAAAGATGAGTGCAACATTTTGCCTCTCATGAATACCGGTCACATGAACCGTGATAATATGATAAATCACTTAGCGGCACACAAGAAAGTTTTCAAGACCAGATTTGAAACTTTAAATGTGTCTCTTGCCCTGCAATGCACAACTTATGCCATCTCAAGTCCCTTGCTAGTTTAAGCCTTGTCATATTTTTTAAACTTTTCTTTGTCAGCTCTTTGGCTTACTGCACTTGGACTTCCGATCCCAAAACCACCATGCAGTAAGGCTTCAATTAGCCAGTGTTGGACTTGAAAGTAGAGCAAGTTTTTCCTTATGGAGGATTAGTAATTAAGATTAGAGCCCTACATTAAGAAGGATCATCAATAAAGTGCAAGACAGAAACAAGATGAGAAGTATCGGTACAAACTTCTGAAAACAAGAAACATATTAGACTTTACAGAATTTACAATATCCAGCTTAAATGGCATAAAAATTAACACAATAAAATTGGATCTACAACTGTAAACTTATGTAGCAAAAAAATAACAATCCACTAAAAATCATTCTTTGCAAAACGGCTTACTGCTGATTTGATGCTGTTTTAATCGCTTCTAATTAGTAAAGAATGCATCCAAAAACTTGAAATTTCAAATTGCACTGCATATTGCAATTCCTTTTTCCGTTTAGCAATATAATGCAGTACAAAAATGAAAAAGAATAGCATCCTTTTGACATTAGTAATTTACCCTTTGCTGTAGTGGTGTTGCATCTCCTCCACCAGCACACAGAACTCCCCGAAGGTGATATGGTCCGGTACACACGGGCTGCCGTACTCCACTGCACAGTGCACCATCTCTAGCACTGCGGTAGTATTGGTTATTACCGTAGTAAGAATGCGTGGTATTATCGGTATACAATACATAAACAACATGACATGTATCGGTACACACTTCTGAAAATACTCAATATATCGCACGTCATAAAATTATCATTTTCTATCAAGATTGGCAGGAAAACACAATGCAATAAAATGTTATGTTACAGTACGTTTTCTACAAAGTGTATAAATTTGTTTTGAAAATATGTATCAGCTCATAACCAGTTATTGATAAACTCAAAGATGGACAGCTAAACGATCATATCAACTGTTCATACGCAAAGAAAGAATACAAAATCTTATTTTTGATAAGTACCAAAATTTTGCATTACATTTGTATACACTTTTCTGTTTATCAATATATTGCAATATGGATATGAGAAACATTTTATATGATTTCATTTGAACTTTTGATGCAAAAGAAAATTTAAGCAGTTTTACATGAAATAAGAGGAATATGTTGATATTCATATATCAATATCCATACCTTGAGAATAAGATGGGTACAGGTTAAGCTCGCTGAAGGCTCGTCTCAGTATAGAAATGGGAAGCTTATTTTCTCCCAAGTCATACTTCTTAAATACCTCCCATAATGTCCTGAAAGAAAGAAAACATTGATTGACTACATTTAATTGATCCTCAAAATAAGATTGATAGATAATAATCAATGATATTGATGAATCAGATCAAAACATTGACAAGATTCTATTTAAATATTTAATACTTATGTGTCCTATCATAATGCTCTATCATATATTTAAATGATAAACAAAACAAAAAAAATTAATAATAAGGTCTCTCTTTTTTTATATGTTTTAAAGGTTTTGCTCACATGTTATATTCTGAAGCTTTTCCTTACAGTGCTATATTGTCCAATTTCTGTTATTGCTAGGTTAGCCTACTTATCAATTGTTTATGAACACTCAACCATTAAGTTAAGAACAATTAAGAATCTGTACTATTCAAAATTGTGTGATCCCAAATATAACATTAAATTATAAGTTTCCTTTCATATGGAAACTACAAAATAATTTTTTTTAGTTGCATAGCCTTTGGGGTCATAACAAATAAATTAAAAAATAAATGCATAATATATATTTTTGAAATATTGTTTAGAAAAATAATTTAATTGATCACTTACTGTCTAGTTATTATACAAATTAATCATGAGGAAGTTTTGTTAGTTTGTTTTTGTCAATCATAATTGCATTATTTGATATATCTATTCTATAACTATCTTTGCACTTTTAAGTTATAAATAATGATGACTTAATTTGAAGTCTAGATTAGAATTTTTTTCTGTATTAATGAAGTTCTCATTATGGTTTACATTGATGTTGACAAATATGTATTTATCAGTATCAAATTAATACACCTTGAAACTGATCTCTATAATAATGTAATATCATAATTAATATTTTATCTAATATATACAGTACTCAATTAAAATTGTTATTATGATAAATTTTATACCCCGTATATTCTCCAAATATTTTGTCTTCGTTGTCGTCAGTCCTCGAGTTTTGTTTTTCAATCTTCACAGCATTTTCTGATGTACACACAGCCATGACTGTCACTGAATTCGAAAGTCAAACTGTCATTTAATATTTTGGGGAAACGACAGTCGTTTGTTTATCATGATTAGTTTCACTTTTACGTAAGGGGCGATAAGTAAAGATGACAACTTTCACTTGCATACCACAATCATAAAGACTCAG
The DNA here is from genome assembly GCA_916613615.1 of Steromphala cineraria. Classification (NCBI taxonomy): domain Eukaryota; kingdom Metazoa; phylum Mollusca; class Gastropoda; order Trochida; family Trochidae; genus Steromphala; species Steromphala cineraria. The sequence continues at coordinate 12,453,242 of OU744735.1, forward strand.
CACAAACGGAATTTGATTTAATGTGAAATGTGATATTTTTGTTAAACACAGAACATGTTGATTCAATTCGAAACAAACCAATAACACGTATTGTATATGTTTGACTGCATTACTGCCCTTACTTCTGTCAAAACTGCATCAACGTTTAAAATATTACAATAAGGTTCGTTTTAGAATTTATTTTGCAATTTAAATTTCCCGAGCACCTGTTTCGGAGTAACCTCCCTTTGAAATGGCTGCACATGTGTCGCAATAACAAGTTTCACATCAAGCATGGGGAAAGCTAAGTGTAACAAGAAATATGCTGTTATGAAGCGTATGATAAGCCTGAGAGATGGAAGAATAAAGAAGGAAGAACGTCTGAAGAAAAAGAAGAAGCACAAACCGAAAGCAGAGTCACAGAATATGTCAATAAGGGAGCTACCGCAAACATCATCTGCCATGTTTTTTCAGTACAACACTCAGCTTGGGCCACCATACCATATTCTTGTGGATACAAACTTTATTAACTTCTCCATCCAAAATAAACTTGACATCATACCCTCTATGATGAACTGTCTATATGCAAAATGCATACCTTATATCACAGGTATATAAATTTTTGATTATGTTTTAACCCTTTTATGAGTATTTAATTTTGCTTGATTTGCTTTTCAAAATAAAAGATTATTAGAAACAACAATGAATATCGATATATAAGACATACAACCAATCCATAGACTTAGGATCAGTTTTGTGGACAGGGCCGGGGGTATTTTTTTTGATCAGGGTGTACAATTTCCACATACATGTATATACACTTCAATGCATATAAGTACGCTTGTCTGCAAGCACAAAAGGTAATGATTGGTATCTTTAAACAGTTATGTGTACTTGGAAACATAAATATAAATTCTTATTTTAAAATATTTGATGCTAAAATCAGGGTTTGAAATTAGCACTAGCCCGGTAGCCAATGGCTAGTGAAAAAGATGCTGGGCTAGTAAAGTGCCATCATTGGTAGTCCGATGAACTAGTTGAATTTAAAGAAAATACAATTATATCGGTGTATTTGGCTAGTCAGAATATGTTCGGGCTAGTGCTCACAGGAATGCACTAGTCTGAATGGCTAGTACTCCAATAGGACTAATTTCGACCCCTGCTAAAATTCAGCCAATATTGACGTATGGAACTGAAATCTGGGGCTTAAATTATTACAACGACATTGAAAGAGTGCATCTGAAAGCATGTAAAAGATTTCTAGGTGTTAAATGTAGTACGACGAATGCAATGGTGTATGGAGAATGTGGTAGATACCCGATACAGCTGTTTTCAAAAATCAAAGTGATAAAGTATTGGTTAAAGTTACTGAAGATGCCTCCATATAGATTACCAAAGAAATGTTATACCGGGTAATATGATGATGTTATATGATAAGACTGGATACACAAATTGGGTTACTTCTGTAAGAAAATTCTTGTTTTCAAAAGGTTTTGGTTTTGTGTGGTTAGACCAGATTGTTGATTCGAATGATAAATTTATTTTTCAATTAACAAGACGATTAAAAGATATATATTTACAAGAGTGGCTTGAAAAGATATCACTTTCCAGTAAATGTTTGAACTATAAGATGTTTAAATGTACTCTGGAATCTGAAACCTATTTTTCATGTGTTAATGTAAAGAAATTTAGGGTAGCATTAACTAGACTAAGATGTTCTCCGCATGATCTATTCATCGAAAGTGGAAGATTCAAATCAATCCTAAGAGACAATAGAATTTGCAAATTATGTAATTTGATCCAAATAGAAGATGAATATCACTTCGTTTTAATTTGCCCTGTTTATAATTCCCTGAGAAAGTTGTATATCAAATCTTATTATTCTATACATCCAAACCTTTTTAAATTTGCAGAATTGTTAAATAACCTACCGTATTCGACGTAATAAGCACCCAGGGCGCTTAAAAAATTGACTTGGGTGGGCGCTTATAAAAGTGGTGTGAAGGACTACCGAAAAATAAAAACTACTCAAATGGAACTGGGTTTAGATTGTCTTTGATAGCTGATACAGACGTTCAAAACATACTAACAAATTATTGAGTGGAAAATAACACATATTATCGCTATTGTATCCTTTAATTTCTCTTGAAACAAAGTGAAAACTTTGAATTTATCATTTTAGTAAGGCTGGTACATGGGCGGTTATTAGACATATAATCACAAAATCCTTTTGGGGGCGCTTATTGGAGCAGGGCGCTAATTACATCGAATACGGCATACAGTTATCCAAAACCTGTCCATGTTTGTGTATTATGCCATGTTATTTCGATCAGAATATATTTCAAACCACAGTATAAGTTACACTTAAATTTTGTTATATGCTTGTAAAGGACTTGTGCGTGTAAATATATTATATAAATGTATTGTACTACAGGCCTGTGGCCTTTCAGTACCGGAAATAAATTGAATTGATATACATTTCTAGTCTTCTACAGTTCAATATTTGGGAGGGGAAGCCCAAATGTGTTTTGGGAGGCAAGATTCCTAATTTGTAAAGCCGGAAGAGGGGAGGTACAATTTGAATTCAAGGAGCTTTTTAATGGTGATACATAGATTTTGAGGCCTAAAAGCTTTCCGACCTGTGAAAATCATGGGGTTTGACTTGAATATGTGTTACAATCCCAGTTTCGTTGCCAAAATTTCAGCATAGAAAGATATTGCAATGCAAGCCATAAGTGTTGCAAACTTTCCTCCCTGAAGCAACTATTGATAAGCAATTTGATAAATCTATTCTCTTCTTTTTTTCAGATTGTGTTATGGCCGAGTTGGAGAAGCTAGGACGAAAGTACAGAGTTGCCCTGAGAATCGTGAAAGATCCAAGATTCCAGCGACTGCCGTGCCTCCACAAGGGAACATATGCTGACGACTGCCTTGTACAGCGTGTGACAGAACACAAGTGTTACATTGTTGCTACATGTGATGTGGCGCTGAAGAGGAGGATTCGTAAAATACCCGGAATACCGATCATGTATCTGTCACAGCATCAGTACACTATCGAGAGAATGCCGGAGGCTTATGGGGCTCCCAGAACATAAGACTTATATTGTAATGTATTATAAATGTAATTTTGGGTTAAGGCTATTCCAAAATATTTTGCTTAGAGAAACCTAACTAAAGAGTCATGTATGTATCAAGGTATTGATATGATGACTTGACATTTTGAAAATAAAAAACATTCATGAAATATTTTTCCCTGCCATATAAGATAAAAAAGTTTCTCCTAAGATCATTGCTTTATCCCCTTATTAATGGCAGGATTTCCCATTCATGTACAAGTTCACAGATGAAATGTTGGTCGTTTTTGACTACCAGTATATGAACATTTCTGTAAAGGTGCCACAATAAATTTGGAAGGAAAATTGTTCTTTTTATTTAAATAAAAGGAAATTTGAATTTATGTGTAGTTTGGAAGGTTCAAGCTGTTGTGTAATGATCTTTTCCTTAATGATTTTCCAACTTTATTAAGCTGCTCAATGGATTCTACAAAAAATCCTGGTTTACTATGATATGACAATGATCCTAAACCAGTCTCAGAATTATTCTCTCATGATGAGGATTTTGCATTCTAGTAATAACTTCTATGTAGGTCTTACAAAAGGTTTGTGTTTTTTATACAACCAGCACTTTTATCAACAGTTGAATGTTATACTCATATCAGGATAGATTTCAACTTTGAGTAAGACCACCACACGCATTGCACTGTAAGTTTTTAAAAATATGCGTTCAAATTGTCCTCCAAGTTTAAAGAGACACAGAGTATGTTAATAGCATCACATATGTCAAATTTTGAAATCGATGTTATTACATCGGGAACCCATTACCGTTACTGAAAATAACAAGTTAAAGGTTAATCAGTACATTAGAGCGAAAATACGGCCATTCAATTTGGAATTTTGATCGAAAACCGGACATTGTGGCTCGAGTGGCACTCGCAAATTTGCCAAACGTAATTTTGAAACCTTATCATAAGCTATCAGGAAGATATATTCGATTCGATTCGATTCGATTGTAGCTTATCAAAACCAAATATAATTTTAAGAAAGATACTCTGTGTCACTTTAAGATTCTCATAGTAGTGATAGCTGGGATCTAAATGCAACTGCTGCAATTACAACACAATTGCTTTTATATCTATTAACAAAGTATATTTACGTTTAAGTGTGTTAACGAAAGAGAAAATTCTCGGGCAGGGTATTTGGTATACATTTCAAAATCCTTTGGGTAGCAAAATCAAAAGTTAACCTTGCAAAGTGGTGTCACTTTACTTTCAAAGCCATTTGTCATTCAAACCCCCAACCTCATTCTCTCCCAACAGAGGCAGCTCAGGCATACACGAGCAAGCCTCTAGCTGTTCTAAGCTAAATACATGGGATAGAAAGGTAAAAATCTGATTGGAGGCAATCCAAGCTTGTTGTGCAATCAGCGAAGCCACTTCAAAAGTGGTCATGTGCAAAGCCTCGGTCATTTTCGTATGCTTCTGCAGAGCCATTGATGAAATTTAACATTTCCTTTCACAAAACATCAATTTTTACCTTCTCATTAGTTTATTTTGTTAATTAGTAAAATAAAATCTAACGTTAAACAAATAATAATTTACACAATTATAAAACAGTTACTTCTTATGAAAAACCAAATCCATATATGATTTTTCAAATAATTCCCCTTCATACTGTTATGGAAAATAAACAAAGGCATGATGTTTCCCATGTCACTATACGACCGTTCAGAATGCTCCCAGTCATAGATATATACAAGAGGTGTTTGCAGTGGCTGCAAATAAGGGAGATATCTTGAGTTGCAACTTTTTACCCCTAGGGCAATCTGCCGGAACCCTAGGATCATGGCTTAGTAGAATAGAGGCTTGCTGGCAATGAGAGAATGCCTCATCCTTAGTTTTTTTAAATGTCTACAAAAAGCCACCCTTGGTATTTATAAATACCTCATAAAAAACTGTTTTGTTCCTTATTGGAAAAAAGCTACCAGATTGTTCCATCGTCCACGTTGTTACATGATCTTCTAAAATAGCGTGAGCGTAGCTTCATAAGCTATCTTGGAGTAATCAGCAAACATACCTTGATTCACAACATAACCAAGAAACTTAACACAATGATTTTATTCATATCAAAATTCTTATGCAGGAAATGTTCTCGAACTCGTTAACATGAATCAATGTTCACGAGCCCCCATCATCTAACGCAACCTCAGACTGGGCTTCTACGAAGAAGGGACCAAGCTTGTAATACTCCATCACCCGAAGATAGAAAGGTCGACCAAACACGTCAATCACAGTTGGGGATTCTGCCAGAGTTTTCACAATCGCAAACTTTCCTTCTTTCTCTTCTTTGGAATGATCTGTCGACCTGTCCGTCACAAATTCCTTGAAGCCTGGTGCCTCATTCATCAAACCTTGTCCCCAGGGTTGTAGCGCGAGAGACTGGAAGATGCCGTACGTGCTACAGCGAAGATCGGTGAAGGGTTGCTGGGTTATACTCCACAGGACGTCAAACGGTTTGGGGAAGAGTTGATTGAACCAGCTTTCTGTCAGGGATAACAGCTCCTGGGTCTGATCTTCAACCTGCAAATAGCATTTATACTTAATTAAAAATTCACCAATAATTGAAAAGATCACTTTTGATACTTCATTATTTAAAAAAAATAATTCTGGATGCATTCCAAATTTATGATTGATTAACAAAAAAAGCTAGCAATATTTGCTCTATGCCATTGATCACAACTTCTGTTACAGCTTTTATGACCAACATTAGAAAATTTCAGATTGTGAACCATTTCATATACAGAATGAGATTAAAGGGTCAGAACTCTATCAAAACTGTTTATGGCTTTTGAACTTCACCAGCGAATAGTCGGGTTTATACAACACTGCATTCAGCTTGGTGAAATTTTCAACCTAAAAGCTTTTTGATATGATGGAAAAATCTCAATAAAATGGAGACGTTATCTGGAATATTTCACAGCTTCAAAGTGAAATTAGTCTTTATGAAGAAGGTAAACATTAAAACAGCCTCGCCCTTAGTTTCATCGCTAGTGACTGCAATACTGCCCAAGTGGGGCTAAATAATAACTTACCCTAAGTTGGATAAGAGAGGAAACTGCACGTAGACATTTTGTCCTTGTCTCGGTCACAGAGTTGCGGATCAGAGAACCAACTTTCTTCATGTAGCCTGCCATGTGGGTTCCTGGGTGAACAAACATATAATGAACAATGTTCGGATTAAGCACTAGCCACTAGTGAGGTAGCCAATGGCTAGTGAAAAAGAAGCTGGGCTAGTAAAATGCAATAACTGGTAGTCCGAAGGACTAGTTAGATTTTTTAAGTTCTTTTGATTATGTAGATGTATGTTTATATTCGCAGATAACCACCCTTTAACCTTTATTCAATGATTTTCAGCTGTTTTTTAAAAAGACAACTTAATTGCCATCCCTGATAAAAAATGTCAATACTGGTCGAAAATGGTCTTATTAATTATCACTCAACTGATCATTTCAATAGTAGTAGGACAACACTCTTGGTTATATTCAACTCCTAAAATAGATCTAATAAGGAAAAACTATCAACACAAACCCAATTTCTCGAGTGCCTGTTTGCTTTGATAGACAGAGTAAAATCATAAACCACCTCCAACCAATTGATTACTTGGCACTTTATGGTAAATAGAGAATGCTATATGTACGTACTATGTTTTTGACACAAGTGTCTAACTATTAGTATTTCCCAAGCAAATAGAGGGGTTTACTGAAATTTACCGTATATGACCGGTATAAGCCGAGAATTTGACACCAGAAATTAGGGGGTCAGAGAGGGGGGTCGGTCTATACCTGAGTTATATGATGCAGATGAAAAAAATCAAGAGACCAAGCACGAGTATCGTCAGCCCATCGAGTTAGCGAGTCGATGTTTACACAGGAAGCAACATGCACAATCATCGAGGTCATTTCTATATTGAACTTGTAAAATAAAAATACTTTTGTTGTGTTGTTGTTTTTAATGAAAATATACAAAGAGAAGTTGAAAAATATATAAAGATAATTATATTAATATGAAATATTCAAGCAACCTTCACGTACGGTTAAATTTCGGCAGATCGATGTGGCTTCACTCGCATCCACGATCGGCAATTGAAACCCGGTTTTTCAAATATTATCAAGAGTTATCACTTCAAAAGGCTTTTTGTCCATTTTAAAGTATTATTAAGATATATTTCCAAACTTATCAATCATATCTGATCGAAATTCAATCAAATCTTTGTCAAAGATACACTCGTGAAAGCACGATGTTTTACATTACTGTGAATTTCAATCGTAATTTCGTGACGACGAATAACATTCCTTTTATAAACTTTTGCTCATGGTTATATTTCTGATCGTTATTCTTCGACTTTTATAAGCACAAATATTTCAATTAACTACATGTTAATTTTGAAAAAATAAAATGTAGAAAACGTGTAAGAAAATATTATATATTTACACATTTAATATTGTATCGACAAAATGTTGTCATGAAATTATTACGACCACGTTTTATGTTTCGAGATCTTTTTTTAACCGACTTGCTGATTGGTTGACCTACATAATTTAGCCAATGAAAAGGCTTGTAACAAATATCTCATTTCCAGCAAACACTTCATGCACCAAAGGTTGTTGACTGCCGTTCGTTAACAATTTGCCGATAATAATATGTTATATGATTAAAACAAACAACAAACACCGTAAGTGAATACTTATAATTGCTTTTATAGTTTTTTAAAATAATATACGTCTTAAAATTAACGTGTCATTTGATGATTCATGAGCTTTTAGTTTCAATGCAACGGGCATCATATCGACTTACTGTCAGCAAAATAGAGCTGCGAAGAGGGGGGTCGGTCTATACATGAGATACTCGGTTTTGACTGGAATTTGGGGGGTTGAGAAAGGGGGTCGGTTTATATGCGGGGTCGGCTTATACCCGGTCATATACGGTACTCAAAATCTGTTTCCAAACTAAGATGAACTAGCTGAAACAGCGCACAAAGAAAGTAATGTCATAGTCAAACTGATGTCAAAGCATTTATTTTTATGTGACGTCACAATGAAAAAGTGATATTTTGCTTTAGGGCATGGCATGAAAAATATGATCCCTGATATGACTGCTCTTGTAGGTAATAAATACAGTAATGCCTACCAAGTTTCTCTAGAGCCATCTTGCCCTCGTTGGTGGTCCCGATGAAGCTGATGGTATCTATGGCGACGGCCTGTAGACTCGGGTCTTGACTCTCAACACTCTCGAACACTGTGTTGGTGAACTTGTTGAATCGTCCACACACCTCCTTCGGGTAATACCTCGCTAGTCCGCCAAAAAACTTAATCAGACCTGAAATGTTTCAAATTATTGTCATCAAGTTTGTATTAAAACCATTGTTTCTATGCTTAAATAGCACAAGGGAAAATATGTAGGAAATGATATATCACAGTGCTTATGAGTGCCATTATAAAACATTAATCATTATCATCAGCATTATTGCTATGAAAGGATAACAAAACATTGTAAGATTTTTTTTACAACTACAGGTACTTTACAGTTGAAAGCCTTAAAACCAATTATAAATATTGCAAGATCTAGAACAAAAGATATCAAAATGAGCAAAGGATTACTTGGAAATACTCTTTATGCTTAAGTGTATGCATCACCATTCAAAAAGAATAAAAATAACTTTCTACAAAAATTACCTGGAAGAAGAAAACTTCCCATCGGGTTAGAATCCATGTTTGACATCATATCCTCCAGTTTACCCACAATGCCTTGCTGGTTAAGGAAGTTGAGGCCATGTTCGACCTGAGCAAGATCGGAGATCATCTCGATAGAGTTTAGTTGCACGAGGATGTCATCCTTATGAATCTCGTTCACCAACTGTTGCATATAGCCAGCTTCAGAGGACTTCTTCAAGCCAAGGGGAGACAATCGACTGATATTCACGACAAGCTGAAAGGGTGCAAATAAAATCAAGTAAGATTTTTGGCAAGGGAGCACAAATTTATATCAAGATGTTTCCCTCCGGTCATTAATAAATCAGAAATTCAATAAAATTGTCCCAACTAAAGATGCAAAAAAGTTTTAAAACCTCATAGGCACATTTACAGATGTTGATTGATCCACTGAGCTAGATCTTAAAGTTCACCAAATTCTTAGTTACTGTTTCTAACAAATATTCACTATACCATGATGCATTGAGCACTCAGACTCGTACGATATTGTTTTAATTCAATATTGAATTGGTCGCACAAGAAAAGTTTTTTTAATCCCACCGGTATGTAATACTGTGGGATATAGTCATCACCCTGTCCGTCTGTATGTCCGTCCGTCCGTCTGTAATCATTTCGTTTCCGGAGCAGAACTCAAAAACCGGTCCACATATCTTTCTGAAACTTTACATGTGTATTGCCCACCTACTGAAGTGGTGCCTTTTGATATTTTCACATTTCTGAAAATTTTATTTTTTATTATTTCCATGGAAACAGCTCTTATATGGACTCTGTTCATGAAAGGTTTCGTTAATATATATTAGCTTATACTATTATGAACCTTGCTTGAAAAATTTACAATTATCTTTCAAAGGTTTATATCTTACGATCATGTGGAACTGGTGGGATATGTCATCTTCTGATGACTCTTGTTTAATTTTCATCTTGAACAGAGGTCTCATGTTTTGACAAGTACATGTAGTTATAAACCTTGGGAGATATGCTCAAGACTTGAGAAAAGTAAGATAGACAGATATACAGCTACATAAGCAAAAAGAGAAAACATACAGTAAAAAATAGTTTATAAACAAAAAGTTTATGGATGTGGATTTATAATTGTCTTACCTCGTAGACGCGGAATCTGACGGTGTCGTTCTTGCCCATCACCTGTTGAAGGTGTTGGTTGACCTCGGAGCTGTACAACACACACATACCCTGCTCCGTCTGACCTGTTGTAAAAAACAATATTGGAAATAACTTATAAACTAAGATTTGATGTAAATGCATACAAGATGGTCCTAATAGTAATTTTTCATACAGAACAAGGGTAAGACCGGCATTCCATGTGTCTGTAGTGTGCACCGTGCAATGCATATTAAACACTTTACACTAAAGTAGCAGCAGTTGATTCCATGTCCACATAATGTGTAGTGCATGTTAGCCAGAATGCCCACAAGCATCCAAGTACTTGTTTAATCAGACCAGATATGAAAATCCCTTTACGCTAACAAGTACATGGAATCAACTTCTACTGTCTTAATGCAAAGTGTTAAATATTCATTACATATTGAATGTCACATTGGATACTCACACCAATCTATAACGTGTATACATGTAATCAGACACGCAAAAATTACAGCATGTATAAGGCACAAATATGTACACATGAAATCCCAGGTTAATAACATCTTTTCCTTTTCAAACTTTGTGGCGGTTAACACTAGCACTCTTTATACCATTGGATTTGCCATCAGGGGAGATAATCAAGTACATACCAATGTTTGCAAGAATGAGGCCAGCCTGCTTCCCGACCCGCAAATCATCTTCCCCGAGCAGATCGGTGACCGTCAGCAGAATCTCACCCGACACAAACAGACTCTCAACGCTCTCTTCGGACACCCCGCACAGCTGCAACAGATGAGCTTTTTATGATTTTTATGTTGACAGCTATACTGGGTCTTATCACTCAGCGATGTAAGGCGGCATAAAAATACTTAACTGTTTCTTGGGCATATTTTTAAAAAAATAGAGCCATTGGCTCTATAGCTCATCAGGCATCATATCAAGTTTGCTTTATACAGGCCAGATGAGTTAAAAATGAAACTGATGTTACCTATTGCAAGAAAACCTATAAAAAAAAATACAAAACAAATGTAATGATTTCGGAATAAATTTCCTTACCCAAATGATTTATCATTATTCAACACTTTCTAGATCGCCAATATCAGACAGTGAAAGAAGTCCACACTAAAATATCCAAGGAGAAATAAATTTGCCATAGACTGTCATCTAATGGAGAAAAATAGGTTTTTAATATTGTGACCCCTGTGACCCTATTTGGGGTCATGGGGTCACGAAACCTACAGTTTCGAATCCCAATTGGCCAAGGAGTCTACATGCAGTCTTTCAGCTCAATAGACCTTTTGGAGCTAAAGATGATGATGAAAATAAGTTTTTAAGGTTGTGACCCCTGTGACCCTATTTGGGGTCATGGGGTCACGAAATCTACAATTTAGAATCCCCATTGGCAAAGGAGTCTGCACATATAATTTCAGCTCTCTAGACCTTTTGGAACTTGAGAAGAAGATGAAAATAGTTTTTTAAGGTTGTGACCCCTGTGACCCTATTTGGGGTCACAGGGTCACCAAAGTTACAAATTAGAATCCCTATTGTCCAAGGAGTCTGCACATATCAATATTAACTCTCTAGTCCTTTTAGAACTGGAGAAGAAGATGAAAATAGGTTTTTAAGGTTGTGACCCCTGTGACCCTATTTGGGGTCAGGGGGTCACGAAATTTACAATTAAGAATCCCTATTGGCCAAGGAGTCTGCACATATCATTTTTAACTCTCTAGTCCTTTTAGAACTGGAGAAGAAGATGAAAATAGGTTTTTAAGTTTGTGACCCCTGTGACCCTATTTGGGGTCATGGGGTCACGAAATCTACAATTTAGAATCCTCATTGGCCAAGGAGTCTGCACATATCTTTTTTAACTCTCTAGTGCTTTTAGAACTGGAGAAGAAGATGAAAATAGGTTTTTTAGGTTGTGACCCCTGTGACCCTATTTGGGGTCATGGGCTCACCAAAGTTACAAATTAGAATCCTCATTGGCCAGAAGTCTGCACATATCATTTTTAACTCTCTAGTCCTTCTGGAACTGGAGAAGAAGATGAAAATAGGTTTTTAAAGTTGTGACCCCTGTGACCCTATTTGGGGTCACAGGGTCACCAAAGATACAAATCAGAATCTCCATAGGCTTAGGTACCTGTACACAAAATTTCAGCTCTCTAATGTGTATGGTTCATGAGGAGAAGTCGAAAGTGTCAAAAGTTTACGGAGGGACGGACGCCGGACGGACGGACGACGGGCCATGCCATAAGCCCATCTGGACTTTCAGTCCTGATGAGCTAAAAAGTGATGTTGATAGGACTCTTTTTTTCACTTTTCACTTGAACAAATATTGATGCAGAAGCAAAATATTTGATTATTTCGTAAGTAATTAACATACAAAGTGTTGAAAGAGTACTTAAGAACATCATTTGACATGCTTAACCTACACAGTCTGTCTAAAATGGATGAAGAGAGGATATTAATTTTACTATTAAAGTTTCGAACGGTAGTTGGTTTTACACTCATGCAAATTTCAAAGTGATGCGCCAATTCCATGGAACATTGATTTTTTTATTCAGCCTAAGGAAACATATTCTTTAGATCTATGAGGTTCGTTCAGTACTTATTCAGAATATAAAGGATGGAAGACATGTTCTACAATTTAGGATATACCGTAATTTCTCTATCAATTCGACCCTCAAAATTTCAAAACATTTTCAGATCACGTCCATGGTCGAATTATTTCTCACAAATGTTTGTTTGTTCGGTAGGATCGTCGAAATATTAGATGGGATTTACATAAATACCTTTCTCCGGCGATTAGATGTTGTCCCATAACTAAAACTAGAAGCACGTGTTGATTTTCATCCAAAGTATTATTCCTTGTAAAAACTTGTTCTGTCTCACGAATTAATTTTCCAAATGGTGACTGTTTACGTATGGTGATTATAATTTCAATTGAAATATTAAAAAAAGAACAGGTCCACCTAAAAATACTTCGATAAAATTAGAAGTTTGCAAGAAATTTACTCGATACAAGAAGCCATGTTTTAGCTGTACTCCTTGCACAGAATATAGAACCCGCTTCAAAGCCTTCGGTGATTTCATGTCGGAAAAAATGATGCTTTGAGTTTTGATATCAATTTCATTATTGATTTAGGGGCTCATCCTGTATATCGAGGGACCATCTTAATGTCTCTAAACCGAGTAAATTCAGATACGTTTTAAAATAAATGATGACAACACTCAAAATAAATATCAAAATAAAATTCCAGACGTTCTTCTGTCGGTAAAATTCAAGTCAAGTTTAGATTTTGGTAGATTACAAAATAGCTGGAGAAATAACTAATAAAGAATAATGACACACTGGTACTGGTTGGGCAAATTTAATTACACAAAACAAATTCAAATATGAAAATACCAAGAATATGGCATTACATGAAATGGAATTAATAATTATGAAAGGTAATCCCCTTTGCTAATTACCAATTATTGAGGGGCGAATAATACACTAACCTCCACCAATAATGCTACTGGGTGGGAGGGAGTGGCAATTAAATTAGCATGAAAACTTTGCAGGATGCCATTAGCAGTTTGCAATGCAGCGAAGCGAAGGAGCATGGAAAAGCACGTTGTGCCTGTCAGCGGCCATACTAGCGAAGGGAGATAACTCTCAAGAAGGAGCGGCACTTCCACCCACCAAAATAAATTTTACCAAAGCTAAAATTACACTTTGGTAGATTACAAAATAGCTGGAGAAATAACTAATAAAGAATAATGACACACTGGTACTGGTTGGGCAAATTTAATTACACAAAACAAATTCAAATATGAAAATACCAAGAATATGGCATTACATGAAATGGAATTAATAATTATGAAAGGTAATCCCAAGCCCAACCAGTACCAAGTGGGAAAATTGAACATTAAAATAATTGAATAGTTTCAAGTAGGAGAGTCACATAGTTGGAGGGAGAAGCTCCCCAAATCGTTTGATGACAGACATGCGCTGAGATAGATTGTCATCACAGTATCGTGTGAAGGCTGATGATGCCCAGTCTCCCAAGGTTTTTATCTCCTCAGGTGTGCAGCCACAGTGCTGCGCCCAACAAGCACCACCCCGCCTGAACGAGTGGCCTGCGAAGTCTGAGGGATCAAGTCCTATGACCGATATTATCTGTTTTAACCTGTCCTTGAAATAGGCATAAGTAAGGCTTCCAAAGTTTTTCTCATAAAACAATGGCTGTAAACCACTGTTTTCAGTTGTCCTATCTAACAGTTGTTCCAGTGCTGTCACTGGGCACAAGGGATGTGAGGCTAGTCGCGGTAGGACAGTGTAGAGCAAGCGTTGGCGGAATTGTATTGTTTTTGTCCACCTTAGTTCCACAACATACACATCCTGAACAGGAATGGCATCTAATCTCCGAATATGCTTATCCGGATTAAACGAACCTTTGAGGAGGAAGTTTCCTGGCCGAAGTAGGCCAAAAAACGCTAAGAGACAGGCTGACCAGAACATCACATCACATATATTTGCAAAACACATATTTTCTCTGATACACAGCAATAACTCAGGAGTGATCGGTTTGACACATGATTGAGCTGCACCCAACTCTCTCTTCATGCCACACCACAACTGTGACATTTTCCAATTACCCTTCGTAGGGTCACACACATCTGCTGATTTATGTAGTATTGACACAATATTCACATAGCTTTTAATACTGTAGTACTTAAGTTTTCTAACATCAGCCAGATAGACCATATAACACATCACCTGGTCTGGCGTTAAAGGCACAGGTTTCCATGACATAAGATCACAGAAGTCAAGGTAGCTCCTAAGGTGGGTCTGGTACGTTTGTTTTGTTGATGCTGCCCAGGCCTTGCTGACGTACTGTTGAACACGAGTTGTCAGGTGGTTGGTCCATCTTCGGCCACCTGGAAGAAACGAAGGCTTTAGACATATGGCTGGTTAGTTCCCAAACAGAGAACTCTTGGTGATGCAGATTTGGGAGGGCGTCGTACAGCGCAGATAGACTACCTTTCTCATGAAGGCGGGAACATATATCAGCTTGAGTATTTATCTTACCAGCAATATGTTTGACAGTCAATTTGAAGTTATAGATTGCAGATACAAAACACAAGGCTCTTAGAAATGGCATAACCGGCTTGAATCTTGATGTTGACTTGGTTAGAGTCGATTTTGCTGTCATATTGTCAGTGAAGAGTACGACATGTTTATCTCTCCATAAGGGAGCCCACCTGAAGCATGCCCATATGATGGCCATGACTTCTTTATAGTTGATATGCCATTCCATTACACATGGCATGTCTAAGCACCAGTTCACATAAAAATAATCCCCTTCATACACCCCACCCCCTCCAATTGTACATGCATCTGTATGAACAGTGGTTATTGGCTTGTCGTCAAGGATACACTTAGTACCATTAAACACAGAGATAAACTGTAGCCACCAGTTGATATCGGCATGAAAGTCACTTGTCAGTTTTGCTTTATGAGTTGGTAACTGGAGGACGGCTTGTAGTTCAATCACCCTCCGGAGAAATGTTCGCCCACCATGGATTACCTGTGCTGCCCAATTAAGTAAACCACCCAGTGATTGAAGCTGACGTTTACTGGCCCGTTTACGCTGACTGAAAGATTTTAGAGTGTGTACAAGTTCAACTAATTTTCTTTCTGTGAGTCCTAATGTCATAGCCTGGGTGTCAATTAAGATTCCTAGGAAAGTAAGGTGCTGTGCAGGACCCTCTAGTTTTGACCAGTTGATTCGAAAACCTAGTCTTCTCAGGACAGTACAGAGGAGATGTAAGCCACGTGTACATTCTTCCTCGGTGGGGGATATGATTAGAAAATCGTCAAGATATGCGACAACCACAATGTCAAAATGATATTTCATCATACGGCATACACTTGAAGTTAAAGTTTGAAATAATTTGGGACTCTTCGCTGCCCCAAATGGCAACTTTGTATCATACATGTAAGTTGGGCAACTATCACCCTCAAACTGCCACTGAAGGCCTGTTGCCTTATAGTTAGAGGGGTGAATGGGTACAGATCTGTAGGCACTGCTCAAGTCCACTTTAGCAAGATAGCAATTATTTGAGAGAAATTTTGTTGCCTCTCTTAAGTCCATGTACTCACAAGAACAATTTGATACATAAGAGTTCAAACCACATCCTACAGGTCTGCTTGCATCGTGAATCAGACGTATCTTTCCATTACTTTTCTGAATGGCACCAATTGCACTGCATATAGTGGGTATCTCCGAACATACAACATAATTACCATGAATTATTTCTTCATTGATTTGACTGTCTACTGCTTTTCTATTGTTTAAGGCTGATTGATAGTTCTCTACACAACATGGTTTTATATCACAAAGTTTATCATCGTCAATGATCTTGAAACCCTCATTAACTCCATTTAAAATAAAAATCCTCTCTTTATCATCTGGAGGTAGCAGTGCTTCCCACTCTTCATACTTCAAGTTAAAGTTATTAGCACAGGGGTGAGCCACATGACTAACATTTCTGAATTGTTTGTCCAAATTGTCAATATGGGTCACAAGTTCAGGAGGGGTGGTTGCTAGTTTTTTGAATGGGAGGGTTGTTGAAAAGGCTGTTGAAATCCTGATGTGGGGGGGCCATGCCACTTTGGAACTGAGGTGCTATGATTTCTAGCCGAATGTTGCTGCGAGTAACAGAGTGCACAGTTATGTGCAAGTTTACAGTCAATCCCTACACAATCATCTACATTGAATTTTCTGCAAATTTCTCTCCCATTTGGAAGAAAAGGGCCTCTTGTTCTTCCTTTATTGGCATTTCCCATATTACCCCCGTGACCCCTGTAGGTGTAATCTGGGTGTTTTGTCTCCAGACAAAAATCGTGAAGATCCGGTCTGTACAAACCCCAAACAAAGCCGTCCTCAGTTTGTCGTTCCCTGTATTCTCTATCATAACAATACACACTTCTCCAAGTATATTTAGAGGCCAGTCTGCAAATGTCTCTTGAGTATTTCAAGTAACCTTCAATGTCCTGACCTTGGAGGTGCCCTTCCTGCATAAGTTTGGACATGATTTTTAGGTTGGCATAGCCCCATTGCTCAAATGTAACCACTATCCCATATTTCTGATTATTTTGACCTTGGCCCTTATCTTCTTTTTCTGGCCCCTTTACATCCCAGACGTAATCAGCAATAAGTAATGGTTTTCCCTTTGCATTAGATGCATAGTTAGAGTTTATACCTGTACTGGATATAATTGTCTGAAGAGATGCCACAGGGTCACTTTCATTGGGCCTGCTGGCGGTATCTTCACTTGTGGTAGGCTGTCTAGCAGGGGGTGGTACTTGTGGCGATGTCACTTCGGTGGTACGAGCACGTGGTAGAGATGGAGCGAGTAGGGAAGCTTTTTCCCTCTGCAGGGCTTTAAGTTTGTTTTCAAGTTTAAGTGTTCGAATTTCTTCCTCGAGTCGATTCACCTCTGTTTCCAAAGCACGTTTGGTGGGCTTGTTTTGTTTACCGGCATTGGCTTTGGGTAGAGTAAGAGGTGACTCACAGTCGAAAGTTTCCCGCTCGATAGCAAGTATCTCTTCCAGTTTTTCACCGGCATTCGTCCGCTGGGATTTTCTTTCAGGGATCGGCGTGGCCATACTTCAGTGATTACAGTTCAATTAAATTAGCATGAAAACTTTGCAGGATGCCATTAGCAGTTTGCAATGCAGCGAAGCGAAGGAGCATGGAAAAGCACGTTGTGCCTGTCAGCGGCCATACTAGCGAAGGGAGATAACTCTCAAGAAGGAGCGGCACTTCCACCCACCAAAATAAATTTTACCAAAGCTAAAATTACACTTCAAGCCTTAAAATATTAAAATGTAAAAACATGTGTATTTGACTATATTAGGAGGCATCAATAAGGCCACTGGTGTCACAGGAAATTGAGAATAAACAAATATAATTTTAAAACAATCAATAATCAACTACCTTCGTTATCTAATCTTTAATCTGAATGATCATTTGGTAAGAGATCATGTGACGCCATGACATATCTGCATAACACGTTCTGATTGGATAAGACACACGGATTTCCCCATAAGGGCCAATAATATTACCTGTTTCATTGCTATTCTAAGACACGATGGAACCACGCAATGCATCGGACAGTTACACTAATATAAACAGCATATGAAATTTAACCTAAATATCATTAGTATTTCAAGAGAGAAATATAAACTTCATACAAAGGCTGTTATCATTAGAGTCGGACACCAAAGATAAGCCTTTGTCAGTCATGACGAATGCCTGAAAGTTTCTCGCCGTGATGTTCAAGATAAATATTTCACTTCCACAGATGGGAGATATGGAATCAATCAACCAAATGAAATAAAAGATTTAGTTTTTTTCCACAACAATTCTACTTAAAATAGTTTTGTATACCATTTAATTATGTCGGTTTCAAAGTTTACGTTTACAAGACAAAATAAATATTATTTGTAGCACAGTTTGGACGAGTCCACCATTATAAGGGCACGGGGTGATGGATATCATGATAGGAAGATAGAATTTATACTTCATGATAACCTAAAGAAAAATGTATTTGTTTTGCTGATACAGAATTCCATATATATTTGATTATCTTTCTCTCATTGAATGTTTTGTTAATGTGGGATTATTAGGTCAAGTGTTTAGAAATTCATCATTGCAACCCCTGTAAAATAATGGTTTGGTCATTTGTAAACAAATATGGCGGGAAGTTAAGCAACCACGTGAGTGATTATCCACAGATGTGACAGATGTTACGATAATTTGTGAAGCATATTTCTTATATATGTTGCTGATTTTAATTGAGATTTTCTATGAAACCGAGTCACTCATGAAATAAAGTAGATATTTGATCTTGATTGAACAACAAAAGATTGATACGTTTCATTATTATTATTTTTTCAGTGACAATTTTTTTCTTGATTTGTAAGATGTATGGCTGAAATAGAATATATATACTGATAATTTAACGACTGTGGTCGATGTATTGGAACGTGAAAATTACCATTTGGGGCATGGTTGAAATGTTAGGGGTGATTTGAACTTTTTAACCTCAGATTAACGTACGTGGTCGAATTATCAGAGATGTCGAATTGATAGAGAAATTACGGTATCCCTGATATAATATGGTTGCTTTCAAGCCCATCAAAAGTGGCTCATCAGAATGTGCAACAGAGGGAGAATATACGAAGCTTGTATAAACACTTGAAAAGTTTATGATATTATCAGAATAAATATAAGTTTCTATAAGATATCAAAATTTTTTATGTTTTATGTGCAGTAAAGTTGGAACACAAACATATATTGGCTTCAGATTGAAAAGTGAACATTATCTACTTTTACCAGGTCTTAGTACAAATAAAACATTTAAATAGTAGAGGTGTGACGATACATATTTGTTGCAAACAATATGTATCTCAATATTTCAAAGCGATATGATTTGATACGATTCACATCATGATATGGTTTTTGAAATTTCTTTTAATGAGTAACACATTAACTTTGACAAATATAATGATTTTAGGCAAAACAAGTGTTTGCAACTAACGTGGCAATGTCCCCCGCCGTTGAAATATTTTGAAATAATTGTCACATTAAGCAAATGTATTATTCCGATTGACATTTAGTGCAATGGTTCAAGAGATATGTAACAAGAGTGGTCATCAAGTCAAGGTCATCCAAACTGACAAGTGTCTGTGACCAAATTTGGTGCAGCAGTTCTAGAGATATCGCTTGAACAAGAATGTCAAAAGTGGCCAAAGTGCCGTGGTGACCTTGAAGTTAAGGTCAAGGTCACCAAAACTGAGTGGTATCTGCGTAACCTCCCAATGTAGGATGTGACCACATTTAAATTTTCACGACATTTGGTGCAAAGTTCATAAGATATAAGATGTTTAAAAAAGTGTTTAAAATGGTGAAAATTAAGGTCAAGGTCACCAAAAGTGACTGGTGTCCGTGTAAACCCCCAACGTAGGTTGCTCCCAAATATGAAGACTTTTTCAAAATCGGTCAAAGTGCGTTGGTGATCTTAAAAATAAAGTCAAGGTCACCCAACACGACTGGTGTCTGCGTAATACCCCAACGTAGGCTGTGACCAAATTTGAAAACATTTGGTCCAACAGTTCATATGATATCGCGTTAACGAGAGTTTCAAAATCGATGAAAGTGCCGTGGTGACCTTGAAAATAAAGTCAAGATCACCCAACATGACTGGTGTCTTCATAATCCACCCATGTAGACTGTGACTAAATTTGAAGACATTTGGTCTAGCGGTTCATTAGATATCTCGTTAACAAGAGTTTCAAAATCGACCAAAGTGCCATGGTGACCTTGAAAATGAAGCCAAGGTCACCCAAAGTGACTGGTGTCTGCGTAATACCCCAATGTAGGCTGTCGGTTTATTAGATATCGCGTTAACAAGAGTTTCAAAATCGGTCAAGTGGCGTGGTGACCTTGAAAATAAAGTCAAGGTCACCCAAAGTGACCGGTGTCTGCGTAATCCCCCAATGTAGGCTGTGACCAAATTTGAAGACATTTGGGCCAACGGTTCATTAGATATCGCGTTAACAAGAATCCGGACGTACGTATGTACCATTAGCAATATTTTTTCATGACCATAGATTTTAACTTTTGAAAACATTGGAAATAATTGTTTTTGCAGGTCATCAGATTAATAAAGTCTATATGATACTTGCTTAAACAACTGAAAAGCTTGAAATATGCAGGTACAAGCTAACCCTCACTGAAATGGAAAGTTTGCCGAGAGTACCCAACATCTTGAACCATCTGTGATCAGCAATTCATTCTTAAAACAAGTCTCTGTGCAACATTCCTCTGTGTAGAATCATCCTGCAGACAATTTTTGTGTAATCTTTATCAAAATGTAAAGGGAGTTACTCTTTGACTGGCTTAAAAATTACAATCTCAAATGAATGGTTTTTTTTCTCACAAGGGAAAATACTCCAAGAACTAATTGTAAACATATTTACTGACAAAAATCGTAGTTTCAGAAAATGCAAAGGTCAAGGTCAAATGTAGAATCACATGACCTGATATACAAAAGGTATAACATTAAAGGGACAGTCCAATCGAGGTATTTTTTTGTGGTAAAGAAAGTCAAGGGTTAACAGTAGGGCTGTAACGATTCATCGATACCTACGATACAGTCGTAGCTTGGGAAATCGTGATTATTGTATCGTGAGCTTCCTGTATCGTGATACACTAAAAATAGATTTCACTTACTTAAGAATGAAAAGAAAAGCTATGTGAACACTAAAAAGCCAGCTCAGTGTTGTGCAGTAACTGTAACTACAGTAAGCATGAAGCAATCTGATTCATAAATAACTGTTTTTGAAAAAAAAAATCGTTTTAATCTTCGATTTTTAATCATCTCATAGCCCAAAAATTCCACCATTTTGAATATTTCACAAAATATGCACAAAGATATACTTTAAACAATGTATCGTGATACATTCTGTATCGCCTGTCTGTATCGTGATACATATCGAATCGTGAGATTTCCCATGATACTCAGCCCTAGTTAACAGTTCATTCCAGTTTATGCATAAAATGTTATGAATACATGATTATTACACAACCCATTTTACATAGTTTTGTGACATTTTCTCAAAGTGACAAGATCACAGACCGGAAGCCAATAAGACTGTCCTTTTAACTTCTTTTGAGTTGCATATTTCATGCAACTCATGACAAGCTTCAAATTTGACAGGAAAGTAAATTTACAGGTTAAATGGGCGGTAGCACATCTTTTGAAAATGTTATATTTATTTTTTTCACTGATAATTTTATGTTAAAGCTAAATGTATTATTTTGATAGTGTCGAACATCTCATAACACAAATCAATTATCCATAGTCAGAGGACAAAGTATAAAGATTCACATTAAATACATTGGCGGCCATTTTGTGTGAACACCTTTAATTCATATTGTGTTAGAAAAAGGAATCGAATGACTTAATTTTACATAACATATTTGATTTATTAAAACACGCTACTGCCCCTTTAAATGTCCTCCTCCAATAAATACGTCAAACAAGATACAAAACTCCTTCTTAATGCATACGTAGAAGCATGCTGTGATTTATCAAACCCAGGACAAGCCGAGGATTACAAAGTTTAATCACATTTAAGGTTAAGTCCACCTTTCCTATCCCAATCAAAATATAAAATTAATTCTTTTTTAAATGGACCAGGAAGGACTTGGAACTTCACAGAATGTGTAATAACACAAGACAGGTTGATAAGATAAAGCCCTCCACTTTAAATATCCCCGTTAAGAAATCCAAATTTGAATTTTTTTTAAATGTTTACCCTGAAGAACTTGGTATTTACAAGATAACAAGATCACTTGTTAATCGTCCAGCCTTCCTCATTGCTATATCACTATGAAGATATCAAACTTAACAAAAATGTTAATCCAGAAAACACTTGTATTTCATCAAACTCGATCTCAAGATCGGACAGGTTGATAAGATAAAGCCCTGCACCTTCCAATATCCCTATCAACCATATCAGTAGAAAATGGACTCTTCCTGCTGAGAGAGAGATGACTGACATAAGGGTATGCTTGATAACGATACAAGAATCTGTATCGAAACGTCGCACTCTGTGAATAGAAGTTGTCATTCATAAATATTGTCCTTATTTGACTTTCAACTTTTAAAATGCCACTCAAAGAAGTCGGGTATCTTGTTATTGATATTTCCAGTCATACTTTTTGACTGTCAGCTTATGCCCTGAAAAAATAATGTTACACTAAATATGTTTCAAATTACAATAAAGATAAGTGGAAATTTGATTTCTCGGGTGTCCTGGCTTATTTAAAGTTTGTGTAAAGATCATGTGCTATTTTTTCAAGAGGCTTGTTTTTTTTTTGAGTGGTTAGATTACAACTGAAAACTTTTATGTTTTGAAAAGGATTTGCGACGAAGCATTTTTATGAGAAATTTTTTAAACTGCACTGGGTGATATCTGACATACAAAATAGGTTTTACTCAGCAATTTCCACATGCACTGGCGCAACTTTTAAATGATGAAATCGACCCCTGTTTTTATAATCACTGTTAATGATCTGTATACATATTTGAGTTTTTTTCACAACTCAAATTCACTCTTTGTAAAGACCTTTCAGTTATTCATGTCTTATTTGGTTGGGTTTTTTTGTGTGGCAATTTTATATGTAAATAGCTCCTTTTAAAATGTTCAACATATTGGATATTTTAAGAAGTGTGTACAGATTCGTATCACATTGTTCCAGTAATGCAATAAACTGATATATCGATAATACTGCACATCCAACTTTTACCAATAACATGTCTCATAATGTACTATTTTACACATTTTTCCTCGATAGTCATCAATATTCCTTTTTAATGCATAATAATAATAAACAATTTTCATTCCACATCAAACAAAGCTGTAGTAAGGCTAAATATGTCTACACATTGACCCATATTTTAAAATTTTCTGGCTTTCATATTTCCTGTTACATTTTCACTTTCATGTAAATGTCATAAAGGCTTTCAAAGTTTAAAACTTTGCTCAAAATGGAGCAATTGACTTTGTAGAATCACCAGTCTTTCATCAAAATTCATCTAGCCAATCATGATCCACCATCGTCAACTTTAGCAGGTGACATGATCTTATTGCCATGGTCTAACGGGTCTTGTATATAACCATATCAATCTATAAATTTTGTCAGACAAATGAACAGGGAATAACTCTCTGTCACCACAATGCTACTTTCAATGCCAATGTCAACTTCTGTCAGATATTTAAAGGCACCACTTGAGCGGCTTTCGTCCGCCATTTTGAAAGGTTAGCATTGAGAGAAAACAAATGTGCTGTAATATGCTTATTCATTAACAAAATTAAGTAATAACTACTTGATTGATAGAAGAGGAGCATATTTACAAATAATTCATAATAAAAGTTTTCAGTTGCGACAGCATTTTGCAATAGTAAGGCATTCCACGATCGTAGCTTTGATGATTGGCTTCATTTCAGGATGTTATTTTTTGAGCGATACACTCTTTTTTGTGTCAAATTGTCAAATCTTTAACAACTAAAATGCTTATCTCACAAACATATATGACATCTAGTGTAAAATTATCATGTAATAAAAGTACCGAGGGTACAGAAGCTCACCTTAAAATGAATGATGTGGTAAAATTGTTTAATTATACATGTAACCATCTTTTATATAATTGATTATGGCTGCCATCATGATTTTTTTATCTTTTAAAATACTAGTCTTCTTTTGGAAACGACTAGAGCTTGAACAAACATTAATACACGAATGATATAATCATGATAAGTTAACAAGCAGTAGGTTTTTGTATAACTTTTTAGTATATCTATGGCTGAATTGGTGACCATCTTGTACTTTTTAATCTTCAAAATGCTACTTTTATGTGGGCATCCGTATTAATTTCATTATGATATCTTGATTGGTTTAGGTGTATCCATTTAAATGTCATTCATTACTTACAGGATGGTGGGCACTTACATTTGTTTTGTAGTGAATCATTAATATGATTTCAAGATTATTTCACTGATGGTTATGCTGCATGGGATATTGAGAGTCCCAAAAGTGCAGATTTTTCAAGGAAAATGAATGACTGATTGAGAGGAAAGTCATAAACACAGCAATGCATAAAACACGTTTATTTTGTTCACATAATATTTACATGTCAAGTGACCATGAGATGTCTTTCATTAAAGTATCAATTTATTTAACACTCATACAGTACTATAATGGTAAACATTTTTGCATTGTCAAATCAACAGAGAGATATGACAAATCAAATTTCCTTACTTTTCTTACTAAACCCTTTTCGATTTTCATCTGCATATTCATTCCACATCAACTTATCATGTAGATTGCTAAACACAAAGCTTATTGTAGACAAGTTTTGTGTAAGTTGTTATTCTTAGAAAGAACATATCACTTTCATGAGAATACAAGTCCATAACTTTTATTGCATACACATGGGCCATGGCCATATAGCATAATGCTCTACCATATCAATTGGGTCAGGTTGATTATGCAACAGACTAGCAGCTGACACTGTGATGCTAGCAGCCTGCCTTGGGATGTGTATTAGACAACAGAGTGGAATATCTGAACTCTTGTTGACCCCTTATGTGTGGTATTTAAAGGAATATAAGGGAGATACCATTGTTTAAAATTTAACATGTTTAATGTGATTTGGTTTTTGCAGCTAGTTGCCATAAACATTTTAAACAAATTAATCAATCATGTTTGTCTTTCATCTTAATTTTTTTTAGAAACACTTAAAAATATAGAACAACTTGCACGACAATCTTAAATATTCCATATTTAAGATAATATTATGATTAGTAAGTTCAAATTAGAGAATTTATATGGTGCCAGTGATCACAGTGACACTTGATGAAAGCTTAAAATTTAATAATAATGATGTGTCATCTGCAGCTGAAAAGTCAATATGGCTGCTATTGCGGCCATCTTGGATTCTCAAAACTGAAACGTCTACCTTTCTGTGCGGAATCACTATAGGTATAACATACTACAATATAAAAATGATATCTAGATTGGTTTAGGAGAAATAGTCTTTGTCATGAAATCTAATTGAAAATTCAATATGGCTGCCATGGCGGCCATCTTGGATTCTCAAAACTGAAACGTCTACCTTTCTGTGAGGAATCACCATGGGTGTAACATACTACAATTTCAGAATGATATCTGTATTCGTTTAGAAGGAGTAGTCTTTTTCATGAAATCTAATTGAAAATTCAATATGGCTGTCATGGCGGCCATCTTGGATTCTCAAAACTGAAACGTCTACCTTTCTGTGAGGAATCACCATGGGAATAACATACTACAATTTCAGAATGATATCTGAATTCGTTTAGGAGGAGTAGTCTTTTTCGTGAAAGTTTACGGACGGACGGACGGACGGACAGACAGACGGACGACGGACGAAGCGCCATGACATAAGCTCACATTTACTTTGTAAAGGTGAGCTAAAAATCATATATAATAATAAACAGGAAAGTCCTGAATTTCATTTCCACAAAATATACCCCGCTCGATTGGTCCCTTCAAACACCTTTCATCACAATGCTATGATGTAATAAACATGATTACATCACAATGATACATCATCACTACTCTGGCAGTCTTAGGCAAGTGCAGTCTTCAAAGATGTAAATGTTTCAAGGAAAGGTAATGAAAAATATTTTGGATGATAAATAGAATCTCACCCTTTTGTCTTCTTAGCTAGAATATTTCAACATTCGTTGATAAAAGAAAACATCCTCTGCAAGCCTATATGTTTTTACCTTTTGCCAACTTGTGTTGATTTATTTGATATCAGAAAACGCTTGGGTAAAATATTCTAAACACTCATGATTTACCTGTAAACATCTCCAGTATTGTTCCTTGGTGATCAGTTTGGTATCTTGGCTTACCATGAATACCGTAATTTCTCTATCAATTCGACCTTCAAAATTTCAAAACATTTTCAGATCACGTCCGTGGTCGAATTATTTCTCACAAATGTTTGTTTGTTCGGTAACATCGTCGAAATATTAGATGTCAAGTGATTTCCATAAATACCTTCCTCCGGCGATTAGATGTTGTCCCATAACTAAAATTTGAAGCACGCGTTGATTTTCATCCAAAGTATTATTCCTTGTTTGTTCTGTCTCACGAATTAGTTTTCCAAATGGTGACTGTTTACGTATGGTTATCATAATTCCAATTGAAATATTGAAAAAAAAGAACAGGTCCACCTTAAAATACTTCGATAAAATTAGAAGTTTGCAAGAAATTTACTCGATACAAGAAGCCATGTTTTAGCTTTACTCCTTGCACAGAATATAGAACCCGCTTCAAAGCCTTCTGTGATTTCATGTCGGAAAAAATGATGCTTTGAGTTTTGATATAAATTTCATTGTATGATTCAGGAGCCCACCCTGTATATCAAGGGACCATCTTTATGTCTCTAATTTCCTAGCCGAGTTAAATTCAGATACGTTTTTATAATAAATGATGACAACACTCAAAATAAATGTCAAAAAAAATTCCAGACGTTCTTCTGTCGGTAAAATTCAAGTTTAGATTTTAAGCCTAAAATTATTAAAATGTAAAAACATGTGTTTTTGACTATATTAGGAGGCATTAAGAAGGCCACTGGTGTTACAGGAAATTGAGAATAATCAAATATAATTTTAAAACAATCAATAATCAATGCATTACCTTCGTTTATCTAAACTTTAATCTGAATGATCATTTGGTAACTGTGACGCCAAGACCTATCTGCATAACACGTTGTGATTGGATAAGACACACGGATTTCCCCGTAAGGGCCAATAATATTACCTGTTTCATTGTTATTTTTAGACACGATGGAACCACACAATGCATTGGACAATTTCTCGATGTGAGAAATGATTTATTATTGATTCAAGTCAGAGCTTTTTACAATTACATTAATTTAAACAGCATATGATATTTACCTAAATATCATTAGTATTTCAAGAGAGAAATATAAACTTCATACAAAGGCTGTTATCATTAGAGTTTGACACGAAAGATAAGCTTTTGTCAGTCATGACGAGTGCCTGTAACTTTCGCTGTGATGTTCAAGATAAATATTTCACTTCCACAACTGGGGGACATGGAATCAATCAACCAAAAGAAATAAAGATTTTTATTTTTTTCACAACAATTCTACTTAAAACAGTTTTGTATACCATTTAATAATGTCGGTTTCAAAGCTTACGTTTACAAGACAAAATAAATATTATTTGTAGCACAGTTTGGACGAGTCCACCATTATAAGGGCACGGGGTGATGGATATCATGACAGGAAGATAGAATTTATACTTCATGATAACCTAAAGAAAACTGTATTTGTTTTGCTGATACAGAATTCCTATATATTTGATTATCTTTCTCTCATTGAATGTTTTGTTAATGTGGGATTATAGGTCAAGTGTTTAGAAGTTCATAATTGCAACCCCTGTAAAATAATGGTTTGGTCATTTGTAAACAAATATGGCGGGAAGTTGAGCAACCACTTGAGTGATTGTCCACAGATGTGACAGATGTTACGATAATTTGTGAAGTATATATCTTATATATGTTGCTGATTTTAATTGAGATTTGCTATGAAACCTGAGTCACTCATGAAATAAAGTAGATATTTGATCTTGATTAAACAACAAAAGATTGATACGTTTCATGATTATTTTTTTTTCAGTGACAATTTTTTTTCTTGATTTGTAAGTTGTATGGCTGAAATAGAATATATATGGTGATAATTTAACGAATGTGGTCGATTTATTGGAACGTGAAAATTACCATTTGGGGCATGGTTGAAATGTTAGGGGTGATTTGAATTATCAGAGATGTAGAATTAATAGAGAAATTACGGTACAAAATTATATGTTATTAACAATCAATTCTTAAAATTGAGTTTAATATCAGTTTAACCTTCTCCAGATCTAATTTCAAGGAAAATGTGATTGTTGTTTTTTGCATTCATTCCGTTCTGTACCAAAATGAAAATGTCACTTTTATCAGTTTAACTATCTCCAGACTTTTTTTAAAAGGAAAATATGTTCTCATGTAATTTTAGTTTGTTGAATTAATTCCTTTCTGTATGAAAATATCCCAAACTGAATGAGGCTTCCCTACTGTAATACACATACCGGTAATACGGAAGCCAAAATGTACCGTTTCACCTCAATTCGCAATTTATCAATATAAAAAAATGCTTGCCTACACAAAATGTTTTTATGATATTACGAATGAGGTGTCTTACGCTAAGAGACTTACCCACAAGTTTGAAGTGAGTGTAACAAAAATTATTCTCATTTCTTCCAGACAACTATCAGTATATGTAACAAGTCTAAAATCTAGCAAAGTGGTATTTTTGTCACTATCTTACAGATTTAAGTTCAATAAAGGTAAAAATGAAAAAAAAACCTCAAAGAGTTACCAGTCCATGTAACCAGCCTACTGTATTTCATACACTGCAGATACAAATGCACGACTCAACATGGATTCATCAGTTACGTGGATGTGTCCTCTGATGTTTGATTTGATTGATCAACTAATTGCCTTTGGTGAATAAGTATGTGCCTTGTAAAACTGAGAATGCTGTTATCTGAAAGGATAGAAAATCACCTGATTCAGGGCCAAGAGTTTGACGGGGATCGCTGGATGACGAAGACACTGAAGCAGTTCGCTTGAAAAGTTCTGGATCACCAGCGTTGGACTCACACTAGTTAGAAGCTTTGTCAACACATCACTCGCCACAGTGATCAGGTCTCTGAAATTACAAATAAAACATCAAAATCTGTATTTGAAAACAAATTCTTTCTTACTCTCTTGCTATAAAATTTGAAATTCTCAGGAATGATCAGAGAGGCCCGTTTTATTAGCTCTTATTAAGGGGAAAGTACTAATTTTCATTTTTTGTGATCTCAAATAAAAATTATTAAATGAGACACTGTTAGATTGGCTTAAAAGTCAAAACCTCATATGAATGTTTTTTTGTCACAAGGGTTATCACGCCTTTAATCGTAAGTGATCAATCACGGTTATTCACCAAAATTAATAGTTTCATAAATTGCAAATTTTTCCAAGTTTAAGGTAAAATTGTTGAAACAGACAACTTGATACAAAAGTCTGATATTAAAGATGCATCATCAACTTGCATTCATTCAGGTCCTAATCAATATTGTATTTTCTACTACATATTTTTGTAGAAAAATCAATTGAAATCAATTTGTCAGAGAGAAATGATTTCATGCTCAACTACAAAGATTTTTGACTAGACCCAAGAGGACCACCTTCAAAATCCTGCTTAAAAAAGAACCAACAGTCAGCTATGCCATCATTGTGTAGCCTAGGCCTATTTGTTTTTTGTGTGTGGATGTGTTAGGTATTTCAATCAGAAAAAGAAAATGACACAAGGCAGGGAAAATATAGTTGATAAACGCAATCTAGAGATGACAGTGTAAACTGGTGTATTGTTTGACTTGATAACATTTCACCAATGAAGTATACAGTCCTCAACGCTTGCCGTCTAAATGGACAAAATCTATGTGTGCCTGATGAAATATAGTGCCTTATCAGATAGCATTCTCTCCCCAAAGAGGCAGCTCAGTCATTCTTGAGTTAGCCTCTGTTCTATTACGCCAAGATCCGCCAAGATCCTGGGGTTCCGGCGGATCGCCCTAGTGGCAAAAAGTTGTAATTTGAGATAGCTCCCTTATTTGCAGCCAATGAAAACACCTTTTGGATATCCACGACTTGGGGAATTCTCAACGGTCGTATATAGCGACTAGCAAAAGCATCATGCCTTTAGGTTTATTTTTCATTAACAGTGTGAGAGGGAAACTATTTGAAAATCAGATATGGATAGGGTTTTTCATTACAGACATTCTGTTTTATAATTGTGTAAATTGTTATTTGTTATTTAAATTTTATTTTGAAAATTACCGAATAAAAACTAATGAGAAGGTAAAAAACGATCTTTTGTAGAAGGAAGAGTTATCTCCCATGGGTGTTAAATTTCAACGAAAGCGTTGCCGAACCACACGGGAATAGTCGAGCTTTTGCGAATGACCACTTTTGAAACGGCGTCGCTGATTGCACAACTAACTTCGATTGCCTCCAATCAGATTTCTACATTTCTGTCCCATGTATTAGCCGTAATAGAACAGAGGCTAACTCAAGTATGACTGAGCTGCCTCTGTGGGGAGAGAATGATCAGATAGGTGAAAGACCTACAACATTTAAGGTATCAAAATACTGCAACAAAACGTAAATTCTGAAAAAAAAAATAACCGGAGCATATTAAAATTTCGCAAAATCATCACTGAACTCACTTGTCATTTGAGTTAAGACAGTCAAACGCCTGAGCTAATGACACGTTCGGAATAACATCACGTAGGACAGACGGATGGACAGATGTAAGAATTATTTGCAAAGCTTCAAGTACTGTGGTTTGACTCTCAGCGTTTGGAAGAGAGTCCAACAACTCAGCAATTCTTCCCGCCGTAGCCATGTTGGATTTTGACCGGAAGTTTTAATAATCCGGAAAAAATACTTTTTCAAATTGAAATCCGGAAAAGATAATAGTTTAGCTAAAATGTCTATCTTACTTAAAAAAATTGAAACACACACACTCTCGAAAAAAATATTAATAAATAAAAAATATGGAGCGGAGAAATATTAATTTGTTTTCAAATCAATGAATGAATGAATTAATTAGAACAGAACAGAAGCTTTATTTAGTATTTTGAGGCCATATGACCTTTATAGTACAGTATACGTAGTGGTTTACAATGTCAGATAGATTTGGAAAAGGACTCTACCACGTAACGGAATGGCTCTTTAAGACAGATTGAAGACTCCGTGTTTTATAAGAATCAAATAAGCCAAATTTTAAATAATCGAGTTGTTTCATCGAAAATGACTGACTTTTTCTGAAAAAAACTTTCCCTTTCCAATTGGTTTTGGAATTTTCACACAATAAAGGAAAATTATACACGAAAATCTAGAACTGTTCCTTTAAATCAAGCAGTGTGGTGAATGGTTTCTGGAACAAACTGCCTGTATATGATAATGGATCCTTTCCATGTTAACGCATTGTTCTTCAAGAACAAGATGTTCCACGTTTACACAGATGACTAACGGCACGCCGCAATGTCTATTGCAATGCAATCTAAATAAATTTAGATCAACAGATTTTTTATTTTGTCATTCTGATGATCTAAGATTGACTAGTGTGAGAGGTCGTCCCGGTGACCTTTGTATGCAAATAAGGAATTCGCGATTTGAACAATCAAATTCGACGTTACAAACAGTTCAAAGTCGCTCATTAAAGGTGTGAACGGAAGAAACATATAATAGCTTATGGCCCATTCTCAATAACAGTGTGTATTGTGAAAAATAAATCTTGTTTTTGATACAGATAAGAAAAATATCAGTTGATTTTATTTTGATTGTGAGGAATTACTTACTTACTTATCCTCTTCATTCCTGATGGGACATAAGGCCGTAACAAGCGATCGCCACTTCACTCTGTCCTTTGCCATGTGCTGGGCTTGACCCCAGGTGAATCTCATTTCCTCCAGCTCTGTCTTGACAGTTCTCCTCCAGGTGGTGCGAGGTCTGCCACGCTTCCTCTTCCCTGGTGGTGTCAAGTTCAGTGCAACTCTTGGGATTCTTTCTGTGGGCATTCTCATGACATGGCCAAGCCATCTGAAACGTCTTTGCTTGATTTCATCTGCGATGTTCTTGCAGTTGCTCCTTTCTAGTAGGTTTGCATTTGAAATCTTGTTGGGCCAGAATATTCTATGGATCTTTCTCAAGCTGGTGGTGTGGAATACTTCTACTTTGTGTAGGTCGCTCTGTGTGATTTTCCAGCATTCTGAGTCATATAGCAAAACAGATTTTACGTTGCTGCTGTATATTCTTAGCTTGGTCTTAGTGCTGTAGTTGTTGGACTTCCAGATGGGTTGAAGTCTGGCGAATGATGTTCGTGCCTTTGAGAGACTTGCTTGAATGTCCCTTTTTGCTCCGTTGTCACCACTTACTATGCTGCCCAGGTAGGTGAACTTTTCCACATTTTCTATTGGCTTGTCATTGAGGGTAATTGGATCAGTTAGTTTACTGTTAATTGTCATGACTTTGGTCTTGGTGGCATTGATATTTAAACCAGTTTGCTGTGCATACTTGTTCAGAATAGTTGTTTTCTCTTGCAGCTGTTTGTTGGTTGTAGACATTTCTGCTAGGTCATCAGCAAAATCAAGGTCTTCGAGCTGACTGAACATTGTCCACTGGATGCCATTTTTCCTCCCTGATGTTGTTCTCCTCTGTATCCAGTCTATCACCATAAGGAATAGTATAGGTGAGAGGATACATCCTTGTCTGTCACCAGATCTCACTCCAAAGGACTTTGACGTGGAATTGCCTAGGATGACACTGCATTCATAGTTGTGGTAGATGAGCTTAATGAGATGGTTGTGTGGAATAGCTTTAGTTTTATGATTGACAAAAAACACTATTTTTAAATTAGTACAGTATGACCTAATATAAAACCTGTTGATCTAAATTTATTTAGATTGATTGCAATGTGAAAATGTTTTAGAAGCATATTGAAATATAAATTCAAGTGTGTCCTGTGTGCTTTTTCCTTTTTTCTGTTGGAGTTCTCTGGCAAACTGAGAAAGAATCTACCATACCACTGTTTGTCTCTCGAACCAAGCCAAGATGAGGTGAGGTGATCTGGAGTTTAACGCCGCTTTCAAATGTATTTCACTTATATCGCGGCTGCTAGTATTATTGCAGGGAGAAAGCCCGCAACGCCATTGTGGCTATGTATTGCGGTAAAACCTGCGAGCATCGGCTGGAACTAGCAACCATGGGCCAAGGTCGACAGATTCAACCTCCACTTTCGGCCCTATTTTCTTCTCAAACTGACGTTTACATTTTCTCCAAAAGTTTTCCATGTCCGACATTGCAGAGACAGTAGCACGGGGATCATGACTTGCACGTGGTGAACATGTAGGTACATGATATCGCCGCCGTTTACTGTGTGTGAATTATGATATGTTTTAGTTTTAAATTAAATTCAGTTTATAATGTAAACTGAACAAAAATATAGATGAAATAACTTTTATAGTCATGTTGCTT
The DNA here is from genome assembly GCA_916613615.1 of Steromphala cineraria. Classification (NCBI taxonomy): domain Eukaryota; kingdom Metazoa; phylum Mollusca; class Gastropoda; order Trochida; family Trochidae; genus Steromphala; species Steromphala cineraria. The sequence continues at coordinate 12,486,910 of OU744735.1, forward strand.
AAGTGAGTCAAGGCATAATTACAAAATATACTAATATCCCCTTCCATTCATGACGAATACAGCTAGGTCCTTCTCTGATATTTTATTTGATTTAGTTTTCTCAAACGAAAATATCAAAGTTTGATTTACAGTTGGATCATACCGAAAACAGAAAACCACGACATCTGAACATTTAGTTTCAAAATTAAACTTAATGACCTTGTAACGTGGACTGGATTTTGAGGATGGGCAGGACCAAGAGTTTGGTTTTGTCCAATAACTTATAAGGGAACACGCGTTAAAAAATGACAAAATGTAAATAAAGAACCGTTTACGTCTTCAAGGTCACCGATTATTGTGAAATTATAAAAAACTGCGACACGGAACTAAAATACATTGAAACGGAGACAGCACACAACCCAGCCGCCGACCTTATTCCTACTGTCAATCATCAGAGAGGTTTGTCAGGCAATAGAGATTAACATTAGCTGACGGATCGATCGTTCCTGAAGCTTTGGACCTACGACATCACGAGGCCATGCTTATAACCCCTTTACACCAAGCTCGTTCTCAGTACGTTCTTTGATTTTTTTCAGAAAGGGCTCAAACTGTCCGTGAACTGTCTGAGGATGAAATGAACGTTGTGGCAACTGTCTACGAACTCTGTGAACTGGCTTGGACGTACTAAAAACGGGAAGGTGCTCCAGAACATTCGACATGTTGAACGTTCTCCCCGTCCTGAAATTGGACGGAGTACAAACGTACCGAAAACGGGATTGCCGTACTGCGAACGGAACTGCCGTTCTTCGATCTAACTAAGGACGAGTAAGAACGTTGCGCAGTCGGGAATCGGTTGCAATACGTTTGTGCACAGTTTCCACCCCGTCCATTCCGTCCTCAGTCAGGTCTCACTCGTTCTCAGTACGACCATAGTCAGTTGTTTGTACGTCCTAATAAGTGAATTTCTTTTTAAAGTTCTGATTTAGTTTGTAGTGCGTTCTTACACAGTCATTAAAGTTGTAATCAGGTCCTCATTGCGTTCTACTCGTTCTTAGTACTTTTGCAAAATTCTCACATAGTTCTTACTACGTTTGCATTTCGGTATGTAAGGACGGGTATAATTACACATGTGTTAATACTTTTCATTCGGGATAGAGAAGTGATAAGAGAAACATGATCCAAGTTACATGAAGCTCTCAGCATTATGAATGTGGGTTTCCTACAGTTTGTGATGGAAGCAGAGAAACAATGTAAAGTGTTGTTTGTCTCGGTCACTATGGCTTCTACAGGGCTAGTGGATCTGGCATTTGATTTCGTGTGAACAACCTTCCTCTGATCATACTTCTTCTTTTTTGGAGGCATGATGTTTTCACCTTGAAATTTAGAACGTTAATGAGAACTGGATGATTTTACAATTAAGACGCACTGAGATCGGAATCAGGACGTAGTGAAAACGAAAAGAACTGTTTTAAAACGAGTTGGTCGCAGCAAGGACGGAATTGTGCGTATCAAGAACGAGTTTGGTCTAGTTTAGAACGGATATGAACTGTTTAAGAACGAAATTGAACTGGTTGAAGACGTCCTGAAAACTAGGCAAACGGGCAATACTATCCAATTTAAACGTGTTAGAAACTGACTGAGGACGGGATAAAGACTAGATGAACGTGCTGAGAACTGTGTATGAACGAACTGGCGTCATATTTGGATACTATATTAACAATCGTTACTCGTTTCCATCCCGTCCGAGGCCATTTTGCTTTTAATTTTGAACGGAGTAGGACGTAGTGAGAACGACCTTGGTGTAACTCAGGCTGTCCGGGAAAGGAAGATGTCAGCCAGTCACATACTGACCATATCTGTTTCACTAAAGAAGCTGAAACGGATTCGACCACAGAGAGTGAAATTAAAAGCGAAGCAATGGGCAGTGCTGAACTCTACGAATATTGTAGCATGTGCAGGATCGATCTCGCTATTTAGCAGGGTTTAATGATCTGAGAAAGAACATGAGGCTCATTCGTGATCATTGCTGGACACACTCGGACATTTGGTTATACTCAGTTAACATGTCTCGAACTCGAGTTATTGAACGCGAAAGGACATTTCACCTGAAAGGGATAGTCCTATTGGCGTATTTATTGTGGAAAGAAAATCAAGGGGATATTTCAGTGTCTGCATATAATGCTATTCGTACATGAACTACTAACATATCAAATAGTACTAGATTATAACACAACCCTGTTGAAACATGTTCCTGGGGACAATATTTTTGTTAATATATATTTCACAAACTGATAAGAAAATAAGTGCATAAGCGAAAATTTCGTTTCCATTAAATACCCTTACAGCAGTGTCCCTTTAAAGTGATCATTTGCTGAACAACTCATCATGCCAGTGGTTCGCTCCAGTTTACGTAAACCTAGCCTCAATAATACTCCCTTCATTCCCGATATGAAGATGCATCCGACCAACGTTATATGTGCGAATGCTTACTATTGCGGCTTGTTAAGAGGATCCCTGATTGGTCAATTCTATAGATCGGCTGACGCGACCCACTACTACATTTCGCTAGACTCAATATCGGGAGTGAAGCGATTATTGTTGAGGTTAGGTTTTACTTAGACCGCGGTTCGCTTCAGCTGTGCGGTCGTCTCTCCTGACGCAATGTTCCCGTTACTTTGATTTCGACAGATCGCTATGACATTTCCCTTATCAGGGTTTGAGCAAAGATTTAGATTTCCCGAGCCAATAAAAGCAGAGCCGGATGTTTTTTAACCCAAAGTGCACGGGCTCAATATGAGACGCAACACGCTGCCCTTCTTCACTGCTGCTTTGGTCGGGACCTTCTTCTTCGTCTTCTATCTATGGCTGTACCCGGGGGATGGGTACTTCTCACAAGCGCAAAAGGTTGTAAATAAGCTAGAATTTGACATCGAGAAAGAACCGAAGTGCCCAAAGACGCAAGGCATTGATTTCCTTGTGTTTATACTATCTATCTTTAACAACGTGCACAAGAGAAACACCATCAGGGCAACGTGGGGCAGTGTTGCCAGAACTGGAGAATGGCCTTCCAGAGATTTCCACTCTTCCGTCAAAATAGTGTTCTTACTAGGGCACTACGAGGACTATTTCATACAGGATGACATCAAACATGAGGTTGATACCTATGGGGATATATTACAGATCAAATGTGAAGATTCTTATGACATGCCCACATGGAAGATTCTAACAGGGTTCAAGTGGATGGAGAAGAGCTGTTCAAACACTCGTTATGTGGTTAAATCAGATGATGATGTCTTTCTGAATCTGCCCGTGGTTGAAGAAGTTCTTAGAAGAGAAACCGGACCTGCCATGTATGGTGACCGGCTTATCATATCGACTACCCACCGAACAGGGAAACATCGTGTTAGCTTTCAGTCCTACCCCTTCATATTATACCCGTCTTATTTGATAGGGTATACGTACTTCATGCCGTATTCCGTAGCCATAAAGGTGTTGAAAGCATCTTACTACGTCCCCCAGCACAGCAAGTACGAGGATGTGTATCTGACTGGTATGCTCACCAAGGCAACTGGTACTCAACTTAAGCAACTACAGCCTTCTTGGATCTCGCTGAATAAAAATGTCCAACTTTGTGATTTTGTGAACACCAAGTTAGTATCAGCAGGAGATCTGGATGTAAAAATGATCTCCAGCTTTTGGCAGACTTTCACAAACGCAAGTATTTGTACATGATTGTAATCGTTGTTAAATATTTACTTTTTTAGAACAAATATGCTTTTGTCACTAGATTTGTTATTACTTAATATTTAGTTTTTAGAACACATTTTGTTAATGTACGTCACAAGAATTGAATTGCAATTTTAAACCAAAAGTCATATTTGCTTTTTACTACATTTGTTGAACTTGTATTGTTAAGGATTATTAATTCATTTTGAATTGACACAATATTTGACTGTTATTTTTATGTTTGGATAGAATGAATAGAACCATTTTTATGACAATGTGATTTATTCAAATTAAAGAGAAGAACGTTATCATTATTTTATCGTGCCTTTAAAAAACCTTCGAAATGATAATGTTCAAAACGGTAATAATTATCAAAAGACTTTACGATTAATTACGGCAACCACAATCTAAATGAAATGACATGTCACTAAAGTCACCATAACAATGATTTTATTCTTGGCCAAAAGCATCAAGTACGTTGTATTGCATCATTTGGAAATATGATGATGTTACAAAGAAGAGAAAACAAATGGGAAAAAATTATGAATAGCGAATTGACATGCTTTGAAATACTATAGCTATAGTAAGCACCTTCTGAAAAATATTCAAACTCAATCAATCAATGTTAATATCATAAACTATATTGTTTTCAATACATACTTTTTTCTTTCCTCAAACTTTGTAAAATCACTCGTGCAACAACTTCAGAACCTTTCCAATTCAAAGATTTCAGGTAAATTGCTGAAGAACATCTTATAAGACATGCTATACGATGTAACCGAGTGATCCGATATCAATAAAATGCCCTTGACTATGGCATCATTGGAGTTAATAGGCTCATATATACACTATTGAAATATATATATAGTTCTTGCGGCTCGTCGTATAACCAATTATGTCATAGACTAGACAAATTTTCCTGTGAAATATACGATCTCTTGGGCTGGTCATGATGGGAAGGAGATATTCACATCCATATTCAGATTCTTTTATTCAGCATTTCAGGCCTAAAGGCCTTTAGTACATGTGGCGGTGATATGTCTTACAATGAATACATGTTTTAAATAAATTGCAAGAGATTTGATAGCATATGTATTTTTTGAATTTAGTAAATTGTACAACATTTGCCTATATTTAACAGGTAATGTCACAAATGATAAATATCTGCATCTAAAATGTGAATACATTGTACATACAAATAATAAATGAAATTCATCTTTAATTTTGCCTGCGTTATAATTTCTGAAAACACTTACATTATCGTCAATTGAAACTTCATTGTTTTTTTGTAAGGAATTGATTCTAAAATCCTGTAAACAAATTCTAATTTCACATAGTGCCCGTCTTAAAGATTTTGCTTAATAAGTTCATAATAAAACTCTGGTTCTAACACAGATTTATGACTAGAATAGTGTTCTAAATATCTTTAGTTATAAATTGACATAGATCATTCCTGGAAAGTCATACCTTGAGACGTTGCTTGAAGACAAAAAATATTTCATTGCCAACTCTTTCGAAATCCATACAAAAGAAAATCACGTCGGAAAAAGCAATTGCCTAACTTCTGATGCCCAAGTTTCTCTCCAAATATTATTTTTATCACCATTTGTCTACTTGGAACAAATAAATCACAAAGACCAATTTCCCCATCTACAGCCTTATTTGATGCATACTTTCACAAATTTCGAAAATATTTAAAGTATGTTGCATGTACTTTTTCAATGGAATGAAAGTATTTCATACCCCAAATTTTGGAGCTTTATAGAAGAATTGGCAATATTTGAGAGTCCCAAATGGTAGGAAGGAGATATTTGCGTTTGTAATAAACAGTATCATAATGTTGTATTTTGATTGCCATATTCATTTATGTAAAATAAAAAAAAACCACATTATTGAATATAACATATTGAAATCTACGATTGTGCAATATAATCATCAGTGTGAATTATTGTGCTACAATGCCACAGATAAAGATGTAAATCGTGTGAGTTTTATGAAATTTGGTCATTATGAAGATTTCACATTTAAATGTCATTGAATGTCACAATCGGTTAATGATTTCAGAAAGTTGCTTTTTCTCTTATAGTGTTTAATACAAATAGTAGTTAAAAAAATTTAGTGAATTGTTCATAAAACCATTCATTTTCTTCTTTATTGCTGCTTGGACTAGCTATCCCATTGTAGTATTTTGTTTTTAAACAATCTTCAGTGCGTGACTCAATATGCAAAAGGCCACTCATTTTCCTTGATCGAATCTTGTAATGTGTCAATTATGTGTATGTTTGTGTTATTTGCCGTTTTTAATATATATTTGATAAAACATATTGCTTTTTAACACGTTTCTTTAAGCAAATAAAACTCTGTTTATAGAATTACGTTTTTGTCTTCTTTGTAAGTTAAACGTTATAAACAAACTCTTCAAATCTATGTATACACTTAAAGAAAATAAAAAAAACATCAATTGCAATTCACATGTTATGATTATGTTCTATTTTAATTTATTACTTTTTCAATGATGATTTTATGCAATCATTGACTTCATCAAAAGCGATGCATTTTTACGGGGTTAACTCTTTAAACGAGTTTGTAGAAGCTTTAAATAACTTATTTTAGTGTTCATGCCTTGGTTGTCCTAAATTCAACTCTGAATTATCATTGACATTACAATGATGTTTTTTTACGAAAATATTTTGACCACAGCTGAAAAAGTGTACTATTCATTTCAAATTTAGATATGTCCTTGATAGAGAAAAATACTGGAAATCATCACTTATTCAAAAGATCTACACCACATGTCGTTATCATTGTAATCCAAGATTGAAAAACGATAGAAGTGTCAAATTTTTGTGTTTTCTTATTAACCCAGCATTTCGTTAAATTACCGTCCAATGAAATTAAAGGATGGATAACCAATTTTGCATTGATTGAACGGGGGTCAAAAGTGTGGCTTTTCAAGCATTCGTTGGAGTGATTTTTACACAACAATTTCTTTAAAGTAATAAAATGCATCTCATTGGTACCGGGTTTGAATAATTCGAGGGTCATTACTTCCAAACCTGCCATAAATATGTAATAAAACAACCCAAACGTCAAATGACGTCACCTGCCAGCAGTGTAAGCCTTCAATTTTAATCTGCATAGAAGTTTGTACATAAATGGGAAGTTGTGAAACGTCTGTGGGTCGAGAAATCGGTGACAGGCCTTGGAAGCTTAACGATCTCAGATAAATCTTATTATTGCATGGTAATCCCGACGTTCTTATCTCGATTGAAGTCAAGTGACCAATGATTATCATTATGGAACTGTTATAATAGTGAAATAGAACTCGATGAGCTCTGATTACACATGTCCAAGCTCGAAGAGGACACGAGAGTATAACAACATGCCGACCTTTTATGTTTAATATCCTTGATGTCACTAAACGTTGGTCTAACGTTACATAAACTGCAGTGAAGAGACAACTTTCTTGTTTGTTTCAGGTTTGTCAGAAATATATTTTCATAGCCGGAAGAACTTACCAATAGAAAATGGTGGAACAATGGCGATTCTTGTAACATGGGTTGTTTTGGATCATTCTTTAGTTTTCAGAGGTATTCGCGGTATTTTTGCAATGACTTTTCTGGTTCTTAAGTGATTTCTTTCACCAACCGGGTTTCCAATATACATTATGGACAGTTATAAAAGCTTTGGTCACGTGACTTAGCAGCAGTTAAAAGGTCACGTGATTTATGACCTATTCGTTATTCTTGAAAAAAACATGCATTCATTTTGCTCATTGAAAGTTTAAACATAAAAGGTTAGGTTTCAGTTATGTCATTACTAACTGAACTGAACAACATCAGCATTATCTAGATCGTTTTTATATTAAGCCCCAACAAAAATAATTCTTTTGGACGTCAGTCCATGTTTATTCCCCGTATATTCTGAAAAATAATCTTTAATTGTTATATATTATGTATCAAAACTGGCTTTTAACTCGTTTAAAAGTTTTGATTTTCTCTAAATCAAGCGTTTAATTTCTCCGGCTAACGCTGTCAGTTTTTTTTTAACTTGAATGACTTAACGGATCTTGAATAACAATGAATCCAGGAAGTTTTACAGACAACTATTCTTCTTTTAAATATAGTAACCATTGGGTCAGCCTGAACTCTCTCATATCTAAACCAAACTAGTGCAAATTCTCCCATAGGGTTCAGAATCAAAGAACTTAACCAAAACAAAGTTTAAATATATCACCACAGCAATAACAATGAGGTGGTGTTGTTTGGAGTGGGTTATGAAATTATAGATAACCATTATCATGTGTAAGCACAAATTTTTTTTTTCAAATTAAGTGAAATAACTATCACTTGTATGTAATTAGCTACAAAGCTAATGACTGGACGATGCAGCAATATTCTTTATCTATTTCCATGAAGGAAACGACTGAAACGAAGGCCCCTGTCTCCACAATTTTTAAACTACATGAGGTGAACAAACCACTAGGATGCATCTCTACACAATGTGACACATTAATTACTTAGGTTATTGAATAAGTATACCTGGTTATCGCTTTGTGATTAATTTAGCTCCAATCTTGACCGTATGCACGGTTATATTATTTTGTCAACCAATCTTTATTCTAAGGGATGGGTCAAATCGATATCCAACAGGTAGGTTGGACGGGTCAAGGGAACAAATGTATAAACAAAAGCTTGAGCTGTGAAGGATAAGGGTAACCTTTAAAGATTGACTAAAATGCCATATGGTTACTTTTAGGATTCATCTTAACGGATTGCAGTTTGACAAAGACTCGACTTAAAAATTCTGAAATCAACGGGTACAGAACTAAAATACGACTTTTATATATAAAAAACACTTCGGTATTTGCGTAGGTGCAAGGTCCCATGGTCTCTGAAGCTTGTCTGACCTTCTCTGACGTCACGGAGAACTCTTCGTTTTCCCTAGTGATCAGTTTCAGAGGGTCTAAGCCTTGACACCTTTTTGTTTGTCAATTCAACACTTAGATCTTCACTTAAACAATTCAATACATAATTCGATAGCTATTATTTGTAAGTAAGTGCAATAACATGTGATTGATGTGTAACGGGTTATAAAATTACAGAATATCATTATCATCATTATCTCTAAACAGGTGAGTCTCGTCCTGTATTGGATTCCCAGACATATCTTTGTTAATAACTTTAACAAACTTGAATTTCTGTAGGCAATATGAATTCAGTGTTAAGGGTTCCAAAAGGATGTAAAAACTCATCTAACAATGCCTTTGCAATGCAAATATGCAAAGTATAGGTATAGAGATTATTACCAAAGTGTTTCATATAACTTTTACGAAAAGAGTGTGAATTTTTGTATTACTAGAGCGAGAGCGAGGGTTATACACACATTTGCACGAGTTACGTAAAAGTGATATAACACATTCCCGAGAGTACTTATTTACTACCGATTCTATTCCATTTTACCATCATAGAAATATCTGAGAAACGTGCCTCTTCCTTTGCAACTTAACGAACAACGGTGGTTTGACGTCGGAGGCGAAAAAGTATGGCGCTACAACAAACGTTGCTAGGCAAACATGATATATGCACATGTGTTAATATCGAAAATATGTCACTACTTATTTTCAACCCTTTGGGTAATAAAGCCATGATCGCAACCCGTGATTGACACACATTAGAAAGTTATCTGTTGATATGATATGAAGGCCTATTTTCTATTTATCTTTCAAATATGATATTTTGAAAAATATGGTTCCACCATAGTCTGTACTTCTGATTCTGATATTATTTCCTTCTCCTGCTGTGACTGATTATGATCCTGGATATCATCAGGTAATACATTAAATAGGTGATATCATATAGGTAATACATCATAATGGTAATATCATATTAGTAATACATCATATTGGTAATATCAGATACGTAATACATCATATTGGTTATATCAGATACGTAATACTTCATATTGGTAATATCAGATACGTAATACTTCATATTGGTAATATCAGATACGTTATGCTTCATATTGGTAATATCAGTTATGTAATACATCATATTGGTAATATCAGATAGGTGATACATCATATTGGTAATATCAGTTATGTATACATCATATTGGTTATATCAGATAGGTAATACTTCATATTGGTAATATCAGATATGTGATACTTCATATTATCATATATCTATCAAAAATATGTGTTGTTTTGCATGTGTGATAGAGGCAAGGACACAGCATCCATATTGCCGCCCGGTCCGCAAATCCATATCAGCCATATCAGACCGGTCCGCAAATCCATATCAATATCAGCCCGGGGGTACTTTTGGTTAGAGTTATCTCTCTTTGAAGAGTAACGTCATTGGCAACATAGATATTATATTTTGCGTTTGCATTACCAAAAACGATGTTTTGAAGCTTTTAGCAGTAGATATTCTTTACAAACACCAAAAGTAATGTAAATAAGTTGAGCTACTCACAATATTTTTCTCAAACTTAACTCTTTGTAATGAATGATCGTTTTGTTATTTTTATTTCTGTTTCAAAACTTTTTATCCATAATTATTTTTAAGATAATTTTTTTGCCAGAGAAAAAAGTTTGATATATGATAAAAAGGTTACAAAATGTAATTTTTCATATCATACCTCATATCAGCCCGAGACCCCCATATCAGCCCGAGATATGTGATACTTCATACTATTAATATCATATAGGTAATACATCTCATTTGTCTCAAGGTACATATGTATATTGCATTTAACAACCTGAGTACATCATAATAATGTGTATTTTCAGAAAAATACAAATTTCTGGTGCATGAATGTAGCTTAAAACAAGAAGGAAAGACTGAAATGATTTAGCTAAGCCTTACAATGAAGAAAGGAAAAATGATATTTAATTAATAAGCCTCAATCTGGTCACCAGGTATTTGCAGTTGCAGTCTATTTTCTTCCAGTTTTCTATCATCATATTTAGGCAAACGCATTGCCTTTTTTCTCTTTTTTTAATCTCTCAATTTCTCAAATGTGTCCCTTAAAAGTTTTCGTTGTTTATTTTTAAAACCAGCAAGTCGCGTTTAGACCGGTTTGTTGCCATTAAAGTCGACACTTTTTAAATTTTTCCTTCGACTTTTTCTTTTATCTGTCACATGTTCTATAATTTGGTTTCCTCTTGAGTCCATGAGAACGACAGACCTGCATTGTCTGTGATGAAGACTACCACACGTGTTGCAGATGGCTTTGTTGTGATCGTCACAGATCAACTTCACAATCTCGTCCTGATGATCTTCACACTGTGGAAAGGGTTGTGACGACTTCTCTGATCTCTGTGGCAGATCTGTGATTGCGTGAAGGCGTGTTGTTGGGTCTACTTTACCCTCAAGATTACTTTTTTCTTCTGTCACATGTTCCATGATTTGGTTTCCTCTTGAGTTTATGAGAACGATAGACTTGCACTGTGTGTGATGGAGACTACAACACGTGTCGCAGATGGCTTTCTTCACAGATCAACTTCACAATCTCGTCCTGGTGATCTTCACATTGTGGAAAGGGTTGTGATAGAGGGTATATTTTGTTTTCTATGTGATATCAATTATCTCCCATCGAGACTGGATATAGCCAATATGTTGAAATTATGAATTGAATTATATATATATTTTAAGCTGAAAAATATATGTGAATTAACAAGGGGTTATTTTATCTGAATCAACACCAAACCAAGGATTTTGTTCAAAAGTCTGTAAGATGCCATTTTTGGTAATTCAATTTATAGGCTCTTTATTAAAAGTTTGGGTTTCTTTGAATTCCTTATATAAATAATGCAGAAGTTAATTATAACATTATCAACAAGCTCTTTTTGTGTGTAGATAATTCTGCAAAAAATCAAATTGAAAATAAAAAAGTTTACATCATACATATATCATTGTCTTGTAAGCAAATTATTGAAAATTTTTCACGCAAAGCATCATCATCTGATTCCTTGCTTAGTCTCTACATTTAACTAAAATTAGTCCTTTTTCGTAATCTTGACAATTGTCAGACGAAAATACTCTACTTTAATAAAGATGAATGATATAAAATTGATAAATTCAAGAACTATTGTTGTTATTCAGATTATTAGATCCTCAAGACAAAAGTCTGAAGATTATTGTTTTTATCTGGATTATGAGGTGTTCAAGACGAAATTCTGAAAACCTATTGTTCTTATCCAGATTATCGGGTCTTCAAGACGAAAGTCTCCACACCTGTTGATTTTATCCAGAGTTTTCTTATTTCATACAACATCACTGACAGAGGAATGTAGCCTTCAAATTAACAGAAGTATTTTGTTGTCTTTTATTCCCTTGATTTTCCTGTAAGTATCTTCCTTAATTTCGTTTTTGTTTTGTTTACAAAAGTAAACATTCTTCAAACATCTTAATGGAAATTCCTTAGATTAGGTTCCATAAACAGCGGTATACTATTTCATCATTGTCTTGAAGCTAATACTGCATCCCAAAATATTGTCCACTTATAGATGAACTTGTAATATGGTCAATTAATCTGCTATGATGGCAAGTCTAATCATGAATCTTTGTATGAAACAATTTACTTGAGGTTGAAAACAGAAATTCTCAAATTGTGAATTTGTCTAAACTAATCTTTTCATGATGTGATGCAGAATACATTTATACACAGGTATTCATATTCAACATTGAAACTCATCAACAAGACTGTTATTGTTAAGGAAGATACAATCTCGAAGAAGATCAATGTAAGGGAACCATAATTCATTTCTCATGGAAATTAAGGCATCTAAAGAGAGTTTAGATGAGAGAGTGTTACAAATTCCTAGAATATTCCTCCTAATATAGAAAAAATATTGTCTTTGTGAAACGAAAAGACCACCTTTTGTGGAGCAGAGTGAATTTTTCTGCCTCAAATAATTGTTCATTTGTGCATAACTACATTTGTTTGCATTCGTTCATTCTACAACCATGAGAAATTGCTTTGAATGATAAGATATTTGAACATGTAAAGATATGACTTGAGGGGGGAATTGAAGCAAAACTTACGAACTGTTCTTGGGGAGGAAGTTGTTTTGAATCAGTAACTGGTTGTTTAGAAGTTTTAATGATATAAATACATATAATGTTACTGAATGTGATACCGACAGTTCATTTAACCAAAAAAGCAGATGAACTTCTCTTATGGATGCAGTTGGATCTTCTTGTATTTAAACTGGTTGTCTTGAAAATGTTTCGAAACATTTGAAAACAATCTATATATTTATGTTTGTCACGAAAAATCCTCCAACATTTTCATAAAACCTCAACATATGAAATTGATATTTCAGGAATTTTGACTTTCTGTGGAACATTTAAAACATAGGGTTGCATTATCTTTCAATTTCAAATATTGAAATATCCTCGTTTCTCATTCGGGAATTGTTTTTAGATAATTCATGAGTGTATCATATCATTGTTACTCGTTTACTTTTGGATTTAACCATTTGTCAATTTTTTAATAACCATTGATTCTGTAGTATATCAGGCTACCTATATTTAATCATTTAAAGAGGCGAAGGGTCACACAATGAATGTCAACACAATCAGCAAATCGTTGTATTTCCCTATCAGCTAGGGCATATGCACACCAGGTTTCAGATGCCAGACAGGTGAAAATCATGAACCTTTGATTTCAATTATGAAACGACGACATTCGTTATTGACTATAATAATCTTTATTCCATGTCAATTTCATTTGAATAACAAAATCAAGAACAATGTGTGCCTTTTGATTATCAATGATACTACTTGATCTACTTATTAAGTGAATTTTTATTTAAATGTTATCTAAATTGCGTTTTTACAAAAAAAATACATCTTAATATGTTTATCACATAAACATAAACTTTAAAATTGTCGCTGTTATGCGCCGAAGCTGTAAACAATTCAACAACAATGACATTATCGAAGGAAATATCACATTTATAATGTTATGTTATACGTTTTAGAGCAGTCCCAAATTCTTAATTTATCCGATGCCTTTCAGTTTTGGTAGAGTATACAATTCGTTTGTGACTCGCCTTTGATATTGCCTGATAAAAAGTTTTTATTTTTCGAAAGGAATAATTCAGTCACATTTCTTTACATCATTTTTTAAAATCATTATTGTGTATATCTATGTATGTATCATTCTAATCTGACTGTTTATAAAAATACTGTATTATCAAAAGTTTTAGGAGCTCAACTTTTCCCTCGTTCTATATCTATAATGATGTATTGATGTCACACTGATGAAAGTTATAAATTTTCAATAATAAACATTGTTATCCTTACCTTGATTGGAACTATAGATATTGCTGTGATAACAACGAGGACTATCTAAACGATTGAACAACTGTAAATACAGAGCCTTTACTGTTTAATACAATGATTTGGTAAATTCTGTTAAGGGAACCTTGTCGTAACCATCAACTGCTTAATCATTCACAATCACGAAGATTTTTTTCGTACTGTGTTCAATAAAATATTGACTTTTAGACACTTAGTTTTCAAGAGAGGGAGTATTAATCTTTTAAACCGTGACATAGCAAATACGGTAACGTCAAATACTTCAGGTTATAATTACAAAATTGATGTTCTTTCAGAAAGTTGATAATTTTACAAACCTTTCGATTGTACAAATTATTCATTCATGAAAAGGCATTGAACACAGCTTCTTAACGTTTTTGATTTTGTTTCTTTGTTATAAAGATTTGTTGGCATGATTTATCTTTTCAGATATTGCGATTTGTATAAACAATTATTATTAACTTAGTTTAGGAAAAAATTTCATTGTTGTATATTAGTTTCTGCATATCATATGTATAATGTCGACATAGTAAATTTCAGCATTATAGCAAATACATTCATTCAAAATTTAAGTATTTTTATTGTTGAAAAACTTTAAATTCTGCAAAGATTTGAAAAAGACACCTCAAAGCTTCCCAGAAGATCCGAAACATTTTGCATTTTTACGACGAAACCACACCTTTTCAGATTTTTTACTCGAGATCCAAAGGTTAAGGAAGGTAATCAAAATTAGTGCAAGGGGTAAGTGAACTTTTTTTGCATTGTAGATTCTGCTTCGGATCCAACAATCAAACCCCTTGTAATGCCATCGATACAATGCATTCAATAATTACCCATTACAATTATCCATTTGTAAAAGAATTACCAATATATTTCAACAGAAACAATGTATCTTTCAAGATCAACATTTTACAGAAGTCAATGTTTCTTTCAAATTAAATTATTTAATAATGTGCGTACTTATATTGCGCCTTTTCCACGTACTAAGACATGCTCAAAGTGCTACATTATTACCCAGAAGGAGTGTACTGTCACAGCTGCTACTAAGTGCTATTTAAAGAGACACAGAGTAATTGATAGGATCACATATGTCAAATTTTGAAATCGATGTTATTACATCAGAAACCACTTACTGTTACTGAAAATAATAAGTTGAAGGTCATTCAGTCATTAGAGCGAAAATACGGCCACTGAAAGTCAATATTTTTATGGATATAAATGGATATATTTGCAAGTCCAGTGATGAGATATGAACTTCAACCAGCATATAAGATATTTTGTAGCTTATCAAAACCAAATGATATTTAAGAAAGATACTCTGTGTCACTTTAAAAGATCAATCTGGATTCTGCGATATGGACTCTTGAAGACGTAACAACAGCTCTTGATGGAGGTTGGGCTCTCTTTGTAGACGTAACAACAGCTCTTGATGGAGGTTGGGTTCTCGGTAGACATAACAACAGCTCTTGATGGAGGTTGGTATCTCTTTGTAGAGGTAACAACAGCTCTTGATGGAGGTTGCGTTCTCTTTGTAGACGTAACAACAGCTCTTGATGGAGGTTGCGTTCTCTTTGTAGACGTAACAATAGCTGGTGAATCTGCTCCCGTATGTTTGTAGAATACTGCTAACACGCTACTAAGGCCTTTTAAAGGAAAAGGGATTTGACTCACAATGAACATATTTTAGAGAAATCCCAAGATGACTGACGACCTGTCACCTGAAGAAGGGCAGCGAGTCGAAAATATTTTTCTACCAATACTGCCATTTCGACTCATCTCCCAAACTTCTACTGTGTTAGCACCTATGATTGAGTGAAAAAGGAAACCTTGAACAGCTTTGATGAGACGGTAATTCTCGATTTGACTAATTGTCTTTGGTTTCTCTAACTGTCCATCTGCAAATATGTCCACTGTTTTGATGTAATATTTTTTAGTTGCATACTTCTCTGTGTATACAAGCTTATCAAAGTAAGTGTCTGGTATGAGGGTCAGTTGGGCATTTCTATCACATGGCTGTTTGGTATAGACAGTCTTCTTCGATGACACCTCAATACATTTGATGGCATATGCATATGTTGTATCCAGCACCGTATGTTGTATCCAGCATGCAGTATTCCCGTCAATTACAAAAGATTGAATGTCAGGTCTTCTTGAAGTACTTTTCACAGTTATCCAGATCTCTTTATTGTTTATTTTCATGGGATCATGGGTGTAAATGAAGCTTCCACCCGTCCATTGATTGATAGGATAAAATAGTTTGTCATTGTAAATATTCAAGTTACGCACTCTCTTTTGATTTGAAGTTAGTATCTTTTTGGAGTAAGGCTCTATCACTTGTTTGAATATTCCTTTTTTCTGAGACCAGAAAAAAATGTTGGATTTTCGATCATAAACAATAGAAGATATGTAGTTGGTGACAATAATTCCGGTCTTCTCAATGATATTTGACTTCATTGATACCTTATAAACATTCCTGGCTTGTTTCTCATTGTTAACCACCATCAGAAACGAGTTGTAACCTTTAACTTCAGGGACAGGCCCACCAAACGTGTTCTCTTGAGATTCAACATAATTTTTGACAACTTTAGTCTTGAGCCCGTTTGCTTGAGGCTTTTTGTACAAGTTCCCAGAATCCAGATCTGCAAGATGACATCCAGGGATAGACATACATGCTGCACTACATTGTATAGGTGTTTTACAATTGGAACTCGTCAAATACAGGTGATGTGAAAGTTCGATTGGTTCGTTTTTCTTATATTTAAAATTGGATGTTTTCTTGAAATCTGCGTGTACAGATACGACCACCAGAAAGGCAATGTTGAGAATCATACCACAATGTGGACCCATCGCTGACAGAGGAATGATTCCTTCTGTCGGTATCTTTGAGCACGTTACAAATAGAGTTTACATCCATGGAAGTATTCTGTTGTCTATAATTCCATTGATTTTCCTTTAAGTTGTTATCTAAGATTCAGTTTCCCATTTGTTCAAATGGTAAATATATCTCAAGCGTATTTATGGGTATTCTTGATAGTATGTTTCAGGGGTATGGAATTTCATCAATATCTCGAAGCTTACTTACACTGCATCCCAAAACACTTTTCACCTAAAGTTTGAATTTTATTTTAGTCAAATGATATTAAGTTTATCAGAACGTTCCTGTCTATGAGAACACTTTTTATGAGGTGTAATTCTGAAATACTTTCAGGTTGAAATTGTGATCCGTTCATGACGTGATAGGTGTATACCAATATCACATTTGTTCATATTCAACATTGAAACTCATCAAGATTGTTGATTTTCAGGAACAATATATGACAAAATTTCAAATTATCGTAACGAATTGTTAGTTTTCTCCTGCTAAACATGATTGATTCTTATTTGAACGCACTGTGCTTGAATGAGTCGAGGAAATTTTCCTACTTCAAATTATTTTAGATGCTCACACTAAACGTCTACTATTTATGCAAAACTTTTATTCTGCAACAATGTCGATTGTGTTTAGTGATAAGATGTTTCAAAATGTGAAGATAATATTTTTGAGTGGCAAATTTGGAAAAAAAAATCATAAAAATATCATACAGTCAAATTGAAATAAGCAATTTGGTTAACATTTTTTTTAGACAGTTTTTTAATCAGGAACTACCTTTAAATTTGAATGAATAAATACATCTTATGTTCGTTACAGTGACATGGAGAGTTAACTTAATCAAGCCAGCAGATGAACTGCACTTCGGAATGCATTTTAATGTTTTTGAATCAGTAGCTGTTTTTTTTTGAAAATGTAAACATTTAAATTAAATAGATATATTATCAGTTGTTCGTCACAAATAATTTTCTACAGTTTGGTTAAACCTAAAGATATAAATTTAATATTTAAGTTAATTCGACTTTCTATTGAACATTTCAATGTAGGAAGACCGTTATCTTTCAATTTAAAATTTTGAAATATGCTCGTTTCTCATTGGGGAATTACTGTAAGATATTTTGTGTGAGTATAATGTTTTTGTTTCTCATTTACTTTTCGATTTTTAACATCAGTTACTTGTTAAAATATGCCATTGTCTCTTTAGCGTATCAGGGTATCTATAATGTAAATATTGTCACAGGGTCATATCATGAATTTCCACTGGGTCATCAAATCAATAAATTATTACCCTTATAAGCTTATAATTATTTCCCTTATAAGCGAAGGCGTATGTTCACAATGTTTTGGCTTTCTTTGCACACCGAAAAAAGATAAGTTTGATTCGTGACGATTTTATATTGCGAGAACCTTTAATAATTTATTGTTGATGCTTTTAATGAAAACTTATGATTTTGTTTTCAACCAAAACTATTTGGCTTCCTCATTGAAACATGTTCTATGGCATCCTGTTTAGTGGTGCCTGTTGATATTTTTATTCCTTCAGAATGTTATTAGGTCAAATTTTTCCCATTCAGTCAAAATTGGTTACGTGGTATTAATATTTCAGGACAATATACCTTAAAAACTTTATGGTTAGGGCTGGAATCTTTCGAATTTTTTTATTTTCAAATATACCAATGACAGAAATAGAGAATATTAAATGACGTCCCCTTTCATAACATTTTTATGAAACGAGTGAATTGGTTGGTATTTAACTAGCGAAAGTGAGTTTCATACCCATATCATTCACGAGTTTCATAAAAAATGTTATCAAACGGGACCGAGTTTAGTATTTCATTTATAACTGGTTTAATTGCATCGTCAATAATATAGATATTCTTTTCATGATGTGATGCAGAATGCATTTATACACAGGTATTCATATTCAACATCCCAAAATATTGTCCACTTATAGATGAACTTGTAATATGGTCAATTAATCTGCTATGATGGCAAGTCTAATCATGAATCTTTGTATGAAACAATTTACTTGAGGTTGAAAACAGAAATTCTCAAATTGTGAATTTGTCTAAACTAATCTTTTCATGATGTGATGCAGAATACATTTATACACAGGTATTCATATTCAACATTGAAACTCATCAACAAGACTGTTATTGTTAAGGAAGATACAATCTCGAAGAAAATGAATGTAAAGGAACCATAATTCATTTCTCATGGAAATTAAGGCATCTAAAGAGAGTTTAGATGAGAGAGAGTTACAAATTCCTAGCATATTCCTCCTAATACAGAAAAAATATTGTCTTTGTGAAACGAATAGACCACCTTTAGTGAAGCAGAGTGAATTTCCATGCCTCAAATAATTGAAAGTGTTCATTTGTTCATAACTACATTTGTTTGCATTTGCTCATACAACCATGAAATTGCTTTGAATGATAAGATGTTTGAACATGTAAAGATATGACTTGAGGGGGGAATTGAAGCAAAAATTACGAACTGCTCTTGGGGAGGAAGTTGTTTTGAATCAGTAACTGGTTGTTTTGAAGTTTTAATGATATAAATACGTTTAATGTTACTTAATGTCGATACCGACAGTTCATTTAACCAAGCAAACAGGTGAACTTCTCTTATGGATGCAGTTGTATCGTTTTGTATTTAAACTGGTTGTTTTAAAAATGTATTTGTTACGAAATATCATTTTCAACATTTACATAAAACCTCAACATATGAAATTGATATTTCAGATATTTTGACTGTCTATGGAACATTTAAAATATATGTAGAAAATTATCTTTCAATTTCAAATATTGAAATATCCACGTTTATCATATAATATAATGGAGGGTGTTATCGATGCAATAAAGCTATCTGATAAACTTGGTATCCGATTGCTTCAAAATCTGATAAAGATGCAAATTAGGTGAAAACACGAACTATTTTCTCAAAACTCCATGCACGTCATGCGAGTCCTAAAATGGTCACTAACCATTGATAACGTAATCGGGAGTTTTCAGGTTGGTTTTTTTGATCAAATAAAAATTCGTAAACAAAATCCGCCAGGGTAAACTTATCACGCATTCATATTTTAGAAATTGCTTGGTAATCGAAGCATTTCAAACAAATTTCATCGTCCGTTAACACCAAACAATTACGATATACAGCTTACAATATGTCGGCTATCGAACAAAATATGCGCTTCAATATTTTCGTCAGTAACATAGGCTTACACCGCTTTGACCGTGTCAGTTTTCAACTAACCAGCAAAACAAGTCATATTCTAGTGATAGTACACATTAATCTAGTATCGTAGTAACAAACGTAAGAATCCAACCTTTGAAGTAATCGCCATTTAGTCTAAGGATACCGTGACTGAACTGGCGTAACTGCAATGACAATGCAGCTTTTCAATATGCAGTTAGAGTTACTTCCCCTGTCGTAGCGACGGTCACAAGTGGTTCATACAAATTTTGTGTTGTATAGAAGAAAAAAAATGTTTGCTTGTGCAAATACCATATATACTTAATTCACTTAAGATGTTGATAGATTGTAGGAGACATTTCTATCACTATGAAAAGATCATCTCATGAAGGGATATTTCTAGACTGTTTACAACTGTATATCGCCGACAATATGACCTTCACCTTGGTGTATTGTAAATGAAATTACTCCGCAAAAACTAGGTCAAACATATTTTTAGAGGAAATCATATTTTTGTTTAAACCCTTTTATTTCAAAATGACATTATATGATAAAGAAATTATTAACCTCGTGTGTTTCCGTATCGTTAATATCATATAATAGGAATACAAATATATGTATTATGCTCGCCAAAGGCTCGCATAATACAAATTTTATTCCTATTATATGATATTAATGATACGAAAAAACACACTCTGTTAATAATCTTTATTTCTCCTTCGGGAATTGTTTTTAGATAATTCATGAGTGTATCATATCATTGTTACTCGTTTACTTTTGGATTTAACCATTTGTCAATTTTTTAATAACCATTGATTCTGTAGTATATCAGGCTACCTATATTTAATCATTTAAAAAGGCATAGGGTCACACAATGAATGTCAACATAATCAGCAAATCGTTGTATTTCCCTATCAGCTAAGGCATATGCACACCAGGTTTCAGATGCCAGACAGGTGAAAATCATGAACCTTTGATTTCAATTATGAAACGACGACATTCATTATTGACAGTTTACATATTGATAATCTTTATTCCATGTCAATTTAGTTTGAATAAACAAAATCAAAAACAATGTGTGCCTTTTGATTATTAATGATACTACATGATCTAGCGCCTATTATTAAAGTGACACAGAGTATCTTTCTTCAAGTTTAATTTGGTTTTGATAAACTACAAAATATTTGATATGCTGATTGAAGTTCATATCTCATCACTGGACTTGCAAATATATCCATTTATTGAAAAATCAAGAAAACATCTCAAATTCTTTAAATATTCGAAATTATGCATCCAATTATTCTACCTATTAGTTACAATACCTAATAATCATTATCGAATCGAATATATCTTCATGTCAGCTTATGACACATAATCGATAATGCTTATCACAAGGTTTCAAAATTACGTTTGCTCGCGCCACAGTGTCTGGTTTTCGATCAAAATCACAACTTTGAATGGCCGTATTTTCGCTCTAATGTACTGATTGACCTATAACTTGTTATTTTCAGTAACAGTTAGTGGTTTCCAATGTATTAACATCGATTTCAAAATTTGACATATGTGATTCTATCAACATACTCTGTGTTTCTTTAAGTGAATTTTTATTTAAATGTTTTCTAAAAGGCGTTTTTACAAAAACTGTCTTAACATGTTAATCACATAAACATAAACTTAAAAATTGTCGCTGTTATGCACCGAAGCTGTAAACAATTCAACAACAATGACATTATCGAAGGAAATGTCACATTTATAATGTTTTGTTATACGTTTTAGGGCAGCCCAAAATTCTTAATTTATCCGATGCCTTTTAGTTTTGGTAGAGTATACATTTCGTGTGTGACTCGTATTGAATATTGCCTGGTAAAAGTCCTCATTTTTCGAGGAAACAAAATTCAGTCAAATTCTTTACCTTTGGACTTATGGCATGGCATGGTGTCCGGCGTCTGTCCGTCCATCCGTTCGTCCGTCCGTCCGTCCACCCGTCCATACGTCCGTCTGTCCATAAACTTTGTGGAATTTCCTTGGCTAGTGAGGATTATATATTTTAGCTTTGGTGGCCCTGTGACCCCTAATAAGGGCCACAGGGCAACGCCCTAAAAACCTATTTTCATCTTCTTCTCCAGAAGCATAAGTCCTAGAAAGCTGAAACTTTGTGTACAGACTCCTTGGCTTGTGAAGATTATAGATTGTAGCTTTGGTGGCCCTTTGATCCCTAATAAGGGCCATAGGGGCCAAGCCTTAAAAACCTATTTTCATCTTCTTCACCAGAAGCATAAGGCCTAGAAAGCTGAAAGCTTGTATACAGACTCCTTGGCTAGTGAGGATTATAAATTGTAGCTTTGGTGGCCTTGTGACCCCTAATAAGGGCTACAGGAGCCACGCCCTAAAAACTTATTTACATCTTCTTCTACAGAAGTATAAGGCCTAAAAAACTGAAACTTGTTTCCTATATACTTAATTTTATGATTGGTGACCCTATTGCCCCAACAATGATGGAATCACATTGACCACACTCTACAGCATAATTGATATTGAAGCCTGATGAGCTACAGAGCCAATTGTGTGTATTTCTATGTATGAATCATTCTTATCTCTCACTTTATATGTATACTGTCTTATCAAAAAGTTTTGGGAGCTCAACATTTCACTCGTTCTAAATTTCTAATGATCTGTTGATCTAATGAAGCTTATAAATCTTCAATAATAAACATTGTTATCCTTACTTTAATTGGAACTATAGATATTGCCATGATAACAACGAGGGCTATTTAAACGATTGAACAACTGTAAATAAAGAACCCTTACTGTTTAATACAATGATTTGGTAAATTTTGTAAAGGGAACTTTCTCGTAACCATCAACTGCTTAATCATTCACATTCACTAAGAATGTTTTCTTACTGTCTTCAATAAAATATTGACTTTTAGACAATTAGTATACAAGGGTGGGAGTATAAATATTTTAAACCGTGCCATAGCAAATACCGTAACGTCAAATTCGTTAGGATATAGTTACAAATTTGATGTTTTTTCAGAAAGTTGATAATTTTACAAACCTTTCGATTATGCAAATTATGCATGCAAGAAAAGGAATTGAACACAGCTTCTTAACGTTTTTGATGTTTTTTGTTTGTTTTAAAGATTTGTTGGCGAGCTTGTTGCATGATTTCTCTTTTCAGATATTACGATTTGTGTAAACATTTATTATTAACTTAGTTTAGGAAAAATGTTTTATATAAGTTTCTGTTTCAGGGGCGTTTAACAGCCTGAACAGCATAGTGTAACATGTTTATAGGGCGCATATATAAACGGGAAATTCAGTTTTACCGGAAATTATGCCTCGGTTCGTCTGCAATAAAAGGGAAATCCCTATGACATTCCTTGATTCTGATTGGTCACTTCATTACCTCACATGTGAATATTCAAAATAAGGAAGGAGCAACTTTGGGAAAGTTTACTGACGGAAGTTTATTACAATTTACTTCTATTGTATACAGTTGATTTTTATCGACAATGATTCTCAGTTTGTTGTTGGAATGTTTGTATATGCAAATTTCGATATATTATCAATTACAATTAAAGGTCTGGATATCTGTCTATGAAATAAATAAATGACACCTTATCAGTTGAAATGCGTGTCTTGTTCAGCTGAATTGTTTGAATCTGATCGGCAACAACAGGCGTTTTCTGTGTAATTACATAAAGAGAGGTCACTATTTTTCTATTGGTTGAAAAACATTTTGTGTAAATAATTCAGATTTGCATAGAATAGATATTTTCCTTTAAAACAAAATGTTAAAACTTGCAGATAGTTTCCATGATCACATTTGCATATTTTTATGTAAAATGTCGACATAGTCAATTTCAGCAATATAGCAAATACATTAATTCAAAATTACTTTAAAGTATTTTCAATGTGGAAAAACTTTAAATTGAATTCTGTAAAGTTTTGATAAAGACATCTCAAAGCTTCCCAGAAGTTCCGAAACATTCTGCATTTTTACGTCGAAAGCACACCTTTTCAGATTTTTTTCTCGAGATCCAAAGGTTAAAGGAGGGTTATTCTCTTCTATGGAAAATCATAATATTTAGCAAATCCCGGGACGGGCTCTTTGGTTTTGTTATTGTTTTGCAGTTGCATGCTGAGAAAATTTCGACTGGTTATATGACTACAATGCGCTGGAATTAAACGCTCTTATGCTCAAAGGATCATTGAATACTATAGGGAATAAACGCATATTTACCACTATGTGTTTGTAACCAGCGGTAATAAATACCCTTTTCAAGGGAGAAGCTTTATAAATTCACAGTGTTACAAATGATCTGGGTCGGACGAAATCTTATGGGATAATTCTATAACTCATTTTTCACAAAGATAAAATAAATTTCTAAACAAAAAGTTTTTGAAGTAGGATTTATTACTCATAGACAGATACCATAGCAAAGTTTGGAAGAAAGAGTTAAAGTGATTTCAATGAAACAATGGTTAAATAAACATAGTACCAGGTTAATTTACATCGGTACGTGGTACAATATAAAACATGTTCAGTGAAAGAAAACAACAAACCTGCTTACTTTGAGAGTTAGCGAGCGCCTCCAGCAGGGCTAATAACGAACCTGCTCAGATGATCCATGTATAAAATCTATGCTCATAATGTATAATCTTACAGTTTGGGAGTGGTTCCCGAGGAAAAGCTTTCATTCATTAAAATTTTCATTGGTCATATTTAATTTATTATTTATTTATTATACAAATTTTAAACAATGTTATTTAAGAACAAAAAATGATAGATAAAACTTATCAAATGAGAAAGTTTTTTTTTTTGTAAACCCAATTATACCTATCACTCAGTTACATGATTTCACTGAATAATGAGACAAACATATTTTTATCTACATTGCATATTTAGGCAACAAGCAAACATCAATATCATACTTCACTCTTTGATTGGATACTTTATCTTCTTAAACTGTGATAAATATTATGTTCTTTCTAGAAGATTTAGGGAAGAAAATAGTCATATGATTTAATCATTTTTTTTCGTGTAAAAATAAGTTGGATTGATCAAAAGTTCAAAAATTATTTCAAAACCTTTGCAGTATAATTGTTTTTGAATAAATGTAACAGATAGTGTGATAGGGGCATATTTTTGTTCATATTTTGTTATATGATTGTTAAATTACTAACCTATTCATACTTAGAACGAAGTTATCATATTTATAAAATGAAGAATAATATCGCATCTAAATATCTGATTAACCTGCCTCAACGGTGATCGGGGAAAAAGTCACAGTCACTTCACTTCACTTCAACTACCTAAAACAATTGACTGAAAGCTCTGTCATGAAAGCATTCTTGTATTTCTATATAAACTTCCTTTTCTTGTGAGATCACCATCCATCAACTGTAACATAACTGTTATATCCCGGAGCGCTATCAACATTTAAACCACTAAAAGCTCAGAGAAAATTCATCCTTTCGGACAATGAAATGAAGAAGGGGGACAACTGCTTGGTAGTAATTGTGCAACAAAAGTATGGAATTCATTAAATCCTTATATCCAAAATAATGATATACATAACACGGTTTCAAAAATAAAAATTGGGACAACTGTGATATTCAATATTTATCAAATTATTAAATGATAAATATTGTTAACAAAGACAACATAAGATAAGTCATAGCATGTGGCCTATCATCAGTCAACTTAATTTCAACACACTGAACTCATTTGAAATACCAAAATTTTCAATAAGCATTACTATCATAAAATATTGTGATTTTTCCCTAGGCAAATTCGACTTTTTCCCGATTTCCGTGTCAGATGCGGTCACGGTTTTCAAAACGATGTACTCCATTTTCAACAAATCATACAAGATAGAAATCATTCCTCTATTTGAAAGGGTTTGTTAAAAGCACTGTACTTAGAACGAGGATTAAAACGTTGTTCTCATATCATTAAGGCTTAAATTGAGACATTATGGAAATGATATATTTCGAAAAATAAAGATTGACAAAATGATAAAAAGTTTAGCCACGCATTCATGCACTAGCGAAGTAAACCTACTAACGTTACAAAGAAAATACTATTTCAAAACAAAGACGTTGTATTTATCATATATGGTGAAAAGTAGTACATACATAAAAAGTTTTATTCTTTACGTTTATCCTTTTGTAATAAATCATTTTATTAAAATGTAGCTTATCTGGCCATTGAGAATAAAGCTGAGTGTGTTACGACGAGGCTTTGACTATGATAAAGGCTTTATCAAATAATAGTGCTTTCGTTAGAATTCTTATGATATTGGGGTAAAAATCATATTTTTGATGGGTGCGATCACACTTAGGTTACAAAACCCGAGGGAACACCGAGGTTACAAAATCATCTACAGCTGCTGGGCGGTGCCAAGTTCATGTCACGTGACCGCGTTACGCAACTAAAAAAAGTTCCGCGAACTCTCATTAGCTCGGTGATTAGCGTTGTCAAACCTGAATATAGTCGACCTTTAAGGAAGATAATCAAAATGAGTCCAAGGGGTTAGTCAAACCCCTTGAAATGCCATCGATTGTCAATACAATGCATTCAATAATTACCTATTAAAAGTTTCCAATTGTAAACTAATTACCAAGTAAAATAATTTTAAGAGACAGTCCAATTAAAAGTCCTTTAAATGTCAGTATTTCACCAGAAGAATGTCGTCATAAAATGAAAATTTTCTATCTAACTGCTCACTTAGTTGCCTATTAAACAATACAAAATAAATACCTTGAGTAAATAGCCCCCACAAGCGCATTACAGACAGACAGATATCTATTAAACTGTCACTTGCCAGTTTCATGTTAAAAGCGTTTATACGTAGCACAGTAAAGACTGACAACCAGCCAGGTAGGGCTTATCTGACAATCAACTAACACAATAATACATGAATTATGAACCGTATATTGAAAAATGATTAAAGAAAAAATCTGAGTGAATATTTCAACAGAAACAATGTATCTCTCAAGATCAACATTTTACAGAAGTCAATGTTTCTTTAAAATCAATTATTAAAGAGACACAGAGTTATTAATAGGATCACATATGTCAAATTTTGAAATCGATTTTATTTCATCGGAAACCACTAACTGTTACTGAAAATAATAAGTAACAGGTCAATCAGTCATTAGAGCGAAAATACGGCCACTGAAAGTCGGGATTTTGGAAAACAAACATTTAAGAGATATTATGCATAAATTGATATATTTGCAAGTCCAGTGATGAGATATGAACTTCATCCAACATATATGATATTTTGTAGCTTATCAAAAACAAATAATATTTAAGAAAGATACTCTGTGTCACTTTAAAAGATCAATCTGGATTCTGCGATATGGACTCTTGAAGACGTAACAACAGCTCTTGATGGAGGTTGGGCTCTCTCTGTAGACGTAACAACAGCTCTTGATGGAGGTTTGGTTCTCTCTGTAGACGTAACAACAGCTCTTGATGGAGGTTGGGTTCTCTTTGTAGACGTAACAACAGCTCTTGATGGAGGTTGGGTTCTCTTTGTAGACGTAACAACAGCTCTTGATGAAGGTTGGGCTCTCTCTGTAGACGTAACAACAGCTCTTGATGGGGGTTGGGCTCTCTTTGTAGACGTAACAACATCTCTTGATGGAGGTTTGGTTCTCTTTGTAGACGTAACAACAGCTCTTGATGGAGGTTGGGTTCTCTCTGTAGACGTAACAACATCTCTTGATGGAGGTTTGGTTCTCTTTGTAGACGTAACAACAGCTCTTGATGGAGGTTGGGCTCTCTCTGTAGACGTAACAACAGCTCTTGATGGAGGTTTGGTTCTCTCTGTAGACGTAACAACATCTCTTGATGGAGGTTTGGTTCTCTTTGTAGACGTAACAACAGCTCTTGATGGAGGTTGGGTTCTCTCTGTAGACGTAACAACAGCTCTTGATGGAGGTTGGGTTCTCTCTGTAGACGTAACAACAGCTCTTGATGGAGGTTGGGTTCTCTCTGTAGACGTAACAACAGCTCTTGATGGAGGTTGGGTTCTCTTTGTAGACGTAACAACAGCTCTTGATGGGGGTTGGACTCTCTCTGTAGACGTAACAACAGCTCTTAATGGAGGTTGGGTTCGCTTTGTAGACGTAACAACAGCTCTTGATGGAGGTTTGGCTCTCTCTGTAGACGTAACAACAGCTCTTGATTGAGGTTGTGTTCTCTTTGTAGACGTAACAATAGCTCTTGATTGAGGTTGGGTTCTCTTTGTAGACGTAACAACAGCTCTTGATGGAGGTTGGGTTCTCTCTGTAGACAAAACAACAGCTCTTGGTGGAGGTTGGACTCTCTCTGTAGACGTAACAACAGCTCTTGATGGAGGTTGGGTTCTCTCTGTAGACGTAACAACAGCTCTTGATGGAGGTTGGGTTCTCTTTGTAGACGTAACAACAGCTCTTGATGGGGGTTGGACTCTCTCTGTAGACGTAACAACAGCTCTTAATGGAGGTTGGGTTCGCTTTGTAGACGTAACAACAGCTCTTGATGGAGGTTTGGCTCTCTCTGTAGACGTAACAACAGCTCTTGATTGAGGTTGTGTTCTCTTTGTAGACGTAACAATAGCTCTTGATTGAGGTTGGGTTCTCTTTGTAGACGTAACAACAGCTCTTGATGGAGGTTGGGTTCTCTCTGTAGACAAAACAACAGCTCTTGGTGGAGGTTGGACTCTCTCTGTAGACGTAACAATAGCTCTTGATGGAGGTTTGGTTCTCTCTGTAGATGTAACAATGGCTCTTGATGGAGATTGGGTTCTTTTTGTAGACGTAACAATAGCTGGTGAATCTGTTCCCGTATGTTTGTAGAATACTGCTAACACGCTACTAAAGCCTTTAAAAGGAAAAGGGAATTGACTCACAATGAACATATTTTAGAGAAATGCCAAGATGACTGACGACCTGTCACCTGAAGAAGGGCAGCGAGTCGAAAATATTTTTCTACCAATACTGCCATTTCGACTCATCTCCCAAACTTCTACTGTGTTAGCACCTGTGATTGAGTGAAAAAGGAAACCTTGAACAGCTTTGATGAGACGGTAATTCTCGATTTGACTAATTGTCTTTGGTTTCCCTAACAGTCCATCTGCAAATATGTCCACTGTTTTGATGTAATATTTTTTAGTTGCATACTTCTCTGTGTATACAAGCATATCAAAGTTAGTGTCTGGTATGAGGGTCAGTTGGGCATTTCTTTCACATGGCTGTTTGGTATAGACAGTCTTCTTCGATGACACCTCAATACATTTGATGACATCTGCGACTAACGTTTTTTGTATCCAGCATGCAGTATTTCCATCAATTACAAAAGATTGAATGTCAGGTATTTTTAAAGTACTTTTCACAGTTATCCATATCTCTCTATTGTTTATTTTCATGGGGTCATGGGTGTAAATGAAGCTTCCACCCGTCCATTGATTGACAGGATAAAATAGTTTGTCATTGTAAATATTCAAGTCACGCACTCTCTTTTGATTTGAGGTTAGTATCTTTTTGGAGTAAGGCTCTATCACTTGTTTGAATATTCCTTTTCTCTGAGACCAGAAAAAAGTGTTGGATTTTCGATCATAAACAATAGAAGAGATGTAGTTGGTGACAACAATTCCGGTCTTCTCAATGGTATTTGACTTCATTGATACCTTATAAACATTCCTGGCTTGTTTCTCACTGTTAACCACCATTAGAAACGAGTTGTAACCTTTAACTTCAGGCCCACCAAACGTGTTCTCTTGAGATTCAACATTATTTTTGACAACTTTAGTCTTGAGCCCGTTTGCTTGAGGCTTTTTGTATAAGTTCCCAGAATCCAGATCTTCAAGCTCACATCCAGGGATGGACATACACGCTACAGCACAGTGTATGATAGTTGTACACTTTTTACACAGTTGATGTTCGAGAGGTTAATCATTCTTATATTCAAAATTTGATGTTTTCTTGAAATCTGAGTGTACAGATACGACCACCAGAAAGGCAATGTTGAGAATCATACCACAATGTGGACCCATCGCTGACGGAGGAATGGATGCTTCTGTCGGAGGAATGGATGCTTCTGTCGGTATCTTTGAGCAGGTTTCAAATACAGTTTATATCTGTGGAAGTATTCTGTTGTCTATAATTCCATTGATTTTCCTTGAAGCTGTAACCTAAGATTCAGTTTCCCATTTGTTCAAATGGTTAATATATCTCAAGCACATTTATGGGTATTCTTAATATGTTTCAGGGGTATGGAATTTCATCAATATATCGAAGCTTACTAACACTTCATCCCAAAACACTTTTCACCTAAAGTTTGAATTTTATTTTAGTCAAATGATGTTAAGTTTATCAGAACGTTCATCTGTCTATGAGAACACTTTGTATGAGGTGTAATTCTGAAATTCTTTCAGGTTGAAATTGTGATCCGTCCACGATGTGATAGGTGTATACCAATTTCACACTTGTTCATATTTAAGGATTGTTTAACATGATTTGTGCCTCTATCGATGAATAACAGCAACAAATTGTATACAAAATTTGTTGCTGTTATTCATCGATAGAGGCACAAAACATGTAAAACAATCCTTATGATTACAAAATCAACATTTTAACAAAGTTTTTCCTAATTATATTTAAAACATCTGTCATCAATGACGTGAAATTGTGGTTTGTTACACAAAACAATACGAAGTTGAATCAAAATTTAGAACTCCATAAACTAAAACGGCCGAAGATTTAATTTCGTTTTTGCAACCATTGCCACCCATGCATTCATAATTCGTCTTAACCGGAGTCTGCATTTTCGGAATTACCCTAATTAGCATATCACATGACGTTCAAAATGTCCGCCGTTAGCGAGACGCTCGGAGCGAACAAGCTTGAGGACTCGTAGGTATTAAAATGCAGTCTTTCTGGTGAATGTATGGATTGTTTTAGGGAGAAGAATGTATTTACTTGTTACAAACGCAGGTTGGAAGTGATAAGATATGTTATATCTGTCTTTGCAACAGAACGTAACTCGCAACTGTCCTTTATCGAGAAATGGCAGCAGGTTTTTGAGCGCTCTCGTCCAATCAGAATTGCGGAAATTAGTGTAACAAAATCATTTTGTAATTATTCAAAATTGAAACTCATCAAGATTGTTGATGTTCAGGAACAATATATGACGAAATTTCAAATTATCATTATACAATTATTGACTCCAGTTGAGATGAATCAAATGGTTTATTGACCTCGGGACAGTTATGTTCACCGAGGCGACGGCGCTCATCGTAGTGGCGATTTATTTTTAGCTCATTGGATTGTTATGTTAACCTCGCGTGACGTTTCCCGCGGTCAACATAAGGTTGGATCATTCTCGTTGACCGCCTTTCTCGACCAATCAGAAGACAGATCACTCGTCAATCATATATTAAAACGAATTGTTAGTTTTATCCTGCCAAACATGATTGATTCTTATTTGAACGCACTGTGTTTGAGTGAGTCGAGGAAATTTTCCTACTTCAAATTATTTTAAATGCTCACACTAAAACGTCTACAATTTATGCAAAACTTAAGGCGACAATGGCGATTGCGTTTAGTGATAAGATGTTTCAAAAAGGGAAGATGATATTTTTGAGTGGCAAATTTGGAAAACAATTCATAAAAATATCATGCAGTCAAATTGAAATAAGCAATTTGGTGAACATTTTTTGGAAACAGTTTTTTAATCAGGAACTACCTTTAAATTTGAATGAATAAATACATCTTATGTTCGTCATAGTGACATGGAGAGTTAATTTAATCAAGCAAGCAGATGAACTGCACTTCGGAATGCATTTTAATGTTTTTGAATCAGTAGCTCGTTTTCTTGAAAATGTAAACATTTAAATGAAATAGATATATTATCAGTTCAATGTCACAAATTATTTTCTACAGTTTGGTTAAACCTAAACATATGAATTTAATATTTAAGTTAATTCGACTTTCTATTGAATATTTCAATGTAGGAAGACCGTTATCTTTCAATTTAAAATTTTGAAATATGCTCGTTTCTCATTGGGGAATTACTGTAAGATATTTTGTGTGAGTATAATGTTTTTCTTTCTCATTTACTTTTCGATTCTTAACATTAGTCACTTGTTAAAATACGCCTTTGTCTCTGCAGCTTATAAGGCTATCTTTAATGTAAATATCGTCACAGGTCATATCATGAATTTCCACTGGGTCATCAAATCAATAAATTATTACCCTTATAAGCTTATAATTATTTCCCTTATTAGCGAAGGCTTATGTTCACAATGTTTTGGCTTTCTTTGCACACCGAAAAAAGATAAGTTTGATTCGAGACGATTTTATGTTGCGAGAACCTTTAATAATTTATTGTTGATGCTTTTAAAGAAAACTTATGATTTTGTTTTCAACCAAAACTATTTGACTTTTAGTGGTGCCTGTTGATATTTTTATTTCTTCAGAATGTTATTAGGTCAATTTTTTCCCATTCAGTCAAAATTGGTTACGTGGTATTAATATTTCGGAACAATATACCTTAAAAACTTTATGGTTAGGGCTGGAATCTTTCGAAATTGTTTTTTTTTCAAATATACCAATGACAGAAATAGAGAATATTAAATGACGTCCCGTTTCATAACATTTTTATGAAACGAGTGAATTGGTTGGTATTTAACTAGCGAAAGTGAGTTTCATACCCATACCATTCACGAGTTTCATAAAAAAATGTTATCAAACGGGACCGAGTTTAGTATTTCATTTATAACTGGTTTAATTGCATCGTCAATAATATATATATTCTTATCATGATGTGATGCAGAATGCATTTATACACAGGTATTCATATTCAACATTGAAACTCATCAACAAGACTGTTATTGTTAAGGAAGATACAATCTCGAAGAAAATGAATGTAAAGGAACCATAATTCATTTCTCATGGAAATTAAG
The DNA here is from genome assembly GCA_916613615.1 of Steromphala cineraria. Classification (NCBI taxonomy): domain Eukaryota; kingdom Metazoa; phylum Mollusca; class Gastropoda; order Trochida; family Trochidae; genus Steromphala; species Steromphala cineraria. Next base: position 12,519,975 of record OU744735.1, read on the forward strand.
GCATCTAAAGAGAGTTTAGATGAGAGAGAGTTACAAATTCCTAGCATATTCCTCCTAATACAGAAAAAATATTGTCTTTGTGAAACGAATAGACCACCTTTAGTGAAGCAGAGTGAATTTCCATGCCTCAAATAATTGAAAGTGTTCATTTGTTCATAACTACATTTGTTTGCATTTGCTCATACAACCATGAAATTGCTTCGAGTGATAAGATGTTTGAACATGTAAAGATATGACTTGAGGGGGAAATTGAAACAAAAATTACGAACTGTTCTTGGGGAGGAAGTTGTTTTGAATCAGTAACTGGTTGTTTTGAAGTTTTAATGATATAAATACGTTTAATGTTACTTAATGTCGATACCGACAGTTCATTTAACCAAGCAAACAGGTGAACTTCTCTTATGGATGCAGTTGTATCGTTTTGTATTTAAACTGGTTGTTTTAAAAATGTATTTGTTACGAAATATCATTTTCAACATTTACATAAAACCTCAACATATGAAATTGATAATTCAGATATTTTGACTGTCTATGGAACATTTAAAATATATGTAGAAAATTATCTTTCAATTTCAAATATTGAAATATCCTCGTTTATCATATAATGGAGGGTGTTATCGATGCAATAAAGCTATCTGATAAACTTGGTATCCGATTGCTTCAAAATCTGATAAAGATGCAAATTAGGTGAAAACACGAACTATTTTCTCAAAACTCCATGCACGTCATGCGAGTCCTAAAACGGTCACTAACCATTGATAACGTAATCGGGAGTTTTCAGGTTGGGTTTTTTGATCGAATAAAAATTCGTAAACAAAATCCGCCAGGGTAAACTTATCACGCATTCATATTTTTGAAATTGCTTGGTAATCGAAGCATTTCAAACAAATTTCATCGTCCGTTAACACCAAACAATTACGATATACAGCTTACAATATGTCAGCTATCGAACAAAATATGCGCTTCAATATTTTCGTCAGTAACATAGGCTTACACCGCTTTGACCGTGTCAGTTTTCAACTTACCAGCAAAACAAGTCATATTCTAGTGATAGTACACATTAATCTAGTATCGTAGTAACAAACGTAAGAATCCAACCTTTGAAGTAATCGCCGTTTAGTCTAAGGATACCGTGACTGAACTGGCGTAACTGCAATGACAATGCAGCTTTTCAATATGCAGTTAGAGTTACTTCCCCTGTCGTAGCGACGGTCACAAGTGGTTCATACAAATTTTGTGTTGTATAGAAGAAAAAAAATGTTTGCTTGTGCAAATACCATATATACTTAATTCACTTAAGATGTTGATAGATTGTAGGAGACATTTCTATCACTATGAAAAGATCATCTCATGAAGGGATATTTCTAGACTGTTTACAACTGTATATCGCCGACAATATGACCTTCACCTTGGTGTATTGTAAATGAAATTACTCCGCAAAAACTAGGTCAAACATATTTTTAGAGGAAATCATATTTTTGTTTAAACCCTTTTATTTCAAAATGACATTATATGATAAAGAAATTATTAACCTCGTGTGTTTCCGTATCATTAATATCATATAATAGGAATACAAATATATGTATTATGCTCGCCAAAGGCTCGCATAATACAAATTTTATTCCTATTATATGATATTAATGATACGAAAAAACACACTCTGTTAATAATCTTTATTTCTCCTTCGGGAATTGTTTTTAGATAATTCATGAGTGTATCATATCATTGTTACTCGTTTACTTTTGGATTTAACCATTTGTCAATTTTTAACCAAAAAAGCAGATGAACTTCTCTTATGGATGCAGTTGGATCTTCTTGTATTTAAACTGGTTGTCTTGAAAATGTTTCGAAACATTTGAAAACAATCTATATATTTATGTTTGTCACGAAAAATCCTCCAACATTTTCATAAAACCTCAACATATGAAATTGATATTTCAGGAATTTTGACTTTCTGTGGAACATTTAAAACATAGGGTTGCATTATCTTTCAATTTCAAATATTGAAATATCCTCGTTTCTCATTCGGGAATTGTTTTTAGATAATTCATGAGTGTATCATATCATTGTTACTCGTTTACTTTTGGATTTAACCATTTGTCAATTTTTTAATAACCATTGATTCTGTAGTATATCATGCTACCTATATTTAATCATTTAAAAAGGCATAGGGTCACACAATGAATGTCAACATAATCAGCAAATCGTTGTATTTCCCTATCAGCTAAGGCATATGCACACCAGGTTTCAGATGCCAGACAGGTGAAAATCATGAACCTTTGATTTCAATTATGGTACGACGACATTCATTATTGACAGTTTACATATTGATAATCTTTATTCCATGTCAATTTAGTTTGAATAAACAAAATCAAAAACAATATGTGCCTTTTGATTATTAATGATACTACTTGATCTAGCGCCTATTATTAAAGTGACACAGAGTATCTTTCTTCAAGTTTAATTTGGTTTTGATAAACTACAAAATATCTGATATGCTGATTGAAGTTCATATCTCATCACTGGACTTGCAAATATATCCATTTATGCATAATATCTCTAAAATGCTTGAATTTATTGAAAAATCAAGAAAACATCTCAAATTCGTTAAATATTCGAAACTATGCATCCAATTAATCTACCTATTAGTTACAATACCTAATAAACACTATCGAATCGAATATATCTTCATGTCAGATTATGACACATAATCGATAATGCTTATCACAAGGTTTCAAAATTACGTTGCGAGCGCCAATCGAGCCACAGTGTCTGGTTTTCGATCAAAATCACAACTTTGAATGGCCGTATTTTCGCTCTAATGTACTGATTGACCTATAACTTGTTATTTTCAGTAACAGTTAGTGGTTTCCAATGTATAAACATCGATTTCAAAATTTGACATATGTGATTCTATCAACATACTATGTGTTTCTTTAAGTGAATTTTTATTTAAATGTTTTCTAAAAGGCGTTTTTACAAAAAAAAACGTCTTAACATGTTAATCACATAAACATAAACTTAAAAATTGTCGCTGTTGTGCACCGAAGCTGTAAACAATTCAACAACAATGACATTATCGAAGGAAATATCATATTTATAATGTTTTGTTATGCGTTTTAGGGCAGCCCAAAATTCGTAATTTATCCGATGCCTTTTAGTTTTGGTAGAGTATACATTTCGTGTGTGACTCGTCTTGAATATTGCCTGGTAAAAGTCCTCAATTTTCGAGAAAAAAAAATTCAGTCAAATTCTTTACCTTTGGACTTATGGCATGGCATGGTGTCCGGCGTCTGTCCAACCGTCCGTCCGTCCGTCCGTCCGTCCATCCGTCCGTCCGTCCACCCGTCCATACGTCCGTCCGTCCGTAAACTTTGTGGAATTTCCTTGGCTAGTGAGGATTATAAATTTTAGCTTTGGTGGCCCTGTGACCCCTAAAAAGGGCCACAGGGCAACGCCCTAAAGACCTATTTTCATCTTCTTCTCCAGAAGCATAAGTCCTAGAAAGCTGAAACTTTGTGTACAGACTCCTTGGCTAGTGAAGATTATAGATTGTAGCTTTGGTGGCCCTTTGATCCCTAATAAGGGCCACAGGGGCCAAGCCTTAAAATCCTATTTTCATCTTCTTCACCAGAAGCATAAGGCCTAGAAAGCTGAAACCTTGTATACAGACTCCTTGGCTAGTGAGGATTATAAATTGTAGCTTTGGTGGCCTTGTGACCCCTAATAATTAATATAAGGGCTACAGGAGCCACGCCCTAAAAACTTATTTACATCTTCTTCTACAGAAGTATAAGGCCTAGAAAACTGAAACTTGTTTCCTATATACTTAATTTTATGATTGGTGACCCTATTGCCCCAACAATGATGGAATCACATTGACCACACTCTACAGCATAATTGATTTTGAAGCCGGATGAGCTACAGAGCCAATGGCTATTTTTCAATCAATTTGTGTTTATTTCTATGTATGAATCATTCTTATCTCTCACTTTATATGTATACTGTCTTATCATGTCTTGGGAGCTCAACTTTTCACTCGTTCTAAATTTTTAATGATCTATTGATCTAATGAAGGTTATAAATCTTCAATAATCAACATTGTTATCCTTACTTTAATTGGAACTATAGATATTGCCATGATAACAACGAGGGCTATTTAAACGATTGAACAACTGTAAATAAAGAACCCTTACTGTTTAACGGGAACTTTGTCGTAACCATCAACTGCTTAATCATTCACATTCACTAAGATTGCTTTCTTACTGTCTTCAATGAAATATTGACTTTTAGACAATTAGTATACAAGGGTGGGAGTATAAATATTTTAAACCGTGTCATAGCAAATACCCTAACGTCAAATTCGTTAGGATATAGTTACAAATTTGATGTTCTTTCAGAAAGTTCAGAAATTATTCATGCAAGAAAAGGAATTGAACACAGCTTCTTAACGTTTTTGATGTTTTTTGTTTGTTATAAAGATTTGTTGGCGAGCTTGTTGCATGATTTCTCTTTTCAGATATTACGATTTGTGTAAACATTTATTATTAACTTAGTTTAGGAAAAATGTTTTATATTAGTTTCTGTTTCAGGGGCGTTTAACAGCCTGAACAGCATAGTGTAACATGTTTGTAGGGCGCATATATAAACGGGAAATTCAGTTTTACCGGAAATTATGCCTCGGTTCGTCTGCAATAAAAGGGAAATCCCTATGACATTCCTTGATTCTGATTGGTCACTTCATTACCTCACATGTGAATATTCAAAATAAGGAAGGAGCAACTTTGGGAAAGTTTACTGACGGAAGTTTATTACAATTTACTTCTATTGTTAACAGATGATTTTTATCGACAATGATTTTCAGTTTGTTGTTGGAATGTTTGTATATGCAAATTTCGATAAATTATCAATTACAATTAAAGGTCTGGATATCTGTCTATGAAATAGATAAATGACACCTTGTCCGTTGAAATGCGTGTCCTGTTCAGCTGAATTGTTTGAATCTGATCGGCAACAACAGGCGTTTTCTGTGTAATTACATAAAGAGAGGTCACTATTTTTCTATTGGTTGAAAAACATTTTGTGTAAATAATTCAGATTTGCATAGAATAGATATTTTCCTTTAAAACAAAATGCTAAAACTTGCAGATAGTTTCCATGATCACATTTGCATATTTTTATGTAAAATGTCGACATAGTAAATTTCAGCAATATAGCAAATACATTAATTCAAAATTACTTTAAAGTATTTTCAATGTGGAAAAACTTTAAATTGAATTCTGTAAAGTTTTGCAAAAGACATCTCAAAGCTTCCCAGAAGTTCCGAAACATTCTGCATTTTTACGTCGAAAGCACACCTTTTCAGATTTTTTTCTCGAGATCCAAAGGTTAAAGGGGGGTTATTCTCTTCTATGGAAAATCATAATATTTAGCAAATCCCGGGACGGGCTCTTTGGTTTTGTTATTGTTTTGCAGTTGCATGCTGGGAAAATTTCGACTGGTTATATGACTACAATGCGCTGGAATAAAACGCTCTTATGCTCAAAGGATCATTGAATACTATAGGGAATAAACGCATATTTACCACTATGTGTTTGTAACCAGCGGTAATAAATACCTTTTTCAAGGGAGAAGCTTTATAAATTCACAGTGTTACAAATGATCTGGGTCGGACGAAATCTTATGGGATAATTCTATAACTCATTTTTCACAAAGATAAAATAAATTTCTAAACGAAAAGTTTTTGAGGTAGGATTTATTACTCATAGACAGAGACCATAGCAAAGTTGGGAAGAAAGAGTTAAAATGATTTCAATGAAACAATGGTTAAAAAAACATAGTACCAGATTAATTTACATCGGTACATGGTACAATATAAAACATGTTCAGTGAAACACCGACATCGTGCGTTTTTTTCAAGCTTACCCACTCACACTTTCTCTACGAACGACACACGTTGTTCTTGCTTACTCGGCACATCCAAAGTTTAACTATCAAATAATGGAGGTTGGGTTCTTTGTAGACGTAACAACAGATCTTGATGGAGGTTGGGTTCTCTTTGTAGACGTAACAATAGCTGGTGAATCTGCTACCGTATGTTTGTAGAATACTACTAACAGGCTACTAAAACCTTTAAAAGGAAAAGGGATTTGACTCACAAGGAACATATTTTAGAGAAATGCCAGGACGACTGACGACCTGTCACGTGAAGAAGGGCACCGAGTTGATAATGTTTTTCTACCAATGCTGCCATTTCGACTCATCTCCCAAACTTCTACTGTGTTGGCACCTGTGATTGAGTGAGAAAGGAAACCTGGAACAGCTTTGATGAGACGGTAATTCTCGATTTGACTTATTGTCTTTGGTTTCCCAAGCTGTCCATCTGCAAATATGTCCACTGCTTTGATGTAATATTTTTCAGTTGCATACTCCTCTGTGTATACAAGCATATCAAAGTTAGTGTCTGGTATGAGGGTCAGTTGGGCATTTCTTTCACATGGCTGTTTGGTATAGACAGTTTTCTTCGATGACACCTCAATACATTTGATGGCATATGCCTTTAACGTATGTTGTATCCAGCATGCAGTATTCCCGTCAATTACTAAAGATTCAATGTCAGGTATTTTTGAAGTACTTTTCACAGTTATCCAGATCTCTTTATTGTTTATTTTCATGGGATCATGGGTGTAAATGAAGCTTCCACTCATCCATTGATTGATAGGATAAAATAGTTTGTCATTGTAAATATTCAAGTCACACACTCTCTTTTGATTTGAAGTTAGTATCTTTTTGGAGTAAGGCTCCATCACTTGTTTGAATATTCCTTTTTTCTGAGACCAGAAAAAAATGTTGGATTTTCGATCATAAACAATAGAAGTGATGTAGTTGGTGACAATAATTCCAGTCTTCTCAATGGTATTTGACTTCATTGATACCTTATAAACATTCCTGGCTTGTTTCTCATTGTTAACCACCATTAGAAACGAGTTGTAATCCTTTGCTTCAGGGACAGGCCCACCAAACTTGTTATCTTTAGATTCAACATAATTTTTGACCACTTTTGTCTTGAGCCCGTTTGCTTGAGACTTTTTGTATAAGTTCCCAGAATCAAGATCTTCAAGCTCACATCCAGGGATGGACATACACGCTACAGCACAGTGTATGATAGTTGTACACTTTTTACACAGTTGATGTTCGAGAGGTTCATCATTCTTATATTCAAAATTTGATGCTTTCTTGAAATCTGCGTGTACATTTACGACCACCAGAAAGGCAATGTTGAGAATCACACCACAATGTGGACCCATCGCTGACGGAGGAATGATTGCTTCTGTCGGTATCTTTGAGCAGGTTTCAAATAGAGTTTATATCCGTGGAAGTATTCTGTTGTCTATAATTCCATTGATTTTCCTTGAAGCTGTAACCTAAGATTCAGTTTCCCATTTGTCCAAATGGTTAATATATCTCAAGCATATTTATGGTTATTCTTAATATGTTTCAGGGGTATGGAATTTCATCAATATATCGAAGCTTACTAACACTTCATCCCAAAACACTTTTCACCTAAAGTTTGAATTTTATTTTAGTCAAATGATGTTAAGTTTATCAGAACGTTCATCTGTCTATGAGAACACTTTGTATGAGGTGTAATTCTGAAACACTTTCAGGTTGAAATTGTGATCCGTCCACGATGTGATAGGTGTATACCAATTTCACACTTGTTCATATTTAAGGATTGTTTTACATGATTTGTGCCTCTATCGATGTATAACAGCAACAAATTGCATACAAAATTTGTTGCTGTTATACATCGATAGAGGCACAAAACATGTAAAACAATCCTTATGATTACAAAATCAACATTTTAACAAAGTTTTTCCTAATTATATTTAGACCATCTGTCATCAATGACGTGAAATTGTGGTTTGTTACACAAAACAATACGAAGTTGAATCAAAATTTAGAACTCCATAAACTAAAACGGCCGAAGATTTAATTTCGTTTTTGCAACCATTGCCACCCATGCATTCATAATTCGTCTTAACCGGAGTCTGCATTTTCAGAATTACCCTAATTAGCATATCACACGACGTTCAAAATGTCCGCCGTTAGCGAGACGCTCGGAGCGAACAAGCTTGAGGACTCGTAGGTATTAAAATGCAGTCTTTCTGGTGAATGTATGGATTGTTTTAGGGAGAAGAATGTATTTACTTGTTACAAACGCTAGTGGGAAGTGATAAGATATGTTATATATGTCTTTGCAACAGAACGTAACTCGCAACTGTCATTTATCGAGAAATGGCAGCAGATTTTTGAGCGCTCTCGTCCAATCAGAATTGCGGAAATTAGTGTAACAAAATCATTTTGTAATTATTCAAAATTGAAACTCATCAAGATTGTTGATGATCAGGAACAATATATGACGAAATTTCAAATTATCATTATACAATTATTGACTCCAGTTGAGGTGAATCAAATGGTTTATTGACCTCGTGACAGTTATGTTAACCGAGGCGACGGCGCTCCTCGTAGTGGCGATTTATTTTTAGCTCCAGGTCATTGGATTGTTATGTTAACCTCGCGTGACGTTTCCCGCTGTCAACATAAGGTTGGATCATTCTCGGTGACCGCCTTTCTCGACCAATCAGAAGACAGATCACTCGTCAATCATATAATAAAACCAATTGTTAGTTTTATCTTGCTAAACATGATTGATTCTTATTTGAACGCACTGTGTTTGAGTGAGTCGAGCAAATTTTCCTACTTCAAATAATGCTCACACTAAAACGTCTACTATTTATGCAAAACTTTTATTCTACAACAATTGCGATTGCGTTTAGTGATAAGATGTTTCAAAATGAGAAGATGATATTTTTGAGTGGCAAATTTGGGAACAAAAATCATAAAAATATCATACAGTCAAATTGAAATAAGCAATTTGGTGAACATTTTTTGGAAACAGTTTTTTAATCAGGAACTACCTTTAAATTTGAATATATAAATACATGTTATGTTCGTCATAGTGACATGAAGTAATTTAATCAAGCAAGCAGATGAACTGCACTTCGGAATGCATTTTAATGTTTTTGAATCAGTAGCTCGTTTTCTTGAAAATGTAAACATTTAAATGAAATAGATATATTATCAGTTAAACGTCACAAATTATTTTCTACAGTTTGGTTAAACCTAAACATATGAATTTAATATTTAAGTTAATTCGACTTTCTATTGAACATTTCAATGTAGGAAGACCGTTATCTTTCAATTTAAAATTTTGAAATATGCTCGTTTCTCATTGGAGAATAACTGTAAGATATTTTGTGTGAGTATAATGTTTTTGTTTCTCATTTACTTTTCGATTCTTAACATTAGTCACTTGTTAAAATACGCCTTTGTCTCTGCAGCTTATAAGGCTATATATAATGTAAATATCGTCACAGGTCATATCATGAATTTCCACTGGGTCATCAAATCAATAAATTATTACCCTTATAAGCTTATAATTATTTCCCTTACTAGCGAAGGCGTATGTTCACAATGTTTTGGCTTTCTTTGCACACCGAAAAAAGATAAGCTTAATTCTAGACGATTTTATGTTGCGAGAACCTTTAATAATCTATTGTTGATGCTTTTAATGAAAACTTATGATTTTGTTTTCAACCCAAACTATTTGACTTCCTCATTGAAACATGTTCTATGACATCCTGTTTAGTGGTGCCTGTTGATATTTTTATTTCTTCAGAATGTTATTAGGTCAATTTTTTCCCATTCAGTCAAGATTATTTACGTGGTATTGATATTTCAGAACAATATACTTTATGGTTAGGGCTGGAATCTTTCGAAAATATACCAATGACAGAAATAGAGAATATTAAATGACGTCCCGTTTCATAACATTTTTATGAAACGAGTGAATGGGTTGGTATTTAACTAGCGAAAGTGAGTTTCATACCCATATCATTCACGGTATCATACATTTTTTTTATCAAACGGGACCGAGTTTAGTATTTCATTTATAACTGGTTTAATTGCATCGTCAATAATATAGATATTCGCCGACATGACCATCGCAACAAGCCCGCTTGCATTGTGACGTAACAAGTAGTTTATTCTCAAATTTAAATAACAGACAGTAATGTTAAACTTCGATAAATAGACTGCTAAAAATTATTGCTTGTGTATATGTGAAGTTTATTATAGGATAAAAATCCATAGAGGTATTTTGTTGTCTTTTATTCCATTTATTTTCCTATAGTATCTTTCTTAATATCTTTTCTGTTTTGTTTACAAAAGTAAACATTCTTCAAACATCTTAATGGAAATTCCTTAGATTAGGTTTCATAAGCAGCGGTATACTATTTCATCATTATCTCGAGGCTCATACTGCTCCCTAAAAATTTTTTCACTTAAAACTGACTTTGAAAATTTGTAATATAGCCAATTTATCTGCTATGATGAGAAGTCTAATCATGAATCTGTCTATGAGAACAATTAACTTGAGTTTGAATACAGAAATCCACAAATTTGTTTTTTACCGGCCGAGAGTAGTTTCTTAATGTTTCTGTTTTCCCCCGTTTTTACGCATCAAAATTATCTTGGGTAAAAATAAGAATAACCAACTCGATGCTCAGAATTACGGATTATCTGTCCCTCGTGAATTATTGCGTCAAACTCCTCGCTGAAGCTCCGAATTTATCACAATAATTAACTCAGTACAGATACTGTAAATCATGAAATTAATGCGAGCATTTAATTAATGCGAAAAATGCGTCTGTACTCGTCTAGCATTAATTTCAGGACGCATTTTAGTTTGTAAAGTAATGCTTAGTGCAGTGTGGCCGGTGTTTATTTAGTGTTGACCATGTAAAAACATTAACAATAGCCAAGGTCCCAACATCACACTCAACATTAACACATCGCTAAGACCTCTTAATTCTACAACAAAGACCATTGTTCAAATTCACTCAACCACATCACCCAGTCCAGACATCCTCCAACCACGCAAGATTACCTCACGATCCTTGCTCACTTTTGAAATGGCAGCTTCCATCCACCTGGCGTGAAGACGTTTCATTACGCTAATTCGTAGATCTACATGAGTGTCAAGTACAACGTAAACAACTTCAAATTCTAGTTAGTCTGTCGAATTTTAAAAAATAGTTTGGGCCTCGCATTAATTTCAGGACGCATTTTAGGCTAGCCCCACGCACTCGCATTAATTTCATGATGATTTACAGTAATCCGTATTTCCTCGCAACTCGTTGATTATTCTTATAGGAAAATACAAACTCGAAGAAAATGAATCTAAAGGAACCATAATACATTACTCAGGGGAATTATTGAATTCTAAAGAGAATCATTTTAACAAATTCCTTGATTATTCCTCCTAATACACAAAACCATGGCCTTTTTGAGACGTAACACCATCTTTTGAGTTTAGCGAATTTCCCTGCCTGAAATATTTGAAAGTGTTCATTTGTTCATGACTGCTTTTGTTCTGATAAATTCCTTCACTCTACAACCATGAAAAATGTATGTTTAACCATGATTTGAGGGGAAAATTGGAACTAATAAATCAGATAAATATCCTACAGTTCATTAAGATAAGCAAGCAGTTAAACTGCTCTATGGGATGCAGTTGTCTTTTCAAATTTTGAATCACCAACTCAGCAAATGTTTTGAACACTAACATGAAATTGATATTTAATGTTCGTCGCAAAAATAGCATTTAAACAGTTTGATTCGATATTTATGATGTATTGACTATCTATTGAACATTTCAATGTAGGAAGAACATTACTGTGGCATTTAAGAAGTTGGTATGATGAAGAAAATATTTTTATCAGTAAATTGTCAATAGACCATTGTCTCCGTAGCTTATCAGGCTATCTATATTTTATCTTATCTTATATACACCAAATACATACATTTTAAGCCAGCGAAGGTGTCTGTATGTTTCAAGAGCATGAACTTTTGTTTATTATTATTCGTGTTTCTTTTCAAGCCCGAAAGGTAAACTTTTAGGACTAGCTCAGTGTGAACTTGTTCTCTAGCACTATGTTCAGTGGTGCCTATTTTTTTTTCTTCAGAATGTTTTCAAGGAAGCCTCCTGGTGCCACAATCATATTTTAAAATCTCTAATAAGGAGATACCATCACCTAATTAGGACTTAATTGTCACCTTTTTGGGCATAACTGTCACCTTATTAGGAGATACAAAGTCCTAATTAGGAGATGCAAAGTCCTAAATAGAAAATACTAAGTCCTAATTTGTTTATCTCCTAATTAGAAGATAGCATTACTTAATTCGGAGATGTTACCTCCTAATTAGGTGATAATAAAGTCCTAATAAGGATATAACTTAGTCCTAATTAGGGGTTACTTATCTCCTTATTGGGAATTACCATCTCCTAATAAGGAGTTAGTATCTCCTATTTTGGTCCGCGTATCACTTAATTCAGAGATTGTATCTCTTAAATAGGTGATATTTTCTCCTAATTAGGCGATTATTGAGTCCTAATTAGGAAATAGATCTGTCCTAAGTAGGACTTAGCATCTCCTTATCAGGTGATAACTTAATCCTAGTTAGGGGTCTCTTATTTTCTATAAGATGTTGCTGTCTCCTAATTAAGGATTCAGCCATTATTGTTATTGGCGTGTTTCTTTTTTTATTAGTGCACGAATTTTGTGGTCAATTTTCAGCCCAAACGGCTGATGCTATCAAAGCCAAATTTCACAGGCTGGTAGGCCTTGTTGAGGAATGGCGACAATAAGCTTGTGGACAAAATCGACCAGTCCATTAAAGGTTCAGTTCGAATCCAAAATCGAAATTTAACATTTTTTTTTTTTCTTTCAAAATGCACTTAGAGACTAGAATTTATTTTAAAAGATGCGCAATTAAAAATGCTGTGAAAAAACGAAATCATGAAAATTCGTAGGTCACGTGGTTTGGCCGCCATCTTGCTTTTAGTGCATTTTTGACCATTCTGACCCCACTCACCTTTGAAAATCTTCTTCTCTAAAGATACTTGCACTAGAGAGATGAAATTTATACTCAATGTCGCTGAAGCATTGTTGTTCTTAATTTGACGTTAATACGTTTCTTGCTGTGATTTTACAAAGTTGACCAAGATTTAAACATCGCAAAATTCAAGGGCAGATAACTGAAAAACCAGACCATAGAAGTTTGTGATTTTTGCATGAGAGTTAGACATTGGCAAGATCTTAAGGATAAAAGAATAAAATCGCTCGAGAACAGCCTTTTTCGGTCAGGAGCAGAGGTCAAACTTTGCATTTTGGAAATGTGGTGATTCAGTAGGTATGTTTAAGACATGATAGCGAATCAACGACGTACGATAACGCATTGTTCTATATATCATATGAAAGCCAAAAGTCTATAGATTTTTCTAAAAATTAACAATAAATTCAGATATTTTTTACATTGAGTTTCGGCCCTTTGAATATTGTCAACTCTTCTTTCGCTTTGAATGCATTTGATAACTGTATGATTCAAAAATGCGTTAATCATCAACAAAAGACTATTTCCCAGAAGCTTTTGACTGAAATCATTACCTTTGTGAATTACTTTAACACCATACAGCGCTGAATCCGTTTGTCGTTGCTTGCGACTATATTTAAGAGTTAGTATCTCCAAATTAGGTGATATTATGGTTAAGTTAAGAGATACATTGTTTTTTTACTGTGGCACTAGGATGCTTCCGTAGGTCTTCAAGACAAAATATTGTTCTTATGTGTTAATCCCCGTTGATAACGTGATATTCATCCTTCAGGTGTGCTGGGTATCCCTGAGATGAAATGCATATTAAGAGAAATGTTAAAGAATGGGAGATAAGGCCAACCTTAGGAAAGGTTGGTTTGTGAAAGTAGGGCAACAAGAAAAAATTATAGTATCTAAAACTCATTACATGTATGGTTTGTTTGTCCTCGCTTTTCGAAAATACTAAATGAACTTTACTTTTTAATCAACCTTAATTTTGTGTATATCTATATAATGTTTGTATTTTTACTGTATTAAAAAAGTTGAGAGTTAAGGAGCAACTGTTCGCTTGTTCTATATAAGACGTTCATATAATGCTCTGTTTATGTATCACCAATGAAAGCTACAACTCAATAATGAACATTGTAATCATTTCTTTGATTGAAATTCTAGATATGCTCTGATAAAAAAAACATATTCATGGATGAACAACTCTAAATAAAGAGCACTTACTGTTTAATACAATGGTTTGGTAAAGGTTGTAACGCTAACCTTGTTGTACCCAAAAGCTGCTTCATTATTCATTATTCACTCAGCTTATTTTTCTTACTATGTTAAATAAAATATTGACTTAAAAGGATAATTAACACGTTTTAGGGGGAATATAAGGTGATGTCAGAAAAATGGAGAAAAATGGTTCCAATTGAAAGATGATGTATTTTAACTAAATGAATCAGTAATAAATCAAGTATATAATGTAAAGTTCAGCCTTGCGATTCTTTTTTCTTACCCTAAATGACTTAAAGGTGTTCACATAAAAATGTGAATCGTTAAAATTGGTTCTCTGACCATCGATGATTGGTTTATGTTATGAGATTTTTGACACATCAAAATAATTCATTTAGCATTAGTGTATGACTATCAGTGAACATAGATCTTTTAAATTATGTCATAGCAACTACGGCAAAGTCATCAGGATATAATGGCACAATTGCTGTTATTTCAGAAACTGTATAATTACAATTTTACAAACCTTGGGATTATTCTAATCATTTATTTATGAAAATGTTTGAACAGAGCTTTTCGGGGAGCTTGTTGCGTGACTTCGCTTCTCAGATATTTCGATTTGTGTTTACATTTTTGACAGACATAATAAACTTGTTAAGGTAGAACTATCAATATGTTATGTACGTTTCCGCTTGAGGGCTGTACAGGGCCTGAGCTGATCGGTATAGTGTAACGTGTACTTGTCGATTGTATATTTATATCAAACTCTCACCTACTTTTGACTGCTTTAAATCTAGGCTCAAAACTCATGAACTCTATGAACTCTGGGTTCCAGCTTGTAAATAGTGTATATAATTTCAACCAAACTCCCAAATTGCGACTGCTGACTCTGGGGGGCACCCTGCACTCTTGGCGCCACGAGCATGCATTAGTGCGTGGACACCTTGGCGCATTATAAATCTTCGTTATTATTATATTATTATTGTACCTTAAATGAATACAAACTAGTCTACAGAATTTAAGGACATTTTCATTTTGAATTTGTTCATGTTTGTGCGCATAGTTTATAGCTTGTTAACTAATCTGACTGACATTTTGGAATCAAATACTGAAAGCAATGCAGTTTCGGTCATGACCTTCGATGTGAGAAGCGAAGTTTGGGTCAAAAGTGAAAAAAATTAAGGAGAAAGATGGTAATGGTTAAATATGTTGGCGCCTTGATGTGGGGGATTTTGTTGCTTTTGTAGCGGTATCCTTTGTAGTAAATAGCTTTATAAGAACATTTTCCTAAAAAATGAAATAGATAATTACATATTTTCTAAATGTATCTCAATTTCTAAAAAATCTATTGAATTCACAAATCAGTTGTCCTATGTCAAGAACACTTGCTGGTTTAAACATAACCTGTAATAAATAGTGTCATTTTGAGCTACGAAAAGTTTTTTTTATTTTTTTATTTTCCATAATTTGTGATACAGGCAAATCAAACTTTATACACAAACAGCACATATGTACAAATACATAAATCCACATTTGGCTGATAAATACATAGGTTAAGCAAAACAGGACTATTTCTTAACAATTCATTATTTTCAAACAGGACTATTCTTGAATAGTAAGTGCAGAGATGACCAATATTTAAAGAACTTTTCTTCGGTGTCTGTAGACAAAAACAAAAATTTTGATAAATCATAGTAACGTACAATTTTATTTTTCACATATTCTAATTTGGGTTAAAAAACATTTATGCTGCATCTATAAATATACTGTTTGACTATTAAAATGATTGCATCTACAGGATTATTGTTCTTTCCTTAGAAACGTTTTTGTTGCTGCAAATGATAAATACTAGTTGAATGTTTCTTAAATTATGATTAGAAGCATATCATAAAAAATAAAAATGGTTACGAAGTAACAAAAAATTAAGCAACAGTTAAAATACAATATCTTTTTCACGTTGTTATTTCACCAGATGAATGAAGTCATTGAATAGAAATGATTCTATTTAACTATAACCTTAGCTGCATTTCAAACAATACACAATAAATATCTTGGCTACGTATCAAAGGTGTTAGCCAGTATGCCAGACAGTCAGTTTATTTAATTGTCTTCAGGCTTATATAACACTTTCTAAAACTTACTAAACCAAAACGTGGCTTATCTGACAATCTTCTTACACGATGATATATATATGCACAGCAAATTGCAACATGATTAAAGATAAACATCTAAGACAACAATTTAAAGAAAACATTTTTATCAATAACAATGTTTCTTTCCAATTAAATCATTCTTATTGCTGAAAATCAATTTTAAACTGAAACTCCTATTTTCAAAATCAGCATTTCAATAAATCCATTTGATTTGTCAAGATGAATTATCAAATATACTTAAATATTATTTTTTTAATCAAACTGATATTTTACAAATCACAAATCACATAAATTCCGAAATTATTTGGTCGCAAATTCGAGAATTAACAAAATAATGTTGAACAATAATTTTTTTTTTAAATTTACGTTATTATTGAATAATAAATTAACCATAAGATCACTATAGCTTTGTTTCAGAATAAACAGATAAACCTCTAATTCTTCATTTCTCTATTTACTAGGTAGGATCTGGTTAAGGATCCAGAACCGGTCCAAGTGTTCCCTAAGGCAGGAGAGAATCTGACAACCATCTTCCACTACTAGTAACCTTGGGCATCAAGGGTGGTCGCAAATCGAGACAGTGTGTTGGCACATTGTTGGCTAAGGTTTGAGGTGACAAAACTGTATCAATGGATAACATAAACACCAAACACAAAGTCTAAATGTTCTGATATATGCCTAATGTGTCCATTTTTTTTCAATTCCGAAAGAGAGTGTTGCCAATAGGTTAATGCTGTAAGCAGGCACCTTCAAATTCAAGCCCGTCAGATTTGTAGTAACATGCTGGAAAATTGATCCAAAGAGGAGTTATGAAACACGGTCTTAAACATAGAAGGTTATACTTGAGCATATTTTCATGGTGATGGTTTCAAGGCTTTCTTGAGAAGACTGCAGCTAACCTGGTAAACATTGGTTGACACAAGCTTATACGGGGCTTATGAGATGAGCGTTGAATTCTGACTGGCTAATACACGCCACGCTTGAGGTAGAGACGAATGTTTTCCTTGTAGAGGGCTAGGTGAGTCAAGAGAATAATTCTGTATGAGATGTTGAACTGGTAACTAAAAGTGAGCCTGCAGCAATGGAGTGTTGAAGTCGGTCACGTGAGATCAATCTGAGTTGTTGACTATTTGTAGACGTAACAACAGCTTCTGAGGGATGCTGTCAAGAAGAGAGTTGTCATAGCTAAGAGAAGATCAGGGCCTCTTTTCACAAAGCAACCTTCACGAAGGTTGACCTTAACTCCCAATCTTTAACATTGCACTAATGCTACCTTAAGGACTCACAATCACCTTAGGGCTTTGTGAAAGGGGACCGTGAGTATGAGTGGTTGAATCGCCTCCCAATGTTTGTAGATTACTTCACCAAAAACACAGCACTCACAGGCTATTCATGAACAGCTTTAAAATCCCAAAACATTGTCCAAACATATTTAATTTTATGTGACTTTTATAAAATAAAGATTCGACACACAGCAAACGTTTCTTCAGGGCAATGCCAGGAAGAATTGTGACCTGTCAAATAGGCTGCGAGATGAAAATATCTTTCTACCAACACTGCCATTTCGACCCATCTCCTGAACTTCCACTATGCTGTCACCTATGCTTGAGTAAAACAGAAAACCTGGAACAGCTTTAATATTTCGTTTCTTCTCAATTTCTGTGATTTTCCTGGGTTTCCCGACTTGTCCATCTCTAAATATGTCCACTGCATTGATGTAATATTTTTCAGTTGCATACTCCTCTGTGTATACAAGCATATCAAAGTTAGAGTCTGCTAGCAGGGTTAACGCGGCATTTCTATCACATGGTTGTTTGGTATAGACGTTCTTCTTCGAAGACACCTCAATACATTTGATTGTAGGTGTACCTAGCATTTTTTGTATCCAGCATGCAGTATTTCCATCAATTACAAATTTTGTTATGCTAGATGTTTTCGAAGAATTTTTCACAGAAAGCCAGATTTCTGTGCTATTTATTTTCATGGGATCATGTATGTAAATGTAGCTTCCATCCATCCACTTATTTATAGGATAAAATAGTTTGTCATTGTACACATTTAGATAAAAAGTCTTTTGATTTGAAGTTTTTTTCATTTTGGAATTTGGCTCTATAACTTGATTAAATAATCCTTTCACCTGAGACCAGAAAAGAGTGTTAGATTTTCGATCATAAACAATCGAAAGGATATTGTTGGTGAAAGTTATTCCGGTCTTCTCAATGGTATTTGACTTCATTGATACCTTATAGACTATCCTGGCTTTTCTTTTCACTTTCTTGACCACCATTAGAAACGAGTTGTCATGCTTTGCTTCAGGGTCAGGCTCATCAAACGTGTTCTCTTTAGATTCAACATAATTTCGAATCGCTTGAGTCTTGAGGCCCTTTTCTTCAGGCTTTTTGTACAAGTTCCCAGAATCCAGATCTGCAAGATGACATCCAGGGATGGACATACATGCTACACTACACTGTATAGGTGTTTTACAATTGGAACTCGTCAAATACAGGTGATGTGAAAGTTCGATTGGTTCATTTTTCTTATATTTGAAATTGGATGTTTTCTTGAAATCTGCGTGTACAGATACGACCATCAAGAAGGCAATGTTGAGAATCATGCCACAATGTGGACCCATCGCTGACGGAGGAATGATTGCTTCTGTCCTTATCTGTGAACAAGTTCCAAATGTAGGCTTCAAATCCATAGAAGTATTTTGCTGTCTTTTTTCTCATCATTTTTGCTTTAAGTATCTTTCTAAAGTTCAGTTCCCTATATATACAAAAAAATTTTCCTCAACAGTCTTAATGGTTATTCCTTAGATTAGGTTTCAGAATATATAATTTCATCATTTTCTCGAGGCTTACTTAAACTGCATCCCAAAATATTGTTCACTTAAAGATGATCGTGCAATATTGTCAAATGACAAATCTAATCATTCATCTTGATATAAAAACAATTTACTTACGATATAATACAGAATAACGGTGAACTTGTCTAACGTAATCCTTTTATGATGTGATCAGTAGTGTATATATTCAATAACAAATTTGTTAAAGTTTAACATTGAAATTTATCAACAAAGCCGTTTTTAATATGATCAATTCAAATTCGATGATAAATGAATGTACTAAAGTATTTTAAGGGGATTATGACATCTAAAGATAATTTGAATTATTATTACCATTTCCAAAACATTCCTCCTGAAAAACAACAAAAACAACATTTTGTTGAGCTATGCAAATTTCCTAAAAAGTTTAAATGCAAACACATTAATATGTCAATTCGTTCATTAAATAACCACATAAAATGAGTAATGTTTGAACATAAGAAGAAGATTATATGTATGATAGGAAAATCGGATCCATTGAGCAAACACAAAAATCAGAAAAAATATAGTTCATTTAGAAGCAAGCAGATGAACTGATCTTGGGGATGCAGTTGTATTTCAATGTCTTTAAAGTGTAGTAAAAATTGAATAGAATGTATAATTTAATTATCATCGCTAAAATACTTTGAAGATTTACCTTTGCTTGAAACCTATACATATGAATTACATTTTTAAGATATTTCAACTATTTTTATTGAACATTTCAATTGAGGTAGAAGATTATCTTTCAATTTCGAATTTTAAAATACCATCCATTCTCATTGGGGAATTGTTGTGAAATATGTATGTGTAAAATAATTTTCTACTAATTTACTTTGAATAAAACATAAACTCGTTCCTTTTCTACTGGATAACTAGTCTAGTCGAAACTTTAAATTTATTATTTTTCAGTAACTGCCTACCCTAACAACTAAGAAATGATACAAATAAAAACGATGGATGAAACTAAGGCCTAAACAATAATTCCAGCTGTCTTGTTACTAAGTCACGTGATTAAATTTGTCCAATGTGTCCTATATTTACAAAGAGAGTGTTGCAAACAGGTCAACGCTGTAAGCTAGTTTTGTACCATGCTGGAAAGTTGTTTCTCAGAGCAATTATTACTTATAACTTAAAAAGAGGAATTTTAATTAGCTTATTTTCCTGATGATGTTTTTGGTTTACTATAGATCATCCGAAATGAGAAAGCGGTGTTGAATCGCACCCAAATGTTCGTAAAAAAAACTACACCAATAGAGATATCACGAGCTAAACATTGTCCATTCATACTAATGTAACTGTGACTTTAAAACAGTAGGAACTTGATTCACAATAAAAGTTTCTTCAGAGAAATGCCAGTAAAATTGACGAACGGTCAGCTAAAGAAGAGCAACGAGGTAATAATGTATTTAGACAAACACTGTCATTTTGACAACAAAACAAACAAATGACTCTTCGATCATTAACAATAGAAATATCGTAGGCAAAATCATTCCCCGCCCATTAAGCTCATATTGGTTCTATAAGATTTTTATTCTATTTTGAGAAAAGTAAAAACTGTATGAAATTGAAGTATGAAATTGTAACGATCTAAAAATTTAACAAATTGCAAAACGCACAGATAGCTGTGATAGCTCATTGGAAACCACAATAAATGTTTTAAACGTTTATTATAATTAATAATTTATTTCTGCTTCATGTTCAAAGGGGCTGAACAAATACTTTTACTCGAAATGATGTACTGATCAAAATTGATAATAATATATACTATACAAAAAAAGAAACGCATAGCTGGATTTTTCAAGGTGTGGTTACAGTCAATTTTGAATTGACACTGTCTTTTAGTAAATGCGTATAAGAAACTGAAATTTCTCACTGA
Organism: Steromphala cineraria; assembly: GCA_916613615.1. Taxonomy (NCBI): domain Eukaryota; kingdom Metazoa; phylum Mollusca; class Gastropoda; order Trochida; family Trochidae; genus Steromphala; species Steromphala cineraria. The sequence continues at coordinate 12,541,093 of OU744735.1, forward strand.
GATAACAGGATCATTGCACTTTATGATATCATACACGCCATATGACTTTAACTTCCTTTAGCTAATCAGAGGTCACTTGAATGTCATGGTCTGTTTTTACCACCACGTGAAGGCTTAACAATTTTCAAACGCCTTGGCATAGACTGTATAAGTCGCTACATTGATGATTGGATTATGGTCTCAAACTTGTCCTGCAGAAACTGAGCAAGGTTTGGAAGCATTTGACTTAAACGTTAACGCTGTCAGAGAGGTCAATCCAGTTCATCTCAAAAGTGTTCAATCAGGTTAAGATCCTGATTACGTAAGTGATAGGGGATCCCATTGATGTTGTAACATGTTAGAAATGATCTTGTGACACCAACAGTATGTGCTCTGTCGATGTAGTGGACAAAGTTACGACGCCACGTCATTTATCGGAAGCACGTGTCGTTTGATGGTAGTGTGTTATGAACATAAGCCCATTAGAATGCCTTGAAAATGAATGAAACCAGACAGAAATGTGTAGCATATGGCCGCCCACATCATCAGGTTACCCTTTCCAAAGTCTAACGACTTGACTTTGGCAGTTTGGAGCGTATCTTTCATTTGTACACGTCTGTATATCCAATTCTTTTTCATGTCCTCTTTTCAAAAGAAATCCTGATGCATCGCTAAGACTTACACATTTCCCATGTCTTAGGTTCCAGACCTGAACGTTGTTACAGCACAAAACACGTTGCGAGCGATTATGACGTCATAACATATTGCCAAAGTAGCGTCTCCTGACTCTCAATCTGATCTGTTGCAAACGATTCCTTATTGTTTGTGGCGAAATTCTGTGTACTATAGGCACCCTGTCAGCTGTGTACACAGCATTGACAATGCAGTAACATGGATGAAGGAACCAAATTTAGCGATCTTGACCCTCTGTGATGACCCAAGGTGTTCCAGAACGTGGACAATCATTGGTGGAACCAAATTGTTGGAAGCGTTCTAAAAGACAAGTGTTTGTGCTCTTTTAGACGTTATGACCCCTGGCAAGGAATGTTTGCGACTCTCCAGTCTGAATTTTGCCAATGGCGGTGATTCGAGTTGCAGTGCCAAAACGTGGAATTTGCATTTACTCTTCATATGGTAAAACTTCTATTGCAATTCGTGATCGGTGAAAGCCTTTTGTGGAGAATGTGAATACACGCATGTTTCCAATAGTTTCAACTTTCAAAGTGCTTATGGTTCCGTTTTGCGATGGTTTTTTTCATTTTGGTCAAAAACGCGTTCAAATTGTCACAATCAAAATATTTCTACAACCAAATGTGTTTCACAGTTTTTATCGACATATTTCGTTTTGAAAACTCATTTATCCGGAAAACATTCACCTATGTGTTTCTTTTTTTGTATATATATATAAATATCAGAACAGTAAGATATAAAATTTGATGATTCTTATGCTATAACAAGATATTGTTTCAATTGTTCATTGTGTATGTAATAGATATACCCACACTTCCCGAGGTGTATCGCTCAATATACCTCCTGTTTGAATCGTGGATCTCCGAGGTGTAGCGTAGCGGAGCCGGGGATCTACGATTCAAACAGGAGGTATAGTGAGTGATGCACCGAGGGAAGGGTGGGTATATCTGACTTATACTCCACTCCGGTCGAGTAATATTTGACGAAAAAGAGGTATCCACCAATTTCTATGTATAAATGTCTTGACCTTACTAGATCAAAAATATTAACAACACTCTTCTTATTACGTTTTAAAAACATAAATTGACATCATTACATAAACATTTGAACAAACTAGTACCTATACATTGGTTTATATAGGAAAAAAAAACAACCTTGACATGTCACAACAAAAAGTACCACTACCTGTATCAAGCGTCATTAGCTCAGTTGATAGAGGCGTTGCGTTGCAACATTAAGGCCCCTGGTTCGATTCCCGCTTTGGTCGTTAACACTTCTCAAAAATTCTTAATTTTACAACTCTGTTGATTAGCCAGAGTTGAAAATCTCTACACCTGACTTAATTTGGGTGTGCAAAAAAGAATAGGTGTATTAGAAAGGTTGTGGTGTATCGGTCAATATACCTACAGTTAGAACAAAGGAAACCATAGCAACGAGACCGAGAGTGGGGTATATGTTAAATTGTACAAAAAAAGAGTAGGTGTATTGGAAAAGTAGAGGTGCATCGTCAATACACCTACTGTTCGAACAAAGGAAACCATAACAACGAGACCGGAAGTGGTGTATAATTTTCTTTGCCATATTTCGGTTCAAAATTACAAATGATACAGATTAATTTGCAAATAAATTTCAATGTCAACAGACTGGTCAAGCAAGAACAAATAATAACATTGTTAAAATAATCATTGTGTGTTTGTGACAAATCTTGAAATAGATATCCTACAATAACTTTCCTCGTTCTTTCATTAAAATCAAATCTTATTTCTTATACATATGCTTCATTTCAATGCGACATTTTATATGTAGACTGAATCACCAAAACGTTGATAGATAAGAAGCCCAACCATCCATTTGATTCATATAGAACGTTTGTTTTATTATTATATAGTTATGTCACACCAATGGAAGCTACAGATCTTCGTTACTTCTTTGAATGAGTTCTAGAAGTTGCTATGATAAAGACAATTCTTGGATAAACAGCTGAGTGAAGTAAGAAATGTTCACCCATAAGAACAGCCCTTATCTTCAGAATAATATTGTGATAAATGTAAAACGTAATTTGTTGTACCAAGAAACTGCTGCAATGTCTCTGAATTGTTAAGGTTATGTTCTCATTGTGTTTTACTGAAAATATTGAAAAAACGAATTTCGTCGTATCGGAAAGCTATGATTCATCATGTCTAATCAAATTTTTTTACTGTGATAAATGATTATTAACATTTTGATATATTGTTTTTAAGAGAGTGAGTAAGACTTATACATTGTTTCATGTCATATACCGTAACGGCATATTCGTTAGGATACAACGACATAATTATTGTTGACACATTTATGAAAAAAAAACCCTTTCGATTATACAGCTGTGTAGCTTAAAGGGGCAGCAATACGTTTTAGGGGGTATATAGGGTTGATGTCAGGAAAATGAAAATTAATTGTTCAAATTAAAAGACAATGTATCTAAACTAAATCGAGCAGTAATAATTCAAATATATAACGTTTAACCTTGCGATTCCTTTTTCTTACAGAAAATGAATTAAAGGTGTTCACACAAAATGACCGCCAATGGATTTTATGTGAATCTTCATACTTTGTCCTCTGGCTCTGGATGATTGGTTTGTGTAACGAGATGTTTGACACTGTCAAAATAATACATTTAGCATTAACTTACAATTATCAGTGAAAAATTTAAATATAAAATGATCAAAACACAAACTACTGCTCCTTTAAGTTTCTTCACTTGAATCTTAGTGCGAAACAATGTAATTTGGGTTTCGTTTGGACCAATGACAGACAAAGAATCAAAAAAGTGTTATCCTTGTCAACTACCTTTACCGTTCTATTCAATACTTTGATAGATGTTGTAAACGAACTTGGTCGTTCCCAGAGGCTGCTGCTATAGTTCTTATTCACTCAAGCTGAAACGTGATTTTTGTGTTTAATGACAAACTGATAATTACATGTAGTTTTCAAGAGAGGAGTGTACGCTTTTAAAACTTTGTAAGACCAAATACCGTGACGACAAAGTCATTAGGATATACCGTCACAATGACTGTAGACATTGTTTCTCAAGGTATTATCACAAATTCAGTGATTATACAACCGAAGCATTAATTCATTAAACAGTATTCAGTTTTATGATACGTAAATATAAAGTTTGTGGTTTTCGTTTTTATAAATATTTGATACGGGAGTTTGTTGCATGACTTCTTTTCTCAGGCAAATATTTCGATTTGTTTGGATCTCATTAAAAGATATGATTAACTTGTTTAATTCACAGCTATTCAAGTTTCTGTTTGGTGACAATTATTTACATCAACCTAACACAGCCATCACTCAGACATATGTATAATGAAATCCTAACAATCATGTTTTATTATGATCTTGAACCAAGATAACTACAACCCTTATTACAGTTTTAATGAGCCTGTATTCTTTATTTCCATTGACAGCAGTAAACACATATACTTTCTAAGAAGCACAACACCATTTGTTCCACTCATTACTCTCGCCACAGAAATCTTTAGAATCCAATTTCAAATGAGGATCGATCATAATATCTGACAAGCTATATGGGCTATTAAGTAAAATCATTATTGAACTCAAACAGTCAAGGAAAGACGTCACTGAGGCAACATGTATTTCTACAAGCAGATTTTAGTTTTTTTGTTTCACAGTGGTACTTGTTCTCTTGGACTTCAACAGAACAACCAACCTTCTTCGATGAACATTTTCAAACCAGAAGGGTTTTCTTCTTTTTCTTATGAGCGCTGTCAACGTTTATGCGTGTATGCGTCTGCATGTGCGTCCTTTGACTGGAACAAGGAGACAAGAGTTTGCCAACTCAACAGGGACTCTTCAGAAAGGAACGAGAACACTAAATCCGTTTCAATAAACAAAATTAGCACTAAAGGAAGTACAACATATTTTGTTGATCATTTTTTGTTTAATAATCATTTATACCAGGGCAAGATTTTCTTTTTGCATTAAATATTCATTGTGCCGGTGTGATTTAAACTTTGTTGTTCCCATATTGTGTGTTTCAGGCAGGCCTATGCATGAAACAACCTTGCAGTTCGGGACACATGTGTGTTCCTGTGGCCAGTTCAACAGACTTCAAATGTCTCTTTATTGGGGAAACAGCACCAGAAACATCATCGACATCAGTAACAACAGCGACATCAGCAACATCAGCAGCAACAACAGCAACACCAACAGAAACAACAGCAACACTAACAGAAACAACAGCAACCTCAACATTAACAGCAACAACAGCAACAACAGCAACTTCAGCAGCAACAGCAGCAACAGTACCAACAGAAACAACAGCATCAATATCACCAACAGCATCAACAGTAACAACAGCAACAACAGCAACAACAACAACTTCGGCAACTTCAGCAACGCCAGTTACAGTTCTACCAACGACAACACCGACAACAACCTCGCCAACAACAAGAACTGCAGCTGCAACGAAAACAACAACTGCAGCAGCAACGACAACAACTGCAGAAGCTACGACAACAACAACTACATAAACAACAACAACGAAAGCAGCAGCAACCACAACACCCTTTACACGTTTCAATGGTAAGCAGCAGGGGAAATAATACGAGTATGTCAGAAAGTGATAAATCTATGGTAGTGATAGTCTATTTAGCATCCCTCCATGCATGGATGCTGGAGAGTTTGAGGAGCTGCTGATTACTTGCGTCAGTCTATATAGGATCCCTCCATGCATTGATCACTACCGTCAGTCTCTATAGGATCCCTCCATGCATGGATGCTGGAGAGTTGGAGGAGCTGCTGATCACTACCGTCAGTCTATATAGGATCCCTCCATGCATTGATCACTACCGTCAGTCTCTATAGGATCCCTCCATGCATGGATGCTGGAGAGTTGGAGGAGCTGCTGATCACTACCGTCAGTCTCTATAGGATCCCTCCATGCATGGATGTTGGAGAGTTGGAGGAGCTGCTGATCACTACCGTCAGTCTCTATAGGATCCCTCCATGCATGGATGCTGGAGAGTTGGAGGAGCTGCTGATCACTACCGTCATTCTCTATAGGATCCCTCCATGCATGGATGCTGGAGAGTTGGAGGAGCTGCTGATCACTACCGTCAGTCTCTATAGCATCCCTCTATGCATGGATGCTGGAGAGTTAGAGGAGCTGCTGATCACTACCGTCAGTCTCTATAGGATCCCTCCATGCATGGATGCTGGAGAGTTGGAGGAGCTGCTGATCACTACCGTCAGTCTCTATAGCATCCCTCTATGCATGGATGCTGGAGAGTTAGAGGAGCTGCTGATCACTACCGTCAGTCTCTATAGGATCCCTCCATGCATGGATGCTGGAGAGTTGGAGGAGCTGCTGATCACTACCGTCATTCTTTATAGCATCCCTCCATGCATGGATGCTGGAGAGTTGGAGGAGCTGCTGATCACTACCGTTAGTCTCTATAGCATCCCTCCATGCATGGATGCTGGAGAGTTGGAGGAGCTGCTGATCACTACCGTCATTCTTTATAGCATCCCTCTGTGCATGGATGCTGGAGAGTTGGAGGAGCTGCTGATTACTACCGTCAGTCTCTATAGGATCCCTCCATGCATGGATGCTGGAGAGTTGGAGGAGCTGCTGATCACTACCGTCATTCTTTATAGCATCCCTCTGTGCATGGATGCTGGAGAGTTAGAGGAGCTGCTGATTACTACCGTCAGTCTCTATAGGATCCCTCCATGCATGGATGCTGGAGAGTTGGAGGAGCTGCTGATCACTACCGTCATTCTTTATAGCATCCCTCCATGCATGGATGCTGGAGAGTTGGAGGAGCTGCTGATCACTACCGTCAGTCTCTATAGCATCCCTCCATGCATGGATGCTGGAGAGTTGGAGGAGCTGCTGATCACTACCGTCATTCTTTATAGCATCCCTCTGTGCATGGATGCTGGAGAGTTGGAGGAGCTGCTGATCACTACCGTCAGTCTTTATAGGATGCCTCCATGCATGGATGCTGGAGAGTTGGAGGAGCTGCTGATCACTACCGTCATTCTTTATAGGTTCCCTCCATGCATGGATGCTGGAGAGTTGGAGGAGCTGCTGATCACTACCGTCATTCTTTATAGGTTCCCTCCATGCATGGATGCTGGAGAGTTGAAGGAGTTACTGATCACTACCGTCAGTCTTTATAGGTTCCCTCCATGCATGGATGCTGGAGAGTTGAAGGAGTTACTGATCACTACCGTCAGTCTATATAGGATCCCTCCATGCATTGATCACTACCGTCATTCTTTATAGCATCCCTCCATGCATGGATGCTGGAGAGTTGGAGGAGCTGCTGATCACTACCGTCAGTCTCTATAGGATCCCTCCATGCATGGATGCTGGAGAGTTGGAGGAGCTGCTGATCACTACCGTCAGTCTTTATAGGATGCCTCCATGCATGGATGCTGGAGAGTTGGAGGAGCTGCTGATCACTACCGTCATTCTTTATAGGTTCCCTCCATGCATGGATGCTGGAGAGTTGAAGGAGTTACTGATCACTACCGTCAGTCCTTATAGGTTCCCTCCATGCATGGATGCTGGAGAGTTGAAGGAGTTACTGATCACTACCGTCAGTCTATATAGGATCCCTCCATGCATTGATCACTACCGTCATTCTTTATAGCATCCCTCCATGCATGGATGCTGGAGAGTTGGAGGAGCTGCTGATCACTACCGTCATTCTTTATAGCATCCCTCCATGCATGGATGCTGGAGAGTTGGAGGAGCTACTGATCACTACCGTCATTCTTTATAGGTTCCCTCCATGCATGGATGCTGGAGAGTTGAAGGAGTTACTGATCACTACCGTCATTCTTTATAGGTTCCCTCCATGCATGGATGCTGGAGAGTTGAAGGAGTTACTGATCACTACCGTCAGTCTATATAGGATCCCTCCATGCATGGATGCTGGAGAGTTGGAGGAGCTACTGATCACTACCGTCAGTCTTTATAGGATACCTCCATGCATGGATGCTGGAGAGTTGGAGGAGCTGCTGATCACTACCGTCAGTCTCTATAGGATCCCTCCATGCATGGATGCTGGAGAGTTGGAGGAGCTGCTGATCACTACCGTCATTCTTTATAGGTTCCCTCCATGCATGGATGCTGGAGAGTTGGAGGAGCTGCTGATCACTACCGTCAGTCTCTATAGGATCCCTCCATGCATGGATGCCATGCATGGATGCTGGAGAGTTGGAGGAGCTGCTGATCACTACCGTCAGTCTCTATAGGATCCCTCCATGCATGGATGCTGGAGAGTTGGAGGAGCTGCTGATCACTACCGTCATTCTTTATAGGTTCCCTCCATGCATGGATGCTGGAGAGTTGAAGGAGTTACTGATCACAACCGTCATTCTTTATAGGTTCCCTCCATGCATGGATGCTGGAGAGTTGGAGGAGCTGCTGATCACTACCGTCATTCTTTATAGGTTCCCTCCATGCATGGATGCTGGAGAGTTGGAGGAGCTGCTGATCACTACCGTCATTCTTTATAGGTTCCCTCCATGCATGGATGCTGGAGAGTTGAAGGAGTTACTGATCACTACCGTCAGTCTTTATAGGATCCCTCCATCCATGGATGCTGGAGAGTTGAAGGAGTTACTGATCACTACCGTTAGTCTTTATAGGATCCCTACATGCATGGATGCTGGAGAGTTGGAGGAGCTACTGATCACTTGCGTCAGTCTCTATAGGATCCCTCTATGCATGGATGCTGGAAAGTTGGAGGAGCTGCTGATCACTACCGTCAGTCTTTATAGGATCCCTACATGCATGGATGCTGGAGAGTTGGAGGAGCTACTGATCACTACCGTCAGTCTTTATAGGATCCCTACATGCATGGATGCTGGAGAGTTGGAGGAGCTACTGATCACTTGCGTCAGTCTCTATAGGATCCCTCTATGCATGGATGCTGGAGAGTTGGAGGAGCTACTGATCACTACCGTCAGTCTTTATAGGATCCCTACATGCATGGATGCTGGAGAGTTGGAGGAGCTACTGATCACTTGCGTCAGTCTTTATAGGATCCCTACATGCATGGATGCTGGAGAGTTGGAGGAGCTACTGATCACTACCGTCAGTCTTTATAGGATCCCTACATGCATGGATGCTGGAGAGTTGGAGGAGCTACTGATCACTACCGTCAGTCTTTATAGGATCCCTACATGCATGGATGCTGGAGAGTTGGAGGAGCTGCTGATCACTACCGTCAGTCTTTATAGGATCCCTACATGCATGGATGCTGGAGAGTTGGAGGAGCTACTGATCACTACCGTCAGTCTCTATAGGATCCCTACATGCATGGATGCTGGAGAGTTGAAGGAGCTGCTGATCACTACCGTCAGTCTCTATAGGATCCCTCCATGCATGGATGCTGGAGAGTTGGAGGAGCTGCTGATCACTACCGTCAGTCTCTATAGGATCCCTCCATGCATGGATGCTGGAGAGTTGGAGGAGCTGCTGATCACTACCGTCAGTCTTTATAGGATCCCTACATGCATGGATGCTGGAGAGTTGAAGGAGCTGCTGATCACTACCGTCAGTCTCTATAGGATCCCTACATGTATGGATGCTGGAGAGTTGGAGGAGCTACTGATCACTTGCGTCAGTCTCTATAGGATCCCTCTATGCATGGATGCTGGAGAGTTGGAGGAGCTACTGATCACTACCGTCAGTCTTTATAGGATCCCTACATGCATGGATGCTGGAGAGTTGGAGGAGCTACTGATCACTACCGTCAGTCTCTATAGGATCCCTCCATGCACGGATGCTGGAGGGTTGGAGGAGCTACTGATCACTACCGTCAGTCTTTATAGGATCCCTCCATGCATGGATGCTGGAGAGTTGGAGGAGCTACTGATCACTACCGTCAGTCTCTATAGCATCCCTCTATGCATGGATGCTGGAGAGTTAGAGGAGCTACTGATCACTGCCGTCAGTCTCTATAGGATCCCTCCATGCATGGATGCTGGAGAGTTGGAGGAGCTACTGATCACTACCGTCAGTCTCTATAGGATCCCTCTATGCATGGATGCTGGAGAGTTGGAGGAGCTACTGATCACTACCGTCAGTCTTTATAGGATCCCTCTGTGCATGGATGCTGGAGAGTTGGAGGAGCTGCTGATCACTACCGTCATTCTTTATAGCATCCCTCCATGCATGGATGCTTGAGAGTTGGAGGAGCTACTGATCACTACCGTCAGTCTTTATAGGATCCCTCCATGCATGGATGCTGGAGAGTTGGAGGAGCTGCTGATCACTACCGTCATTCTTTATAGCATCCCTCCATGCATGGATGCTGGAGAGTTGGAGGAGCTGCTGATCACTACCGTCATTCTTTATAGCATCCCTCCATGCATGGATGCTGGAGAGTTGGAGGAGCTACTGATCACTACCGTCATTCTTTATAGCATCCCTCCATGCATGGATGCTGGAGAGTTGGAGGAGCTACTGATCACTACCGTCATTCTTTATAGCATCCCTCCATGCATGGATGCTGGAGAGTTGGAGGAGCTGCTGATCACTACCGTCATTCTTTATAGCATCCCTCCATGCATGGATGCTTGAGAGTTGGAGGAGCTACTGATCACTACCGTCAGTCTCTATAGGATCCCTCCATGCATGGATGCTGGAGAGTTGGAGGAGTTACTGATCACTACCGTCAGTCTATATAGGATCCCTCCATGCATGGATGCTGGAGAGTTGGAGGAGCTACTGATCACTACCGTCAGTCTTTATAGGATCCCTACATGCATGGATGCTGGAGAGTTGGAGGAGCTACTGATCACTTGCGTCAGTCTCTATAGGATCCCTCCATGCATGGATGCTGGAGAGTTGGAGGAGCTACTGATCACTACCGTCAGTCTCTATAGGATCCCTCCATGCATGGATGCTGGAGAGTTGGAGGAGCTACTGATCACTACCGTCAGTCTTTAAAGGATCCCTCCATGCATGGATGCTGGAGAGTTGGAGGAGCTACTGATCACTTGCGTCAGTCTCTATAGGATCCCTACATGCATGGATGCTGGAGAGTTGGAGGAGCTGCTGATCACTACCGTCATTCTTTATAGCATCCCTCCATGCATGGATGCTGGAGAGTTGGAGGAGCTACTGATCACTACCGTCAGTCTCTATAGGATCCCTCCATGCATTGATGCTAGAAAGTTGGAGGAGCTACTGATCACTACCGTCAGTCTCTATAGGATCCCTCCATGCATGGATGCTGGAAAGTTGGAGGAGCTGCTGATCACTACCGTCAGTCTCTTTAGGATCCCTCCATGCATGGATGCTGGAAAGTTGGAGGAGCTACTGATCACTGCCGTCAGTCTTTAAAGCATCCCTCCATGCATGGATGCTGAAGAGTTGAAGGAGCTACTGATCACTACCGTCAGTCTCTTTAGGATCCCTCCATGCATGGATGCTGGAAAGTTGGAGGAGCTGCTGATCACTACCGTCAGTCTCTATAGGATTCCTACATGTAAGCAATGTACATAGGAAAGTGTTTCAATTCTTTCATATGAATGAATATGTAAAATTAAAATAAAGTATTTTAATTTAATTAAAAGAAATAGATAAACGTCACCAGTCTAGCTTTCAATTTGTTTGACATGAAGACAATGGAATGCGATGAAGTCACTTTTTGACGTCATGGTTAATGATGACAGTTCATCCGTTGACTCACGACGTGTTGCCTGTCATAGTAACCTGAAAACCCTGCACAATCGTGACACAAAGAGATACAGAAATTAATGTAAGGATATTCATTATTATCATTGTTGTTTTCATTGTTACTGCTGTTTTCGTCATTATTATCACTTTCCTCTCAGGCTGTAACTACACCACAAACAGCGCTGCAGGCGAGTACACTCTTCGTACCGATGCTAACGGGAAATACTTCATAGACGAGCACTGTACCGTCGAGCTGCAGGCTCCTTCCCTCCCTCACAACACCGTCCTCGACTTCACCTACTTTGATGTGGAGGAATCTGAGGATTATTACTACTATTATCATTATGGGGAAGACGAATGCCACTTTGATACCCTTGTCGTTTTGGTTCGCTCTCGTGTTGTTGACAGACTGTGTGGACCTTTGGAACCCTTCATCAACACTTGTGAGTATTTCATGTTTCTACTTGAGAATATAACGTTCATTTGCAGTAATGGCATACAGAAATGCGTAATATGTGAAAGAATGTCATTCTTTTGTACAGAGCCAAAATAGGATGAAGATGGCAAATTTCTTTGGTAATTACATCCGAGAATAAACTATGTTATTTAATGTTAATATATATACGAACGTCAAAGGGAATGAAATTGCCAAAATTGATGAAGTAAGATATTACAATGTCCACGTTACAACTGCAAAGTACTGTGTTGTCGTGGCTTGCATTACGTGAAAACCATATTGCCACACACTCATTGTAATAATTTCTTTATTGTCCCGACAATTCAGTCCAAATATTCGGGCTACTAGAGTAGATTCATTTGCGACGATAATGACATCACATACAAGAGATTCAAAATGTCACAAAAAATGAAATATGGAAACAACTTCTCAAGCAAAGTGAAGAGTAAGTTGAAACTAAACCATTAAATTAGGTATTGTACTTCTTGGATCATTAAATAAAGTATTGTACTTCTTGGAAAGAGGCAAATTCACAGACCGGTAATATATAATCTAATCCAATAGCATCAACATCATGTTAAGCTAAAGTATTTGAAAATCTTTAGATATGTATATCAATTTATAAGCGATAATATTGTCTTCTCAAATCTACAAAAAATATTAAACTCAATTTCATTAACATACTGGATCTGGACTATGGAAAATAAGTTTTGCGATATCAACAAAGCATTTTATATACTTTGGTACAAAGGAACGCATTCCAAAATCTCAATTCTATGGAAATGATGGTAGTTGAATGGACAGCTGGTTTAAAGATGCTGTATCATACTTGCAAGCGGTTCAGGATGAAACTTAGCTATAGAGAAATGAAATACATTACTTTGTAGAAAAAAATTTCGTCGAAATTTTTATATCATATTTAGATTGTTTAATCAACAATAACATACTTATTTCGACGCTTCAAGCACAGTACCCCTCGTAGAAAGGGCATGTCATTTAACGAACCCGCTTTCCGTGACGTAATCATTATGCTTGTAGGATTTACACCGTGTCTCAACTACCGTAATTGCGTTCGATGGGTATCAACAGCAACGAATACCTAATTCGGAGAAAAAGAATATAAAATCTAGTCGAGCGCGACAAAGACGGTTTTCAAGCGTACATTTAGAAACCGGAAGTTGTATAATGGCCACACTTGATTCGCCCTTATGTCGACTGCCGTTTCAGTATTTGTTTGGTAAATTATCTCCTATTTGATGAATTTTGGTCCGATTTTCTCAAGGTTGATCGCTAATTTTTTCAAAAAATACAACGTATACTTTAAAAATACTTTTTAAAATATTGCAAGTATGATATAGCATCTTTAACTTACTATTGGACATTTATGACAACTCGATAAGTACATTGAGTCAATACGATTACAATACGATAGGGATATCATCTTTACTCGACGTCAGTCGTGGTGCTAGGGTAGAGTATATATCACCGTACATGAATCAAGGGTGATCACGCATGTAATATCGTGGTGCTAGGGTAGAGTATATATCACCGTACATGAATCAAGGGTGATCACGCATGTAATATCGTGGTGCTAGGGTAGAGTATATATCACCGTACATGAATCAAGGGTGATCACGCATGTAATATCGTGGTGCTAGGGTAGAGTATATATCACCGTACATGAATCAAGGGTGATCACGCATGTAATATCGTGTGCTAGGGTAGAGTTTATATCACAGTAAATGAATCAAGGGTGATCACGCATGTCATATGTATTGAAATGTAATTGAATATACATTTCCACAATCTTGAAATATAAATACGCGTTTTTATCACAAGGGAAAACTTGAACGATATGCAATGATTCGCTACAAATCCTGTACATCTGAATACCTAGATTATTACCAAATGGTATGCTATGGAAAATATATAAATAACAATAGTTTGGAAATGATAAATGTAATGTAACTCTTATAGACATTTTTCCGAAGGTTTTTATTTCAACAATTATATGTTTATGGTAATAGAAATGGTTTCATTCAGTTCCACATATTGGAGATGAATAAGTATTTTTGTTGATTTTGTATTTTATCCACTCATAAAATTCATTTCAAATATCACTGACATACTGACAATCGAAAAGTGTCCTCTGATCGAGAATAAACAATCACCAACTCGTGACGGGGATTCGTTATATACATCCTTTGTATTATTATCTTACCAAGACTCGTAAATAACGCATTAATATAACTCGTAAAGATAATCTGTTATCTCCCTCAAGTTGATGGTTAATGTCTAATTCTAATACAGACAACAACCCTGGTGACCTAAGACTGACCTTCACTAGTGACCATAGCGAACAATTCTCAGGATTCTCCTTCATATTCCGTCACCACATTCGTAAGTACACCATAACTTAAGATGTCTCATAATCAAAACAGAGCTATTGATAACCAAACATGGTTTCTGGTGATAACAAGACTAGTAATATAAAATGTCAACTAGTAACTTACAGGCAACCTGTGTTATGTATATTAGGTATTTTTCGGCTTTGGATCTCCATAAATCAGAATCTTCGAGTAGAGGATCGCCTTTGAAATCTAAGCTCACCTTAAAAATAAAAAACAAAACATACACTAAATCTTCACAACGACGTTTCCTTCAGGAAACATTTATTACAGTTTTATAAATTTTTCATAAAAATCAGATATCCCTCCTAAAATCAAGTAATTTCCGTCTTCAGAATACTGCAACGCCACCATCAACGGCACTTCCGGTTCATTCGCAACGCCGCCTGGAGGTTACCAGAACAACGAGGTTTGCTTCTACACCATCTTCACCCAAACCCCTGTGGAGCTGAACTTCACCTTCTCCAAGTTCGACATTGAAGAGTCCCCCGGATGCGAGTACGACTCGCTCACTATGGGAGACGACACGTTGTGTGGAACATTGACCCAGAGCAGAAGCTACCGTGAGTCTCCATAACTTCAATTAAGTCCATGCAATCTTAAATAGTTCTATTTTCATATTCCTTATTGTATATTCTTGCGTCAGGTTGCTGTTAGACCTTATGCAGAGAAAGTATTGTCTATTTATTATTTTGAATATTTTTTATCTTGATAACGCGAGCACTTTTGCCTAGCAACGATTGTTGTAGCGCCTGTGACGTCATAAAACCATTGTTCGCTATGTCACTGTAGCCGGCCGTTGCAAGGGAAGCGGTCCGTTTCTAGGATATTTCTATGATGGTTAAATGGAATAGAATCAGTAATAAATAAATCATTCCCCTCGGAAGTTTCTCAAATGACTTTTACGAAACTCGTGCAAATTTGTGTATAACCCTCGCTCCCGCTCGGGT
Source organism: Steromphala cineraria (assembly GCA_916613615.1). NCBI lineage: Eukaryota > Metazoa > Mollusca > Gastropoda > Trochida > Trochidae > Steromphala > Steromphala cineraria. The sequence continues at coordinate 12,556,285 of OU744735.1, forward strand.
AATACAAAAAATCACACTTATTTCGTACAAGCCATATGACACACTTCCTCAGGTAATAATCTATATCTACCACCCAGTACCTCACAGTTTTGGGTGATAATGAGATTATTTGTCACTACGAGGCGCTACATATATTGTTTTCTCAAGAAATGTAACTTGTATCCTGTAAATGAAATATCAATCTTTTCATTGTATCAATCTAAAAAAATCGTTTCTATGTACGGAGATAATTAAAACATTTTTACTTGATACTTGTTTTATAATTTTCAGCCTCTAGCGGAAGGTTTTTGATGAAACTAACCACAAACGGTTCAGTGAGGAAAGATGGATTCCACCTGTCTTTCACATCAAGAACAAGTAAGTCAGAAATCAGTAACTTTGGGATTGATTATCATTTTGCTATTGTATCTTCAGTTTTATGTTTTCCGTTTCAAGAGTATTCACGAAACAACTTTGTATGGTTTTAGGTACGTTCACAGTGCACTTTTATTTTGAAAGATTTTGTGTTTGTTCAGTTTGTTATGTTTTTCTTTGTTATGTTTTCCCCCTTTTTTGTTATGAGATAAGGATGATGAGATAGAGTAGGATGGGGATTGTCGCTGGTTGTGCTACAATTGTTGCGTTGTTATTTTGAAAGATTTGTCTAAACTACATATCACTGTGCATAGCCTTTAGGGCAACACAATATTAACAGTCGGATTATGATTCCAAATTAATTGATACAAACAAACAAAATGACGGAATATTTTAAATATTTTGAATAAATTCATGAGGATCAAATCATGCGTCTAAACAACGCAAAAGGTCGGTAGTCTTTGATCTGTCCCCTGCCCCCAGTTGAAACTAGGACCTACCTCTGAACTCCATAAAGAAACCAATTAAGAAAGGTAGTCTTTGATATGTCCCCCTGCCCAAAGTTGATACTAGGACCTACCTCTGAACTTCATAAAGAAACCAATTAAGAAAGGTAGTCTTTGATCTGTCCCCTGGTTCGAGTTGAAACTGGGACCTACCTCTGAACTTCATAAAGAGGCCAATTAAGAAAGGTAGTCTTTGATCTGTCCCCTGCCCGAATTGAAACTAGGACCTACCTCTGAACTTCATAAAGAAACCAATTAAGAAAGGTAGTCTTTGATCTGTCCCCTGGTTCGAGTTGAAACTAGGACCTACCTCTGAACTTCATAAAGAAACCAATTAAGAAAGGTAGTCTTTGATATGTCCCCCTGCCCCAAGTTGAAACTAGGACCTACCTCTGAACTTCATAAAGAAACCAATTAAGAAAGGTAGTCGTTGATCTGTCCCCTGGTTCCAGTTGAAACTAGGACCTACCTCTGAACTTCATAAAGAAACCAATTAAAAAAGGTAGTCTTTGATATGTCCCCCTGCCCCAAGTTGAAACTAGGACCTACCTCTGAACTTCATAAAGAAACCAATTAAGAAAGGTAGTCGTTGATCTGTCCCCTGGTTCGAGTTGAAACTAGGACCTACCTCTGAACTTCATAAAGAAACCAATTAAGAAAGGTAGTCTTTGATATGTCCCCCTGCCCCAAGTTGAAACTAGGACCTACCTCTGAACTTCATAAAGAAACCAAGAAAGTAGGAAAATCATTTCCGGGGAGTGGACAGTTCTAAGATGGCTTACTCTGTAAAACCTTGTTATATGTTAAACAGAAACTTGATAAAGTGACAATTTGGCATCTGTGAAGGCTAGTTATATTGAATGTCTCAATAAGTTGTTTTGAAGTCAAGCAAGATAACAACAAGATTGAATGCAAATTTTGCAGAGTATGAACTATTTCCTGCAAACTATTTCATGCAATTTGATGCATCTAGTGTGTGTATGCAATGTGTTATGCAACGAAATGAATGTGTGAATGCGCCTAAAGATGACTTGTATTCCACAACTTTCTAATATAAGTCACGCTTTTGGTAAACATATTAGGGGCAACAACTCATGAAGTTGACTTTTTATTATGATGAAAAATTGGCTTATATTTGAGGAAGGATCGATTATAAATTTATTGAAATAATACGTATAGATTCAATGGAGAAGTAATATTTATATTTTGTAACTACAAAAGGCAAAAACAAGTTTGAGGTATGTTCAGAAATATCATTTATCTCTTTTGACAATGAAAAATTGCGAACAGATATTTAACCTTTAAAAGGTCACTAAATTTGTAGTAAGATGCGTCAATGTTCAATTTGTCCTTTATCATCACGGTTCATTGATATACTCATGCTTTTTGTTCCCTTTCAGTCTAACTGGACAATGACTCACGACAATTGGCCAAGCGTACTTTTCGAAACTTTTCTTCAGCAGATAGAACTGGTTTGATGTTAATAAGGTTATATCCAGCAAATTGATATGTAGAATGAAGAATTTCGTCTTCTTTTAATTATATGAGCCATTTGCTCGATTATCAAAGAATAGACGAAAAGGTATTTTTGTACGAAACAGGGGTATATATCATTCAATCTGCTGGACTGTTGTCAGTCACTTAAGTTTCTCCTGAACATATCTCCTAAACTATACATGTCACCATGCTTCCTGCATGTGCCTTTTGGGGTTAGACCTATATTGAAATTATATTTCCGGTGGTGTCTGTGGAAATTAGCTAACTCTATGAGAGGTAATTTTGTTCAGAACATATCTCCTATGCTATAGATGCTAGCTTCACCAAACTTGATTCACATGTCAAACTTGATTCCTAAATATGCTTATTGAGGGTGTAACCTTTATTTCAAATTGCATTTCTTTTGATTCCATGGAAATATGACTTAAAGTCTGTCATAAAGTCAATTGTTCAGAGCGTATCTCCTAACTTAAGCTATGTTAACATAATATTTTTGTTGTACACCTGTTAGCCGCGACGCCTACGTGTATGTGTGCTTTTTGAGGGTATTAACAACACAAGAAGTAAGGTTTTTGTGACCCTTCTGTGAAATCATAGCCACAATACTACTCTGCGATCATGAGTGTCAATTTGTGTAGATCTTGATATGCATAACAGCTCCGCCTAGAGCAAAGGAAATGTAATAGGGATATTTTACTATAATATAGATCCATGAAAGGCCCTGAATTTTTTTTTTAAATTGATAAAAACATTTTGAACATTTACGCTCGACTGCCATATAACGTCACATATTGTTTATCACTCACACTTACATATATGTATCTTTTGCTATTTTAGAACGGGGATATGTGAATTGTGTTTGATTCTACATTGAATGAGCTGAATAAAACAATTGAATGAGCCTTGACACTTTTACAATTCAGCCATCACTTTTATAACAGAATGTTAGATAAAAGATGAAAGGGAAATATGTTAGGACATTATATTGTTAATGATCCTTTTAAATTTAACCAGTTGCAATTGTTTACATGTATTCAAATGATTTGCACTTGAAAAACATCTTTCTGTAGTATGCAACTTATAAATGTGGCGTGCAAATGTTGTATGTTTATATTGTGACAGATTTTTTTTTTAACAAAGTGTTACAGCAGAGTATGACAAAATCATATTTACAACTGTTATACAAGGCAAATATGTTATAAGGACTCTCTCAAGACACAGGGTAAGAGGTAACATTTAGCATCAAGAAATGAACGAATAAAATTGGATTTAAGTTTTTTAAAGCGTGCAACATCATATTGTATAGTATTATAAAGTATATATTTGGCTTCCAATACGATAAAATAGCGCATCCTTATCAAAAGCTTGAAGACGTCCCTTCCAAAATGAACTAGACAGCTTTCCAATCCTTCAACCGATGGGGGAGGGAGGGGGCTTTAAGCCCCTTTTTTGTTAGTCATTATCGATTTATAGTCAATAGGTTAAATCACTTTTTATAAAGACATTTCAATTCAATGAGAGATTCATTGAGTGGTACTTCAAATTTGATGATTTTGTGTTTGATACAAAGATGTACATTTAATTCTTTGAAAAGTTTTGTAGAAGACGATCGTAACTCCATGGGACACCATTGTAGCTTTGGTAGTATTAAGAATTCAAATCAAGGTAAATCCTCATTACATATTAAGTACTTTTGTTCATACAACAACGATCATATGAACTATCACAGATTAAATTTACAATTCCTCATATTTAATTTTCATTCAACTTGCCTGCAAAACGCTTGCACTGTAAACTCGTTAATCACATGCGTCAACAATCATTCGGAGGAAGTATAAAACACGTGAAGGAAGAAATATTAACCCGCGTTTCGTACATAGACAGGCAGTCAGAGCAGACCCGATTAAAGCAACGTTTTGTTATATCATCATAATGTTGAAAGTTTTTAAAATCAATAATACAGAATGAAATAGTTTTAATTCAGCCTTTCGAAATGCGGGGATTTTATGAGATTATTGACAGAAAATAACACTAACGAATTATATATGCCTTCTTTGTAAATTTTATATATATGTTTAGTTAGTATTTTTTTCAATGATTATATAATGTACTTGCTGAAGGAGCAACAGACTGTCCCATCAACGTTCACCAAGTCAGGAGAACGTGCTTTCTCTGTGGCAGCTCCCATCTTATGTAACAGTATTTCCATCAACATCAGAAACTGTGAATCTCTCGAAAAATTTAAGAAAAACCTAAAAACATTCCTATTTGCATTTGTGTATTAAGTTTGTGTATATTCTACTATCTGTCGCTTCCATGTGGACTTGGATTTTAATTATCTCTATCTAACTTCCTCTGTTAAGCACCATTTTGCAGCTTTATATAGCTGAAATCAGTGACTATATAAACAATTATTATTATCATTATTACTTACCTGTTGATTTGTTATCTATTCCTGTGCAACACTAAAACGTAAGATATGTCAATTTTACGACTATCGTGTAGTTTGAGAATGTTGAGTGTTACATGTACATTAAATTCTTGTTGTAAAGCTATTTTTCATATCGGCTTGTTTTGAATATATATGTATCCTTAAACTTGTATGCCTGTATTTTTGTGTTTTGTAATAAACTAGATTCTCTCATGATGTTAAGACGCTGTTCCATAATCTCACACAGTGCAATTACATGGAATGAAAATGCAAGAATGAAAAAACTCAATGCTATTTTTAAGTTTGAAGTTGTTATTTTAAGGTTTGAAGCGTTTAAATGTGCTTACTTAAAGTCTTTGAACCAAATACTCACGTGGAATCGATTGTAAATTCGTTGTCCATTGAAAACTAAACTTTACGGTTCATTTACATTGTTATTTAATATATAAATGTATTCTTACAATTCCGCATTTTTACACATTATTCACTCATATTAATGGCGATATTTAATTCTGTGAGAGTTAGTTTTGTATAATCTATCTTAGCTAACTCCTGAGGAACGACCCAAACATTTCCCCCCGTACTGAACTTGGTAGATATTCTCTAAAACGTGAATATATATATATATAGTAAAATTAACAAATTTTAGACTATATTGATCTCCCAAATGTTATTCTATAGAATGAATAGAATACTATACAAACAAAATTGGTGATTTATAGACCCGAGGAAAACAATATTGACCGGGGATGAAGTACGACGTCATGAAACAACGGTTTGACGTCATCGGCTCTACCTTTAGTAACTCGTTAATATCACGTTTGGTCTTACTCGGGCTCATGGGGGGTCAAGTCAAAATCACTTTCTGTTGATCACATTCTTGATAAGCAGATCCAGTTATTATTTGGTATGTGACATCATTTTCATTTCAAGAGATTATCATGTATTCGCTTAGCTTCAAATCGGAGCATGATTCCGTATCTACTAAAAGAAACAATAACTTATTTCAAAAATATCTCAAAATGCAAAATAAGTCTTCAATTTGAAAATATACATCACCTTATATTCCCCCTAAAAACGTGCTACTGCCCCTTTAAAGTAAAGTTTCGAATTCTTTATTGACATTTATCAACATTGTATAATATCTAGCTTTATGTTGTTCGGGTTTAAGATAAACAGTAACAAGAGGTATAAAGTGTAAAAAAAGTCAGAGTGCATGCATTTTAACACTCAAATGTATTTTAGCGATCAAAGTCCTATTTTATGTATACTTCACGTTATGTATTTAAACAATAAATCAGTGCCCTCAATAATAACTCTCTTTTAAGCAGTCTATGTGAATTTAGAATTTCTCTTCATTCTTTTAAGATTCATCTTTTAGAAAGGAGCTTCATACTTTAAACGATTTAACATGTTCATACTGCTCCTCAGGCGAGACGGAGGATGAAGCTCATATTTTTGTAGTTTGTGAAGCATTCTCTGCGTGTAGAAGTAAATTTTTGAAATGTGTTAATGTCAACCGATGTACAATCTGCTTAATTCAACTAGTCCTGAAGTTATTTATAATGTTGCAACTTATGTGAAAAGGTTAATGTACACTATGAAATCTTATGTCAAATCTTTAAAGTCACGTGACCAACTACGATAACTGTAAACTCAACTGTACTTTGGGCCACTGAGCCTTTTATACTGAATAAATATATATGTCATTTCATGTCAATTCACGTTATGATTTATTATTCTTGAAAGAAGTAATTTCTCCCATTAAGTCTTGTTCTTTTTTCCACAATTTGTCACCTCAACCTTGTTTATTAAAACGATAAACCAACCAGCACTCACCAATGTTTACCAATTATATTAGGTTCATAGTTATATCTCAAATAAACATATTTCAAGATTGAAAAGAAAATTTCCGTATTCCTTTTTATTTGCAACATTCCTATACAAATGCAATACTTAATTGTTAGAATAATTCCATGGTGGAATAGGACGCTTTTACTAAAAAAAATTTACACGTATGTACAGAACACCCTGTTACAACTACATGCAGTTAAGCTTTTGAGGTGTACCATTTTCTTCTAGTATGCACCAGGGTTTTAATAAGCGACGAGTCTCTAATACACATTAAAAAAGCTATGAGTTTTTTGTCTACACTTTTCGAGCTTTCTTATTTTCTCATAATAACCCTCCAAAAAGGTTTCGCATTTTGAAGTCAGGGCATGATATTATGAGGAGTCCCGTGAAACCGAGGATATGGTATAAAACAGTGTCCAAAAAAACGCTACCGCGTGTTTGCATCGATATAAAATATAAACAAACCCATATAGAAATATAATTTTGATTTAACTTTAAAGAGTGTCCTTTTCACACAATGTGTATAAAGTTTCATTGTAATCAGATCAGAATAACCATAAGAACAAGTCTGTAAAGATGGGTGGGGTCCAATATTTGAAAAAATCATTTAAACACTGATCGCGAAAGCGTGGATAAATGTCATAATACATGTTACACATTGATGTTAGTAACGGGTATGTACACCATAAGAGTCTATTCGGTAAAAAACACGTCTACGGACTGACGTCGTCAAACGTTTGATGACGTCTGCGGGGATCAGTTGCCATTCGTTGAAGGGGCAGTGTTAAACATTCTGGATGTTGGATTAACACACAAGGCGACTTCTGACATTTCGATCGAGATAATCCTATGAATGTTCGATAGGGTTCATATCAGGTCGTGCCCAGTCGCGACTCTGCCACTGGCTAACTCGCCTGGCCATCAGTCTGTTTGACAGGTATCAGGAACCGTCCGCGGTAGGATGGAGTGGCCGGATACCATGTTGTTGCAGTATCCGGTACACGATTTATCGATTGAATCTGTTTCCCAGTGCTGTAACCACTGTTGACGCTGTTGTGATGGAGCAGTTCCGAAGGTGTTATAACCGGATGAAGTGGTCTTAACTGGCAGAGGTCAAGGGTGGTCTGCCGATTATGGGCTTGTCTGATGTCTAACCAGTTTGACGTAATCGATACATTAATCTGCGGTCTGTTATGCGCGGACAACCAAATGATCTGACGACGTCGGCGTGTGAGGCCTATTGTAGGTCATTTCCAAGGGCTCTCTCTCTTACACTGACTGTCAAACATGCCATTCTTTGGTGTTCTTTTTGTTGCTATGACAATAACGTGTTGGTCGAGCCGCTTTATAAATTTATCTCCCCATGTATAACTTGCTACAGTCAATAATTCCTTTTTCACAATGTCCCGATTTAACCGGAAGTGACGGCATGTTCCCGGTATTTTCGACAAAATACACAGTATTTGGTATATCTGATAAACAAAATCATGTTTCCAAACGAAATGATAACAAAGTAAAAACATTATTTGGCAACAATGTGTGTAGCGTTTCTTTTGAACACTAGTTTAGTTGTAAACCCTGATAGGAATGACAAACCTGAGGATGCACACTATCCGAGAGTTTTCTTGACTATCATATCATCAACCGCTGAAAGTTGATAAATCCATGAAAATAAATCATAATAAACAGCCATGCTAGTGTGCCTTATTATAGACCCCGTCTGGTTACATTGTGTGACGTGATAACATCATGGGCCGGTGATTGTCCGAGTTTCCCACGCACTCTCGCATTACTTTATTATAGTGTATCTTTGTCACCAGCTTAATAATGAGAAATTAGGAAGTGTAACGATATATAGAGTTATTAAGCATTTTTGTTTCCTAGGCTCCATAGCGCTGCGGTTAACCGTTTGGACCAAGGAGCGACGGAATGGAGGTCATGATCTAATATATCAGATAACTATATTCAATCAATCAATTATTATTTAATTGCATATTTTCAAGGTGATGCCTCCTTCTGTGATATTAAGAGATTTATTCATTAATAAAATTCCTATTTTCTCCTTTAGACAGTCGTTGTCACACTATTAAGTTTGAGAAAATCTTCCGTTCACTTAAAGGGGTAGTAGCACGTTTCAAGGGGGAATATAAGGTGATGTCAGAAAAATGAAAATAAAATGGTTCCAGGTGAAAGAAATGCTTTTAAACAAAATGAAATCGTGATAATTCAAATACATAAAGTAAAGTTCAGCTAAATTAAATTTTACTTTTCTTACACAAAATGAATTAAAGGTGTACACACAAAATTGGCTTTCAAGATAAAACACTAAATATTAACGTACAATTATTTGTGAAAATTTAAAAATTTAAAATGTTAAAAAAAATGTGCTACTGCCCTTTTAAAACATACCAATTATCAGAATACAAAAAGATTGCGTCTCAACTTTTTATTACATCATATCATTTGCTTGGATCAAACCCAAGGACAGAGAGGTTTTCACAACTTGTATTAATACAAGAGAAACTTATGGCGAACCCTCTCTGACAAAGAAATAAATCAATGCATGGTGTTTCCTGTTATAATGTTAACGTCCGTTAGCATCAAAACAAACTTTCATCTGCATGATCGATAACATTTCAACACAACAAACTATTAACCCTTCTGGTTCGGTGAGAAAAAATCCTCACATTACCCACTGTAAATTAACTATCAACACAACAAAATGCAACAGAAACTTTCATCTGCAGAACTGAAACTTCCTTTTGATTATGACTTCGATAAAATCTGCAAAATATATAGACTTAATTTGTCTAAAATAGGAAGCATGAATACTATGATAATAATTGCACAGAGTCGCAATAAATCTTTTAACTGTGATAGTCATTGTATATTCTTTCCCCTAGACAACCCAAGCTCTTTCTATTATGGTTATTCATTTATCTGGTTCTAATTAAAAATAATATTCCTGAATTTAGGGCAAACTATCCATTCTGTTACAGAGGCTTTCCATCAAGTGTGGAAGAACAAGAGGGATGACCATAACCGGGAACTTAGTGGGAAGAAAACCAACCACAGAGCAAACAATAGAAGAAACAATAGAAGATTGAGGGTAGGTGAAAAACAATTTCATTCAAGGTCTGACATAGTTATTTGTTTTCCTCCTACATATATTGTGTTATGTCTTCTCACTTACTATGGGTATTGTTATTAGCTAGTAGGGGACATTTAATAATGTATTTATAGTCAAACAAGAACAAAGTGTAAAAACAGCATTGTAAAAATAGTTTGAGCGCCAGAATGTTACAAAGCAAATAAGCCCAATAAATTGATTTTCATGTTTTAATTTCCAACAATTAAGAAAGGTATTCTAATAAATATTGTTTCATCTCTAAAATATAGAAATTATTCATCTAATCATTTAATTTCCGTTTCCAAACTTTGATGTTGATATTTGCATACACTAGATGTTGACAATTATTTGTTAAAGAAATTGAATCGAAGAACCAAAGCTGTTGAGAAATCAAGAAGATCCGAGGATTGGAAAACCAAGGTCAGGACTGTGCTAAAAAGGTGAGTGCACTTCGCCAGACATTACGGATAGTGAAGATGGTGGTGATCAGCGTGTTGTTCTGCCGTTGATTTGGGAGTCCCAGACCTTGAGAGATATCAAAGAACATCTAGACCAAGTCGCCAACATCAAGGAACAAGAAGACCACCCTAGTCTCTACGCTACAGGTCAACCCTCACAGCAGGTCCCAAGTTGGGCTATACGAAACCGATACAAGCAAACTGCAGGTAAATACATGTACTTCATACTAAATTCAATATTGAGAACAAAAACTGGATGGTAGATGTTTAGGAAGTTGGTTATCATACCATTGATGCCTATCCTTAATTGTCTAATCCTATTATGTTTTTAATTCATTTAGACTGGGGAGTCTGGTCAGGTACTTTATTAGACAAATTATGTGTACTTTGAATTTAAATGTTTGATAATATTATGTTCAATCACCCGAAAGAACCACTAAGTGAGTTGTCTTGATTCAATTATGAATTTTGAAACTGTTGTCAACTTTTGCCATTAGACCAGTTAGGATTTGATTTAGTTTGTTAGTTTAAAGTGACACAGAGTATCTTTCTTAAAATTTTCTTTGGTTTTGATAAGCTACAAAATATCTTATATGCTGATTGAAGTTCATATCTCATCACTGGACAAATATATCCATTTATGCATAATATCTCTAAAATGCTTGATTTTATGGAAAAATCAAGAAAACAATTCTCAACTATGTTTAATATTTGAAATTATGCATCCAACTAATCTACCTATAAGTTACAATACCTAATAAACACTATCGAATTGAATATAACTTCCTGTCAACTTGTGACAAAGTTTCAAAATTTAGTTTGGTGAATTTGCGCGCGCCACTCAAGCCACAGTGTCCATTTTTTTATTATCAAAATCCCAACTTTGAATGGCCGTATTTTGCTCTAATGTACTGATTGACCTTTAACTTGTTATTATCAGTAAGATACACTTTTTTATTCTACAAATAATCCTTTATGAGTATCATGTTAAAAACTAAAAAATATATGTAAAGTTTAATTCAAATATTCCAAAATTAACAATTTGCACTCGCATATTGATACTGTTCTGTATCGGGTGTAGAGTATCAGCTCTTAAAGCTCAACGTGCTTAGATTGTTGGTTTGACAATGAATGTAAACATAAAGTTATTTAAAGTCCCTCAAGACATAATGCCACGTGCATGCCCGCCGATGTTAGACACTGTCATTAACATTGACGAGTACATGTTTTCAAACACGTCAACATCGTTTTGATCATCGGGGGCCTCAAAAATGTCAATGAAGGCAGAGAGCGTGCCACGACACTATTTGGTGTGCATGGAATGGGGTACCTTGAAACTGTGTTGTCGCCAGTCAGGTCTTGCAGAATGGAGCTCAACTCATGCTTTTGAAATGATGTACATTACCTTGTTTAACCTCGCCCACTTTCCTCATTTCTGTGACCGGAGATGTACATGTACAACTTTATTTATTTGCAACTTATGTTTATTCTTCAAACATCAAATACAGATTATTAGGGCGAGTGTTGCCAATATACAGAAACAAAATATTTGTAAAAAGTGAGTCAAAGTGATGACCATCAAGACTTGGGTCGGGCTTGAATGTGGCTGTAAGATCAGGAGAATCCCCGAAAAATGTAGTTCCGGTACGACATCGTATAAACTTCATTTACTAAAGGACATTTTGTATATCCTGCAATTGAGGGTTCATGGAAATGTGTACCGATCACATGACCTTGTCAGATACAATCAGAATGGTGCATATCGTTTACAATTCAAAGTCTGAATTTATTGTTACATGTATGGTATTGTATTGTATTGTATTGTAGTTTAAAAGCTTTTTATATTTTATCTGTTTTGTTTGCTATTGATTTTAAAGGACAGCTTATTAAATATGAATTTCTCTCTAACCACTTGTCATTTTAAGTTTGCATTCCTATTACTTTGTAGAAACCTCAATTGGACCAGGATCAGATCAAGAGACTTCCAGAACAGCATCTTCAACATCCTGGACCTCAGCTGAACCTATCACGTCCTTGCTTTCTTCACCACCACCACCATCATCATCATCATCATCATCATCATCATCATCATCATCATCATCATCATCATCATCATCATCATCATCATCACCACCACCACCATCGTCATCACCATCATCATCGTCATCACCACCACCGTCTCCTCCCAACAATCTTCTATCCTCACAAGATCTGTTCAGTATCGTTTCCTTTTCACCATCTTCATTACCTCAGTCGACACCAACATCAAGACCAGGGAAACGATGAGTAAATGAACTTGTTTGAATCTGTGATGTGACACATTTATCAAAGTATATTAAATAAGCTTAATTATAAGAAAAACTACATTTAGCCTTTTCATCCTCACATACTCTAAAGGGGCAGTAGGATTACTGATTATTGCTAAATCTATTATTCTGACATTATCAACAATCTTTTTGCACCAACCAATCATCCATAGTGAGGAGAACAAATAATAAAGATTCACATGAGACCATTTTTTTTGTGAACACCTTATATTCATTTTTTGTAACAAAAAGGATGGCTTGGCTGAACTTTACATGGTATATTTGATTTTTTATTGTTTAATTAGGTTTTAAAAAAGTATCTTGATAAAGTTACTTGATTTATGAATGTTTGTGATTATGTAACCCCAAATTAGGACTCTGGTTTCTGGCCTAATTGATTCCCACTTCAAAAGCAATAGGCCTAGAACCTATGATTCATTTACTGACTTGGCCTTGGTATTGGTAGAAATAGTGACCCTGTGTCCCCAAAGAAGGACCACAGGGGCCACATCCTTAAATCCTCTCATAATTGTTTCATAAGGGGATTAAAACTGTTCAAAGACTGCTTAGCTGATGTATATATAGAGAGTAATTCATCCTTGTGTATTCTTATATCAAATATATCAACACATGTTGATAAAATTTACCAATAGTTTGACTTTTATCAAAGAGTGTTGATATATTTGATATCGAAAGATACATGAGTGAGATTCACCTGCCTGAAAAATCTATTGTGGTGATGTCATAGCACTGTGACATCATTGTGTTATATGACATGGTATTGGGATAATAATTGTGATGAAAATCTATTGTTAAAATGATATCTCCTAGAAAATACCGCTTGAACTTCAACTTAGTATTGGAAGATAAATTCTTTAGGTAGGTGACACTCTACTGTAATGAGGGCTCTGCTGTCCCCTCATTACGGTACATGTCATAGCCTTTTATAGCCCAAAACAGCCAAATTTCTGACTTTGTTTTTTTCTTTCCGGATCATAACTTGAAAACTATTTGACTCAGACACTTCAAATTTGGTATAGTTGTTACCTATTATGTACTGCAGATGTCACTTTTGGGGGTTAAAATTTGAGAATTTTTAATTTGTTCTGTTTTCGAATCATTACTTGAAAACTATTAGACTCTGAAACTTTTGAACATTTGATACATAAGCGGGTTTGACTTTTGGATCAAGGGGTCTGTGGTTCGATCCCGACGAATCTGCAGAAAAGTACTGTTCTACACACAATAATGTTGGGGTGCAAAATTACAAATCTACACTGAATTTCTTCGCAATATCACCCATGGTTGCTGGTTCCAGCCGATGCTTGCAGGTTTCATCGCAATGCAAGCTACAATGTTGGTGCAGGCTTTCTTCCTGTAATAATACATTTAGTAGTTTCAGTCACCTCACCTCAAATTTTGTATAAATGTGGATGTGCCTTTTGGGGTTTTCAATTACAAGGTAACACAATTTAAAAACACCCAAAATTTCTGACTTCTGACGATTCCCAAAAACTATTTCCATCAGAAACTTCACATTTGGTATGGATGTTACCTATATGATGCAGATGAGGCTTTTAGGGATTAACAATTTCAAGGTAACAAAACATTTTTGAAATTATGACCTCAAAACCACAATCTTCCCGACTTTGTTCACTCTTGAAAACTTTTTGACTTAAAAAACTTCATAGACCCAGGTACAAAATGTGAAATTTCCATTTCCTGCTTGTGTGCCTTCTAGGTGACCATAACTTTTTAAAAGTTTTACCAGTGACTTTGTTTTATTTTGAAGCTATGACTATCAGACTTCAGTTATTCCATTGACAGTTATTATAAATTTGGTGTATGTTTTTAACTTTATCATAATACGTAAAGGCATTGAAATCATAGCGGGGTTTAGTGAGCTGTGCCGCTTTTTGCCTTGTAGTGTGAAGTAAAGGGCTAATGAGTGAAGATTTTGTCGCTCGTGTTTAGTTTGATTTAAAGATACAGACAACCTATATGGAAGTCAATATTGCTAGCCTGAGTCAAGAAGTGTACCTTTATGAAGGACAAGTCAGTAAGCTGATGAAATCATATTTGTCAATTACTATTATTAAAATGCTATTCTCATTTTTATGAGGTTGCTTCATTAAAAATAGCAACTTAAATAGTCCTTATCATCTTATTTGTTTTTCATAAAAAAAGACAACTGTCTTGCATTAATCAGCTAAAGTAAAAAACAAATGGTAGTTGATTGAGTTTAACTAGTATTGATTGGATGCAAGAAATGAATTGTTTTCTGTACATATTTAAGGTTGTTATTCAAATTTCAATATTTTAAAGATGAATATAATATAAGTAAACTGTAAACTAATGCTGTTCCTACATGTTAAGCCTTGAATGAGAAAGTTTGAGGATTGTCTTATATCTAAAATGTTTTGTCAATAGCCACTGCCCAAATTATTGTTGATATACTATTTGTTATTTGGGATGAATTATCTACAATGTATGTACATTTATTTATGTCTATTTGAATAATCTAATGACTTACATATTTTTATATTTATCCAGAAATGAATGTTCATTAAACTTCTTTGTTACCCAAATTTGTTTGTTCACTCTTTGTTTAAGTTTAGCCCTGTAAGTCTGTAAGAAATGGGGTATTGATATCATGTTTTTCTTTATCTTTCAATTGAGGTGATAGAATTTATTGCTTTCATTACATCTGTTTTAGGCATAACAAAGGTTGCTTTACAACTAATGCATTTTACAATCTAAGGGGAAATATGAGTATAATTTAAGATTAACAACCATATAAGATAAGCTCAACTATACTTCTTCAACTCTGTGAGCAATTTGACCCTACTGCAACCTTACCCTCACCTCCTGTGCTACTGCAATATACACTTGTTGCCTAATTGCAATTAGTAAAGCAATTAATGACCCCTGTTAAAGAGATTGAGGCAACAGGTGTTTAATGTGTATTCAAGCGTGACAGGCAGAATATCTCTGCATATTATGCATTATTACCTCATTGAAAACTCTCAATAGATGGCCTTGTATACTTGTGAATGCTTTATAAAGTTGATACTGTATACCGTAAAGTTATATTTTTTGTTTTGTATGGGTTTTGTTTGTTTTTATTAGTGACTAGTTCTTGTTGTGTATGTTGTGCTGCCCCTAAGTTTGTAACGCTCTTTTGGTTGGTATAATGAAAGAAGAGTAGAGAATGTAAAACTTAGAAGATCAACGTCATTGGTGGTCACATTTGGGGTCTTGAGACTTGTAAAACTTTATTCTTTTTGATATTTGACATTAGGGCTGAGTATAATGGGAAATCTCATGATACGAGATATATTGCGATACAGACAGGCGATACAGAATGTATCATAATAAATTGTTTAAAGTATAACTTCATATATTGTTATAATCAGACTGGTCCATGCTTACTGTAGTTACAATTACTGCGTTGTTGTTGGATTGGGGTTTAACGTCTTCTTCACCATACGGTGATGTCGCCGACGTTACAATTACTGCACAACACTTGCTGGTTTTATAGTGTTCACTTAGTTTTTCTTTTCATTTTTATGTAGGTATATAAATGGTCCGATAATATGTTTTTTAATTTTATGAAGAAAAAGGAAAGGGAAATAGTAAATGTTATTGAATAAGTTTAAATCATTTTGACCATTATTAGATATTATTAAACATATCCGTTTGAGTATTTGGCAGTATCCGGCCGGATAGCATATCCGTTGGGGTATCTGGCAGTATCTGGCCGGATAGCATATCCGGTGGAGTGTCTGGCAGTATCCGGCCGGAAAGCATATCCGGTGGAGTGTCTGGCAGTATCCGGCCGGAAAGAATATCCGTTGGGGTATCTGGTGCCGGATAGTCGGAAACAGAAAAAATGAGTATCCGGTGGAGTATATGGCAGTATCCGGCCGGATGGCATATCCGGTGGCGTATCTGGTGCCGGATAGGAGGATTTAAAATGGGTAAGTATCTGGCTGTATCCGGCATGAATCCGTTATTTGGATTCACCCTGGTTTCATGCTGTGCTGCACGTTCGTGAGATTTCAACACAACAAAATGTAGCAACCCTTCAGGTAAGAAGAGAAAACTCCTCACATTACCCACTGTCAAAGAAACTATCAACACAACAAAATGTCACACAAACTTTTATCTGCACGGTCGTTAAATATCCACACAACAAACTGTTAACCCTTCAGGTAAGAAGAGAAAGCTCCTCACATTACCCACTGTAAAAGTAAATATCAACAGAACAAAATATAACACAAACTTTTATCTGCACGGTCGTTAAATATCCACACAACAAACTGTTAACCCTTCAGGTAAGAAGAGAAAGCTCCTCACATTACCCACTGTAAAAGTAAATATCAACAGAACAAAATATAACACAAACTTTTATCTGCACGGTCGTTAAATATCCACACAACAAACTGT
Organism: Steromphala cineraria; assembly: GCA_916613615.1. Taxonomy (NCBI): domain Eukaryota; kingdom Metazoa; phylum Mollusca; class Gastropoda; order Trochida; family Trochidae; genus Steromphala; species Steromphala cineraria. The sequence goes on from OU744735.1 coordinate 12,573,270, forward strand.
TAACCTTCAGGTAAGAAGAGAAAGCTCCTCACATTACCCACTGTAAAAGTAAATATCAACAGAACAAAATATAACACAAACTTTTATCTGCACGGTCGTTAAATATCCACACAACAAACTGTTAACCCTTCAGGTAAGAAGAGAAAGCTCCTCACATTACCCACTGTAAAAGTAAATATCAACAGAACAAAATATAACACAAACTTTTATCTGCACGGTCGTTAAATATCCACACAACAAACTGTTAACCCTTCAGGTAAGAAGAGAAAGCTCCTCACATTACCCACTGTAAAAGTAAATATCAACAGAACAAAATATAACACAAACTTTTATCTGCACGGTCGTTAAATATCCACACAACAAACTGTTAACCCTTAAGGTAAGAAGAGAAAGCTCCTCACATTACCCACTGTAAAAGTAAATATCAACACAGCAAAATGCAACACAAACTTTCATATGCACGGTCTTGAAATATCAACACAACAAAACGCAACACAAACTTTTATCTGCACGGTCGTGAAATATCAACACAACAAAATGTCACACAAACTTTTATCTGCACGGTCGTAAAATATCAACACAACAAAATGCAACACAAACTTTCATCTGCACGGTCGTAAAATATCAACACAACAAAATGCAACACAAACTTTCATCTGCACGGTCGTAAAATATCAACACAACAAAATGCAACACAAACTTTCATCTGCACGGTCGTAAAATATCAACAGAATGACTGTTATAAGATTTTCAACAAGAATTTATTATATAAGTGTCATTTGGGAAATGAATATGAGAGATTTTTTTATTCCATATCATTAATCATGTCAATCGTTCTCAATCGTTAAAAGGCAAAACAATATGTGTTTAAAATCAGCGTGTGGCTCTTAATGAGAAAATGAGATTAAGGTCAACCAAAACGACCAATCTCAAACTACTCCAGCATACTTTGAGGTCTGTTTCCAATTTTGAAGACTCTAGGTACTTACAGCGTTTCTTGAAATCATGTTTGCAACAACGGGACGGACCGATTGACGGATGGACCGATTGACTTAGTGAGCTTAATTCTATATCCGTGCTTCAGGAAATTGCAAATATCTAAACAATTTGTGGATCATCAATGAAAAATAGAATACAGGAAAAGAATGCTTACCCAAAAGCAGAAAATACTCATTTAAACTGGCTTTGTAACAAATATTGATCAAGTAAGTACAGTTGAAAATCATTAATTGAACATTTAATTTCAAAGTGAATGCAATGTACTGTTTTAAGTTTCTACCAATGAAATATATATAAGAAATGAATAGATGAATTTTCTGATTTCAGTTAAAAATCAACCGTTACATAGTTTTTTGTGTTCAATGTTCATGTTCAATGTATACAGGTGTGAACCGTTCGACAACATCTCCATCACACACAAATATTGAGGCGTGTTTGTCTACACAAATACCAAATGGATATCTGAGATCACCCTGAGATCTGACAACAACTCCAACATATTCCCCAGTACCAGACAGTTGGATCACCTTCTTAAACTCATAGTCTACCACCAGGACATCTCCACTATCAATTGTAGTGATTCCTTCAGGGTGTCTGAGTTTTCCTTCTCCTGTACCGGTGTATGTCCAGACCAATTTCCCCTCTCTTGTCAAGCAGGCCACTCTCTTCATTAAACAGAATGTCACCAGCAGATGTCCCGTGTTGCTGACACAAATGTACGAGGGGCGGAAGAACAGATCAGTGTTGTTGTGTGTAGAGATAGACTGCATCACCTCTCCCTGCATGTTCAGGATATCAACATGGTCATAAGCACCTGCTGCCAGAGACGTGTCTCCCATCATTGCCAGACTGTAGTAGTTCTTACTTGTATTTATGGTAGAAAGCAGCTTGAGGTCAGGGGTCACTGCTACTGTTACAATCTGTCTGGAATATGGGACAGCAACCATCACCTTCTCCCTCAGCTGTGTTATACCGTATGGTGCGACATCAAGGGCAAGGCAGTTGTAGCGTGGCTTGTTGTCTCTGGTGTAGAATGATTTCACACAGCTGTTGTTATTGTCAGTGACAACTATAGTGTGGACACCTCTCACTTCAAGGACTGTGATTTCATATATGGAAGGTTTCTTCCTGTCATCTGAACACTTACACTTAATAGTTTCTGATAATTTATACTCTTTCAATCCTGGTTTTGAATCTGATTCGTGTTCAACTTGAATAATTCCAACATCAAGTCCCTTCAACTGTTTCATGAGTTCATCAGTGTTGACATGGTACTCGACATGCTTCAACACAGGACCGGGATGTTTGATGTTGTCAGTTTCAGACGCTTCACCTGTCAAGAGTGACTGACACATTCTGTACATGTCAAACACCGACCCTGATTTAACAGCCTGCTCTATAAAATGGACACGTTGTTGATACAGCTGCAGTCGGTTTTCTTCCAGCTTTATATCGTCCTGAATAATGTCTATTTCTTTCTCTAAGCACTTTTTCGATTTTACCTTCAAGTTTAGATTTGTCGGCTGTCACATGTTCCATGATCTGATTTCCTCTTGATTCCATGAGAACGATAGACTTGCATTGTCTGTGATGGAGACTACAACACGTGTTGCAGATGGCTTTGTTGTGATCTTCACAGATCAACTTCACAATCTCGTCCTGGTCATCTTCACACTGTGGAAAGGGTTGTGACGGCTTCTCTGATCTCTCCGGCAGATCTGTGATTGTGTGAAGACGTGTGGTCGGGTCTCTTCTGTGACCGGAGATACAAGTCTCACACAGAGATTGTCCACACATCTGGCACCATTTCAGTGTGTCGTTTCTACTGCAGCGGGAACACTGGCGACCTTTAGAACAAATGGTCATGTGATGAATAAACGTAATTTTCCTTTAAATAATGTTGGAAACTCTATCAATTCCTTCAGTATGAAGGCCATCGGGCCCATATACATGCATATCATTAACATACCTATTATAAACCAAACAAAGGAATGATATATTTGATGGCATAATTGTGCCTTATAAACAGTGGAAAAGATTTGATTTTTAATTCACAAGGGCCAATTAATTATCATTGTACCAGTTAATAATCTTCATTTTATTTTAACCTTTAAGACACCATAAACTAACTTTTGGAATTATAATCAATTGATTAATCAATTAATTGAAGAAAACTGAACGTTAAAAAAATTCCAGTACCTGCTGTTCTCATATTATCATCCACCAGATTTGATATGATGAAGTTGGGTTTCAGCTGGTTAACCCAGTCTTCTGATGGTTTCGAGGGATCAGGAACTTTTGTTCCTTCACATTTGAGAGCACAGGGAATGATCTTGTTTCTCCTGGCGTCTCCTCTAGACTTGATATAGTCTGCCACACACTTCCTACAGTATGTGTGATTACACTGTAGAGTGACTGGATCTTCAACAATACCCTGGCAGATTGGACAGGACAGATACTTCTCTCGTTCCACCTGAAACATTCTGGACTCTGTGGGTCAGGAGAAAGTGTTAACATTGATAAACACCATATTGGAAACTGTACATAAATACATTGAAACAATTATCAAAATCACCTCTTTCTCTTTAAAGCAAAATTAAGCAGAATATCATTTGCATAATTTCTATGTGACATGTCCGGCCATCCGTCACCTTTCGATATCAGCAGACAGATGACATCCTAGAAATTGGTAATTCCGGAAGTTTTGAACGACATATGCATTACTCTGAAAGAAAGTATATTTTGATTTTCAAATAATTCATTTTAAAGCTTTTGATACATAATAAATAGTTTGGTGCAGACATACCTTTGACTTGTTGATCTTTTAGTTGACAATTCTGTTTCGCATATCCTTCTCATGGCAGGGGGGACAGAATAACTGAAGGCTTATGAATAGTGTTTTACAAGTTGGCAAGTTGTACACCGCTGTTGTTTTACTGTTGCTATGGCCAGTCAAGTCAAAGGGCCGTATATCTGTCAGCTAGCTAACTGGTTCCCTGGAAATATGTATATGTTACACTTGGGCTATTATTATGACTCAAGTACCGTGACGTAACTGAAGGGGGTTTCTCAGGTGTTAAGTAAATCACACATACAAAATATGATATTGCTGAAATGTTGATTTAAGGAGTCAAATTAATATAATTCAACTTAACGCTTGCACTGGCCAAATTTTAATTTAATTGTTAAAATGACACCGTTTGTATTTTTGAAAGTAGTTAACAAGGTTTAGCTATATAAAGCCCTCACTGTTCATATAAATTATAAATGCCTCACATACATGTATGCATGAACGTTTTCAAAGACACGTACCATTCATGTGCAGAAGTCGAAATCTGATATCTCAATTTTTGGAATACCATGAGTTCCTTTCGAACACTATTGACATTAATCTGTCCTTGCGGTTGTATTGTAAGTTTAAAAATTACGTTTACGAAAAAATTTTTAGTGAGCTTCAGAAGTGGTTCATTGTCCGATTTTGGAACATAATAGAAGGGTTCAATCTTCAACCATCAACCAATCTTCCTTCAATATCAAAAAAAGGGTTATCTTTAAGACTTAAAGAAGAATATATTATGTAAATGCAAATATCATATATTTTCACAAACTTTTAATCCCTACGACTGAAGTTAAGTGTATGGGAAAAGTTTTTGCTGCTTGAAGGGACCTGTTGTGTCGCATGCATGATTGAATCTATTAGATAGAACAAAATCAGTATGTGGTGTACCCTTGTTATGACTTGTTGACATAGATTATGTTACATAGCTTATAGACGCTTTGTTCACTGATAACAGTTTTGCTACATCTATAGGGTAATATGTACTGCCCAGGTAATGTTAACTCTGCAAGGGTTAATTAGGAATTTTCACATTTATCTATACGATGACGTCCGTCGTCGTAGTAGCAGCAGCTGCAGTAGTAGTAGTAGTAGTAGTAATAGTAGTAGTAGCAGTAGAAATAGTAGTAGTAGAAGTAGTAGCAGTAGCAGTAGCAGTAGTAGCAGTGGTAGTAGTAGTAGAAGTAGCAGTAGAAGTTGTAATAACAGTAGTAGTAGTAGTAGAAGTAGTAGCAGCAGCAGTAGAAGTTGTAGTAGTAGTAGCAGTAGCAGCAGAAGTAGTAGTAGTAGAAGTAGTAGTAATAGCAGTAATAGAAGCAGTAGTAGTAGCAGTAGTAGTAGTGGTAGCAGAAAAAGTAGAAGCAGTAGTAGTAGTAGTAGTAGTAAGAGTAGTAGTAGCAGTTGTAGTAGCAGTAGAAGAAGCAGTTGTAATAGCAGTAGTAGAAGTAGCAGTAGCAGTAGTAGTAGAAGCAGTAGTAGTGGAGTAGTAGTAGTAGTAGTGGTAGTAGTAGTAGTAGCAGTAGTAGTAGCAGTATTAGTAGCAGTAGTAGAAGTAGTAGTAGTAGTAGTAATATGTAGCAGTAGTAATAGTAGTAGTAGTAGTAGTAGTAGTTGTGGTAGTAGCAGTAGTAGTAGTAGTTGTAGTAGTAGCAGTAGTAGTAGTTGTAGTGTTAGCAGTAGTAGTAGTAGTAGTAGCAGTAGTAGTAGTAGTTGTATTAGTAGTAGTAGTAGTAGCAGTTGTAGTAGCAGCAGTAGCAGTAGTAGTAGTAGTAGTAACAGTAGTAGTAGTAGTAGTAGTATTAGCAGTAGTAATAGTAGTACTTGTAGTAGTAGTAGTAGCAGTAGCAGTTAAGTTAAGTAAAGTAGCTACAGACTTTTGTTGCATCATCAACATATGAGGTATTTATTGTCAAAAGTCTCTAATTTCTATCCGACACTTTGAAGACAGTTATTCTAAAGATTGTTGAGACACACCCTGTGAGCATTTATCCCTGCATGATAGTGCAGCACACATCAATGGTAATAGGTTTGAACATATCTCATGAACAGGAATATAGCTTCTGCTTGATGATACAATCTTCATGCATGAGAAGTAGCATCTCCGCACGCAAGACTTAAAACGCCATTTTCCAAACTCTAGGATCGGCAGCAAGGTATAAAACAGATAGTTCGGAAACTGACATTGATGGAAAATGGAGAAGAAGTGGACACACAAGGCACAACATCAGTATCCGCTCATCTGATAACGACATGATCCTTTATGCCTCCTTTTTGAAAGGACCTTTAAATGTTGCAAATTTCAAAGAATACGGATGTTGAGTCACATGGGAGAGCATTGGTCCGCGGAAAACCTCAATGGTAAAGCTTGCACAAATCTCATGAAATAGTCATACCACTATTAACGTTTAAATTGATAAAATCTAAAAACTCAAACTCAAAATTGCTTATCTACAAAATATAGTAGGCCTTAACTCAAATGATTACTCCAAAGGAACAGAAGTGTTTATTTAACGGATTAAACCCAAAAGAATCCCAAAATGATTCCAAGATCAAAGTTTAAAAAGGTTTTTTGTCAATAAAAAGTTGTTGACAATAAACGATGAAAAAGGGATGTTTTTTTATAACCAGTGACATCCTATTAAACTTTGCAATATAATTTTGCTTAATCAAAATAAAACCATACACATCCTTAACAATGACTTTGATGATGCCTACATTGTTGTTGATTATATTTTGCAAGAAACTGTTGAAAAAAAAGAATGAAATTTCGATAATAACGGCGTGTTGTTTCCCTATCTGTAAACGTTAACGTGGAAACTATCTTGTTGTGTTTAACCTCTGAAACCCAAAATTTGTCCTACCAGATATATCCTGGCCAATATTAATAGTTTTTTGGGGTGAACTTCAGTCGTAATTCTTGAAACGTCAACAACATATTATATATTTTGTTGAAGAAATTATTAACTAATCTACCAAGACAAGTAGAGAATGAATCAATCAGTTAAACAATTCTAACATTCTCAAGTCATAATCATTTGGATTTGTAAATTTGGTGTTGAAAAACATTTTTTCCAGGCGAGTAGTTTAAGAAAGTGTGGTCCTGAGGTTTGCAATGTTAGGATTCCGATTGCTTTGGACGTCTTCGTAAAACGATTTCAGAATGTCAAAGTTTATAGAATCAATTATGAGCACGTGTTGAAATACAACATTAAATACATGTTTGAGATATATTACATTACCATTTGTACTACTTTATAAGTTTTCTGAATCCATGCATGATATCGATGATAATCTGTTTAATATCAGCGTGTTTGTGTTTCGTGAGATCCTAGTGTCCTTAAAGGGGCAGTAGCACGTTTTTTGATAATTTTACATTTTAAATATTTCACTTATAATTGTAAGTAAATGCTAAATGTATCATATTGACAGTGTCAACAATCTCATTACACAAGCCAATAACCCATAGTCAGAGGACAAAGTATGAGGCTTCACATAAAATCCATTGGCGGCCATTTTTTTGTGAACATCTTTAATTCATTTTTGTAAGAAAAATTAATCTCATGGCTGAACTTTACGTTATATATTTGAATTATTACTGTTTCATTTAGTTTGAATACATTGTCTTTCAATTGGAACTATTTATTTTCATTTTCCTGACATCACCTTATATTTCCCCAAAAAACGTTTTTTGACAATTTTATATTTTCAAATTTTTACTGATAATTGTAAGTTAATGCTAAATGTATTCCTTTGATAATGTCAAAAATCTAATTACACAAACCAATCATCCATAGTCAGAGATCAAATTATAAAGATTCACATAAAATCCATTGGCAGCCATTTTTGCGTGAACACCTTTAATTCATTTTGTGTAAGAAAAGGAATCTCATGGCTTAACTTTACATTATATTTTTGATTTATTAATGATTCAATTAGTTTAAATACATTGTCTTTAGATTGGAACAATTTATTTTCATTTTCCTGACATCACCTTTTATTTGCCGTAAAAACGGGCTACTGCCCCTTTAAAGGGGCAGTATCCCATTTTTTGATAATTCTTGATTTTAAAAATTTCACTGATAACTTAAAGTTAATGCTGAATGCATTATGTATTCCTTTGATAATGTCAAAAATCTAATTACACAAACCAATCATCCATAGTCAGAGATCAAAGTATAAAGATTAACCTTAAATCCATAGGCGGCCATTTTGCGTGAACACCTTTAATTAATTTTGTATAAGAAAAAGGAATCGCATGGCTAAACTTTGCATTATATATTTGATTTATTACTGTTCCATTTAGTTTAAATGCATTGTCTTTCAATTGGAACTATTTATTTTCATTTTCCTGACATCACCTTATATTTCCCCAAAAAACGTTTTTTGACAATTTTATATTTTCAAATTTTTACTGATAATTGTAAGTTAATGCTAAATGTATTCCTTTGATAATGTCAAAAATCTAATTACACAAACCAATCATCCATAGTCAGAGATCAAATTATAAAGATTCACATAAAATCCATTGGCAGCCATTTTTGCGTGAACACCTTTAATTCATTTTGTGTAAGAAAAGGAATCTCATGGCTTAACTTTACATTATATTTTTGATTTATTAATGATTCAATTAGTTTAAATACATTGTCTTTAGATTGGAACAATTTATTTTCATTTTCCTGACATCACCTTTTATTTGCCGTAAAAACGGGCTACTGCCCCTTTAAAGGGGCAGTATCCCATTTTTTGATAATTCTTGATTTTAAAAATTTCACTGATAACTTAAAGTTAATGCTGAATGCATTATGTATTCCTTTGATAATGTCAAAAATCTAATTACACAAACCAATCATCCATAGTCAGAGATCAAAGTATAAAGATTAACCTTAAATCCATAGGCGGCCATTTTGCGTGAACACCTTTAATTAATTTTGTATAAGAAAAAGGAATCGCATGGCTAAACTTTGCATTATATATTTGATTTATTACTGTTCCATTTAGTTTAAATGCATTGTCTTTTAATTAGAACCATTAACTTCATTTTCCTGACATCACCTTATGTTCCCCCTATAACGTGCTACTTCCCCTTTAATATAAATCCATAATGCCAATTGCTTCCTTATTCATACAACAAAGTTTCTTGTAACATTTATCACAAACAATTCAACTCTTAATATTTATTTATTTTTTAATACAACAACTAATAGTGTTTTAAGACTCCTTATACATTTTCAATGTTTACATGAAATACAGGTATACAGCAGGACCTATCGAGTCTGACTGAAGATAAGAAAGGCTAAAATCTTTCATCTATACACTGTCAATCTGATAAACAGTTGGTATTGTTAAAATTTCAATCTTAAGCGCCACCGTCTCAGTTTTGTCACGCAAATCAGATTATACATATACAGAAGATTACATCTATTATACAGCGGTAGCTCAGTGTGTTGTATACTCGTCATGGTTTGTTGAATCTTTCATTCGGTGACAGCACTAACACATTCTTCCTTGAAGAGTTGAAAGGATTTGCGTAGATTATTTTATAGTCAGCTGAGATTTTAAACGATAATATTGAGAACTACTGTATGTACAGGACAACTATTACTGCTCTGCCAAACAATTTTGCTATGCTTTGCTGCGATATGGTTAATACATTATTTCTATATTCATTCATATGATGGAAAAGTAATCAATACTACAAGCGACGAATTTACTGTTCCTTGAGGATAAAGCTGCTTTAATGCGTAGTAGTAGAAGTAGTTGTAGCAGTAGTAGTAATCGGGAATTGGAATTTGACAAAGAACATAAAATGCATGGATTTAAGGTTACAGGATAGTATAAAGGATGAAAAAAATACAGTCAGGACAGGCCCAAAGAAAGCAGTGAATGCAATATATTGATTTATTATTTATTTTTTATATTTATTATTATTCAGCGATGAAATACTAGGTTTTATCAGTGAAATAAACGGTTTATCAGGCAAGAGTGACGATATATATTATATTTTCTCTTTGACTACTTTCAGCCATGTGTACAAACGGGAGTAACTTTTCAGCTTTTAATTGATTTTAATTACATATTTCATTAAATAATCATGTAATGAACAGAATACTTAATACTTTTCCAAATACCAGGTTTATTTCATCTCGTGACATGGGTAAAGATGATATTTCACTCGAGAAATATCAATTTAATCAATGACACTTGATGCAATAAACCTGATATTTGGAAAACTACATAAAGTGTCCTCTTTATATTAAGAATAATAAACTTTTTGTTACCGCAGTCGTTTTTAAAACAAATACCCCAAA